>OU612059.1:162043279-162791683 GCA_914767635.1 Melanostoma mellinum
GTATGCTTCAAGGCTAAGGCGAAGAGCAGTATTTTCAAACTGTACATAAATACTATACAAGTGCTCTTGTTCTAAGTACATTCCGTAGAATATTTTAAGCCTTAAGGACCTAGATTTCGTCAGCGAAAAGCTCATTTGGTTTAAGTCACAAAAATAAAATTTCACAATGGAGGAATGAAATTTTGTCTTTGAATTGAATTATAGTCACATTTTTTAGCTCATTTCTTGCTCATGTAATTTATTTTTTTGTTCTCTTGCCAATTTTTTTTTTTCTAAAACTAATAATAAAATCCCCTATAAATCCTTTCCCACTATTTCTAAATGTAATAAAGAATTCCTTGGCGCTTAGAACAAAATGACTTTCTGAATGTGTATGCAAAATTATTCTCTTTCATGCAATTATGTCTCTTAGATCAATTTGGAATAAGCTTAGCATGAAAAATGTGGCTCTTAGAACAAAGTGGGTATACATTATCTGAAAAGCTATAAGAGATAGACCAAAACAGATTTCATACCCAAATTAGTAAAACTGCATCATTAGTTCATTTTCGAAAAAAAAATGGACATAGACCAATTGAGCTTTCCACTGACGATTTGTTAAAAGGAAATAACAAAGAATTTGGTATTGTTTTTACCCGGAGTTGATTGAATATATCAAAATAAAGTCTAAAATAATATGGAAGATCTATAGATTCAAGTGACCTCAACTCCAAAAATTTGCGTTTCATATCTAAGTGATGAGCTCATTGTTTTTGAGGCCACTTGGATTTCTCGATCATCTATCTTTTCATATATATATTTTTTTTTTTTTTTTTTGTTAATTTGTGCATTTGCGAATGTCTTTAAGCCATTTGCATTGTAAATAGAGCTACAATTTGTTGACAGAAGCTACAAATGTTAAATTCCTTTTGTCACTTTTAAAGAAGTAAGAGGGATGAGTCAACACATAAAGATGTCTTCAAAATATCACCAGAATACCATCTAATAACTGCTTTTTTTAAAGAACTGCCTTCAATGGCCTTCAAACAACTCCAATTTGTAGTAAACGATGTGTACCACATCATTGGAAAATTGCAAAAGTCATTGTCATTTTGTCAAGCCAGCAACAGGATTAACATCATACAAAGCAATGTCGCTGATACCAATCGTGACAAAAGTTTTCGAAAACTGCTACTGAAAAGGGAAAGCTAAATAAAAGAAGGAAGACTAGTTCCGAACCATCAGTTTGGTTTGAGAAATAAACATTCCACGATAGAACAAGTGTAGCGAATTGCCGATGTATGGGAAAGGGAACTTGAAGAAAAGAAAGTATTACCAGCTTGCTATATTCTTAAATACCTTTGATAAGGTTTGCCACTTTGGTCTTACTACGCATTATTAGAGTACTATTCGACAAAATGTACTGCGAACTTAAGAAAATTAAAGCCGGTGAACCACAAGGCAGTTTCTTAGGGCCAACACTGTATGTTTTCTACAAGGAATACTCCAACACTCGACTCCATTGACAGAAATGCGTTGATTTATAAGCTGTACTTGAAGAGAGTTTCACTTAAGTTTGGAACAGTCTTACAAAACCTCTACACAGGGAGCCAAGCTGCTATTTGGAATGGAGAAGAGATGTCAGACTGATTCGAGACAAAATCAGGTGTGAAACAGGGATGCGTCTCGAGCCCAACATTGTTTTTGTTATTTATAGATGATCTGCTAAATGGACTTCCGGGGAGTTCAAGTACTTAGGTGTGCTTCTTTTGTAAACACCTCAACGAAAAACTAGCGCGACGTAGAAAGGGTGTTTTTCAAATAGAGCAATTGCTCATAGCAGTAAATATAGAGTCAATGAAGCAGTGGCTGAATCAGTTTTTTTCTATGGGGCTCAGGTGTGGGGATATGAAGAACATGAGGCTGTAGAGAAGCTCCTACGACTCTATATAAAACGAATTTTCTATATTCCTGCTAATGCGCCAAATTATCTGTTGACGATCGAAACAGGACTTTCACCCTTGTTTATAAAAACATAAAAGTTGCAGATATACTGAAGGTAATGAAAATGGCGGATACAAGGCTTCCAAAAATAGCGGCGTTAAAAGCGGTCTATGGGAAATGTCCAATACTAAGTGAAGTAAGGCGTCAGTTATACTTTTCGGACGAAGAGAGTATAACGGAAATAAACGAGCTGAATGTGGAAAAACTTTTAAATTTTACCAAAAATGCGCTTACTTATAGAAATAAAATAAGAAGTGGGAACTTTTCATATAACTTATTTATTGTAATTTTTAAATGATCTACGGTGATCATGAATAATAGTTGATCGGGCAGACGGCATAATGCCATGTGCATATATGTTTTTGTATTATTTTAAAGTAGTAAAAAATTAATTTGAATTAATAAAAACTATCTAATCTAAATTTACTCCAATGGACATCAAATTCCAAATGAAATTTTCAGTAAGCAGTCATAGGTGGTAAAATAGAACTAGCCAATGATTTCTATCATCCAACGACTACAGGTAGGTTGACCACTTACAAAACAATACACATAACAAAGAGTAGCTACGACAGAAAACAGATCCTTTAAACGCGTTGGCTCGTCAGCGAGTTGAAATTCGCACATCACTAAACTAGGTAAAAAGCATGGCTAGCTTATTTCTTTTTAAGCGCGAAGATATTGTCAGCGAATGGAAATTTGTCAACATTTCGTTAACCAATAAAATGGATCGTATCTATGACTCTCAGGAACAACGTAATTTCAATCAAAAAACTTTTTCTTAATTTCGAATACAATTTCGAGGATTAAATATTTTATTTCCCTTTGGAAAGAAACTTTATAGGCTATCGAGACAATTGTAAACGTCGATGCAAAGTTTTCAAACGCTTTATTATCAAATCGTATAGCCGTTGATCAAAAACTTTTAAAGTCCCCCAATTTTTTAAACCACTTTGTTTGTGTAGTCAAAAATGCCATCAAAAAATTTTATGACTGTATTTGGCGAATAGAAGAACAAACTCACCAATAGGAAGTAAATCCTCATTTTGATGTTTATCCAAAATAATCCTTCGAAATGAAATCAAAATTATTCCGAAAAGTATCCCTTTTCACAAAACTCACACACAAACACTTCAAATATTACAAATGATTATCTTTGTTTTTTTATAATTTTTTTCTTATCCATTCACAATTATTTCTTGAGACAATTTTTTTTTAAATGATCAATATTTTCGAAGCCCTTGTGTCACATTTACATGTTCCTCGTTGCCACTTTAAAAAAAATAACCGCTAATCTACCAAATTCCGACCGCTCGACGATGTAGCTAGTGGTATACTGAATATTGTCGAAACGAAAAGTTTCAAACACCTCAAGTTGACAAAAATATGCAGCAAAACAAACGACCGATCTGGCCGACAGTCCGACAATGAAGAAGATTCAATCCGAAGAGTGGTTTAACCATTTCCAGCTCGAGCCGCACAGACAATAATTCAAGTGAAAAGTTGTTGGGCATAGTGACAGCAAAAGTTTGGTGGCAAAACGAAGAAGGTGCATTGCCAGAGAGATCACAACGGAAGCTTTGCGCCAGTTGCCCATATCAGCCAAGTCGACGTACATTACAATGCCTTACCCGCACAGTCTTGTGTCTACTACAGATTTTACTTTCTTTCCACGAAACGCAAGCGCTTAGCATTCCATGATTGTCTTCTTGGCTGCCGCACTGTGAGACTTGAAATGGTCCTAAAGCAGACACAAAGTAAACAAAACAAAAAGAAACGTAAAAATTATCGTCGTCGTCGTCGCCTCTTGTATTCTCAGGGCGGCAAATACATCGCCGTTTCGTCGGCGTGTCGTTCTTCGAGTTGAAGTGCGCCACAGCTGGGAGAAAGGTAAGAAAACGAACGCGAAATATCAACGAGACTCAATATCCAAGCATCAAGCTCCATCATCTGTATCTGTACCATAACAATCAGATGGCATTAACAGTGACTTACAAAATGGCCATAAAAACAGCTGGAGCCCCGCATATTCTGTAGGTGAGCAAGTATTTCTTAAGCGAACTCGTTCGCCCTTAAATGATGCTTGAAATGTGTCATGAACATCAACTAGCAGCATGCATAATTATACAAATTAGAAATGCAATGGTTTTTGTCTTCTTATATAGGAAAAAGTATCTCAAAGGCTTTCTCGAATAATTAACCTTTGATTTGGAGTATGTGTAGCTGCAGCGGCGTGCGGATGCGCGTAAGTCGTGAGTTCATATCCAAGCTCTGGATTTTGAATTCAAATGTCGTAGGTAACGCTGCTTACTTGGAAGTTGATGCACTTGCGGGGGACACAGAAACAACGAGACAGTATGCACTTCGTGCAACAACTTTCGCTAGTGTTACATAGCGATCCAGTTTAAGAGTTTTTTTTTTATTTTTTTTGCTTTATATTCTTCACGCCGTATTCGGAAGTGTTCAAAATTCCAATGTACACAGTCCCAATGGCAGCCAAAAAAAAGCATTATTGATGGTCAAGAGTATAAACAGAGTCAGCAAGTATAGGAATCGATGGCAAGGCAGATGGAAAGTGGGATGGTTATTGGCTTTAATTGGCAAGAGAAAATCATGAGCGTGTCATAAAATGTGTGGCATGGCATGATGCATGAAAAATGTGGGAAAATTTATTTTTTAACCCATAGATGGCAACGCTGACGGAAATGAACGTATTAGTAGTAAATACACGAAGATTCTCTAGAAAGTTAGTCGAGCGAAAAACCATAACGCCTGAATGGAAGTGTGAAGTTGTTTCCATTGCGATGCCAAGTTTTTAAAATTTAATTGGGTTGGTGGAGTGGAAAACTCTGTGCAAATTTTACACATTTTCTTATGCATTCAAAATTTTTGATTTATGGAGTAGTGTAACTGACTTCCGTGATGTAGTGGTGACTATATGCGTGTGCTTTGCTAACAAGGGCTCGAAGAAATAATTAGCAGGGCCATTTTGGAGGCGAGAGCTTACAATTCAAGACTTGAGATGACCATGCCTTAAATGTTTTGGAATTTTCGATGAAGCTAGCAATTTTGGAAGTGATTCCTAAGAATTAGACATGACATTGCAAGCGAATTCAATTCTGAACAAAAGTATTTGACCTAGTAAGTTCTGCAATTACTTTCTTGACAAAAATGGCATGTGCTGTGCTCCGTCACAAGATTTTGCTAGAGCTCGCAAAGTATTAATGCTCAGAGAATCAGAGACCTCAACAGCCAGAAAAACAAATTCTAACAATATTTTTGTCAATCGCATCCGGTGCGTGGGAGCTCAGTATCGTTTGCCATGTCTTAAAAAAGGGAGACTCTCACAATTGTGCCAGAGGAATGAAAGTTGTTAACTTCGCATATAAGATCTTGTCTGTTGTAATATATGAAGGCCTAAAAGTACACGTCAAAAAATTTATTTATGTATATCAGGAAATCCCACAATCGGCCAAATCTTCAAACTACGGCAGATCTTGGAAAAAACTCAAGAGTTCTATATCGACGTACCATCTCTTTATAGTTTTCATATGTCGCAGTTGAAAACTTTTGGAGGGACGAGCTGTAAAGAGCCATGCCTAGGTTTGGTTTTTTGTTTGTTTGGACTTTGTTGAATGCACGCTGCTCCAGACAGGTTTGCCCAGATATCACGATGTTTAAAAGGGCTTTTGACAAAGCAAAGAATCTTACTTGAATCAATTGTACAAATTCGACAAAACTTCACAAAAGAAATTTAAGACAGTCCCGGAATTCGTCGGAACAACACGGAAAATAAAATCAGCTCGTAGATCAAAACCGGAGATCACCCCTCCCAATCGCTCCTTCTATGGGCTAAGGACAATAAAAAAAAATAACTCTTTTCTAACCTGGAGCTATTAAGGTAGCCAATTCGAAAGAAAAATGCTCAACGTGATCTTTGGGACTATTCATGAACCCATTGTATGGAGACAAAAACTAAACGATAAATGTTTATGAGTTGTTCCATAAACATATTAAGTACTCTTCACACATAGCGAGACTATGCAATGTGAATCCTTTCTGGAAAATTTTTAGCTTGGATCTGGCTATGGCAGGGCATTCACATAAAATGTGTTAAGCTGTTTCTATGTCGCCGAGGCAGAGGCGGAAGGTGTCATCCTGGCTGATGCCAATGTTTTTGAAGTGATATTTGAGAAAGCAGTGATAAGTGAAGATAAGTTAGTAGCTTGGATAGTTTTGACTGGCGGTGGCCATCATGTTCTGCCGTTCCCAAGTAACCAGTTAGTGATAAATGCTACTGATTGGGAGACTGCAGTAGGGTTCCGGGACTTTGAATTGGGATTTAGAGCCAAGTCTAGCTTAGCGGTCAACCTCTTCGTTACCCTGTAGCCTGTACATTGTGGGTGGCTAATTGAGATAGACATGTAAGGCACTTTGAAACTAATTTGGATTCGATTTTGGTTGAGGACAGGGCCTTTGGGGCTGCCTGACTGTCAGAGCAAATTAGAATGCATGATTTTCGGAGGTTTCTTCTAATATCTACCTACATTCCCTAACACAGAATTCAATATCTATAATACCAGCTTGAAGGATTGTTGTTGTGCTACCAAGGGATATATAATTATGTAGATGATTGGAAGTTGGGACCGAAAATCCCTGCACCCACACCGTTGTTAGTTTATGAACGGTCAGTGTACCAAATTTATTAAAAGTTACTTGCAAGATTTATAGGGTTCTTCCGTGCTTAACAGTTAAGAAAGATTATTACTAAGGGATGTTATAGGCATAAAGTTCAAAGAGTGAGCTGGCAGGCAACTCCAATATTCGAAGCACCTGCAGAATGCTCATATGTCCCTGTAAGTTTTCTTCACTGAAGTTGTTTATGAGATGAAGCTTTAATTCGCTTAGTGCGGCGGTCTTCTTTTCTCTTTGGTATAGCGGAGGAAAATTTAACAAACTTTCTAGCGCTAAAGTTGAACAGGTGCAAATTGCACCTGTGATACCTACACAGGCCAATCTTTGCAGTTTTTGCAAAGCATTGCGGGCATAAACTTGTTCTGTTTTTTGCCACCAGACCAGCGAAGTATTGGTTATGATGGGTGTGATAACAATGAGGTATGTTCAGTAAATCGTTTTTGTCCTTAGCCATTTTTTTACCATGTGCTATCCAGGGTGAATCCTAGACAATTGACCTCTTTGGAATAATTTTTTTAAACAATATTTAGGGAGAGTGTTAAAAGATCGATTTTACGTCTTCTGGTAAAGGGAATGATTACTTTTTTTGTGGAGTTGACCTGTAGCCTTTCGCTACTGCACCAGTCATTGACTTTGTTCAGCGCACTTTCTGTCTGGAGTAACACAAGGAAGTCGTTTAGGACCTCTCCTTTTTTACTTACTGTACATCACTCATAGATTTTCCTCTACGCCGCGCCGCGCTGGAAATGACAGAATAGGTTTGACGCATTCAATTCCTAGGGAGTCTACTTATTTACAAAATACAGCTGTGGACAACTAATAACAAACAAAAATTGCGTGTACTTTCAGAACCGTTGCTTACTTCAATTATTTTTCAAATTCATTTGTTTTTAACATTAATTTTGAGTTTTCATTCACTAATTAGGGTAAATAATAAAATATTTGGAAAACGTAACACATTTCTTTTCCTCCATTTTTTGCAAGAAGGCTCCTTTTGTGGCGGACAACTAATTAGAAACAAAACGAAAAAGTGTATTTTGTATCAATATTTTTCAGTATTAAAATAGCTTTACTTTACAAAACTTTTAGTATTTTGTTGCAAAGCCTTTTTGCTTTAAAACTTCTCTTTTAGACATTACGCTCTTCCAAGGAGTCTGAGAAAATTTCGCCCCACTCCTTAAAATATTAAAGAATGTCAATTTTTTTCCACAAAGTAAGGAAACAGACCTAATGATTTTGATGCTCTTCTCAAATAGGATGCGATACATAAATAATCACTGAAAATGTTGAGGTGCAAGTCCAGGACTTTCACTCGAAAGTTTTCGGGATATCAGGCACCAAGTCTACAAGTCAAGAGCTACTTGTAGGATTATGTTAATTACACAGGCAAACTAGTGTTACAGAAACTTCTTACACCTTTCATAATTCACTTGCATTATAAGTATTTGTAGTTTTGCGTTACAGGCCCCAGGTTGATTTTGGTACGGATACTTATTAGAACGATTTGAAAGGTTCGGTGATCGCAAACTTACTTTCAATGACCATGGTTAGATGCGTCGAATAAGTGATCACCCTCACTTTTACACACAGAAAATAAATTAGGTTGGATTTTCTTTGTGCTTCTCTCTTCTACTTTCTCAAAATCGTCTTTTCTGTTTTACATACTGACCAGACTTGTGTCTTTTCAACTAAAACCCATATCTGAAAATGAACATTTTAGCGAAATTTGGCATCATTTTTCATCATTTTCCTTCTTTTGGAAAATCATTTGTGCCCTTTTGTCAATTACCTTACTTTTTTCCATGCGTGTAACCAGCGTCAATGAACTTATTTAGTACGTTGCCACTTTGGTCGAAGTCTCTTTATGTTGGTTTCATACTAGGCTGCTAAGAAATCGCTATTCAAAGGATAGAATCTATCCGAAAACAGTTCTAGGTATTTACACTTACTTATTTACTTAGGTGGGCATTACAGTTCGGGGTGAACCTGGGCCTCAACCAACATCCTTCTATAACGACTTCGATTTCGGGCGAGCTCTCTCCAGTTTCGCACTCTAAGTCGGTTGAGGTCTTCATTCACTTGATTTTGCCACCTAAGACGAGGTCTTCCCCTTCCGCGATTTCCCTGGAATATGCTTTCAAAAACCCGTCGAGCCGGAGTGTTTGGGTCCATCCGCTCTACATGACCCAACTATCGAAGCCTCGCGATGCGTACTCTTCTGGCTATGCCCATTACTCATGTCGCGGTACAGCTCATACAGCTCGTTGTTGTATCTTCTTCTCCACACATTGTCTTCGCATACGGGACCAAAGATCATTCGGAGAATTTTCCTTTCGACACGACCAAGGGTTTCCTCATCCGCTTTCGATAAAGTCCATGCTTCCGCGCCGTAAAGCAGGACTGGGATGATTAAGGTATTATATAAGGTTACCTTGGTTTTTCTGGAGAGGGTTTTGTTTCTCAATTGCCTTCCTAACCCAAAGAAGCAACGGTTGGCAAGAGTTATTCTCCGTTCGATCTCCGCACTGTTGTCCGTCTCTACAGCGGATCCTAGGTAGACGAAGTCCTGTACTACCTCGATGTTATGTTTGTCTATTGTGACGTTTTGTTCAATTCGTTGATGTTCTGTGTCCTTGTTTGAGGACAACATATACTTCGTTTTGCCCTCATTAACCATTAAACCAATTTTGTACGCTTCCGTTTCAATACTCGCAAATGCACCCACATATGACATCACGCTTATGCCTTCCCATTACGTCAATATCGTCTGCGTAGACGAGTAATTGTACAGACTTTTGAAAGATTGTTCCTCTGGTGTTGACGTTTGAGTTTCTTACAATCTTTTCAAGTACGATGTTACAGAAATCGCATGACAGTTTGTCGCCTTGCCTAAAACCTTTTTCGACATCAAAGGCTTCGGTGAGTTCTTTACCGACCTTGACGGAGCAGCGTGAATTCTCCAAAGTCATCCTGCATAGTCGTACGAGTTGTGCAGGGATGCCGAAACTAGACACAAAAAGCCAGTTCTATAGACACGCTCGCGAAGTAGTGAGCCAAAACATTTCTGATCTGAGATTCTGAGACATAAGATTTTTTTATAATTAACGCGCACATCAAGGGGCTATGAATACCCTTATAATGTTATAGAACACAGAGCGAGCATTTAGGAAAATAGGAGATGGTTTAATAAGAGACACCCATACATATTGCTTTTGAGCTTTTGTCTAATCCTAAGCATTTAGCAGCGTTTTTGGCGACTTCGAATATGTAATCATCATCGTTTACACATATACCAAGTATACTGACAACTTTTCGGTTTCTTGGATGCACTACCATTCGTGGATAATGGCAAAGTGGATATCAGACTTGAAGCCATTCAATACAACTTGTATTGAACGGTCGGAAAGGTAGTTTCTAATCCAGCGAAGAAGAGACTCATCGATATCAATAAAGCACGCATTTTCGATAAAAGAGCCTGATGCCAAACTCTATCAAATGCTTTAGAAATATCAAGCGCAATAACCTGACTTTCTCCAAGACAATGTAAATAAGTTTTCACTTTTCGGTGAGATAAGCCATCAAATCACCAATGGACCCTGTGCTACGAAAGCCGTACATACTGACGGTCATTAAGAAGCTTTCGTTCTTCAAGATTTTTCATAAGGTGGCGGTTTATCAACGTCTCCATGTCCTTGGAAAGAAGGGACGTTAGAGCAATTGGTCAGTAATTGGAAGGGGAGGAAGATTCGCCTTTTTTAGGGACGGGCTGGACAAATGCAGTTTTCCATCTGCTCGGGAAAAGCCCAGAAGAATAGGACAGATAGAAAATCTTACGCTGTGGTTTTGCCAGCGAGCGTAGAAGAACACCTCTTCAGAATATAGGCGGGGATACCATCTGGACCAGCGGTTTTATGTATATATTGAGATCTTTGAGGACTCTCGCAACCGACTGAGTTCGAAAAAATATCTGCTTCATAGCAGAATTAACTGTCTCAAGCTCAGGTGGGGCCAATGTGCTATCAGGAAGTATCAAGTTAGCAGCAAATTGAGCTGCCAGCCAATTGGCTTTGTCGATAGAGCTAACATCGCTCACACTTTCCTTAGTCATTGAAGACGAGCGATAGGAGCGATGACGTAGTCGAGTTCTTGACATTCTTTATAAAAGACCAAAAGTGTTTACTTCCTTTTGGACACAACAGTATTTTTTGCTTTACTTTTTGGTCATGCAAATACTTAGCCTATTGTATTTGAGCTTTACAGATATTTCTGGGCCGTTTGAACCTATTTCGATTTTCTACTGTAGTAGGATTATCTTTATTACAAAAGAAGCAGCAATAAGTTTGCCTTACACAATGAACAATCCAAAATGGGAGGTTTTTTGACATTTATCTGAGGCGAACGTGGTGTACCTCATAGGCGGGTCGCTAATGTGAGGCAGGCAAGAGAAATCTTTTCAAGATCGCCATACTCAAGGCGCTGGAGGGGAAAGAAAAAGGAGAAGTGGAAGTTTTTTTGGGAAGTCTTCCTGAGCCATGTTTCAAAGTTCCCAATCGACTTGGAAAAGCTTAACTATGAATTCTTTTTTAACAAAAGAGAACAAATGGAGCACGAGTTAGTCGCAAATGTTTAGAAAGAGCCTGTCCAGGCGTGTTATGCTCATGGTGTCATGTTGTTAACACTATCAGCCGTGTTTATTGAATGAAAAGACTTACACATCTTCAAGTGTTAAAAAAATCATACAAAATGTGTTACACACCGATATTTTTCTTCGCCCAAATTTCCCATTTTGTGTTGCGAATTTGTCATAAATTGTATTGGAACTTAGGCCGGCCATTGACGACACAAAATAACTGCGCAAATTGCAGTTTGCGCAGTTCAGTTGTGCTGTTTGTGCAGTAAACTGTGTAAAAATCAAAACGATTTTGATTTTTACTCAAGTCGGTTTGCGCAGTTATATTGTGTTGTCAATGGTCGGCCTTAGGTGTTCAGACAGATCATTCAGCTTTCGGCGGGAACATTCAGTCATCTCTTCTTCACTCTGACGACTGATATAACGCCATGAGCATAACACCTCTGGACAGGGCAAAAGTAATACCCGCACAAAAAAGACTGACTCTGTTTGAAAGGATGCACACAGACAGATATCATTATGTCTTCCTTATGCTTTATTTTTCAATAAATTTATTTCCAAATTAATTAATTGAAGATATAGCAGGGATAGCAGGATGGTGGACGACAGTTGTCCCATACTCGAGGATCTGGGATTCCACCTTCCATCAATGGTGGGGCCACGCAGCAATTATCAGCACCCGCTGGCAATGGAACCGGAACTTCGCAATTGGGATAGTTTGGTAAACCACATTGTGGCAAGCAATAGCGAGAGTTGCTTGGTTTAGAGTTACATCCTGAAGTTCCGTATAGTGGGGGTTCACAAGGGCCACATACCACGTAAGGGCCACATGACCCGTATGTACAAGGTCCACATGGATCACAGCAATTAAGTGAAGGCGTAGGGCAACAGGGGTCGTCCAATCCATTGTTCTTGCAGAGTCTTGACATTATCGTATCTACATATGTATAAACGAAGATGTTAATTACATTTATAAATGTTTAGTAATTTTTCATACAATTTTTTTTTGGTTTCAAGGTCTTGAACTGAAATTTGAAAAAAGTGTACCGAAACTCGAATTGTAATGAAGAAAATATGTTTTCAGAATTATGATTGAAATTTGACCGATTACTTTTGCCTGATTCCAAATTTCCCGGTAGAAACAAGTAACTTGAATCAGAACAAGTACTTGATCGGGTATTTTAACCAAGGTTGGTTTATTGTGCATGGACCCCTAACACAGCCCACTGTTTTTTTCACAGAAATTATAACAATGGCACTAACATAAAATCGAATTTTCACAACTTGAATACCAAACAAACATTGGCGCAAGCAAAAACAGCACGCATAACAAATAATAATCTTAGATAATAAATAAAACCTAAAATCTTCCTCATCTACTTTACCAAGCGGAAGTACCAACTTTCTTTTTCTATGCTCTTAATCGACATTTGAGGAGCGACAGAAGACAAAAAAAAAAGACTCTAAAAAATCCCTAGCACCCAATTCGCATAACGATGGTACAATGAAGACTCAAAGTCTTGCGGCATTCCTATACAAACTGTTTGTTCCGTAAATCTTTCTTTTCTCATTTCCCCAAAATGTAGAAAATATTTTGGTAGACAGCCTTCAGAGTTAGTATAAGAATGATTAATGAACACATGGGGAATCCACCTGTGCCGTCGCGCTGTCTGACGTGCTGAAATGTGAGTCAGTGAAAATTATGCGCAGGGCAATTGGACCTGCTAAACTGCGTAACAGAGTATAATGCTGTGATTGCACGAGCGAGACATTGTTATTTTATGGCGGAAGGAACCACGGAAAGCAAGTGTAGCGTAATGTTTTTGCTACCTGTTACCTCCTAGCACATCACACACTGTTCCTATTTCAACATAAGCTCACCCCGTCAGTAGTTTTTGCAGAATGTTTAATTGGGCAAGAGGATTCTGGCGGTTTTTACGATTCTGCGATTTAGGTTCGGAGTTACATGTTACTTAAGGAATTCGAACTGGTCGCTAGATATACTTTTACCCAGGCCGAAGGTTAACATCTGTAATCCTTTGGCTTCGATACACATATTAGTTCCGCATAAACCACATCCACTGCTTATTCATTGATAGCATTGCATAATAGAAATCAGATTATTCAAAGATGACCAGATAGTGTCATTGGATATCGAAATTTACTTTCTAAAAATTAATGGAACTTTGAAGTTGACATTGAAAATGAGTCTATATTTGGTCGATTTGTATTGCACAACGCTTGACTATCGATTAATAGTTCCCATTAATTATAACGATAGGCCGGGCAGATGCGAAGGATTTGAATTTCTTGCACAAGGTTACCAGAGCACTCTTATACGTATGTAGATCAGTTATTGTTGAAAAAGAGTGACCATGTCATAATTAAATTCAAACTGTCACAATAATCCGATTTGATTTCATAAGTATATTGTTAAAGATGTTCTCTGTTTTTTTTTTTGGTCATAAAAATTCATATTTTCTCCAAAAACGTAACAGTTTTCAAATCTTATGAGATTAATGATGCTCTTAGCATAGGACACAAGATACAACCATGTTAAAGCAATTTTTACCATCAATCAATTTCACTAATGGTGTGAAGACTTGTTATGTTTCGATGTTAGCTCTTTTTGTAATTTAAATAATTAAAACAGTGAGAAAGAAAAGATATTTTAATTTTAAGCCTGACCATTGTGGAGGTAAATCAATAAGCCAATTGGAAGTGACATAACTTTTATCTGCGAGGAGTTTGTTTGGAAAAACAAAAAATGTAATAGTCTTAGCAAACACCGGAAAGATGTAACATTACCTACTTTGTGGACTATGGTGGAGACCAATTGATTTTATCGATTAAATTATAAATAAAATAAAATAAAAAAAAATAAATAGGGTGGCGCAACAGAGCGAGGAGCCCCTGAGCCTAGCTCATTTCTCACAACCATGCCCTGTGCGCTTTTCATGGCAATGAATTTGCTATCGGAGGACTTGCCAATTCCTCGCGAAAGGCGATACCCGTGGAAAAACATTTTTGCCTCTGCTGTGATTTGAAGCTCGAACCTCTGGGTTGGCAGGTTGACATGCTAACCATCACGCCACGGGTACCAATCATACATAACAGTTATGTAATATATAGCTATATAAATATATAATATTATAGTTATAAGTATTAGTTACAAAATTTCATAAGCAGTGTTTAAATGAAATCGCCAGATGCACAGCACACTTAAGCATAAAGATTCACATTTCACCCTCACAACCCGAATGTGGAATGCTTTACCAGACTCTGTTTTCCCCTTGTATTGTGATCTGTAAGGATTTGAAACAACTGAAATTTCAACAAAAAATTACGATTTTCACATTTCACAAGAAAGTCACTTAAATCTTTTTCCTTTTATCTTGAGTACGAGAGCCGTCCAATAAGTTCAGAGTTTTAGTTTTAATTCAGTCGTGCAAAAAACAGAAATGAAAAAAGTGTATAGTTTTGAAAACAAAATTTACGAATTTTGCAGCCCAGCACTTTTTTTTGGACAAAATCCTTAATGGACGGAGTAGTTATTTTTAACAGCAATAGCTTTTGACGATAAGGTTGAAGTAAAAGGGGATCTACCAGTTTAAACCACGAAGCGTAAATACCAAGCAGCATGAGAAGCGCTCGTTTGAGGAAATAGAGAGGTGCCATGACAGGAACGAGATTCGGAATTTTTACCAAAAGGTAAAAAGATCCTGCCAGTGTGGCAAACCCCGAACTCAAGCCTGTAAAGACCAGCAGGGAACATGATTGTAGAGTCACAGTCGCTACTGAGGATCTGGAAAGATCACGTCTGTAGACTACTTAACGGCGATAAGGACACAAATTCCGTTGTCAGGCAGATTGCCCCATTCAGCTTGGACAATGATCAAGAATGCCGTCCCCCCGACCTAGAGGAAGTTAAGCTTGCCATATGCAATCTTAAATAGAACTCTTCAAGGCAGCTGGTGACCAGTTGGAAAGGAGCATACACCAGCTGATCTCCATGATATGGTCGTAATAAAGCATGCCCGATGAATGGAACCTCAGTATCGTATGCCCGATCCAAAAAAGGGAGACCCTCACAATTGCACCAATTATAGGCTAAGCCTCCTTAACGTCGCTTATAAGATCTTGTCTGCTGTAATATGTGAACGTCAGAAACCCCACGTCAACAACCTGATAGGTCCTTATCAATGTGGTTTTAGACCAGAGAAGTCCACAATAGACCAAATTTTCACATTACGGCAGATCTTGGAAAAAACCCGAGAACGTAATATTGATATTCACCATCTTTTTTATCGATTTCAAGGCCGCGTATGACACTATCTACAAAGACGAGCTGTACAGAGCCAGGTCTAGTTTCGGCATGCCTGCAAAACTCGTACGACTATGCGGGATGACTTTGGAGAATTCACGCTGCTCCGTCAAGGTCGGTAAAGAACTCACTGAGACCTTTGATGTCGAAAAAGGCTTAAGACAAGGCGACAAATTGTCATGCGATTTCTTCAACATCATACTTGAAAAGATTATAAGAAACTCAAACTTCAACAGCAGAGGAACAGTCTTTCAAAAGTCTGTACAATAACTCGCCTACGCAGACGATATGGACGTAATGGGAAGCAAAACGCGTGATGTCATAAATGCTTTTGCGAGTATTAAAACATAAGCTGCAAAAATGGTTTTGGAGGGTAATGAGGACAAAGCGAAGTATATGTTGTCATCAAACAAGGACACCGAACATCGACGAACTGGACAAAATGTCACAATAGACAGACACAACTTCGAGGTAATTCAACTCGGAAAACAACACCAGTGCGGAAATCAAACGGGGAATAACTCTTGCCAACCGTTGCTCTTTTGGGTTAAGAAGGCAATTGAAAAACAAAACGCCCTCTAGAAACCTAGGATACCCTTTATAAGACCTGAATTATTCCAGATCTGCTTTATACGGCGCGGACGCATGGACCTTTAAGAAAGCGGTAGAGGAAACCCTTGCGGTCATTTCGGAAAAAAAAAATTCTCCGAATGATATTTGGTCGCGTATGCGAAGACAATGTGTGCAGTCGAAGATACAACAACGAGCTCTATGAGCTGTACCGCGAAATGGGAATTGTTACCACGTTGACTGTTACCACAACGGTGAGTCACAAAGAAGTCAACGTGCCAGAAGAGTACGCATCGCGAAGCTACAATGGTTGGGCCATGTAGAGCGGATGGACCAAAACTCTCCGGCTCGACGGGTTTCCGAAAGCACATTGCAGGGAAATCGCGGAAGGAGATAGCTAGGTGCAATCAAGTGGAAGAAGACGTGGCGTACGTCGTGCTGGCTGATGATGGCCCTCAGTAAAATTTTAGTCCTATCCTAAGCTGATATGAACTCTACTTTCTCAAATTCCTCTTTCGTAGAGAACATGGGCTAAAATAAGTCTCTGGGATGGTGAACCAAACTCATATTGTTGTAAATTTACCTATATTGTAGTTCTTTAAAAATTTTGAAACACTGTTTATAACTCCTGTGGTCATGCCATTGCAAAGACTAGGCTCGCGATAGACACTAGGTTGGGGAGCACTTAGCAACATTTAATTGGATGCCTTAGCCAGGCTGCCTAGTGCTTGGCTTTCGAGTTTTCCTTTCATTGGTAGTATGTCTGTCTGTTAGGTTCGATGTTCGAGTCCTGTAGAAGTTTCTTTTACCATTACTATTGCCTTTCTTGAATAATTCACATGTATTCCCATAGTAATTAACTAATTACTTTTTAATCTTTACAGTGTGCACACTGACCTTTTGAATTGCAAGCATTTACTTTTTCGAGTGCGAAACAGGCCGGTGTACTATTTCAGGATATTTAATACAAGCAGCGCATTTAACCACAGTAATACCGACTCATTGGATTTTCAAACAAGCTTTTATTTCTTTAAGATTCACCTTACTTCATATTACTTCAAACTCTAACCGAAATCTGTCTCTTCTTTCGTGTGAACCAATCCTTGATTTATATTCACATCCGGTCGACTATCACTTTCCATTTATTATAACATAGGAACTTGGCTAGTGTTTTATAACCACCACGTGATAAATAGTCAAATTGTTTTTTCAATCTGCTGACCAATTACTTTCATTACCTTTCTTACCAACATCCAATTAACCGACACAGTCGCGCGCCAATCGAATGCAGACCAAATAATTGAACTAAATTGCCGACTATCTATGGCTGACAGCAACTTTGTTTTACGTCTTTCTTATCCAACATCCAACAAACATATTAAAATAACTTAATAACCTAATGATCGGTTGTAAAGATCCATTGGAAAGGATTGCCTGTTGCCTCAAAAGAAAAACTTCCTTGACAATATGTTGCGTAAGAAAAATAAATTAAATTGCCGACCTACTTGCAACGTCTTATTACTATCGCGGACTTGTAAAGTCATTAACTGTTTTTCATTTACCCCCTTGATTATATTTATTTTGTTTCTTTTTTTTAACATAACACCATCCTTAACACATTAATTTATTATTACGATCCAGTTCGTGTCAAAGTCATTAGCGAAAGTGAGGCCAATTCTATAATTCAAATTGTTTCCAAATTATATTAGAGATTTGTTTTTGAACACCTAAATCCGCCTTTGGGTGCACTCATAGCGTTGGTAAATAATTGCGATGTCAATGAAAAGTTTGTACCTCTAAAGGTGGACAAGTGAAGAGGCGCCAAATAAACCAGCGTCATATTTTGGCAGAGTTGATAGTATATATCTATCAGAAGATATATACTATCAACTGACTGACATAAAAGTGGGTCGGTATAAGATGTAAGACAATCGACGTGAATGATGATATAACATCACGCTACGACCATGGGAAAGATTAACACTTTGGTGCTTCCATCATCTTCAACGGCAAATTGTGTATTGGCGAATGTTTACGCGAGTAGATTAAAGAGCTTTTTACTAAACCGAAAAAGAACCAAATATTTTGTCGGTTTTGGATGTTTTATGCTAATGTGCTTACTGATTCCCACCATGTATAGAGAGTTTTGTTGATGGATGGCTCACTTAATAGTCACTTAATAGAATCGTGATTAAAGTGTTACCTTCAAGTGGTTAATTTACACGCGAAATGACTTTGACTGATTGAAGTTATTACTTTAACATGTGTTTCTAGATGGTTACAAATTTCTGCATTTAAAACATCGATTTTCCTGTTGCAGTTTTTGCTTCAATCAATCTTCATTTTGCACATTTAATATGTGTATGTTGTTGCGTTTTTGGTAGGAAAGTCCATCCCTGAGTGTTTGACTTAAAATTGCACAAATGCGTTGTATGGGGCCTTCCAATTCTTCAATCGTTGTTTGTTTGCTTAGAAACTAGACCAACGACTTCGAATACATCCTCAGAGCAGCATTGTCAAATTACAGATCCTTTGGGGTCCTTTTTCAAGAATTTCGTTAACGAGTACGAAGTTCACAAACTGAAATGAAATAAAATAAATAAATAGGTTTAGGCCTAGCGCATTTCTCACAACCATGCCTTGTGAAGGAATGGAGTGGACCTACAATTTTCTGCCGGTTCCAAACGGCTAATTAAGAAAGCACTTTTCATGAAATGGATTTACTAACGAAGGACTTGCCAATTCCTCGCAAAAGGCGATACCGTGGAAATACATTTTTGTCTCTGCTGGGACTCGAATCTCTGGGTTAGCAGGTGGACATGCTGACCATCATGACACGGGTACCACAAACTGAAATGATCATAATAAAATATGGCACTCAAAATAATAACAAAACAGAAAATAGGAAATGGACGGTCATTTAATCAGTTCAATTTTTCACTACTCATTAGAGTAAATCGGACATGGCGTTAATGGTGACCTTCATCCTTCAAGAGCTACAGGTATTTGTCGGCATAATGACTTTACAGACCCCCATTAAAAGTCAAAGGGGCAGTACCACTTCTAGAACGGACCACTTCTAGACAAGATCACTTCTAGAAAGTTATCAAAAATGAAAAAAATTATTTTGTTATTGCAAAAAATTTATGGTGAAGCGCATTTTATGGTGAACTGTCTTGAAACAAAAGACAATCAGCATGGTTTGACAGCGCTTGAAGTTCACCGTGACCGAAGCTGCATCCTCATTTTGATCGAAATTAGGACAGCTGATGCCGCCAGCAAATTATGTTGACTAGTAAATGGATCAAATGCTCTCAACGAACTTCGCGAGCGAATTTAATTTTTTTAAAAGTGTATTTACATAATTTGGAATTCCTGTTCTTACTTTGGTGGGCAATACAGGTCGGGGTGAACCTGAGCCTCAACCAATATCTTACGCCAACAATTTCGATTTCTAGCGAGCTCTTTCCAGTTTTGCGTTTTAAGTCGGTTGAGGTCTTCTTCGACTTGATTGCGCCACCTGAGACAAGGTCTTTCCTTTCCAGGATTTCCCGGCAATCGTTGTTCTAGCGTTTAAAAATTCATGATAAATTGCCAAGCTTTACTGAACAGAAATGTCAACAACTTTTAGTATTTTCAGCTGTCAAATCATAGACAAAAATCATCAATACTTCGAGTTCTGCGCATGCAGATAAAAACGCCCTTTATAGAAAACACAGTCACTTTCTGCTGTCTGTATGCTTAGATCTTTAAAAGTACCCAACGGATTTCGATCCAGTTTTTCTTAAGTAGATAGATGATTTAAGAGAAAAGTTTATGTGTATAATTCATCCCAATACTGCCAAAAGAACGGGAATGGGGACACGAGATATTTGAAACTGATTGGCCGTTTTCAAAATTCTTTCACCGTTAGAATGCTACTCATTCTCATATTCCCGAAGGAAAGGGAATGAGAACAGGAACAGGAACATAAACAAGAACTTAGTGTTTGTATTGAAAAGGTTCCAAAACAACAGAGCCGAATTGTATGAAATTTAAAAAAAAAGTGGTCAAGAACCTATAAAATGACATTGGCTATATATATCTCATTTCCCTTTTAAGGAAAGGAAAGGGAACATGACCGGGAACTTGGAAAGTATTGGACGGTTTGAGAAATTCTTTCACCGTAGAGTGCTTCATTGCCCCTGAGTAGAACAGATTATATTTAATCCCCATTTTCCACTGGAATGGAAATTAAGAAACTATATTATACATAACTAACTAAATTCGATCACCGTAGGGCGCGAGCTACGCTATGGGCCGGGTGGGTCAGCTTGTCTTTCCATAAATACAAGCAAAAGTTAGGTTTAGGAATGGAAGGTCAAAATGCCAATGCACTGGGCTAATATCAAGATATCAATAACTGTTCAAAAATTAATGAAAGTTTGATCTAATTTCGAAAGCAAGAAAAAATTGCTTTACCTAAAACTGAATCTGAGCGAGTGATGTCACCACTCGTACCTCCACTGAGCCTCACGCCTCTTCTAACTCACCAATTGTCATGGGCATTCATCTGCCTTTCCCAATTAGTTGCCACAGAAAATGACACTCATAAATAAAAACTTATTCAAACTGTTAACTTGTTTAGTTGCAACTTAAGTTAGGTATACGCAACTCACTTCTACGTGTAAACAGATTTATATATATGTTTTTTTTTTGGCTAGCGACTGATAATAGCTTTCCATAATAGCTTCATATTGTGTGGGAGTTAAACGATATTCTAAAAAGCCTAAACGCCTACTTAAACACAATCGAATAACCATAAGAGTTGAATAAAATTTGTTAAGTGTTAATAACGTTAATGATTTAGGCGCTTTGCTGATAAATCGTTTTTAAAATGTTGGCTACCTCATGAGAAGAGAAATTGATAAATGAGATCTTATGACAATATAGTATTTTTCATTGGAACTAATGAACGTGGAATACATTCCATTAACATTGATTGAATGGTATTATATGGATTGTATTTACATGATTATTAGTATTTTGGTACCTAGGAAAGTTTTGTCCGCCAAAATAAAACATATTAGGCTGCAAGAAACTCAATTTTTCATATCAAAAAAGATTATGCTGGTCAAATTATTGGTGAAATCGCTTCTCATTTATTTAATTTACGATTTCATTTATTCAGTTAAAGACTCATTTTATGGTAACCGTGGTATGATGGTTAGCATGTCTGCCTGTTAGCCCAGGGAGATTACATTAGGGAGATTCTGCCTTCGGTGCTAAGCCCTCATTCCGGTTCAGCTGTTTATAAGAGTTGTACTGCCATAGAATCAAAGTAAAGTTGAGAAAGTTGAAGCTTCGTCTGGTGGACAGCTGTCCAAGCATCAGCAAAGGGTGGAGAGATGGCCAGAGGACACTAGGGTGATCGAAGGCACTAAGTCTAACTACAAACCCTTGTTGGATGCGGTGAAATGGAATACATCGGAAGAGAGACCTCACCCATCACCACAGGACAGTTCCCCATTTTCTGCAAACACGAACATCGTCGAAAGGAAGAAAGTTTCCGGAGGCTCTAGAATATTCCGCGGTGGTTGCGTTGAACGCAGGTGAATCAAACAGCATCTTTAAGTTGCAATGCTCTCGAATCTGGTCAGCCACTGGCCGGAAGAGACAAGACAATCACATTAAACAAATTATATATATTATATTCTTCTCTAATAACAATGAATCTCATTAAAAAAAAATTGACACTATTCAACGATCAGCTCGTATAAGCGGAAGTTACAGCTCGGGATGTTAGTTGTAGCCTTACAAAAAGTTTTGAGCTAGCATTTCCACTTTTTTTGTTATACCGTTGCCTAGAAGATATGCGGTTTTGTGGCGGAACGTTGAACTGCAAAAGCTTTGAAAGAAAACCAATAGTTATCTATAAAGAAGAATTTAAAAAGGCTAAGTTCATAGAACGACTCGTGAAAAGAATTCAGTAAAAGCATGGAAATATACAGTGCAGTCTCGAAACACTCAGGAAACCAAACTGTACCGCGTTCGCGTCGAGAGTCGTATACTTGAAACTCTTTTCCGAGGAGAATAGATATCAACCGTCTCACATAAATCTAATACTTCTAAGCCACGTTTACCCGATAAATTCAATCAACGTAGCTGTTACGTGTCATCATGAGTAGCAACTGATAAAGCCGTTGACCGAGAAACGTCTCCCTTAAAGGGTTAGGGGTAGTCAGAATTTTCAAAAATTTATTTGCATTTTCTTAAACCATAGTATCTTAAAAATATTCTCTGAAAGTTTGAAGTGAATCCGACAAATATCTTTCGAGTCAAAGTATGTTCAAGCCCCATGTCAATCTGAGAAGACCCGCAAATGCTTTTCCTACGTTTGAGAGGCCTGTTATCTACTTTCAAAAATATTTTCACTGGCAGTCAAACAGTGGCGTGTATCCCATCCTCATGGCAAAACGTCCATTCCCTTCTCAAATGAAGTCAAAAACCTTGGACCACACGCCTCGTTGGTCGTATAGAAAACTGCTTAAGCACTATCAGTCTTTTAGCAGTTTAGGCAATCTTTCGGCAAAGTGTCTTGTAATGCAGAATCATCAAAAATCTTAGCCAACCGCTACATATTTTTACCCCACAAATTTTCAAATTGCAAATGTCTTAATTCAGTTAGCGCTTTATAAAATTAGCCGCTTCGCTGAGACCGTTCGCAACTTATGATCACTGAACTTAATGCTTCCCTTCTCAGACTAATATTTGCTATACCTCCATTTACCACATATGTAAGTGTCACCGTTTTGTAAGGAAATGCACAATTTAACAGCACACATGCTCAAAACAGCCTTGTGACATAATTAATGAAACAACTGACAAAAAACCTCATCGCAGCCACTTCAACGTCAAAAAAGTAACACCTTTGTAACATCACTCGTTACAATCAATGGCATCGGCCATTAAAACGACCTTAACACGATGTGTCATTCAAATATCACTTCTTCTTCAACCGTTACCTTTCCCGGTTATCGATATCAGTTTTACAGTAGCACTTTGGAATATCATTTATTGAGATTTCACACACACATGTCATGCATCGCATCAATCACATCCCCGGCTCAGTTCGTCGTCACTGTTACGTGAGTGTAAATTATAAATAATAATTACCACTTCGTCGTCTCATCTTTTTTTAGTTTTGACCTGAATTTTACTCATGAATATGGTAAAACCCAGCCACCTATTTGACTGCACAGTAGGTTAGGTATGTAAGTGATTCTGCAGTTGGCCAATTTCCAAAATTGTTAAGCGTACGCGGTTTTTGCGGTTAATCTTGCAAAAAAATATTACCACACCCCATAAGTTAAGCGAGTTGAGTTGTACAACATCCATAAAAGTGCGGCGATCGTCTTCTGAATTCCGGTCATCCGCATATGCCATTTAAATAAAAAAAACAAAATTCGAAAGTTGCGTCTTGCGTGCGCGTTGGTTCAGAACGAATGGTTTAAGCAGCCAGCTAGTTAGGGTTGATTAACGTTATTAAGGAGGTAATCCGACTGATTTTAATAGCTGGTTAGTTACGTAACGATCAGCAATGCAGTTTCCTTTCTGATCTGCAGTCCAATAGAAAGATACTCGTTCGAGCGCCATGGACAAATTTTCAGGTTTTACGCAACCAAACCATTCGGCAGATGACTTTAAGTGAACCATCACCATCACAAACGCCATCGTCATTTGAATCTTCTTCTTATGTGACTCGATCTGCACTTCTGTAGTGATGCTACCAGTACCTGTAGCCTTTCCAATTTCAATCCAATCAGCTGCACTGGCTCTTCCGAAATAGCTGTAATTGTAAAACGGCATAGTAGACAATAACCTTGTGGAGCCTACGCTAGCACTACAAGTGAAATAGACAATCTCCTTCTTCGGATAAGTGCATCATCGTTTGAACCGATTGACTGAGCGCAATACAAAGTCGCGTCTCATCAGGTAGCGCATCAACTTAATTTCAAAATCGATTCTCATTTCAAGCTACGAGTTGAATTGAAGTATAATTGAAGATGCAATCGAAAAGAAATGAATTGAAGACCAAGGTGGTTTAGTAAGTCACTCACATTTTTCACCTTTTAGGATTTGTTGCGATTTGTTGGTCGTCTTTTGTTTAAATTGCTTCTTCAATCTCGCGACTATGGATGATGAGCTTTTCTTTTGCAAAGATGGTAGAGGTGATGTGGTTTTTTTAATGGAAAACTGGTATGTTGTCAACACGCTGATTGACATGAATGTTGTACTGTTTGTTACTTTGTAATTAACTTTGGAGAAAAAGCGAACACCTTGTTGTATTAATCGTTTTAGCAAAATTACTTTTTTTCAGTCTGAGTTCGATTGCCTTAAATGAAAATTTTTCTTTCAAAATTTGTACTTATGTGATCTGTGGTTGGTCAGCAAACTCTAATGCAATTGCCCATTCCATTGTGATATGTCACAGAAGGCTCCATGGATTTCAATGAAGCAAAACTTTCTTTTGTAAATGTTACGCTTTAGGATCGTTCATTGATCTTGGCCTAAAATTGATCAAGGTTTGCTTAACAAACCTATGAGTTGTCAAAAAAACCTGTCAAGACAAAAACGCCATTTGCCATGATCGTTATCTGGCCCTCCCCTCGCAAAAATCAAAGCAACTTAAGGGCGAGTTGAGGACAAGCGCAAAAGAAGCTGTATTCGAAATTTAGAACTTGTAGAAGCTTTCCAAAAAAACGCTTTGTGGCGATCACAGGGTAAACTCAGGACTTTAACAAACTACCATTTGGCTTCTATCAAATCTGAGTTCTTTTAAAATTGATACTGAATAAGTAGTCTTAAGGAGTAGTGAGTAAGAATTCGACGTATTCTCGATATTATTTGAGGAAGGAGAGCCTGACTTGAAAAGTCACATATATGGGGTAGCAAAAATGGATTCAAAAATGGAAGCTATCGATCGACTGGCATGCAGAATGGTTCCCAATGTATTCAAACTGTGCGAAGCAACCTGTGCTGCGAAACTCCAGAAAATCATCATTGAATTTTTCGGTAGTCAAGAAGGTCTTAGAGGTCTTTTATTACAACCAATGCATTTTGGGGGGAAGCATAAAATCCTTGTTTTGTTTTTCAATTTTGACCAACTCTAATTGGTTACAACTTTTTCAATTTTCCATCATGAAGCATTCAGAAAGCAGAAAGAAGAATGCGCTTTTCATGACATGAATTTACTAACGGAGGACTAGCCAATTCCTCACGAAAGTCGATACCCGTAAACAAACATTTTTGCCTCTGCTGTGATTCCAACCTCGAACCTCTGGGTTAGCAGGTGGACATGCTAACCATCACACTACGGGTATTAGCACTAGTCTACATCATCGCTTGACTCAAAAAAGGAGGAAGATCTGCATCGAACCCTTTAATAATTTAGTCAACAGGAAATAATAGAAGTACAGATTGTGATCAAGTTGCTCAAAGTGCCAAGAAAGTTCAATTATTGCATAAAATCGATATCAAGTGTTTTTTAGAAACTGAAACTCACCCTGAATGTCAAACTGAGTGTTTTTTAGCCCTGGGTTTGCCCCCAACTCACCTTGAAGTAGCTCTAGGTTTTAGCTGGGTCGAGGCATTGAACAGGGCTGTCAAATGTATTTTTCTTCAAATGACAGGGATGTGTCGTAGTTTTGTGGTTTACGGTTTCTGAGATCTAAGAACCCAGGTTTTTTTTCACAACCCATAGGTTTGTCAACGAAATCTGGGTTAATTCCGGGTAAAGTTCAACGAACGAACCTATTAAATCAGAATCACTTAATGTTCTGTGGCCCATATGGCATCTTAGAATCTAAGAATTGTGGATGTGAGACTAGTAATTAAAAACTACTTTGATAATTTTATTCATCGAAGCATCGTTTGTAGGGCCGAAAACAGCAGTGTGAAGAGCCACGATTGTCTAACAAGTATTGAATCAAGTATTGAAACTATTTATGTATTTCGGGATAGAAGGAGAGATTGAAACAATAAACACGGGCCAGAAATATCTGTAATACTGAAATACAAGGGGCAAAGTTTTTACATGACAAAAAAGTAAGGCAAAAAAAAAATACTAGTGTGTCCAAAAGGAAGTAAAAACTTTTGGTCTTTTGTTAAGAACATTAAGAACTCGAACACGTCATCGGTCCCAACGCTCGTCTTCCATTACTCTCCATATGTTAGCTCCATTGACAAGGCCAATTTGCTGGCATCTCAATTTGCTGCCTCGACACTTCCTCATAGAATATTCACTCCACCTGAGATCGAGTCTGCAAATTCTGTGATGAAGCAGATATTTTTTCAAACTCGCTCAGTTGCGAGAGTCCTCAAAGATCTCAATATACATAAATCCGCTGGCCCAGATGGTAACCCCGCCTATATTCTGAAGAGGTGTTCTTCTACGCTGGCAAAACCACTGCGTAAACTTTTCCATCTTTCCTATTCTGCTGAGCTTTTCCCGGGCAGATGGAAAACTGCTTTTGTCCAACCGGTCCCTAAAAAAGGCGAATCATTGCCCCTTCCAATTGCCGTCCAATTGCACTAACGTCTTTTAGTTTCAATGTCATGGAAACGTTGATAAACTATCAAGTTATGAAAAATCTTATCTTAAAGAACGAAAGCTTCTTAATGACCGTCTCACCGAAAAATGGAACCGATCTTTAAATTGTTTTGGAGAAAGTAAGATTATTGCACTTGATACTTCTAAAGCATTTGATAGAGTTTGGCATCAGGCTCTTTTATCGAAAACGCGTGCTTTGGTATCGTCGGAGTCTCTTTTTCGTTGGATTAGAAACTACCTTTCCGACCGTTCAAGTTATATTGAATGGCTTCAAGTCTGATGCCCACTTCATAAATGCTGGTGTGCCTCAGGGCTCCGTTTTGTCTCCGACTCTCTTCCTGATTTTCATAAATGATCTCCTGTCTGAAACTTCTAATCCACTTGACTGTTTCGCTGACGACTCAATCCTCAGCTTTTCATATTCGTTTCCAAATTCACGTCCCTGGTCTTTAAATGTGGAACTGGAACGGCTGCGTACGATAAGCTCATTGAAATCTGACCTTTACAGCATTGTAAAATGGGGTAGTGAAAACCGAGATGTATTCAATGCTTCGATAACACAATATTGTCATTTGTAGTTAAGGCTTAGCATTCCCCTATTGTCATTATCCATGAATGGTAACCTTCAACCGGAAAGCTGTCAGTACTTGATATGTGTATAAACGATGATCTTCCATGGAATATTTACATATTTGAAGTCGCCATAAACGCTGCTAAATGCTCAGGTTTCTTAAGACTATGCAGAAATTCTTCACCCCTTCTGATCTGGCTACAATTTATAAAGCCACCCTACATCCGTCCAAAGCTAGAGTATGGCTCCCATATCTGGTCAGGTATGGGTCCCTCAAACATCTTTGCGCCTAATTGATAGGGTACAAAACAAAGCGTTAAAATTGATAGGTGATATAGTTCAATCGTCTAACGATATTCTTATTTTAGTCGCACCACCCGTATGTGGAATCCTTTACCTACTTGGCCTTTCATTACGATTCAAAAGGTTCAAAAGCAACGTTAATAGGTGTCTCCTTTCAAATCCTTTCCTATTTTGCTAAATGCTCGCACTATGTGTTCTAAAATTTACAATGGTATTCTTGTTGTGCGCATTAATTATGAAAAAAAAAAATATATAAAAAACTGATCCGATTTGTTTTACCTCGTCGTCCGGAACAGGGAAAGGCAAACAAGTTCTTACTTTATAATTTCACGCTATTGTAGATGAAATGCTAAAATCTCAGTGTGTTGAGAACCCAACAATATTTTGTTAATATGGTTTGAAATTAAATGTGCCAGAAGTCTTTCCAAAGAAGGACAACAGGTGCGTTTTTTCGCAATTCAGCAATCCTATAATCAGTTTAACAATGCCCTTTGTCACAGAGAAGATTTAGATCAGTATTTGATCTTGTGTCTTTTTTCAAAATTTTGTCTTTGAGACTTCGTTTCTCAAAAACTATCAGGTAACTAAATTAATTTGCACTTAAATGTTTACTAAAAATTAAAGTATTGGCTTTCAAAAAAACTACAGTTTGCTGTAGTCAGTGGCTTAGTTGATTTGTACTAATTTGTTTTAGAAAATTAAGTTAATTTTTAAAAAATTGTTCAACGTCCTATACGATTTACACACACTTTGTATAAAGTTTTTTTTTTTACTCGGTACCCCGGAATGCTGAGCCTTTTTCCAGTCCCGAAAACTCCGGGTCTCAGGATTGATTTTTTGAATAAATAAAAATTGAAAACTTGATTGAAAATCATGACAGCATTTTATGATTCAATTTCAGCTTTTTTGTTTCCTGTTTTTTAGCTTTCTTTCTTTTTTACTGTCAATTGTTCTTCAGTGTTTTAAAAATAAGCAAAAAAAACTTTATCCGCCCTTTTTCATTGTTCTTTTACTCTTTTTGCTATCCGTTTGTGCTTTGTGGTGCCCGAAGTGCACAATTGGAGCTAATGGAAAGCGACATCGATAAAATCGTTTAAGCAGTTCATGAGACTGTTTTTTATTTGCACAGCAATTATTATCTTGCTTCAAAATAATTGAGTCCACTATTTCCGATTGAAACATGACACATCTCTTTATCAGCACCTCACTGCATAGACAGGTTACTTACTAAATTTCATATTTCACTGTTTTCTGTTTTGAGAGCCGGTTGATAACACCCTAAATATTCACCTTATAACGTTGCAGAGTCGTCTAAACGAGTCTGGCCTTTATGTTTATGATCATAATTTTAATTTAATTTAAAATCCGGTTTTATTTTATAATAGGAGAATTAATTGTGATAGCCCCAGTGAACATTTTGTTGCAGTTTTTCGATTAAGCATTTTAATCTCCCAATGTCCCAATATACATTAAAGTCTTGTTTTTGTATTATGAAATAGTCTCCACTTGCTGCTGTAAAGGCTACCTAATTGACTTTTATTAACTTTATTCATGTTGTTGGGTTTTTAAACAATTTACTTCATATTATCGATTTGATAACTATGACATCTGCTCTTTTCTGGTTCCGCTTATGTTTCGACTTTCCTACTAGAAACATTACATAACACACAATAAGCGATCAAAATTTATAATTTAACCTCATTAACGGCAAAAATGTTTAATCTGTATTATTAGAAAACCGCACACGAACACCTGTTAAATGTCTTATGCTAATCAAATTTCATTTACATAGACATATGACCCAATCGCATTTTTTAAGTGTTTTCCAACTCTTAAACTGTTCACTTTCTTTTGGTTGCCCCTAGGTTGCCCCTGATGACCTAAGATTTTAAGAATTTGCTTTTTTTATATGCCTCTTCTGACTGCAAGCTTTCTTGGGTATATATATGTAGGTCCTCTAGTCTTGTGGGAGCATTGTCTTTGCAAACACAAAAAAGTAGCTTTTTATGTGCGAGGCTTGTTGTCTGCGAAGACAATCCCCGGAATCTGTCATAAAACCTGCGACTTCCATTAATTCCGAATAGCCCTTTGTGTTGATTAGCTTCCGATTTTTTTTTTTTTTGGCTTTTTAATTTTACGTAATGAATTTTGATTCCTCTTTTGAGACATAGTCGGGCAGTAGAGATATTCTCTTGTTTAAATTGTCACAGTGGGCAACTAGTTGAATAAAAGGCACTCACAAATTAATGTTTTATTTATACACCTTCAGTCGTAGCTGGTAGCTTTGTTTTGAAAAGGGGAAAGGTGTGTGGTCGGAACTCTGAGATGGAGTTAAAGATCTCGCACCTTGCTTGTCAGTTAGCAAAGCGATGATGCAGGTTTTTTTTGGTACGCAATGACTACTTCGTAATAATTTACAAACCCAAGAATGGAATGCTTACGATTGAGCTTCATCAAGATGCTGCACAGCCTGTTTTCCATAAATACATATACTCGTGTGTTTGTAAATAGTTGCTACATATGTGAATAATCGCTGTGTTAATTGTTTTCTCTCACTTGATTGCAATAATCACTTTCACTTGCATTTTCGGGACTTCATTATTATGCAAATATGATTCATCCAGACGAACTGCTAGCGATCTTGACATACATTTTAACTTGAAGAATAAACTGCTCCTAATGGAACTGTTACAACCTGAATCATGTGGCTATACCCTAAAAGTCTTTGTAAACTTGGGAATGCAAACACATCATTTCAAAATATTTTTCATGTACATAGTTCTTCTGGTATTTCCTCATTTTGAAAAACGTTCTTTTTACTTATTTGTAACTCAGTTAACTATGGCGTATGAGCACTTTTTTGTGTATGAATTTTCAAAATGATCTCAAACGGTTAGTTCACTGAAGTTGCTCTTCGATCAGCCAAATTTTGTTCTGCTTTTTGCTCCAATGTGGTACCCGTCGTGTGATGGATAGCATGTCTTCAGAGGTTCGTGGCTCGAATCCCAAAAGAGACAAAAATGTTTTTTCACGGGTATCGCCTTTCGCAAGGAATTGGCAAGTCTTCCGTTAGTACTCATTGCCATGAAAAGCGCTTTCTCGATTAGCCGCTCGGTACCGGCAAAAAATTGTAGATCCCCTCCATTGCCTCACAAGCCATGGTTGTGAGAAACGCGCTAGGCCCATGGGCTCCTCGCTCTGTTGCGCCTCCCTATTTATTTTTTATTTACTTGTTCATGCTCCAACATCCTTGTGAACATCTCAGCAAGAATCGAAAATGTAAAGTGCTACGGGAGAAACAAAAAAATATTTGCGACTGCCAGTAAACTGAGTGCGATTAAGAATGAAGATTCTTATATTTTGGTAATAAAAAGAAATAGGGTGGAGGTAAGGAGTTGAATATTCAGGTGCAGTGTTACAGGAGCTATAGAACTTATCAGTTTCGGATCGGATTTTTTGCAGGTAAGAAATACTTTTGGATTGAACAGACCGAGAAAAGGTACAGTGTACTCTAATCTTGCGGTGAATTCCAATTTTATTGCAGTCATATCCATGCATGCGGGGCTCTGTTTGGACCCCTTCACTTCCCTTGCTACTCGTGGGATTCAAAATAAATAATTTGAATGAATTTCACCCTTGTGATGGGGAAGCAGGCAATTGCCACTCTGTCTCTTGCAGCCTTGCAGGACGGATAGACCGACCTACAATGCTGAAATCCGACAGCGACATAGAATCTGTTGGATATCAAAGCTCTGCCCTGACAGTGAAATCGTGTATAAGCGGCGAAGCTCTCAAAGATGACGTAAAAAAGACACTAGAGGCTAGGGCTTGATATGCTTAACATCTAGCGGAAAGGACTAACTAAGTCTTAATATGTTTTATGTATTCCCACGGGTATCGCCTTTCGCGAGGAATCGCCAAGTCGTCTACAAATTCATTGCCATGAATAGCGATTTTTCGATTAGCCGTTCGGAACCTGTAGACAATTGTAGGTCCCCTCCATTCCTTCACAAGGTAATGATTGTGAGAAATCTGCTATACGCTGGGGCTCCTCGCTCTGTTGCAACACCCTATTTATTTTATTTAAGTAAGAAGGTATAGCAGGTCTAATTTCAGCATCAAGATTGAAGTCATAAGCTTAAAAGAGAAATATTTACATTTGGAAAATTAACCTGGCACTGCTGTAATCAGGGACTAAAAATACATTAGTGCTACTTCTTACCAATATACAGGATCTGGAGTCACCTTTGTCCTTTACATACAGTAGAGTATATTTAGGAGCACTTAGTCCATGAACGACAGATTTGATGATCCATAGCTCTTGGACATCTTCCCCTCTTTTGTTAAGGCGGAGAAGAAGGGAGCCCAAAGCCTGCTTGCAGTGTTGGAAGGTAATCAAAGTTAGCTGCATCATCTTGGTAACAACTAAGTAGACTAACCCCCACCACAGTTTGGTTGAGGTCCTTGTCTATTTCACTCTCAGAGTTTGACCTCAGAAGCTCATCCCCACTGAGCGAAACCTCGATAACGGAGTCATCAGTCTTCAAGTCGGAGAATTTGATGTCATTAGGGACATCCAAGTGGGATGTGGAAGGTTTGTTCTCGTGCGTTTCAGTAGAGGACGTGCTGAACTCGTCTATTTCCATGGATGGAGGGTCGACGTGCCCGGCGGGTTCTTCCACTGAAGACGCACTTGGAATTTCAGGAGATGAAGCGATGTTGTGTTCTTTATTTTTTTTTTTTTTTTTTTTTTAAGGCCATATTAGACCAGCCGAACTGAATCACGCCTTTTGTCGCAGACAGGGGAGCCAGGGGTTCCCTTTTGATGACTATTATAGCCGAAAGCCGATCTACATATAGTGACCGTCTGGCTCTTCCAGCTTCGGGACTTTGCAGTCACGGGTGGGTATAGGGTGGTATTGCCAAATTTTATGATTTTCATGATAGTTTCTTTGCAGGAGAGTTCTGCTGGTAATCTAGCGCGAGCCCTGGGTCTGCAAGGGATTTCCTCCTTTGACACGACTTCGAGCTTAGCACCAGGCCAGAGTCCTTCTAACCTGCCTATCGCGAGCTTATACAGTTCACGCGATCTCTCTGCATCAAAAGCGACTAACTTGATACCAACCTGTGTCCTCAAAGATGGCAGGTTCCCTTGGGTTTTCCATCATAAGAGTCCAGTAGGAGGCTTGAAGCTTATTCTTGATAATCGCCCATTGATCGAAAGAGATCGCACCATCTGCGTTTCTTCTGTCGATGACAGCGAAAATGGTTTTGCCCTTCAGTGCGTCACTGTACGACAGTCCTTTTTGCACGTTAGGCCTTTTGGAGCTCGAAGTTGACTCATCGAACGAACGTTGGCTCTTAGACGTTGAGTCTACGCTGTTTCTCTCATTAATTGCAATAATTTTCAATGCCCATTCAAGCTTGGCAGATTGCGTTGAGTCAAGCTTAGGTTTAGGTACATCACCTAACACGTTCGCAATTTTATCAGCGTTCCACCTCACTTTGTGGTTGGGGAGGGTAGGGAGGTTGGGATCCCCTTCGTTGTCAGTTCCACTGTTAAGCACAGTTTCACCTACAACTTGGAGGGTAAGGGGATTGGCGACTCTTACGTTTTCAGTCCCACTTTAAGTCACAGTTTCACCTTCAACTTTAAGGGTAGGGGGATTCGATACACTTTCATGGTTCGTTCCACTGTTAGGCACAGAAGTTTCACCTACAACTTGGGGGAGGGAAGGAGTGTTTAAGGAGCTCAAAGGAAGTCCTCCTCTTTCAACCACGGAGCCGAAAGTCTCGGCACCCATACCGTCCGGATTGTTCGACTTCGAGTCCTTTGACATTAGAAGGAATGAGGTGGGAGGTTGGATCAGGGAAGTTTTAAATGAGGGCGGTCCCTTTGTCAACACACCGCAGTTCGCATAAGAGCCGAAAGGCTCGACCCCTCTACTTACTGTAATGGTCTTCTCCGGGGTCCCTTCAATTTTACGGGCAGTATAAGTGGAAGTGTTACAGATTTGCGTTTACTTCCTTTTTTCATCTGCACTATCAGATACCTGTCAATCCACCATTTGTCTGCAGTATAGGAACTTCATCTGCAGCCATAATTTTATTCGTTCAAGTGCCAGTATGTCTATTAAAATAATCAAAATAAAAACAAAAGTGTGTAAAGTTGTTAAAATAGCGAAATAAAAAAGCAAAAAACTGCTTTCTTACAAAAAACATTTCATTTTCGAATCCATATCTGCCAGCAAGTTGTTGCTGATTATAGCAACTTTGCAAAGCGATATCGAGTTTTTTTTATTCTCGGCTTCATAATCTAATATGTACCAACAGATTAATAGTTGAGAATGTTAAAAGTTTCATTCAAAGTGAAAAAAAGAAATAAAGAAACTCAATTGCAGCCGTTAATTCAATTAATGCTGGATTTACATGCATCTGCAACTATAGAATGCAGAAAAGTAGAGCGTTACGGATAAAGATTATAAAGATGGATTTACATGCATCTGCAAGTGCAGATGAAAAAAGGTAATAGACACAAGATTTAAAATTAGTACTTGTCTTATAGAGAAGGAAGACACGTAAATAAGTTACATAATGCGGATAAAAAACCATATTATATGTTTATTATATAAATATACAATTATATATAATTTTTCATCAGGAGCCATAATTCTATTTGTTTCTCTTTTTAACTTTTGTGCTTTATAATCTCCATCCGTCCTGCTTTACTTTTCTGTACTTCTGCAGTTGCAGATGCATGTAAATCTAACATAAAGCACAAAAGTTAAAAAAAGAAACGAATACAATTATGGCAGCAGATAGAAGATTATACATTCGCATCCTATAACAAAAGGTGTCTTCCCTCTCTATCAGACAAGTATGAATTTTACATTTTGTGTCTATTTCCTTTCTTCATCTGCGTTTGCAGATAACACACAGTCTTTAATTTCACTGCAACAAAATGACAGTGTTTGAGGCAAATGAGATATGACTTGACACCCTTTATTATCTACTCTGTGATGGTTGCCATAAAATCTTCATTTTATAGCTCACCACCATGAGCATTATCTACCAAATGATGGCAGTGCCTTATCACACCACCACTGCCAACACTCACAACCCAAAATCCAAATTGCCGACACGGCGACATCGCAGTTGGTACTTCTGTTCAGACTTCGATTGACTCAGCGGACGGACAACGACGAAGAAAAAGTTCAGCAAACCCAGCTCTGTGCATCACGTTTACACCTGCTGAAATTAATTTTTTAAGTGGATTTTTGAATAAATTTCATCTATAAATCATCTCCCAACTATGGCTGATTCTAAAAAGTAAGTAATCAACCTCATTTCGATCAATTAGTGTGTTAATTTCAATGAAAATCCACTTTGCAACAAAGCCGACAGAACCACCTTCAATTTTGCTTGTCATCTTGCAATTCAGCCAGCTTGCACAAAGGCAACGAAACATGATGGAAGTACATAATTAAAAATTCTCTTTATTAATCCACCCAATCCTACTTTCGGAGAATTTAACATAAATTCCGATTTAACAAATCTATTTCATCATCAATGGTTTTGCTTTAATCAGGTTGTGATGTGCCGTGTCGCAACCTAGAAGCTTCTCTGCCCTTTGTTTCGTGTGTCCATTTTATTGTGTTAAAACATAAAAGTCCTTCACTGTGCGTTAAAAAACTCGGTTTATTTACGACACATTAAAGTGCTCCTTGCGAATATGATTAATTTGCGAGGTGACTTCAAAAAGTATATGTACTTTTCTTCAATCGACTCTGCCGCTGTTCCTCTTTTAAATTTTCTTCTTTTTTTTCTATACGTACGTCTGTGAGAACTGAGAACTAAAATGGCGTTCACAGAACAAGAAACAAATCAGTCAAATAGATGGTCGTATGTTTTTACTATCGTTGGCTCTTCTTTGGTTCTAATTTTATTGAATAAAGAATATTTCTTGAAGAAAAAGTAATTTATTTTGAATTTTACTTTTTTTTTTTTAGTGATGATCTCGCTACCGCAATCCTGAAGAGGAAGGATCGCCCAAACCGTTTAATTGTGGAGGAAGCTATCAACGATGACAATTCAGTTGTCTCGCTATCTCAGGTAAGTTAATGTTATTTCAATCAATGTTTATTTACAAAAAGATCTGCTTTGTTCTCGGCCTATTTGTGCGTTGAGTGTATGTACCTACATGATTGCCTGCAAATCTCGAAAATAGGTCATGAACCTTTGTAGAGTTTTCGAGTTTCGACACTCACTCATCATTGTCGTACCCATGTTTTGTGTTTGTGTGGCGTTATTCAAAGCGGCCTAGGAGAGTGTTATCAAAACCTGGACTAGTCATCTAAAATCTTCGAGATAATAATCGAATGTTAAGTCCAATAATGTAAACAGTTGCAGAGTTTTGTTTTTGTTAGCTTTCTATTTTTTCGTTCATGGTGCGTCATAGATAAAAAAAAAGCAATGCGTTGTTAAACCTATTTCTTGAAAGATAAGAGAAAATGGTTAACCATTCGGGTAAGCGATGTTTTCGTAGACGGGTCACGGTTCGAAAACTTAGGAATTTGTATGTCGCGGAAGGTCTTCTGTACTCACATAAATTGAACTGAAATGGGAGTAAATTTTACTTACTAATTATTAAAAGTAAACAAAAATATTTGTTGCTTCATCATCTCAAAAAGACCCAGTCTCACCAGCCAATACAACTACGATGTTGACACATCGGAAAAAGTGTAATATCGGGTAGAAGCAGCCAATTGTCTATTATTTTTGTGATTTTCCCATCCTTCACTTTGTTTTTGCTTAAATAAGAAATGAGTCAGAACGCGAATTTTGTAATTTGAGCCTGATTATGACTTGAAGTCACAGAAATGGGTGCTTGTTATTGGAGTCTACTTAATTTCAGTTGAATTAAGTTCTTGAAAGTCTCGATTCAAATCTTTTAAAGATTTAGTGAACCTCACTTGCTTAGGTGGGTATTAAAGATCAACCAGCTCCTTTTGATAACAATTTCGATTTTGTGTGAGCTCTCTTTAGCGCTACCTAAGACGAGGTGTTCCCCTTCCTCTATTCCCTGCATTTGTGCTTTGGAAATCCGATAACGATGGCTCTGATATGTCATCGTAATCTCACGATGCGTACTCTTCTGGCACGTTGACTTCTTTGCGACAAGGGATTGCAAAATTAAAAAATCCCGGGATTCACGGGATTTATTAGTTGAATGTTACGACTTGTTATTGCCACCTTCCTTTCCTATCATTACAATTCGGTGTGACCATGAGCCTCAACCAACATCTTACGCCAACAATCTCTCCAGTTTTGGGTTGAGGTCTTTTTCCGCCATGTAGAGCAGATGGACCAACCATCGTAGCCTCGCGATGCGTACTTTTCTGGCTATGCCCATGTCGCGGTACAGCTCATAGAGCTCGTTGTTGTATCTTGTTTTCCACACATTGTCTTCGCATACGGAACCAAAGATCATTCAGAGGATTTTTCTTTTGAAACGACCAAGGTTTTCCTCATCCGTTTTCGACAAGGTCCATGCTTCCGCACCATAAAGCCGGACTGGGATGATCAAGGTCTTATACAGGATTACCTTGGTTTTTTTTTTTTCTTTTTTATTTTTGCCGCTTCTGTTTCAATGCTCGCAAAATCGCATATGCCAAAATCCACCACTCATATTTCTTCCTCAAATTCTCAATTTGAAAGATTATGCCTCTGGAGTTGAGATTTTAAATCTATGCACTCCTTTGAGTATGACGTTAAAAAAGGCGTATGATATTGTTTCTTTGCTTTGCCAAAGCCATTTACGACATCAAAGGCCTCGGTGATGTAGTGTTAACCGTCGCGTCGTTAATAAATTTTATAAAAATATATACAGTGGTTATATTGAAAATTCGTTCTATCGAAACGTTTTTGTCATACAAATCTTAAGGTAAATAGACTCAATTTGTACTCAAATTTAAGAAAAAAATCCTTAATATGCATTTGTTTTTTCGGTTGTTAAATGTTATTGTTGAATGCCTCTTTTCGTAAACTTTTTAGAACTAAGGCTTTAAGGTGAATTCACATGAGCACGACCAACGAACGACGAATAAATAAAGAAATGTGATTTTAAGTACCTTACAAGCATAAATTCTTCACGAATTTTTTAGGAAACGATGGAAAAATAGTTCATATACTAATTTTTAGGTGTATAAACTCTTATTTGTGTGCCTACAATTAAAGCAATAGAGAAAAGAAATTTATTCGTTACGAATAAATTTTATTCGTAACGAATAAATTTATTTTCTCTGTTCCCAAAAGCTTAGGTACAAAAATAACAGTTTGTCCACCTAAAACTAAGTATGAACTATATTTCCATCGTTTCCTAAAAAATTCGTGAGGAATTTATGCTTGTAAGGTACTTAAAATCACATTTCTTTATTTATTCGTCGTTCGTTGGTTGTGCTCATGTGAATTCGCCTTTAGATTTTTTTTCCCTCCATTTTGTCAATTCGTTATTTGTTCGTTATGTAGAATACCTAATGGACTTGAAAAAGGTGTTCGTAATATCGATCATTCGTTATTGCCGATATACTGGACCACCACTGTAATAATATACACCAAACAAACGTTAAAGTTAGTGACTTCGATTTGAATAGTTTTTTTCACCAGTACACGATGAAATGTTTTGTCTGAGAAAGACAGTTTGTGATGAGGGAATGTGTTGCTCTCATTCCTTTCATCTGTCAAAAGTATTTATTTTTCCACTTGTGAATGGCTTTTGCTTCTTAGCAACTTTATTAATGTTTTAACTCTAATAAAAATCAAAACATTGCAAACTTACCAGCTTGTTGCCTAAATGTGGAAATCACCACTCTTGTAGGTTCGAAGTCCATAAACATTTCAGTTTTTTTTTTTTTTAAAGGACTTGTTTATGTAGAATTTGACAATTCAAGTTTTTGACTTCCGTTCTAAAACGGCGATAAGCTAAGTCTCCATTCCTCTTGGTCTAAAAACTCTCAACAAATTTATTGGGTTCGGAAAGTAACTAAAAAGCAAAGAGATTCATGAATCAAAACCGCGGGAGGGCTCATAGCATAAGCGAGAGTCTTCTAAAAACCAGAAAGACCAATCAAAATAATATGTACATAATGTGTACATTTCTTTATTGCGAGTGTTGACTATCAATCTATTGACAAAAAAAAACTTGTCAAAAACAAGGAAGCGGAAACCAATTGGCGTATTGATTGGAAAATTGTGACTTCACTTTAACGTTGTAGCTTGTGAGATATCAGTGATACCGTGCAGCCTTAGAATATGATCTCTAAACTATCCCCGACTATCAAACCGAATTTGCTCAACAAGTTGAACCCTAATAATAATTTACATCGGCAAGACGTCAGATAACAAGATTGACCAAAAAGTTGTTCTAAGCGTCAATATGATTGAGTCTCACATTTTGGACTAAAACAGCCACATTGTGCTTATAGTAGGGGAGCCCAAGAGGGGATTTCGCGCGTTACTCGAGCGCGTCAGAAAATCATATGGGGAGAAACCTTGCACCATGTAATGTACTCCTACCATATATTAAACTTAAATGTTGGGGCGTTCGCTGAGAGCAGCCCGTCAGATTAGTAAAAAAAAGTCGATCATCGGAAATACTCGAGCGCGTCAGATTAAAAGATGGTAGGTTGATTACATCAAGAAGAGTGTATATTTCAATAATCTGACAATTTGAGCGGGGCCTTCGTAAGTAGGCGAGTCACAAAGATGTAAAAAAAAATCGATGTTTCGAAATACTCGAGCGCGATTAATTTTTTTTTTATTTTGAAGGTAATTTTATCAGGATTACAGAAAACATATAATCTGACATTTTGGTTGGGGCGATTGAGGTAAAATCGTCAGTAAAATGTATAATATATGATGGTTAATATCTCGGTTAATATTGATATTAGCAATTGGTCCAGAAGACTTTTTTTGTAGAAAACTAAGTTCTCTACAAGTTTGTAATTTACAATTTTTCTGTAGCTTTTGTTATTTACGAGATAACTGCGACAAAACGTGAATTTTATGGAAAAATCTGGTTAAGTGGCCCGTACCACCTTCCCGGTATGAGTAACGACTTTGCCAAAAAGAACATTTTTGTAGAGCTTTCAATTTTGAGAAAAAAACATCTTCGGTTAAAGCGATCCCATGAAATGCCGCTGAGTTATAGAAATTTAAAAATAAAAAATCAGAGTTTCCGTGTATTTTCAATGGAAAATCTTCACACCTCTTGATCGAGCACTTAAAATTAATATTAAGGGCTCAAACTTTCAGGATTTTTTTTAAAAGTATTTTCAACAAAATTTCGATACAAAATTTTTAAATACATAATATGTGTACATATTTTTTGATTGCATCCAGTAACAAAAAATAGAAACAACAAAGAATTGTTACTTTAAAATTGTCAGACTAAGAGTACGCCCCCATATAATTGTCAGATTATCATCCTGGAGGACGAAGACATCAAGTTGATCACTCTGTATAAAAATCTGACGCGCTCGAGTATTTCAAGGTCACGTGTTTTTTTTACATTTTTAAAAATCAGCCATGACTGATCGCCCCACTCAAATTGTCAGATTATTGAAATATACACTTTTTAGAGTACACTTAACATTCACTTTGAAAATCTGACACGCTCGAATAACTTTTTATTTTTTGTTTTTTTAACCTCTCTTTACGCCCATTTGCCCCCAGTAAATCGTCAGATTAATATATATCCGTTATAAGAAAGACAAAGCGCGTATACTCTATGAAAATCTGACGCGCTCGAGTATTTCAATTTAACTGTTTTTTTTTACATTTTTAAAAGCTCATACACGCCCATCGCCCCACTAAAATGAAAAACTGCCATACACTTTTTTTCGTTTTAGAACGTAAACTTCACAATCCAATAAGTCCCCATGACGCTTTAGTAACTGCAAATTTAGCGGCTCGGGCTCCCCTACTATTAAGGCCCTTCTGAACCCTCTACTAATTCGAAAGTGATCCAGGAATGCAAGAGCTCTCTTAATGTGGTAAGAAAACTAAATTCCTTGAGTCTCATTTGGTTTCCAGGCCATCACGGCTTAACTGGAAATGAGATCACCGATGAACTTGCTAGGCAAGGATCTCAGACAGCTTTTTCAGGACCTGAACCGTCGTTATGTCTACCTGGATCCTCAGTGAAAGCTTCAATCAACGATTGGATCTGTCAAGAGCACATTGGATACAAACAGACCAAACGTATGCTCCCCAACGTTGATTTCCGACTCTAAAATTTTTGGCATCATGTTGCAAAAAAGAATGTTGAAAGCTTATTGGCGTTGCCACGGAGCACTTCTCTTTTCCCAAAAGCGGGGTTCAGACTATCCAATTTTTTTGTCAAATTTGTTAGACGGAAAAATCCCATAGCGTTCGCGATCAAACAAATTTTAGAAAAGCAAGAAATACAAAAAAAAGTGTGTAGCGACTAAAGAGGTGGACTACCTGAAATCATCGTAAATGTGCACAACAAAGAAAAAATATTCTTTCCGTACGATGTGCACTACATTTCCAACAGAGTTTCATAGGCCTTATACTTTTTAGTTTTATTTTTGTATTCTTCGCTTTTTATTTGCCATACCTATCTCTGGAAAACTTCTGCCTACCAAACATTTTTTTCCGTGCGAGGTCCAATACCTGAAAATATCATAAAATCCATTTTCAATGTGCCCAACAAAGAAGAAATTTTTTTTCCTTGCTAGGTGCGCTACCTGACACCATCATAAATCCTCTTTCAATGTACCTATCGAACAAACCGCTAAGATGAAATCGTTGTCCCATTCCAGTCGCTTTACGACCAAGCTGCGAAAACTTTACAAGGCAGTTCAGTTCAGTTCAACGAGAATTTTTCTGATCTTTTCTGTTCTGTTTTGTAATCAATGAGCTGTTCTTGAACAGTTCAGCTCATCATTTCCTGCATCTCCCAATGACAACATGAGTGTCTTAGAGGAATAAAGAACAAGAGGGAAAACCATTACCTCTCTTGCCCCGCAATTTTCATTTATATTATGATACACGTATTAAGTGAATTTACTAACGCTACTTTATTTTGAGATTCGGAAACTAACACCACTTTATTTTGGGATCCCGAAACCAGTTTCGGAATCCGAAAGTAAAGTGGTGTTTGTGAAGTCAGTTCGGGGGCAGATGCCGTGGGTGTGTGTGGTTTTCCCTCTTGTTCTTTATTCCTCTAAGATGAGTGTTGTCCACTATCCAGTGTCACAAACTTTTTGGTAAAACTTCTGTGCACAAGTTTGGATAATACATTTCGCTCAAAGCTTCTTTTAAAAAAACGCACGCACTTTGCAAATAAGTTTTCCATAGTTCCCCACGTTGTTCAAAGGTAAAGCGAACCATCTCATTGCGTGAAGGATATGATACTAATTTTCTGTCAAAATGTTTACTCAAAGCAATCAATAGATAGGCCCCTTCTTTACGTATATGTGAACTTATGTTTCTGATGAAAAAGTAAAAAAGAGATGGAATTTATACCACCAGCAAAACATCAATGGTTTGACACTTTCTCAAACACGTAGCTTTTCAAATTCTGGTGAATTCTCGTCTCTTTTTTTTTTAACCCAAAGGCCAACAAAGATTGGTTAGAATAATTTTCCATCTGATATCGGCGCTGATGTTATTTCCAGTGCTTAAAGGGGAAAACAAATACATAGATAAATTTCTGAGCTGCGTCGAAGTTATGACTGACTATTGCTCGGCTTTTTCCATTTACTCTCATTTTATCTCTTCTTTTTTTTATCACATTGTTGCCGTTTCTGTTTCGATCTCAAAAAGTGTACAACTACTGTCGTTTTCCAAAAACAAATTCACTCTTTCACTCCTTTTTCGCTTTATTTTGGAACTTGTTTTAACCGAAGTGACAGATTTGGAGTGATTGCATTGGTAGTGGTTAGCTTGCTAGATTTTTTCTTTCATGTTAAAGCAGAAAACAAGACTAAAAATCGTTCACTTTAATTTAAAAAAATATTTAATGGTCTTCTGAAGATAATTTATCAAACTATCGCGTGCTTTGTGAGCTGACAAAAAATAAATAGAAACTGCGGCTTGCTTTGACAAGCAGTCAGATGACAGTTTGTTTATGTGTTGGTGTTCACTCCCTTGCACCTAAACTGAAACGGGAGTGAAAAAATCACTCCAAAAAGTGTCTCCAAACCGCATTTTGGAACATGTTTGGGAGTGATTTGGAGAATTTATCTGTCAGATCAGACATATCGTCGGCTAACTATGTCGCATTCTGTAAAATGTTCAGGAGACACAAAAAACTGAACATTTTTTCATGGCACCAATATGATAGGAGGTATTAAAAAATGACAAGAGAAAGATTTTGACAGCAGCTGGCGATATAATGTTTGCATTCACCGATGCAAATGAAAATTCTAAACAAAACTACATCAAAAAGCAATTTTCACAAAAAATCTACACATATTAAGAGTTAGCCGTCGATATGTCAATGTTCGTCCTTGTTACAATTGACGTTTAAGTAAAATAACTTCCGAAATAATGTTTATAACAATGCTGAACAGTCGAGAGAGAAAAGGATGAACATTTCACAATTGATGAGAATGGGCATCGGCACATCATAAGGTCTGTTTCTTTACTTTGTGCACAGAAATTCACAATCTGTCATATTTTAAGGAGTGGGGGTAAAATTCTCTCAGAAACTCTCTAAAAGAGCGTAATTGTCTGAAAATTTAATGTCGAATTCCTTTCAACAAAAAAATCGACTGCAGTCAATTTTTTTTTCAATGGAATTCATTTAGGAGGGAAAAAAAATCGACTGCAGTCGATCTCTTTTTTGAGACGGATTTGCCCACGGATTTTCACACACACAACAATTTTGACAGATCGAAAACGGCAAACAAAAACATCAGTATATGAAAAAATTTAAGGAAGCAGGATTGTTTAGTATTTAGTTGTGAATTTGGAAAACATTTGGTGAAAAAAAATATAAAAATTGTGTGCTTAACAATATGAATGTAATTGTTTTGTTTCATGGTACTTGTTTTTCTTCATTAGTCAGTTGGACACGCATACATTCATAAAAAAAAAATCGCTACTTTTTTAATTTCCTAAATACCCAAAAAAGAATCGAATTTAGTAGCGACTGCAGTCGACTGCAAATTGGTGAAAGGAAATCGACATAAGAAACACCTTGAACAAAACATTCTCAGCAACGCTTGGAAAAACGTCTGTTTGACAGTTGGTGTACTTGTTTAAGCTGTGCACGATTTCTGCCCACAGAAATTTAAGTGGCAGACATTCGCAGGGTGGGGAAATATTTTACCTCTTGAGCACTCTCTTTTGTGCACTGCTACGAAAAATCGCTGTTCGCCGAATTTCTGTGCATTTCGTGCGAATTTTCAGTAAAGAAAAACACAGAGGAAGGATCACTCCACCTCCTCTGTGAGTGCCCCAGCTTGGCCCACACTAGGACAAAATCCGTCAGAGAATATTTATTCACGGCATCTCTAACCTCCCAATCAGCATCCTAAAATTCATTCAGGGCTCCAAATGGTACAGTGAGGGTCCCCAATTCCAATAACAAAGTCACAACCCAAACATCTGCTATTCACCACCTCACATCCCACTCTCCCATCTCTTCAAGCTCTGTTATCCGTGGAGCCCAATGGATTCTGAGATCCGAGTGAAGTGTTCCCGCCTGCGGCTGCACCCCATCCAATCTAACATCCTAACTGCATAGAAACTCTGATAGAGATAGCAATTCACCATCTTACAAGCTTAATGCGCTGTCAGACCTGATTTACAGAATTGTTTCCTAATATCCTCGTACTGAAATTGCAATGGCGGGCGATTTCAATCTACAATATGCTATTTGGGTTCGACATTCTAGACCAACTAAAACTCCAAGGAAAACCATTTAATTCAGCTTGTTTGATGAACCACTCGGGCTTCATTGTGCTTTTTCGACGGAAACGTTGACGCATCAGCTAATATGATATCTAACGTAGTTTTTGATTACATGAAAAACTTTGTCGCTCGAAAATATCATCGTCAAAGATAACTTGGGTTCCATTCGAGCAGCAAAGAGTTGATTATAAAAATAGAAGAATGTTTCGTAAATAGAAAAAAAGCCTTAAAGTCAAAAACTTGGTGCCAGAAGTATCTGCAATTTTCATACAAATAAGGACTAGTTTTTGGAAATAAAACTGTAAAAAGCGTTAAAAACTCCGACACGTCATCGTCAATTCTCATGGATAAGTTGATAAATTGTCGACTAATGACAGACAGTACAGTTGATGGCTTATTTCACCAAAAGTGAACCCAATATTTTCACATTGTTTTGAAGGAAATAATAAAGGGTTAGATAGAGTTTGGCCTCAAGCTCTGTAATAGAATATACATCAAAACAGCTTTTAAACTGATATGTGATTGTTCAGTTGATGGATGGTTTCATTCTCTTGTCATTCTTGACGTTGGTCGTCGTTATGTTTTCTGTCTCACTCTATTTTATCGCCTTTTTCTTTAACTAAAACCAGTTGTATTTCTCTCTTTGAAATGATTCAGCCGCAACATTCGCTTCGCTAGGAAAAGAAATAATCCAAAACCGGTAAACTTTATACGACGGATGATGAATACATGACTGTGCCAATCTTTAAACTAAAAAAAAACTTTCAAAAAGATGATTTTAAAATTGAAACTACATATCTTTGTTTTATCATTTCTCTTTAGAGTAAGATGGATGAACTGCAATTGTTCCGTGGTGATACTCTGCTTCTGAAAGGTAAACGTCGCAAGGAGACTGTTTGCATTGTCTTGTCGGATGACAGCTGTCCCAATGAGAAAATCCGTATGAATCGTGTTGTCCGTAACAATTTGTGTGTTCATCTTTCGGACGTTGTTTCAATTCAATCATGTCCTGATGTAAAGTATGGAAAGCGCGTGCGCATTCTGCCTTTCGACGATACCACCGAAGGTGTTGCCGGGTAAGCTTCAAATTAATAGAAAAAAACCTTCAACCAACTTTAAAATTCTTTTTTTTTATAGAAACTTGTTCGAAGTTTATCTAAAACCATATTTCCTGGAAGCCTATCGTCCCATTCATATGGGTGATAACTTTATAGTGAGAACTGCGATGCGTCCAATTGAATTCAAAGTCGTTCTTACTGACCCCGAGCCTTACTGCATTGTTGCACCAGAGACTGTCATTTACTCAGATGGTGATCCAATCAAGCGAGAGGTAAGACTATCAAGTTAAAGGTTTATCCTACAAAATATTAACTATCTTTGTTGTAATATTAATTAGGAAGAAGAGGAGTCACTCAACGCTGTTGGCTATGATGATATTGGAGGTTGCCGCAAACAATTGGCCCAAATTAAGGAAATGGTGGAACTTCCTCTGCGGCATCCATCGCTGTTCAAAGCTATTGGTGTTAAGCCACCACGAGGTATTCTTATGTACGGCCCTCCCGGTACTGGTAAGACCTTGATTGCCCGCGCTGTTGCCAACGAGACAGGAGCATTCTTTTTCCTGATCAATGGTCCGGAGATCATGTCCAAATTGGCTGGTGAGTCTGAATCAAACTTACGTAAGGCATTCGAGGAGGCTGAGAAGAACTCCCCGGCAATCATCTTCATTGATGAAATCGACGCTATTGCGCCTAAGCGTGACAAGACTCACGGTGAGGTCGAACGTCGTATTGTTTCGCAGTTGTTGACGCTTATGGACGGCATGAAGAAGAGTTCACATTTGATTGTGATGGCTGCTACTAACAGGCCCAACTCCATTGACCCCGCCCTTCGTCGTTTCGGGCGCTTCGATCGTGAAATCGATATAGGAATCCCTGATGCTACTGGACGACTCGAAGTATTGCGAATTCACACCAAGAACATGCGCTTGGCTGATGACGTTGATTTGGAGCAGATTGCTGCCGAGACTCACGGTCATGTTGGTGCTGATTTGGCCTCATTGTGCTCGGAGGCAGCTTTGCAACAAATCCGTGAGAAAATGGATCTGATCGATTTGGAAGATGATAAGATTGACGCTGAAGTGCTGGCTTCTTTGGCAGTTACCATGGATAACTTCCGTTATGCCATGACAAAATCAAGCCCATCGGCGCTCAGGGAAACTGTTGTGGAAGTGCCAAACACAACCTGGACCGACATTGGTGGTTTGGAAAACGTCAAGAAGGAGTTGCAAGAATTGGTCCAATACCCAGTCGAGCATCCAGACAAGTTCCTGAAGTTTGGTATGCAGCCAAGTCGTGGTGTGTTGTTCTATGGCCCACCTGGTTGCGGTAAGACTTTGCTGGCCAAGGCCATTGCCAATGAATGTCAGGCCAATTTCATCTCGGTCAAGGGTCCAGAATTGTTGACCATGTGGTTCGGTGAGTCCGAGGCCAATGTGCGTGACATTTTCGACAAGGCACGTTCAGCCGCACCATGTGTCCTGTTCTTTGATGAATTGGATTCAATCGCTAAAGCTCGTGGTGGTAATGTTGGTGATGCTGGTGGTGCCGCCGATCGTGTAATCAACCAAATTCTTACCGAAATGGACGGCATGGGAGCCAAGAAGAATGTGTTCATCATTGGAGCAACCAACAGGCCCGATATCATCGATCCAGCAATCTTACGTCCGGGACGTTTGGATCAGCTGATCTATATTCCACTTCCGGATGACAAGTCGCGTGAAGCTATTCTCAAGGCTAACTTGAGGAAGTCACCTCTTGCCAAGGAGGTCGATCTCAACTACATTGCTAAAGTAACACAAGGATTCTCTGGTGCAGATTTGACAGAGATCTGCCAACGTGCTTGCAAGCTAGCTATCCGCCAAGCAATCGAAGCTGAGATCCGTCGGGAAAAAGACCGAGCTGAGAACCAGAGCTCAGCCATGGATGTAAGTTATTGGGATTTGCTTGATTTCATTCATTTCCAATTTAATTGACTGTTTTATTTGCATGTTAAGCAGATGGACGAAGATGATCCAGTTCCGGAAATAACTCGTGCTCACTTCGAGGAGGCAATGAAATTCGCCCGCAGGTCGGTTTCCGACAACGACATCAGGAAATACGAGATGTTTGCACAGACACTTCAACAATCTCGTGGTTTCGGATCAAACTTTAGGTAATATCGAAGTTCATTGAAAAGAATTGTCTTTTTTTATAACTAGTGGTCTATGTTCTATGTTCTACAATAGATTCCCATCGAGCTCAGGGCCATCATCTCAAGGAGCCGGACCAAATGCTCCAGTGAATCCGCCAGGTGACAATGGTGATGATGACCTCTACAGTTAGATTTTTTTCATAGTTTATAATTTTTTAATGAAACACAAGTAAAAGTAATCCCAATTGAATACATAAATAAAAACAAGAAAATCGAAGAAATAAAATTTATATGTGGTAAGGCGGCGGTCTTTATGGAAAACAATATTTGTTATAAGTAACGGAACAAAACACACACATTCTGCAATAACATCATAGTTAGAAAGCAAATAACAAAATAACATTTTTACTAAGCAAACACATTCATTCAAGCTGAAAAGAAGCATTCAATTGTCCTTCCCATTTGCATGTACAAGTGGAAAATATTATTTAAATTTAAAGAAAAAAAGAAAACAAAATATATATGATAATATTACGAGAGAAGAAAAACAAAATGAACATTTGATTAAATAAATTATTTCATTTGAAAACAAAAGTTCAGATGTTGTCCAGTTTATCCATTCCATCGCTTTGTGACTGACTTAGAACTGGGATTTGTGCTGTGAGTTGCGAGATTGATGTTGCAGACAGTTTGCATTAGTGGAAGGCAATTCATTTGAAGATTTGTTTTATTTTTTCCATATAAGTAAGTTTAGTTGTCATCATGATTGAAGCAGCGGTCACACTGCTGGTCAGGCCACAAAATCTTGCGGCCGATTACGAAATACTTTTGCCTCGAGGTAAATCAATAACCTTATCATTGAAGCTGGCTTGTAGTTTTGTCGTTAGTCCATGTGCCTGAATAGCAATTAAAAAAACTTCCCATTCTACTGAATCGTCACCGACACAAGAGAGTTGGGTCGGAGTTATAGTTGATCGGTTAAAATCTACCACATCCAGTCTTATTCTATTATTCTTCATCAAGATCATATCCAACAAAGTTCTCGATATATGTTTCTAATGAAATGCCAGGCAAACAGAAAAATCGACTCGGGATTTTAAATTTCCTGTTTGATGAGTGCATTGGCTAAATTCTTTTGTAGTACACTTTATGAAACATCTATTTGAATGTTCTGTTAATAGAAGATGTGAAAACGTGAAACTATGTTGACAACATCTTTTCTACTGGTAAATGGTGGTCCTTATCACAAGGCCCGTCGTAATAATTTCGCACTACAAATGCCAATAATAAAGCGTCATGGACTCCCTCATAGTGAATGATTTCCTACGAAATTTGTCACCAATGATGTTTTGAGTCCTTCCTATTTGGCTTTCGTAGTCCGAAATTGCCCGTGCCTCGTGATAGGGGTGGTTATTACGACCTTTCTGAAATGGGCAATATTATAATACTTTTACTTGGGAGCCTCGACAGATCAAAAATATATAATTCGAGGCGAACCAAAAAGGATATGGACCCATCGATTGTATATCACATGCCTCCAATTCACTAATTTGGCAACAGGTTTTCTCATAATCGCTTGATTGAAAATATATTTTAGTAAAATACCAACTTTATCGGGTGGTTTGAAAAAACAAAAACATTTTTAATTAAGTCTGATTATTTCTTAAAAATCACCAACCATTAAACATGCAACCTAGCAATCATGATACAATTAAATAAGATGAGCATTGCACAATGCACATGTTGGGTCTTGTAGTTGTCAACAAAAAATGAGCCTCGTTGACGTACAAGCGTAAAACGAAAATGAAGAAATTTTTCATATTGTACCAGGCAATCAGAAATGCCAGCAAGCATCTGTTTTCCATTAAAGCACAAGTTTCTAGTTTCTACACAGCCACTACACAATGTGTTTATGTCAATTATGTGATTACGTTTTCTTTCTTTCCTATAGCAATACATACGAATGCACATGGGTGGAGCTTGGAGCATACTTCTGTAAGGAGTTTATGTGTCAAACATCATTCATGGTACCAGCTTATCATACATAGACAGCGGAATTTAAGTCCAAAAATAATGAAATTTTTCATTTTGCACCAGGCGATCAGAAATGCCAGCAGGCATCTGAGTCTTCCATCCAAACCGAAGTTTCTACACAGTGTGTATGTGTGGCCTCTATACGTTTACGCATTCTTTTTATCATAAAACAAAACGAATGAAAGTGGGTGGAGCTAAGATTCTACATGGGTTTCTGTGTCAAACATCATCCATGCAAAGCATGGTACCAGCTACCGAGCATTACCAGCTGCAGGCACACCAACACACATGTGTCGCTTTGCTACTACACGAGACAACGTATTAATAGCGCCACATTTACCACTAGATAACAAGTGATAGAGATGTGTCACTCAAAAGCAAAGACTAGTGATGTGTAGCTGAAAGTGAGGCTGGTTTTTTTTAAATTTATTTTGTGGTAGATCGACGTTTTCTTTTGGGTAGCAAATATTCAAGTCTGTTTTGTAGTAAGTTAAAAATTTATTTGCAAATTGTCATTAAATCGTAAGTAGATATTCTCCGAATTTTTTGCTTCTATTTTAAACGTTGTACAGTTCATGGAAAGTATTACTTGTGAAGACTTTATAGGCACGAGTTATAAAAATATACTGGTCAATTGTCTTAAATGATCACATAACCAACAACATTTATTCCGCTATCCGCTACTGTTTTGCTAAGAGAGACAATTGAAAAGGACACATAAAACTAAAAGTCTTCACACATCGCATGAATTCTGAACGGTAGCTGCGTTTTTCAAATTTTCACCGCACAATTAAATTTTTTTAAGGTAAATGTACTTCTAGTTCTTCTGGTGTGCCGGAATAAATTTCATGATACAAAAAGCTTACTTACCTGGATATGCGAGACAATTCGATTCCGTTCGGTTGCGTATGTACCAACTTACGTAATTTTTATGCTATGTACCGAAGAACGGCGGCGGCGTTAGAACACTTTCAAAATAAGATCAAAACAGGAATTGTTTATTAAAATGTACCTACCTATAATTTTAAGAAAAAGGATTAAATTACAAGAAGTCGCATTACTGTTATTATTGAAAGTATAGCTATGGCAGTCATAAAAGAGTACTTTAGTTATGTAGTTTCTTTTACAAATTACGAAAGTCACTTGGTGAATATGATGAAATCTTCAGATCAGCACACCTCTAGTTATCTATTTGAGGCACACATCTCTAGTAAAAACCTGTTTTATTTTGGTGTGTTCTGTGTGTGTGTGCATTATTTCTTTCTGCATTTTGCCGCCCAGCGATATGGTAGCTGGTAGGTACCTGCTGCTTTTTCTCGTTTCTGGTTGCCTGATACTAAATTCAGTTTGCGATTCCGGATGGGGAAATTGTTGGTCCATGCGTATGCGTACCTACCTAGTGCTATTGTTTTCTTCTGTGCTCTTATTTTCCTATGAAAAGAAAAAGAAGTTCAGCGGTGTTTCGTGCTATTAGTGTTGTTAGAATGGCAAAATCTTTTCAAATTACAACAACGAGTACCTACATACCTTATCATAAATATGGGTTAAATCGTCTTTTTCGATTTTATTGATAAAATAATTGTAGACGTTCGGAATAATGCAGACATTTGAGTCGCATACTAAAATCACTGTATTTTCATCAGTAATTTTGTAATCATGCATCCACAGAGACCAAAAATCGTCTAGTAGAGATAGGTGAATTTTGTTTATTCATGCCTTGTAGTTTGTATAGTTAGTTTCATCAAGAAACCGATGAGGTTCGGGGTTCAAACTACAAAAACATAAAAAAAGTTTATGAGTATCGCCTATTGCGATTAATTGGTAAGGACTCCGATAGTAGTGCCATGACAAATGCTTTCTAACTTTGTTGTCCGGGGAATCGGCATAAGTTTGTAAATCCTTGAAATGTGTTAGGCCGCGAGATTTCCATAGCTTTGTTGCGCTGTCTTATCTATTTGTTTGCGAGAATTATCTATCTTCTATCTATACATATGATGAAACCGTAACGTTCTGTTTGTTTGTGCACGCTAATCTCAAAAACGGCTAATCCTAACTAGATGGGGTTTTCAGTTATATATTGTGGTAAGCTTCATTTAACATTTAGTTTTTATTTCACGTCAATCGGTTGATAAATAAAAAAGTTATGCCAATTCTTGCGAACGAAGTCGCTGGCACACCTTGTGAAAATAAAACAGCGAAACTTAAATTTCAATATAAAAATTTTTCTATGATACCAGGCGCACAGCAATGTTCAGAAAGCAGCAGAAAGCAAACGAGTTGAGACAGTGGGGGAGTTATTTCTCTATAAAAGCAACAAAGAACTGAATTCGACCAATCAGCGTACGGAACAAGTTTAAAGATCTTGCGATGACCCCATTGGCTTTCCTATTTCGAATGGGAGGCGGTCCATTTTTCATAGGGTGACCAGATTACTTCCCAATGAAAAGAGGACATCAATAGGAATCTTTACATAAACAAAGAAGCAAAATGGCTTATCTAAATATATTTTTATATTCCATTACATTAAAGCGAAAAAGGAAAAAAAAAACAAATATGTGTGTTGTTGATTCAGAAACAGTGAATTCAATTGATATGTACAATGCACATTCTTTTTTTAAAGCTTTGTTCGCTTAGCAAAAAACTTTTCTTTTTTAAAGAGAGCATCTGGTCACCCTCATTTCACACCAGTCAAACAGCTTTCCCTCTTTTGATTTCTGCTTTGAAATGAATGCTATGCAGCTACCTGCTGCTACCTCCTGAACATTTCTGTGCGCCTGGTAGCAAAGAAACATTTTTCAATGATTTCGATGAGTTGTGGGTGCCCCCGGTATTTTTTGTTGAATCAGTAAAATAGGATGTGTGTATATACTTTTTTATTATGATTTTTATTAGGATTTTTATGAAATTTTCAGGGTAGATATATTTTAGTCCAGAGATGGTTCCTGTCAAGGTTTGATGTCCATATTCGTACAGGAACGGTGTTGGGAACGGAAAATTAGAAACCACTCAACAGATTTCAAAAATTCTTTCACCACTAGGGTTGCTCCCATTATCTCCCTTCATCAGTAACTTAAACTATATTTCATCCCAATAATCCCACAGGAACAGAAACGGGAACGAGAACGAGAACCATAAAGTTACTTGACCGATCTCAAAAATTGTTTCTACTCTGGGATGTTACATCATCTTTCAGAGACATAGACTTATATTTCATTCACTTATTTCCATGGGAACAGAATATTCCCACAGGAACGGGGTTGGGAACGGAAACTTAGAAACTACTGGATAGATTTCGATGCCACATAGTCACACAGTAAGAAAGATTATCACCCCTGTTCGGATTTTCGTTCGGATACCATATCCTCCCGTTTTAGAATATTTGCGGTTCTCAATTCCGAATCCGTGCGTTTTCAATTCGCTTATCATTCTGTTAGCGGAATTGAATCCAGTTAATGAATTCTGTAGAACATTATTTACTGCTAGAAATGAAAAATAACAAACTTATATTAACACTAACATGTAATAAAGCTGTAAACAGTTCCAATAAACACAAAAATTTAATTTCCAACACGTTTTTGTGACAAAAAATCAGTACTGGATCCGTTCGGAAATAAGAACACACTTTTTAAATCCGTACGGATTCAATTTCGGTTTCCGTTTTGAATCCGTACGAAAATCAGAACAGCCATGTATATTTCATCCCCAAATTCCCACGGAAAAGAAAAGACGACAAGGGGAACCTTAAAACTACAGACCTGAGCAAAGCCGGGCAGCTCAGCTAGTAGTAAAATAGCTATTTTTCAATCACTGGAAGGAACTGAAGTTACAATCTTTTGGCGATCGAATCGAAGGTTGAAGATTCTATAATCGTCTTACAAGATACGCGAGCATGGCCATTAACTGCGACATTCGGTAAATGGTTTTTTTTTTAACCAAAACAGAATTCTGGTAAACCAGTTTTTTGGCATAAAGTATTTTGGTCTTTCAGAATTTTGAAACACAGCACTTTGGAAAAAGAATTATGGTCCATATAAAGTTGTCACTCAAAGTCTAATGCACCAGTAAATCAACACTTACTTGAACATTCGTTTCATTTTCATTGCTAATTTGATGTGCCATATTCGTCTATTTATTTAATTCTACTAAACGCAGTTCAAAAACTATACAAAAACAGATAGTCTACCTACGACCATATTATTTGTCTTAAAGACATACCAATCAAATAACCTTTGCGATTGGTTGCAAATCTCATGTTCACTCTGGTGTATACGTACTATTTATTATGCTATTTTGCATTACAAGGTGATCGCTCAATGAGTTTTGCTTTTACATAGAAAATAAGAAACAAGATGAGGCAAGCATAATGAGCAATTATAGTTTAGCTATTTCGCAGCTGAGCGATTTTTATTTTTGGGAAAACCGTGAGCTAACTTAACTCAAGTTCTGACAGAAAACCTTTAAGTAACTTTGAATACCTGCGTCAATAAATCATAACCAAATGCACTTACCAGGATAAAAAAAAACGCATTTCTCATTAAATTAATATAAATAATATTTATTGCGATTGGAAAATAGGTCATTAAGTGTCGAAGATGAAAGTGCATTTGAATTTGCTGGTTGGCAGTAAGGTTATACATATATACATACATATATGTATACAATTTTGCTTTTCATATATATTATAATAATTCTGCACCTCATTTAGTTTTGTTTTAAATGATTTCTTTTATTCATACTTCATTACACTAATAGTAAACAATTGATACTTATTTTTTCTTTTTGTTTTGTTTTCTTAATTCATAAAAATGAACTTTGATTTCAATTATTTTCTAAATGGCAAGATGGACATGATCATCAATTTACATTTCAAAATATATTCAATACCATGCTCAATTATGATGACTCGAAACTACACGATGAAAGGTATATAAACAAACTTTTAATGATTAATGACGATGATGGAGGCGATGATGATGATGATGATGTTGTGAACGCATTGTAATTATTGGGTTCGCAAATTTTTTCTTTCTTGTGTTTTGATGATTTTCAAGAAACATTTAATATTTTTTCTGCTTATTTTTTGTGTTTTAGCTTCTACAATTTTGCTGATTTTTTGTTTTTAACTCTGCTTGTGATTAATTTTACTTATTGTATAACACAACACAACAATACAGTTTTTTTTTTCAATTCTTACAAAATAAAATTTAAACATACCAATGTGTAGTATTGTATTTTCATATAACAGTTTTCTGTTTATTTAGTTACAGTTACAATTAGGTATGCTTATTGCGGATCTTGGTGAAAATGTCCAGCACTTCCCAAAATCCTTAAATTGGTATGTTGTGATTTGATTTTTTTTTGTTTTGCTTTTTTTTAAAGTCCCACACACAGACTAGACACCAAAGAATATTGTATTTAATTATTATTAGTTTTTCTTTTCTTTTTAAAACATAAATAAAAATAATTATTTTTTTTTTATGTATAATACATTTAGTTGTTCAACATAATTTTTAACACTTGCACCGATAAGTATATTTTTTTTGTTTTCAAATAGAAGAAATTTTATTTTTAATGATTAAGCTCTTTTTGTAAGGGTGGAGAAGTTTACATACATTTTTTTAATCCTTAAACTACACGTACCGTAAGGCTAAAAATTGTATTTATTTAGATATAGGTTCTTTTGCTTGCTTCCTTTGCTCTTGTTTTTTTTTTTTATTTTTATTTCATTTTTTGTTTAGGTATAATAATTTGATTGCTAATTTATGATGATGGTACAAGAATCAGTACAAAGTAAATAATTCACTAGGGAATAATAATAAAATTTATGTTGTTACAACTTATTTGAATATTGCTTCAATTTACTGCAATTATTTTTAAAGTTATTAGCTTCTTGTTTTATTATTTTTTTTCTTGTTTAATTTAATTTTAAACTATGATGCTATATAAGGAACAAAGGTTGAATTCCACCCTTTATTTTATTGTTAACAAACAGAAATAAATAAAAGCATAAAAATAAATACAAATAATTAAGACAGGGGTTTTTTTTTAGAATATTTTGTTAATAATAAATAGCAAACAATAGGAAGGTACACAAATACATTTATATTTTATTTATGGCAACTTTATATCTATACTACAAAAAATTGGTACAGCAAAATTTTGAGCCATGATTGTTTTCGTTTCAAGTTTATCTATTTTTCTTAGTTTTTTCTTCTTTTTTTTCTTTTATTATTTTTGTATGAAGTTATGAAGCAAAGTTAAAACTTAAGGCATAAATTTGTATGAGAAAGGAAAAATTATTCGTTTTGAAGAAGTCCTCATTTATAACTACGAAGAAATACTGTTACTTTTTCCAACTTTCGTGTTTACATTGAATTCAAAGTTACGATGGAAAGTCAGCAACAGTTCAAAAATGCACAGTGTTAACGTATTATTCTATTCAATGAAGACATTTTATCAAAGGAAAACACCTCTGTACTGCTTAAGTTCTCTATGGGAATGAAGGCTGTACCCTGTTGCAACTGGTTGAATATCTACTGGTTTGCTTTAAGAGCAAGACTATACTACGACCCGGAATTTGAAAATGCAGAGGCCGACGAACACCACTAGTTGACGGTCAAACTTGGAGAGCGATTCCAACTAATCTGGTGTGTTTATCTGCAAACCTTGAGGCCTAAATAGATGGAAGGTAATGTCGGAAAAGAAAACAAGAAAATTCAGAGATTCAATTTTGCTTCGAACTAGTTGTCATTATAAGAAATTTTTCACAAATGCGACAACCCATTGCATTCCCAAAACTAAACCCTTTCCGCAGCAAAACTTATCGGAGGACGTCGGAGAAACGTTTTTTTTTATCTGTCAAAAATAAAGCCAACAAAAGTACTTATTCGCAAAGTATCGCATATAAACGGCAAACGTTGTGTTTTGTCGGAGAGGATGTCCGATCGGTCGATCGAAGTGCTACAACAAAGCAAAATGTCTCCGAATCGTAGAAAATCGGAAAGAATTCCGCGTCAAGGCCAATTACTTTTTGTATTAACAGCCAAGTAGAAATAAAGGCTAGCCGTGTCTGCCTAACTAAAGCCTGCGTTAAGGTTGTCCCACACAATGCTGAACGGCATCAATCGGCACACGGCGTCGCCGATCGGCAATACCGAAATAGTGTGGATGTCCTGATCGGCCAATCCCTTTACCGAAAACCGAATTGAATAGATCCTACTGATGGTCGGCATAGTGCGCAGGAATCTTTATCGGAGTCTGTTTATGAACATTCAGTGACTACTTGAAAATTGTACTTAAGCATGCCTGCAAGAGTTTTGCAGAATGAGTGTGCTCATGAATGTAGCAAAGAAGAAAGAAAATTGTACAAAGGCAGATTTCCGACGTTCATGAGAACACAATACCAATTGTGATTGAACAACGAACTAACAACTCCTTATCTATTGGCTCGGAGAGTTAAAAGTTCTTGCCATGGAGCACAAAATAAATCTCTGGTCAGAAGGGAGTGTTTCGAAACGAAAAATGTGAAAAATTTGCACCAGATCTTAACCAAAAAAACGCCAATATTCCAGCGCCTTTAAGATCAAACAATCTATTCGGATGAAATCCTGGTATGCACTTCCTCGTTGAACGTCTGACAGCGGAGAAAGTGAATTTTTGACATTTTCCCCGATAAACACTTGTGAATGTGTATTAAAAATACCAAGATCCTTGGAAGCCATGACGTGAAGTCAAAAAAACTATTTTGAGAACGACGTGCTCGGTTGGTATTGTAATATTCAAAGGATATATGCAGAGGACCCAGTCAAAAAAAACAATGTCATACAACTTTAAGATCACGAATAACCAAAAGGAAAGGCGGACCAAAACACTCCTGTTACAGACAAATGCAACGAAATCTGCTTTCGCCCGGCCTCAGAATTGGAACAATCCAAACCCTGGAGGTTTACCAACGCATTCTGATGTCAACGCGCCGTAACCCATTAGCTAATCACTACAGTGAAGGGCTTAAGTGGGAGAGTTGTGATTCCTTCGAGATCGCGATGATCATAACGCTTGAAAAGGAAGCAAAAAAAAAAGACACTAGTGAATGCGTTGTGGCCGTTTAGAGTTCGAATTTGTCATAAACAAAAACAAAACTCTGATTTTTTTCTGTTTTGAACAAACTGTCAGATTTTGAACTGCTGAACGCGAGAGTCTTACTCGTGAACGAAAACTTGCCACTTTGTTCTCCAACTCACGACTAGGTCACAAGTAAACGAAAACGTCACAATCGTATGGGTTCACGACATGGTTCACAAGTACGTTTTAGGATTTAGAAATGAGATTTGGAGTTTGGTGGACTTTTGTATCATAATCAGAAAACTGACAATGATTTAAGAAGAAGAAGAAGACTGATGGCATCATACAGATGAACAAAAAGTCTCTGAACTTCATCATTACTTTACACAAATGCTGGCTAACTACAAATATAAAATAAAACACCTCGAGCAGGACTTGTGAAGAAGGTGTTTTGAAGAAGAAGATCAGGTGGCTTACCCACGCTTTCTGTGCCAATGCCTACCACTCAAATGATGCTGGGAAGACTTTGCTTCGAGGATTTAGAGAAGCTTTTTGAAGTTTCCAAGAATATATATCAAAGTTTGACGGAAACAAGAGTCCCTAATTATTTTTACTTATGGCAAAAGCATTGCTATTCATTTGAAACGTTTTATTAGACAATCATTTCAAGACAGTTTCTTGGATAGGTGGTTTGCATTTCCACGAATGTTTAGACAACAGATTGAACATATTTAGTTTTTTTCCTTTCTCCAACTTCTGCGCACTAAGTAAAACTAAAAATACTACATAGTCCGGCTTAAATAATAAACAATAATATAAAACAATGACACAACGGACAAACATCAAATTTTGTTAATTTCTTTTTTTTTGCAATTAAACATTTGTTTTCTTATTTTGCATTGCTTTGCTTAAATATTCAACACAAAATTATTGTTTTTATTTCATATAATATGCATGGATTTCATTTCACTTTTAAATAACAGTTAGACATTTATAACAATAGGACTACTATCTTTTGCATTAATATTCTTTTTTGTTTCTTCTTTTTGTAATAAAACACTTAATACGCTGATAACTAGTAACGCAAAAGAAAAAGGACAAAATCAAAAAAACAAACGCTTCATAAATATATTTTATATTCAGGTAAATGAATGTTAAAACTAGTTTAATTTTTTTTATAAAAAAATGTTTTTTGTTTTTTATTTTTTAAATATATGTATATGTATTAGTTTATGTTTGTTTTTTTTTTAGTTAATATGTATATTCACTTGTTTATTCTACTTGAAGTTTCACATTTATTTAATAAATTAGTCAATATATTTTTTTTTGTTTTGTTTTATTTAATATCAGAAAAATGTTCAACATTGTTTTGTTCTCTATTTATCTATTACTTGTTCTACAATAATAAACAAATATCATTCTATATCCCTTCTTGCAGTGGGAATATTGTGTTATTTATTTTAATTCACATGATTTAATTAAATAGAAAATCAAAGTAACCAACATCCTGCTACAGTCAATCCCGTATTTTATCGATATTATTTATTTATTTGTTCCCTTGTCTATAGATGTGTGCACGTTACGGAACAATTCCACTTGTTTCTTTTCATTTATTTATTAGTTCTATTTTTTAAGTGATTCATTGACTACTGCTAATTGAATTTGCACCCCGCAATTGGAAATAACAAAAAAGCGTTGTAAATTTACTTTTTTTTTATCTAAAAAGTGGATGATGAGTTTTTTTTGCTCCTCCTGTTTGTGTGTCAATATTTGTGTGTTATGCGTGAATATAAATGGATAAACTTTATTTATCTAGACTTCGGATCGGTTCCAAAGCGGATTCAGTTTTTGCGCGATTTTACAATAAATACTTTAGTTTTTAACTTACTCATAATAAAAATATATAGGTGTGAAATATATTTTTTTGTTTTTGTTTGTTTTAAGAAACTTACTGTTGTTGTATGTGTGTTTTACTTTTTTGTGTATGCATAATTTACTGATGTTTTATTTTTTTATTTTTCTTCAGACTTTTCATCGAATATGATTCTTGGGTATTTATCGGGTGTCAGTGATATTATTTTTACTGCCGAAGATTTTAATCAGCTGGGTTTCGTAGTCATCAATGCTACGTTTCATGATCTCCATGCATGGTCCTAATAGGCGTTCGAAGGCATCCACATCCAGGACTGAAATTGATTGCAATGGCATTTAATTAATTTGATTGTTGTTTATCTTAACATTATGCATAGGAGTTTAAGACATTGACATTAAAAAGAAAGAAAAAAAAACATAAATAGAAATGTTGTAATCGTTAGTTAAATTTTTGTTGAGGTTAGTTATATTTACATTGCTTGCAAGTAAGATACACAGTGGAAATATTTACATACGCAGTTAAGGAAACATTTGAGTTAGAAAATATAGATATGTTTTGTGTTGTGTGTTAATGTCGGTTCGATATAGCGCTCAATACGTGTCTACATAAAGTATTTGGTCTGATGCTCAAGAATACCCTTCAAGAGGAAGTTAAATCACCTCAAGGAATGCCACAAAAAAGCAGTAATAAGTCAAAATGAATTTGACAACGTACTGAGATGCCTTGAAGAATTTCAAGATAACAATTAATTACAGTTGAAGTTGAGGAAAAAACAAAACGACAGCGTTCTTGGACGTTCAGATCCATCGCGAAAGCTACCGGCTCTCATTCAACTAGCATTCAAAAGGGAACAGCTTCAAAAGACTTGCCAAATTCCGCTCTAGGACTAGATATGTCATTGTTAACATCGCTTCAAATAGAATCCACAAAGTTTGCTTTAAATTATGGTGAGTTAAATTTTGCAAACGAGGAAAAAACTATTGCGAACAATTGGGAACAAAGTTTTGGTAGCGTAAAGTAAACAAATCTATGGAAAACTCGGGGCTAACACATTTCAAGGACCTATATTTTTATGCCGATACAGAATCCGAACTTAATTAGAAAGCGTTTTTATGGAAGTGTGTAATTTATCTCGGAGAACTTACAATTCCTTACGAAAGGCGGGATTTGAACCTCATATGTAACAGGCAAACACACTGCCTATTACATTAGGGGCACCACTTTTCACTTGCTTCTTAAATTATGTAAACAGAAAAAACAACAGCGTAGGTCCACAAACACAGTTGAATCTCTGTTTACTTAATTTAAACCAAAAACGGATAGATCACCAAACGGACGTTCCACAAAAGATAAATTATATTGCAAAAAAAGGATGAAAGATTTAATATTTGCTAAGTAGGAACCAAGAAGCAACAATTTCAAAAACCAATTTCCAACCACAAGTAAGACATGAAATTGAAAAATTTTGGGTAGACAGCATTGGCGATTGAAACACTGACTAAACTTCTAACGAAGTGCTCCCAATTTTAATAAATTTGTTAGTAAATAGATTTTAATTGTTCACTCAAAAAATTAAAATCAACTTAAGGTTTTAGAAGATAGTGATTACCTTATTAGTCCAAAAAAGTACTTGTTTTGCCAATCTTCTAATATGTCTATTCCAAACCCGAGTGTGAAAAATTAATATATCTAGGATCAATGAAGCAACTTGTGATGATGACATCAATCATCGCGTAAGCGAAGGGTGGATGAAGTGGCGAGAAAACTCCCGAATCTGCTGTGATATCAATGCCGCCTAAGCTGAAGATAAAACCCGAACGTGGATCACAGACAGTTCACAATGCTGGACTATATACAAAAAGTATGAGAGCAAGTTGAAAACAACTGAGATGAAGATGCTCCGTATGACAGCACGAGTAACAAAGCTTGATCGTATTAGAAGTACCAAAATCCATCGAAGGTTTCAAGTCAAAAATATCACCTTGGAAAAAGTAGAGTACGATGGCTGAGTTGGCTTTGTCATTTGTCATGTTCCAATGAGTGATCCAGAGATCGCCGCCAAAAAGGCGTAACGCGTAAGTGTAACCCACGAGCGAAGCACTAGTGTAAAGGGCAATTAAGTGAGAGAGCTATGATCTTTACGACATCACGATGCTCGAAACATCGAAAACGAAGAACAAGAAGAAAAAGGATTTATTCGTTTACTGCTTTGCTTTCATCTGTTTTCATTTCAAATGTGGGTATTTTGTAAAATTTTCAGTGCAATTTCAAAGAGGTTCTTTAGGCACTTGGCAGGGTCGAAATAAGTTGAATCAAAGTTAACGAATCGTTGAGAGCAAGGCTTTTTAGAATCCTATGAAATGAGCGAGATGGCGGGAATGAAAAAAAGAGCAATGCGATCCAACCAATTTCTAGGCTAAGAGGTAAAGAGTTTCGATGGCTTATGCACCTTTTTGGGGCCAGACTTGATTCCACGGTTGGAGAGGATACATGTACGTAATGTTTCCGATCTTTAACCAAAATCAATTGATTAGTTGAGGCCGTTTTGAAAAGAGACCAGCATGAAAGGATTATCACGTGTAAGTCATCGAAGAGTAAATCGCAGAAAACGACAAAAAATGTTCTAAATCCGGTTCTGAATCCTTGTTTCCGATTCACAGCTTTAAAATTTTAAGATTTGAGTTGGCTTTGCAGCTAATATCGTCAATATTCGTGATAGAAAACGCAGCTCCCTGCCTCATTAAATACCAAGGTCACGACTAGAATAAATTACGAAAGTGGGTTGTTTACTGAGAATATACGAATATTAGCGATGGACTCAGATTTGGCAAGATTAAGGTCGTCGCCGTCGTGGTAACAGTCGATTTCTTAGATGGGAGGTAATTCAACAACACTGTAACATCTAAAATGCTTTTCGTTGGGTATCGCCCCGTGCAAGTTCTCCGAGAGAAACAGTACCTTTAAAAAAGCTGACTTACTTCGCCATTTACGAACAATCTAAAATGTTGAAAACTTCCTTCATTTCTTACAGTTCAAATGAAAGGCTGATATATTTCTACAAGATTCTGGCTAAACACGAGCTTTTGGGTTTTATTTGCGTAGTTTAATGCCAGCTTTTGTGGAAAAAATTGTATCCTTTCCGATTCGATGCTGAAAGCAGTGCACAAGTTTGAGTTGCTAAACCACATTTGCTTTTTAAAGCAGATAAAGGGCAAAAGGTTATAATTTCTTAGTACTTAATTATGGTATAGAATTAAAACATGGCGTTATTTTAACAGAAAACACGAAACTTTCTTTACAATGTAAAAACAATGTTATTCAAAATAAGAAAAAAAGAAGGATATGAAATTTACAAGGTAGAGGGTTGTGGAAATGTTTGTTTTTTTCTAATGTTGAGAATTTCTCCTTATGAAAGGTGAAAGAAAATGAAGGAAATCATATGAGGTGGGAGGGAATTCTTCGTTTAGTCGATTGTACTTGTAGGTTTCAATTTAAAGGACCAAATCAAATTCTCTATGGAAACTGTCGTTTAAAACCAAAAACTTGGCATCGTTTATGAATTTGGATCGCGCTGCTCTACGAAGAAAATGTGCGAACTATAACAGTTGCTTTTTAAAGCTTTTTATAGCCTCAGAAACCTTTCCAGAGAACTAAATTTAAATAAAACTCTCTCTGTCCCATTAAAAACTACTACAAATACATGTCAGACTATATTTAAATCCACTATCAATTCGCAGGGGTTCTCGAATACAATCTCAACCAATTTCTAACTTTACAACATCTTTAAAAAAAAACAAAATCAATAAACAAACAATAAAAATACCAACCTAAAAAATCAAAGTTTTAAACGGCTTCAAAATAAAACTTCATTTTTCTTTTTATAGTTGTTAGTCAAGTTCTAGGTTGGAACATAATAAAAGTTATTTAACATTCAACATTCAAAAGCACATGCTAGGGATATAAAGTTTAAAAAAAAAAAAATAGTTTGAGACTTAAATTTAATTCTTTAACCCTACAAAAGTCTTAGAAGTGTGCAGATCTTAAGTGACTATAGAAGTGCAATTGTGTACATTCACGTGTCGTGTATTCTATTATTTAAATAAACAGCTTCTACCTTTAATGTTGTTATCGACATTTTAAGGTACTTTAATGATCTTAACAATCATCCCGATCCCGTCATTCAGTCGCATGCCGTTTTCTTTCAGTTTATTGTTAAAAGAAGATTATGAAATCTTACCAGTTTTATAATTTTGAATAATTTTTTTGTCATTTCATTTTGCCAAATTTAAACAAATCAGTTAAAGTAAGACTCCTCAGTTTGTATGAGTTTCTTTGTCCACATGTCAGCGATTTTCTGTTAGGCTTGAGTGAATCTTGAGTTTCAGGCAAAGTTTTAATTAAAAATGAAAATTTTCCAGACATTGTTTTGAAAGTTTTTAATTTTAATTGATTTAATGGATTAAGTTAAAATAAAAAAATAAATAAATGAATGTATATGATTTACAAGTAAAAAAAATCTTTTTAACAGCAACAATTTTTCATCATCATATTTTCCAATGACTCTTCGTAAACGTCAATATTTCGTTTCATAACATCCACAAGGAATCCAAGCAAACGGTTAAAAGAATATTTATCTAAAACTGACATAAAGTTAAACAAAAACAAATGCAGTTGTATATAAGAATAACTAAGCGAATGTAAACAAATTTGTAATTTAAGCGCTGTTTTAAAATATAAATAATTTTTTCATAAACTGGGTTGGTAATACAATCCGAAGTTGCATAATACAATCCGAAGAATTTAATATCATTTATTAAAAAAAAAAAACTAAGTTAAAGCATTATATAATTAATGGCATAAAGTAAATGTGTCTTCATGTCTGCAAAGCGGGTCAAAGGTTGCCAATTAACTTTATGACATTACTCTTTGCTAAGAAACAAAAACGTAAGTGGTAGACAAGTAAGTAACAAACTCCATAGTTTTCGAGGGCTTCAAATGCATAAGCCCAATGCATTTGAAGGCCAACAGAGAGAAAACCCAGGTCCCGAGGGTAAAAGCTGACGAACCCGCTTCCTGTCCGCATGTTTGATAAAAATAATTTTGCTGTTTAACAAATGGCAACTACTGAACTGGGGGAATTACTGCACACGTGATCGAGTAATACGTGACTGAATTATGTGTTTTTGGTATTACTTCTCACGTTATCGAGCACTTTAGTACCAAAATTTGACATTCTTTCACCAGTATTTGAACGAATTGAAGTAGACAATTTGAACAGCAAACTGATGTTGTGTGATAAAGAGTCAATTTCGAAAGATAAATAGTACTCATTCATTCGATCACTTATGCGGTAATTCGGCCCCTGCTTTCTATGTCAACATATCAAAATATCAGTGCGGAGATCAGACGGAGAATAAATCTTGCCTTTTTTGGTTCTTTGGGAAACCAAGGTAGCCCTTTATCATCCCAGTCGATTCGAAAGATCCAAATGATCTTTGGTCCCCTTTGTGAAGACAATGCGTGGAAAAGAAGTAGCGACAAAAAAATCTATGAGCTGTTCCGCCACATAGGCATAGCTAGTAAGTATCGCGAAACTACGATTGTTGGGTGACGCAACGGAGCGGGGAGCCCTGGAACCTAGCGCGTTTTTCACAACAATGCGTAGTGAGGGAATGGAGCAGACATACAATTTTCAGCTGATTTCGAATCGAGGAAGCTTTTTCATGGCAATAAAGTAAGAACTGGAGGGCTTGGTAATCCCTTGAGGAAGGCGATACCCGTGGAAAATATTTCTTGTTTTCTGTTGGGATACGAGATGCTAACTAAGAAGGCGGTTTTAATAAGTCAGTGACTCTTTGAATTTCTCGCGCAGTTACTCCAAATGCAACAGTACTGCCGTCAACTATAATCTATTAGTAGGCAACTGTCAAATTTTGATCAAGCTACGTCATGCAAATGGTGTTTGATAGCCATTCAGAGCAGCCAACCTCGTGAATTTTTACGAAAATGGAAAAAAGGGAATGTCGTGTGCTCATTCAACATTACTTTTTACGTAAAGGGCTTGATAAATAGTACGGGGACTCGGCACCATCAATTTCAATTGTAAAGAAGTGGTTTACAGAGATCCGTTGTGGTCGTACCAGCACTAGTGACGCCGAACGTTCAGGTCGCCCAAAAGAACTGATCACGCCGGAAATCGTCGATAAAATCCATGAAATGATATTGGATGATCGGAAAATGAAAGTGCGTGAGATGACTGATGGTGTAGGTATCTCAACTGAACGGGTACATCATATTTTACACGAATATTTGGACATGAGAAAACTCTCCGCGAGATAGGTGCCGCTATTGCTCACACTCAACCATAAGCGCAATCCAAAAAATGGCGAAAATCTACGAATTGAGATACGAACTGCTACAACATCCAGCATATTCTCCAGATTTAGACATCCTGCGACTGTTATCTGTTTTCAAACCTAAAGAAATGGCGGGGTGGTAAGAGATTTGAGTCGAATGAAGAAGTCACCACCGAAACAAACGCGTATTTTGAGAGCCTTGAAAAAACCTATTATTTGGAGGGAGTAACAACATTAGAAAAACGCTCAACTAAATGTATCGAGCTAAAAGCTGATTATGTAGAGAAATAAAATGTTTAATTGCCGCAAAAAGTTTGTTTCATTCAAAAAGTCACGGACTTTTCAAACCGCCCTCGTATTAAACTACGGGCACTGTAAGATGTGACATGCAGAGCGGATGGATATCAACGTTCCGGGTCGGAGTGTTTTTGAAAGCACAAGTCAATAAAACTGCGGAAGGTGAACATTTCGCTTTAAATGGTCGAATCAAGTGGAAGAAGTGGGACTCAGAAAGAGCTCACATTAAATCGAAAATCATGGAAGGAAGACGTCAGAATAAACTGATATACTATTTTTAAGAAAATGGATAATTGGGGAGATGCTCTCTTCAATGAAATGTCCTTTTCTGTTTGAAATGGCATTTTTTATGACACTTGCAAAATGTGCCTGATAGTGATTGTTACGGTATTGAAATATAAATGGTTTCCCTTTTAAATCAGCAGCCAAAACGTGTGGTTCTTGCTTGGTAGTGTAACACGAACTAGCTCCAGACAATACTATGGTTTGTGTTAGTGCAAACGAGCTTTTTGGATAATACAAACTCAGCATGAGAGCCACACGCTGGGTTTGATATGCACGTTTATTCCTATATTTTAATGTTCACCATATTGATTGTCAAAATATTGTTACATAAATGTAACCAACACCGTTGCCGTAATTCAAAGCGCCCACAACTTTCATAAAACAGGAAACAACTCATTTATAACTGGAATTCATACCTCCAACAAAATTTCCCCAGAAAAACGAACAAACAAAAAATGAATACATTTCCTAAAGGATAACAAACGTCAAATCTGCCTGATTACAAAGATCCGTTTTAATTCGCTTTTGGGATATCACTACATCAATACTAGGATAATCCTCAACGTTAATATCGTTGAACGGTTTAGTGCAGTCAATGAAGAGAAAAATAGGGCCTTACCTCCGAATTTTTTTACTGTGAACCGATTTGCATGAAATTTTGGAATTAGGCTCATCTTACCCTTAACTTCAAAAGTGAAAATGATTTGAACACCGCCACCACCCTGGGGGTGGTTGCCACCCCTTTTGGGGGGCGAATTTTTTTTCTTCAAAATAACATCGGATATCGATAAAAGGCCTAATTTTAAGCAAAAAATCAAATAAAAAGTTTTTCATTAAGTCCAATACTTTTCGAGTTATTGGCAATTGAAAATTCGCAGTTTTTTCACGTTTTTCATCTATTTATTGCAAATATCTCCAAAACTATACGTTTTATCGAAAATTTTATTAAGAACAAAATTGTAGCAGGTATAACAATGAACAATTTGGTGTTTTATAAAGTATTCTAAGAACAATATTAAGCTAGATATAAAAGATCAAAGCCATTTTTTATTTTGTCTGAAATTTAATCGTTGTGGTCAATGCCATTTAGCGGCGAGCAGATGCATTTTATGCATTCTAACACCAGAAGATGTTTTGTAGTGCTTGAAATAAGCTTTAAAATGAGCACTATTAAAAGTCTTTTGCACGTAAAATAAGTGAGCTGTAGTGCAAATATGGAGAGCATCTAATGTTTTTTTCTTTTAAATCAATGGGTTTCATAAGAGCCATTTCAACCAAAATTAAATTTAATCGTATTCCGCCTAGAATTAAGTTTGTTATGAAGAGTTTGAAAGATAGAATCAGTTTGGATGCTTCAGGACACATATTTTTCAAAAAAGTCACGATTAAAAAAAAAAACAACAAATTTTAAAATTTTTAAAAAACCCACTTTGTTCATAATATCTCAAAAATGACGACAGATACGTATAAAAAGGTTAGAATAAAAAATTTAGGTATTTTTCTGACAAACAATTTGGTCTTTTAGTTTTTTCAGTCAGACAAAAATTGATGGAGATATGATTGTTTAAAGAGCGCGCGGCAGAGCAATCGCAGCCTCTTCTCTAGTCCTTTAACCCTTCACCGTTTTAGCAAAAGGTTGTTTACTACATATTGCAATAAAGCATGTTGTAGCTCTCTTAATTACCTTTACTATGGCTTTTTATAAGTTGTGATAGCATGAAAATTGAAGGAGTTATGGTCCAAAAACTCATTGATTTAAAAGAAAAAAACATTAGATGCTCTCCTTATTTGCACTACAGCTCATTTATTTTACGTGCAAAAGACTTTTAATAGTGCTCATTTTCTAGCTTATTTCAAGCACTACAAAACATCTTTTGGTGTTAGAATGCATAAAATGCATCTGCTCGCCGCTAAATGGCATTGACCACAACGATTAAATTTCAGACAAAATAAAAAATGGCTTTGATCTTTTATATCTAGCTTAATATTGTTTTAAGAATACTTTATAAAACACCAAATTGTTCATTGTTATACCTGCTACAATTTTGTTCTTAATAAAATTTTCGATAAAACGTATAGTTTTGGAGATATTTGCAATAAATAGATGAAAAACGTGAAAAAACTGCGAATTTTCAATTGCCAATAACTCGAAAAGTATTGGACTTAATGAAAAACTTTGTATTTGATTTTTTGCTTAAAATTAGGCCTTTTATCGATATCCGATGTTATTTTGAAGAAAAAAAATTCGCCCCCCAAAAGGGGTGGCAACCACCCCCAGGGTGGTGGCGGTGTTCAAATCATTTTCACTTTTGAAGTTAAGGGTAAGATGAGCCTAATTCCAAAATTTCATGCAAATCGGTTCACAGTAAAAAAATTCGGACCTAAAATGCTTCATTGACTGCACTAGTTCATTTTTTTAAATATGAAAGACGCAATCCACATTAACTCAAACAATAGCCTTCTTTTAAAAGAAAAGGATTTTAATTAAAATATAAATATACTCAACACAAATATACACAATAACGAATGGTTCATGCGTCTTATCACTAATCAAAACATCATTGTTTAAATGTCAAGGTTTGCCTCTTTTTAAGGTCGTATTTGTGAGGCGAAAATAGTCTTTTAATGGCGAGAATGATTTATTGAAACATTTTCTCTACCCAGAACTGAAGTTTTTCACATAAAACAAACCATGACAATACAAAAAGAAATGGCTATGTATGGGTCAGAGTTCACACCTTAGGGCGGGTGTACGAAAATTCGTTTTTCATTCTGTGTTTTTTCTTTTCTCTTTTTTTTATTTACATTACCATAAATTCACCGAAAGGCAACACATATTAATCAAAAGTACTCGTACCTTTAGAATTTTGGCGAGTAACCGTTTAATAGACCCACACACGAGAGGGCGTGCTATCAGTAATTTTTCTTTAGGTTAGAGTGATCAGAGTGAAATTTATTGTTAAAGTAACTAGTTGTGGGGGCTATGGTAGAAATGAAGTAATATCTTTTTGGAAGAAAAAGAGTTTTTAGAAGAAGAAGAAGAAAAAAAAAACAAATATAATAAATTGAAAAGGGAATAAGCTAGGTTGTAATAAATTGCTTTTCAGCTTATATGCTACATCATAGTTAATATTTGTTCTATTGGTTTGTAAAAAGCTTCTTAAGAAAAGAATTTCTCGGAAATACTTCAAGTCTCAAGTACAAGATGTGTTTTTTATTTTCTTTTTACTCGTAAAAACAAAAACCAATAATAAACTGAATATAACTTACTCAGTAAACGAAAGTTAAGGCAATGAAATGAGTTGACACCAGACGCTTGTAACACAAATCTACAAGCAATTATAATACAAGTGGTGCTTGTTTTTCTACAATTGTTATAGGCATAATAATACAAGTGACTGTTGACTCGAAGCCACTGGAGCCCATAACACAAGACTACAAGTAATACAAGTCAATCATGTAAAGAAAGTTTGCTTGCTCTTTTACAGGTGTAATGAACGAACAGTACAAGTGTGAAACTGTATGAATCCGTTTCTGTAATACAAAGCTACAAGTGTAAGAAAACAGAATCTTTGAGTTTATTCAAACCGAAACAAAAACACAGTTTTCGCAAAAATTCCTACAACCTAACAAGTTCTTACATGCATTGATCTTAAACCACATGTTTACATAAACAAGATGTTTTCGAGTGGTTTATGATTAACTTATATCAAAAACAGTAGAGGTTGTTCAGGACAGAAGCTATTTTGTGTGCTAAATTCGTTCAACCAAAACAAGTTGAATAACAAATGTTTTCCCTTCTATTCGAGTACATGGTTTTATTTTAATAATATATGTAAATCACTTTGTGCTCGACTCAATCTCTTTGATTTTCAATGAATAATTCAATACTGCTTATAAAAGTGATATTCTTAAAGAAAAAAAAAGTGCAAGAGTGGTCAACAAGTCACACAAACACTTTTACTGCCTGAACAGACTGGTGTAGCTGTAGCTGTAGTACGCCGCGCTGTCAAAGTCGAAAGTAAGCAAAAGCCATAAGGCATCGGCCACGCAGCGGCTAAGCGGCAGCTCTAAGCGACTTATGGCCAGGCACTTAGCGACTGCTTTTGAGCGATTAGTAGTTAAAATGCCGAGATTGCACAGACGAAATTAACAATTCAATGTTTACTTCGGCCATATTTTTTTTTGTTTGCTGCTCAGAAAATTACTAAAAATTAAAACAGGTTTGGTTGCTGAGCGGCGTCGCTTAGACGCTCAGAATTTTGTTTCGCCGCTCGCTCACAGTGCAGCGCCAGCGTGGCCGCTTCTGTGTGAATTCATATGTTTTATTTTTATTTTTCCGCTCATCCGCTCAGCCGCTTACTGCGTGGCCGAGGCCTAAGAGTGTACACAATGCGTAGTAGTAGCTGTAGTACAAGTTGACTCAACTTGAACTTTTGAACGCGCTGCTGTGCTACATTTTGACGTTTCACAAAGACAAAGCAAAATGGCTCAGCAAACGGCGTACTACAGCTACAGCTACACCATTCTGTTCAGGCTGTTAAGCTTCCGGTCTCAACAGCTAAACATATTTACGTAAATGTATCTCGTTTTTGAGACAGTGTGAATAGTACTCAGTGAACTAAAATTTGAAGCAATGAGATGTCTTGACTAAACAACAAGTACTTGTAATACAGTATTGTACGAAATTTCTTTGACAAAACTACGAATTTGCTTGCTCTTTTAAACGTGTAATGGAAGAACATTACAAGTGTCAAATTTTGCGATTTTCCTCTAACACAAGGCTACAAGTGTGAGAAAAACTAAATCTTACTTGTGAAATTAAAATATACCAATATTTTCAATTAATAACCATTTCCATAACATTTTTCTTCGTAGTTATTTTATTTTCAACCGAAAAAAAAATCTCAAATGTCAATTTGTCAACACATGTACAGTGGTGGCCAAAATAATAAGAGTGGATTATTTTGTTTTTTTGTCATAGAGGAATCTTTGTCGTAAACCTTTATAATTGGAGCAAATTATGTTTACGAATTTTCTTTGACTTGACTGTAAAACATTTGCAGTGCTACCAACCATTAATGATGATCACTTGGAATGTACTGTTAGTTTTACTTTCAAATGTCAGATTTGCAATGGTCAAAAAAATAAGAGTGCTAAGTAGATTGTTATTATTTATGGTCTTTTTCGCTTCTGATTACTTTTTTTCTATATTAAAGACTTGAGTTTAAGTGTTTAAAGTGCATATGGGACGCGAAAGCATTGCTCCGAGGAAGAACGGCGTTTGATCCTCCAACTCAGAGATCAAGGGAAAACATACAGTTTTATTGCAGATGTTCTTCGCAGATCTCCTTGTGTTGTTGCTAGGGTGCTAAAGCAGCGAAATTCACCGAAAAAACTTGCCGAAAAAAGAGGACGCCCAAAAAAAACCACCACTTTGCTTGACAAAAGAATAGTTAGAGAGGCCCTTAAAAGTCCTTTTTCAACATCTAACAGTATAAAAGCAGATCTATCATTGGATATCAGCTCTCGCACAATCCGTAGACGTTTGCAGGATAAGAACTTACATGGTCGAATTGCGAGGAAGGTTCCGTTACTTAGTTCTAAGAACATAAAACAGCGTATACGATTTGCCAAAGTAAATCTTTCACAATCGAATTGCAGAAATTGGCGAAATGTTCTTTTTAGTGACGAAACGAAGATAAATTTATTTGGATCTGGTGGCAGAATTTATGTGAGAAGGAGGGTAAATGAAGAGCTAAACCCAAGGAACACCATAAAAAGAGTTAAGCACGGCGGCGGCAACATCAAAATCTGGGGTTGTTTTTCTTATGCTGGAGTAGGTCCTATCTATTTGATAAAAAATAATATGACCAAGGAAACCTACTTGGACATTTTGGAGAATGTAATGCTTCCATATGCCGAAGAAAATATGCCTTTAGTGTGGACCTACCAGCAAGATAACGACCCCAAACACACGGCTAAGGTGGTTACCAGGTGGTTTCAGCAAAATAATGTGCAGGTACTGCAATGGCCTTCTCAATCTCCGGACCTAAATCCTATCGAAAATCTTTGGAAAGATTTGAAGAATAGGGTTTCGACTAAAAAAACAAGTAATCAACAGGCGTTATGGAAAGAAATACAGGAAGCATGGTATTCTACACCTGTGGAAACATGCCAAAAACTTATTGATTCTATGCCAAGAAGATGCGGTGCGGTACTTCAAAAAAAAAAAGGACATCCTACAAAATACTGAGAGTTTAGAGGTGACCCATAAACTAAAGCTCATTAAAAATTGCGTTTAAAGTAACTTTTTAAATTTTTTAGGTGAACTATGATCCACACTCTTATTTTTTTGGCCAGGATAAAAATCAATTTAAAACTAATTGAGCATAATTAGAAATTATTGAAAGTTATCTTTATAAAAAAAAAAATGTATAATCAGTCAGAAGAACTATTTTGTTAACAATATATGTATTATTTTCAATAGAATTACAACAAATAAAGGTTTTCTAGCCAATTAATGAAAAAAATCGGTTTCACTCTTATTATTTTGGCAACCACTGTATGTAGTGTTCATTTGCGGTCCTTCTTTAATTGTTTCGGTAGTATTTTTATGGCGATACTGCAGAATTAGTTTAGTTTGAATATTATTGTAATAAATACTCAGTAAGATACTATACAATAACATACACACAGTTAAAAATTTTAAATTTTAAATATATTTGAAGACAATTTTGTGACATGTAAACAGTAAAAGATTTTTTTTTTGACGAAGGTTTCATTTCCACGTTGCTAATCTCTCATTGAATTCTTACAAGTGTGGAGAAATTTTTTTTTCTACAACCATAGTTTTGTTTTGTGTTACAGAAAAAATCTAAACTTGTCGACTTGTAGCTTCTTGTTACACACTTGATTTGGGTTAAGAGTTTAAGCTAAAGCACTCGACTAGATGCTTGCATTTAATTACACGTGTCTTCTTTACCCTTACACCGGTAGTTTAAATCAAAAATGACACTGTAGTTACAAAAAAGTGATTTTTTGAGTATCGGACCTGGTTGTCATTTGATTTAAGATTAGTAAATTGAAACATTACAAAATATCAGACAGCAAAATTCTCATTGGGTTCAATCCTATAATCAGCACACATGAAAAAAAAAACGCTATACTCACTTGTGTTGACAGATTTATCTAGGTGGCGCCCATAAGAAACACCAATTTTTTTATTATTGATAAAGATCTCTTCTAATTTATAGTCGATGTCCCACCCATTTAGTCCAAAGTTGAATTAAAAATCCTATGTTTGCAAAAACAATGGTCATGCAAAACGAAATTATCACTCTACTTACCCAGTAGCCCGTTACAAAATTCCAAAAACCAGGTGCTATACCATGTTCTTGTTGAAATTGGTTTTGCTTGAAATCCAAATTTATTTGAAGAAAACGGTGGGAATGTTGTTATGGGAATCTGTCTTTGGGAATTAATTGCCGTTTTTCTAAGAAAATTTTAGAGGATAAGTAAGCTAACAGACCTAAAACTGATTGAAAAGCTATATGAAATATATCAATTAGAGATGTACCAACTTATTTATCCTCTGAAATTACTTTATTAAAACAGCAGTTAAGAGGTTAAAAATGGCACAATTAGAACCAAACAATAAAGCCAAGGACTGTATACTTTAAAAATACGAATTGCATTTACAGTCCCTTACTTTGCCTTGCCCTCATAAAAAGGCAGATTTTTTGATTGGAAAATTAAGAGATATTTTCTTGCAACAACCTAAGGTTGCATTTCTTCTGACGAAAGAATTCAATCTATAATATATACTGCTGACTCCAAAAGACTAGGTTAGTGTAACTCCCAATAGACTTTTGAAAGGCGATTGCAGCGAGTTTTTATACTGTCCAAGAATTTTATAAGAAACAGTTCAATATTTTAACTTGGCCTTAATATTGAAAAACCTAAGCTTTTGGGTGTTATAGATTTGAGTTATCTCAAATGTAACAGAAGTTACAAATTTGCAAAACAACAACACCTAACGCCTAGCGGCAACAGACCACGAACAATATAGTTTAAAAATGTTTTATCTTTCGTTTCTTGATTTTTGTGAAATAAACACACTAACCAATCGCTATTACTGTTCTGTGTAAAATAAAGCTAAAGTGGTTCAAAAAGGAAGTTCAGAGCCGAAAAATAGTTGAAAACGATTTTTTCGAACAACGTACAGCAGTCACTTTTTTTGATTTTCAATTTGAAACGTCAAAGAATTCTTAAATATAATTATACTTGCAATATTGAATGCACGTGCAATCCTTAGTACAAGTGTTCAAAGTATGAACTTCATACACATGATTCTTTTTACAAGTGAAACACTTTTATATGTAGGATCTAATTTATACCATTGTGTTCAGTATTTTAATATAAAAGCTGTTGGAAACTTTAAAAAATTATTTATATCCGAGTAAAATATCTGAGTAAAAACACCCGCTTAACGATACTGAGCCTGCATTAATTTTTCAAACAACTTTCATAATTTTAACGCCTGTATTCCTTGTTATGTTAGATGTGCATATTAACGTACGAAAAGTTGAACCAAAAACAAACAAAATCTAACTAAAGTTAATTTTGACTTAATTCTACTCTTAGCATATTGCGTTATATTCTGTTATTTGCAATGTCCAAGGCTAATTCATCATCAATATAAGGATAATCGCGAATACCCCGCTTAATTAAGTTAATACATTTGCCCATAAGTCGTTCAAAGCATCCAGTCTCTAAAACTACAAAAAAAAATTTTGTATGAAAAGAAACAAAAAAAAAGAACGGGGAGGAAAAATAAAACGATAAATAATATAAATCAAATAAAGGATTACAATTTAAAAATGTAGCTTCAAATAAAAATACAAATAAAAAATTTATTCAAATAAGCTGCTTATAATGTGAGGTGTGGTGGTGGTGGTGGTGTTGAGTGGTGGCCTGTGCAGGTGAATTTTTTTTTATATAATTTTTTTGTGTGTGGGATTGTGCTGGGTTAGGATTTCCGAATTCGATACACACGAAACGTGTATAAAAACGTAACACTAATTAAATATCCATTACAAACGATATACAAAAAACAAAACAAAAAAAAAACGACAACATAACGAGGATACGCCACAAAATGACTCAACATATTCAAAGCGATTAAGCTGCATTAAATTTGAATAAAGGGAAATACTTACATGCCACTTTGATATCTTCCAATGCATAAATAGAAGCTGCCCTGGGTCGATGTGTTACCAAAGCCAATTCACCGAAGTATTCACCTTTGCTAAGCTGTGATACCTCAACTTCACCGGCGTCTTGTCCTATTCGGACAGAAACCTTGCCCAGTTCAATGAAGTACATGCCGTCAGCAACATCACCTATTCGAGAAAAAATAGAAGAATAACAAATTAGATTTGGTATGGCAAAATCACAAAATCATTTATTTATCAGATAAAGTAATTGATTTTCTTTTTTCCAAGTGAAAACGAATTGTATTTATGCTGTCCGGTTTTTTTTCTCATACTGAATTGTCCAAAGAAGTAAAACTTAAAAACTTTAGTTTTTTCAAGTCATGTGGGTAACATGTAGTAACATCCCGGAGGAGAGAACACTGCTACCCTCACAATTTGTCCCTTATGAGCGTTTTGAGAATTTAAGTCTGTTCACTTCGGTAAGTGGCTAATAATACTAAGCCAAGATCTATTGATCAACTAATGAAAAATTTACCCAAAGAAAGAATTATTCCTTCACGACCATTTTATTATTCAGGGGTCGACTTCTGTGGACTTCTTGGACTGTAGACACATTGGAAAATTCGAGGAAAAACCCCAACAAAATCCTATCTAGCAGTTTTTGTATGTTTTTCTACAAAGGCCGTTCACATTGAAGTTGTAAGCAATCTTTAAACTGAAGCGTTTATAAATTGTCTAAAACGACTCGTTGGTAGAAGAGGAATGTGTCACGCCATATTTTGCGTAAACGCTACAAATTTCGCTGGTGCGAAAAATCTATTAAACGATTTAAAAGACTTTCTGTGTTCATCGGAAATTTAAACAGCAATTCATTCCAATTGCCTGAAGATGGGAATAAACTGGAAACACATTCCACCTATAGCTCTTCTCACTTTGGTGGGCTTTGGGAGGCTGCTGTTAAATCAGCAAAAAAATTGCTCGTCATATATTTAGGTGAAGCTTCGTTAACTTATGAAGAACTTTCAACTGTTTTCGTTCACTTAACACTTTTATGAAGCAAGGGTCTCTCTTCAAAAAAAAAAGGATAAAATTATGCGTTCAACCGGGTTTCGTTTTTACGGAAAGGTGGTTCGTCAAATGGAGAATCCAGCGTTTCCCCTAAATATATAAAATTAAATAAAATAAAAAGGGTGGCGCAAGAGAGCAAGGATCCCCGGGGCCTAGCGAGTTGCTCACAACCAATGCCTTTGTGAGGGAACGGAGGTGACCTAAAATTTTCTGCTGATTCCGAACGGCTAATAGAGAAAGCACTTTGCATGGCAACGAATTTACTAACGGAGGACTTGCCAGTTCTTCGCGAAAGACAATACCCGCGGAAAAACATTTTTGCCTCTGTTGGGATTCAAACCACGAACCTTCTGGCTAACGGTAGAAATGCTTACCATCACCACGCCACCATATTATTTATATGAACAATGGAAAAATGTTGTCTCGAAATTTTGAAGCAACAAAAATTCTTATTAACCCCTACCACAAGGCCCGTGCCGTAGCAAATTTAGGAGTACGAATGTCAAATAAAAATGACTAAAAACATCTTCGTAATGAATGCTTGCCAACAGATATTTATAACTTGTCAATAATTTTATGAATAGTAACAAATTTTGTGGCAAAACATTCACTACAATGGCGTCTGTGATGCTTCCATTTTGATATTCGTAGTACGAAATTGCTACGACGCGACGTTGACGGTGGCCTTGTGAAAGTGGCCATTATTATCAAATTTTGAATTTAAATTTGTTGCAACATTTTTAAACTTCGCTTTTTGTTGGTCATTCAAAAACTTTTCCATTGACATTGAGTAACTCTTCCTCTCCTTCATAAAATTCGAACTCCATTGACATAAAATGTTAATATCGAATTATTAATAGTGTATAATTCAGTAACAACAGGATCTGCTTATTTGTTCAAATCAAATTGGATACAGTTTAAATATCATCATTGCAATCAATCCACAAAGTGTTTATCTGCAAACCAAAAGTTTTCGAGTGCGTCAACTTGTGCTATCGTTTCGGACACGGAATCCGTTAGAAGCCTTTAAAAATAATAGGACGTATTGGACGAAATTGGAGTTGCGAATTGAGCAGGAGTTTCAAAAATTACAAATTGATTGGGCCAGACGAACACCATATGAGTTTTGGAAAACGAAGGAAGACATGAGTTTAAAATGAGACGGTTCCTATCTGTCCAGGATCTGAAAGGTTTCCCATTAACCAATCAGTGAAAGGAAAGCAACCTTCTTTAAAATGAAAGGCAGATTCATAAAGCAGTGATCAATTAACCTCCGATCAAGCTCATGTTCCACTCTATTAAGATTGTATCGGGTAGCCAACTGCGAAAAATAATGAGCTGTCTGATGACCTATGCTGGTCTGGCACAGGCAAGTCAACAACAGATGCAATTCAGACCATAAGGATCCTATTGGACAAACATTGTGGTTCCATTGAGCATTTGCATGCTAGTTGACTACGACAAAGCATTCGACCCACAACCCCAAGATCTGGCATGGGTTCCCTCACATAACGAAGAGGTTTGGAAGAACATGTACGGATGGTTGAAGATATGTTTAAGGATCAAGGACCAAAGTTAGATTTTCAATTGCAGTCATGAAAGCATTCCAATTCACAGTTGGTGTACACCAAGGACACGCAGGGTAGATGAAGTGGCGAAAATACACAGTCATCGTTCTGTGATAAAAAATGCCCTCTTCGCTGAAGGGAAGACTCTACACCGATGTTGTCCGTCGAGCACTCACATATGGTTCACAATGTTGAACAATGTTCAAAAAGTATGTTGACAGCAATTGAGATGAAAACGTTCCGTGTGACAGCAGGAGCAACAAAGCTTGATCGTATTAGAAGTACAAAGATCTGTGGAAGCTTTCAGGCCTACCTTGGTTTCCATTGTCATAATACCAGAAAAGATACATAGCACTTCGTCAAAAAGACACTTTCATACAACACTCCAAAATGATAGCAACCAGAAAATTAGAAAGGCGGTTAAATAAACAAAAAAAAATTGCCCTAGAAGAAGAATAACCCAGAAGAAGACAATGGAGGAAGAATAACCCAGACACCCGGAGGCTTGTGGACACGTTCTACGGTCAAACCGGGGTACTCGTGATCATAAAGCTAGAACTTAGAACTACTTAAAGTTAAAGAATCATGATGAAAACAAAAGAAACAAATCGAAATTCAACATGATATCAAGCTACGAAAAACGGCATTTGAAACTGAAGGATATTTGTGCCGACACGAAAAGTCTGACACACAGTCATACACAACTTTTGAATCCCTCTGTACCAATCTAGTTTTAACGATGAGCTTCATCTTATTTCTCAAGTCTTCCCCTTCTCTGTATCGAAAAGAGTCGACTTAGCTTTAAATCAAAATATTTAACGTATTTGATTCAATTTGTCGATGTATATTTGAACCATGAACGTAAGTGCAACAGCCAAACCATTTTGAACAAACCATTGCATCGTAAAAGTTATATGAGATTTTACAGACAGCAATACATGAAAGGTAATGTAATTTTGTCGACCATAAAGTTGGCCAACAGGTCTAGACGTTCATACGAAAGTTGGATTACAGGACACAAAAAACCAATAAGAGACCTGGCTAAAGGTAACAAAGTTAGTATGGTTGAAAAATGATACGTGTAGTCTTGACACACCTTGACGCCTATGAAAAAAAGGAGGAGTGTGATAACTGAAAGACTTCACTAACCTTCTTGAATTGAATAGACCTCGATGTGTCCTTGAGTCCAAAATCTCAATTCTTTTTGATCACTTAATCAAATAAGAAAGAAGAAAACAAAACATAAACAAACTCAACTGAGTGAGTCGACTCTGGTCCCAACATCTTAATGGCTTCTACCAAACAATACAAATGAATCCAAATTGTTCCAGCATCGCTTGTCCCCATAAATATACTTAATGGTCTCCATTTATCTGTAACATTTGTTCTTTCCACAACAATAAACAACTTACCTTGCTTAATAACTCTTTCGCCCTTTTTGTAATGCTTTGTGATAAGAGCGTCAGCTAGGTTCATTCGTTCGTAACTCTGAAACGACAAATAGAATAGATTTAGAAAATTTAGCTCAACCACATATGTGTTATGTGTACATATGTGCATACATCACAAAGGATAAGCTATTTATATATTTGCAAATGCACACATAACCACCGTTTGCGATATCAACACATATCACATATATTTATTTACCTGTAGTGCCTTCAACATAGGTACACTGTCCAGCAGTGTTTCATACATTTTTCGCTTTTTAAATGCGGATTTAAGCAGGATACGACGGAACGTTTGACGGTCCATTGCCCATAGTCGTCCTTCTGATGCTGCTTGTATGGAAGCGGCTCTATTTTTAGTAATACGTGCAATAGCAACCGCGCGGGAGGAAAAAAAGAAAGAAGAAAGTTGTTAAGTTCTATACGACCACAGCTTGATATAGACTACCAAGAATACATATAGATATACATTTGGCCTGAGAAAATTGAAACATGTTGAGGGAATTGTTTGCTTGTATGATAAATACAAACGTGTGTAGGACACGGTGTGACCAACAGATGTTGTAAACATTTCGACGAAAATTACTTTCAGTTAAGAAGCCTAATCCAGACTTTAACCGACAAAAAATTGTATGGCGGGGTTGGAAAATAAGCGATCCTTTTTCTCTTCACTTTAAATATTTGTCCATTCAAGATGATTGCATCCAATTTGAGGCCCAATCGAAAAAGGTAAACGAAACAAATAGCCCCAAATGCTGTGAGTGAACAATTTGTCCATAAAGCAACCTTTACAAGGTTTATTCTTCGAAATATCATAAACGCGTGAATTGGTTGCTTTCTGATTCAATAATTTCACATTAAATCTGAGTTTACAAAAATACAAATATTTCTTTAGCTGTGCACAAAATCTTAAAAAAAAAAAACATTAGGATAGTACATAAATAAGTCAAAAATTACACTGACAGTCCATAAGGGTGCAGGTGCATAACTTCACAGGTCATAACTTCACATGGGTCATAATTTCACCTCTAGTGGGTTATAATTTCACTTTTTTCGGGTGAGGTTATGTCCCACCTTAGGTGGGAATTAGCTTCACTTTTTTGTGGGCCAGAATTTCACTTCTGTGTGAAGTTATTTCCCACACAAGGTGGGACATAATTTCACTTTTTATTACAGTTACAAGAAATTATTGTGGACTTAATAAACTCAAATATTCCTTCTGGTGAGCAGAGAAGGTTCTTGGTTGATGGAACATTCAACATTGTTCCAACATCCACTGGCTACAAACAATTATTAATTGTGCACTTTGCATACGCAGAACATGTGAGTATTTAAGGCTGTTTACTTTTCAAAGTGATTGTAAGTTTTTGAAATCATCTTCAAAAATTATTAGTTAATCATAAAAACTGGCAATGCATAAGTTTTTATAACAAAATCTTATACATATTCCGTTATACTGCACAATATAAATTAAAACTTAGAAATATGTTCAAATATAGTGTAGCTTTCATAAATCAATTATTGAAACTACGAACTTCGACATCATATATTTTCAAAAACAGATCTCTCGTTTTAGTAAATTATATTATATAGAAATAGTGTGAATAAACAAGCGTTGTTGGCGCTAAGCATTGCGCAATTTTTTTTTTCGGTCGCTTTACTGCTTAGCGCCAACAACGCTTGTTTATTCACACTATTTCTATATAATATAATTTACTAAAACGAGAGATCTGTTTTTGAAAATATATGATGTCGAAGTTCGTAGTTTCAATAATTGATTTATGAAAGCTACACTATATTTGAACATATTTCTAAGTTTTAATTTATATTGTGCAGTATAACGGAATATGTATAAGATTTTGTTATAAAAACTTATGCATTGCCAGTTTCTATGATTAACTAATAATTTTTGAAGATGATTTCAAAAACTTACAATCACTTTGAAAAGTAAACAGCCTTAAATACTCACATGTTCTGCGTATGCAAAGTGCACAATTAATAATTGTTTGTAGCCAGTGGATGTTGGAACAATGTTGAATGTTCCATCAACCAAGAACCTTCTCTGCTCATGATATAAAGTACCTTTCATAAGAATAATTTTTTTTTATAAATAACAGTTTTTGATATTTTTTGTTAATAAAAATGTTTCAATAAATTGATTACAATTTATAATTTTTGTTGGCTTTTGACTGATTGGATTTCTAAAGATTTTTTACAATGTAGGTGGGAAATAATTTCACACAAATTTCAGGTGAAATTGTTGCTCACCTAAGGTGGGACATAACTTCACCCGAAAAAAGTGAAATTATAACCCACTATAGGTGAAATTATGACCCATGTGAAGTTATGACCTGTGATGTTATGCACCCGCACCTCCATAAGCACCTAAATCCAGATTGAATAATCAATAATAAAAAATTAAAAGAGAATTGACTTCAAGAAACACATGTAAATCCTTAAATATGCGATTCCTTTCTTACAAGCACAATGTAAATTTATCAATCGAAAGGAAGTAGCTGTTAATGCACATGGATGTAAATTTCGAATTTCAAACAGACGAAAATTACGTCGAAAAGCTGCGACAAAGTTTCGCTTCCATCGTTCTTATGTAAAAATAAAAAAAAAACTGGAGGAAATACAGTGATCTGGCATTATGGATGCATGCTGTGCATTTGCATTCGCTTGTAAAGTTTCAGTGCTGTTTCTTCTACTTCTTCCATGTTTTTTTAAGCTTCTGATCAATAAAGCCAAAATCACTGTATGAAACATTTAAAAATTCTTTTTTTATAGCTTTTATTCAATCTCGAATTTATTGAGAGATAACTATACCTTGGCGAGAATCCAAACGGCTGAGTAAGAAAACTTTTTCATGGCAGTGAAACTACTCTCGAAGGATTTGCTAGTTCCTCGCGAAATGTGATAAGCTTTTCAAAAAAACATTTTATGTTTCTGGGTTTCGAATAAAAGGTTGCCCTTTTGGAACTCGAAACATTTTGGAATTTTGTTGCAGAAGCCGGTTAATAGGTTAGCTATAGAGAAAGTAGTTATCGGAGTTCTATGAAATTAGATGATGCAAATTGGAGTGGGGGATCTCGCAAACGAAGCAATTTTACGATAAATGTTAAGAGGCATTCTGACCGAAATATGGCCATTTACCGTAAAATTAGATTTACTTAAAAATCTGAAACAACAAGGTTAAATGGTCAATCGAATCAATGAAATTGTTGCTAAGTCTCTAGCATCTGCAGACAGTTCGACTTGAAAGTACTTCAAATCATGTAAAAAGTTATCCCTTCGAATTACATTACGACGACTTCCTTTGGCACAAATTTCGTGATTTGGTTTTAAAAAGAAAAATGACAACTGAAAAAATTTTGAGAGTCGGTTGATCAAAATCCAAACCCATGTGCTAGTTCTTTAAATAACTTCGGAACTACTCAACCGATTAAATGAATGTTAAGAAATGACCGAGAATGCTTCAAAGAACAACGGAAGCTTTTGTATGGACCTTGGGTCAATCTCTAATATTGGCCAACAGCGATTGAACTTATTTCGGACCAATAACTTTTTCTATTATCTGACCCGCCCAGCGTTGCTCGGGTCTAACTTACTCAAAGCGTTAATCATACAAAATTTACAAAAACCAGAAGTTGTCAGAAACGCCCGCTGGGCAACGCTGATTATAACCTCAAAGTTTTTAGTTTCTCTTTCCCGATGACGTGAGAAATTTGGGGTTGAAATATACCCTATAGTCTTCTCTAGACTCTGCACTCTCTGTACTAAATTTTAGTTTAATCGGTTCAGTCGTTTTGGCGCGAAGGCGTAACAAACAAAATTACTTTTACTTTTAAAATATTAGTGAGAATATGACAGCTGAGTCGAAATCAAACAAAAAACAGTGTTTTGATCGGTTAAAAAAGGAACTTCAAATGAACTAATTTTTTCTAATAACAAATAATATTTCTATCAAAAGTCTCTTTTGTTTCAAAATCTAAAACCAAATAGTTCCAATTCCTCAAGCTCTTGAGAAAATTAAAACATGTTTTTTGTCACAAAACCTTTTATGTTTGACTGTCGTACTTTACTGATCCTCGTTTATTAACTTCAAGAAAAATTTAATACACAAACACAAAAGACTTTGTTAAAAATCTTGTTTTCAGAATTCCCAAACGCTGAACTAAAAAAAATCAGCATTCAATAGGGCAATTCACACTGTACAATTAATTGAACAGACTTTAGCCAGAACGACAAAAATTGGATAATGTAAAACCTCCTGTCTGACTTGTCCGATGGTTTTCAAATATTTTTGAAAACTCTGAGGTTGAACACACAAATCTGATAATTATGTTGACCAGAGTCTCTAAACTTTGAAATAAAAAAGTTTTAATGCTTTCAGATGTGAGCTCTTTGACGAATGGTTTGAGTACAGATAAAACAACCACAGCGTATCTGTTCGCAATGGACATGTATTTAGGTCTGAGGGCTCCAACTAGCAGATTTAAAAAATTATCTGTTCGCAGAAATGAGATTATTTTGTTATACTGTGGCGTATACGTACTTTTTTCAGTTTTTTGTAAAATACCCTTGAGAGGATTTTGAAAAGAATTTTAAGGTGGGTGTTAATAATCTGAAGTGCACCTTCGTCAAGAATTATGCAATAATATATAATAGTAACAAAATAAAATATTTTGGGAGCCAGGAAGGACTTTTATTACGGATATAGCTATAAGTAAAATCATAATTTCTGCTAAAATTACGTCCATCGTCTGTGAAAATATATGAAGAAATAAAGTTGGACAAGTCTAACTTGTTGTACTGTGTGAACCGCCATAATATAAAAACAATTTTCTTTTAGCTTCCTAAAGTTTAGAAGTAATTTTACGAAGACTGTGAAGACTATTATTGTAATTAAATGAAATACTTTTTTGTAAGTGTTGGCATTTTTTGTTGCAATTCTTTTTCTTAAATTTATTCCCTTAAACATACCAAAACATCAGTTTTGTGCTTCATTAAAATTCAACTGTCCTACGATAACATAAAGTTATCTTCATAACCTTTCAAATGGCATTGGTTTAATCATTGTTGAGTGACGTTCGAAAATTTGACCCAAAACACTTATCCTGCATCGATTTAAAAATGTTCCCTATTCGTTGAATATCTTTAAATCAACTCAACTGACAAACTCCAGTCTTATAGGATTTATATTGTAACGTGCGCTTACTTCCAAATAATAAAACTTTTTCTTTCAGCTCAATTCTACTACTCTTATTCGATATATACTTTATTCGATCTCAACTCAATCTTTGCACTATCATTTTGTAAACAAATCTGACTCTCTAGTTGCATCAGCGGCCTATTTATATAGAATAACACTACATCTAAATCTTTCCAGTAATTTCCAACATAGAGCCTTCCAGTATTTTGCTGTCAACCATTCCCCTCGTGGTATATTTCTACACACACACACACTGACTCACAAGCAACGCCTTCTATTAGATGTACATTATAGTGTTGCCGCTTGTGTTTTCGGTTGAACGTTTTCGATTAGGAAATTAGTATTAAATGTTGGGTGTACATTACAATATGTTCGTACGCTTTTTTCAATGAACCTAATCTCAGTTGAATGATCTTTTCTGAAGACATCGGAAGCCAAAAATTTATTTACACACCGCGGGACGTCGATATGAAAACGGCAAGCATACTTTTCGACAAACTCAAAACGTCGACATTTTTCTAAAAATTGAAATTCATCAGAACTTCAGAACGATAAGAATATTGAGTAGTCAATAGAACGCAACCCAAAATAGACAAAGTTTAAAATGTTGTTTAGACCAATAACTTTTTCTACGAAGGTAATTTGAGAAATTTTCGAACTTTTACTTTTGGAAATTCGAGATTCCGCTCAATTGTTCGCTTACCTTCCTTACAAATGCCCATATCTAAAGTGATAATCTTTCAATGAATTCGGGTGTTGAGTATAAGGTGTTTCCGCTCTGTTTTCTAATACAATTGAAAAAAAATTAAGTAAAAACCAATTTATGTTATTTCCCAGAAAGCAAACATACTAGTACGTTTTTATAAAGCTTAAATTCATTTTGTAGCTTCTACTAAAAATGAGTTTCAAGGGAAGAAAAAACTGCTTCCAAGTCTGGCAGGTCCATAAACGCATTTTCTTCTTACTACTAAAATGAAGTGTCGCGTTTTCTTAGTTAGCAACCTTAAATCAAGTGCACATGGGGCAAGTTACCAACTTTTTCGATGACTATGTTATTTGTAGTGTCCTCAAATAGCCGTTTTCTATGCTTTCAAAAGAAATATTCATTTTTATTTTAAACAACAAAACATACACAAAATATACCTGGAAGTGTATAATTTACAAATTTCAAACGCGTTTTTCTCAAAACTCCTTTTGTTTAGGTGTTTGACACGATATCTCATTTTTGAAATTTTGTGAGAATCTTTTTTTATAATCTCTTTATGACTTGGACCTTGGATTTTGGAAAATTTTAATTTGGAGTGATTTTAAAAAATGTGTATTGGTCGAAAAACAGGGTAAATTTTTTTTTTCAAGTGGACGCCATTTTGTGAATTTTTTTTTTGCCAAGGTCCAAGTTATAGCGACATCTTAACTAATTAAGAATTCTGTTTTTGTTTGTTCGATTTAGATTACTACAATTTTGCAATCATGTCAACCAGCGAGCACCGTTTGACTGGCAACCCTGACTTCCCCGGCCTGTCAATGGATGAGTTTTTGACTTTTTTTTATATTTTTTTTTTTTTGTATACTTAAAAAATCAACAAGTACTGTATAAATAAAATGTATACTAAAAATGTTTTCAGTTTATTTTTATCCAAGTTTGAAAAATACCCAAAAAATAGGGCTCTAGACCGGAATACCCCCTTAAGCGTTTAAATAAAAGAAAAAATCTAGCAAATGTTGCCACTACACAATCATTCCGAACTGTCAATTTTGCTTCAACGTATTCTAAAAGTCGTCAAAAAAAGGAGTGAGGGGGTGAAAATATTTTTGGAAACCGACAAAGTTAAAGCTCACTAAATTAAAACCTGACTATGATACTGACTTTTGCTTGAGAATATATAAAATTGAACGTGGAACCTACTGCTGTGGCACGAAACTATTGCTTTGATTATTCAACATTTTTCCGTTTTTAACAAAACAAATATTTTAAAACTAGACTTATGTGAACTCACTAACTTGTCCAAAAGGGCCGCCAACCAAAAAACCTCATAATGTCCTTAAATGCATGAAGAGCCAGTATGTAAATATGAAATGGTCACACTAGTAGAGCCATTGTGTAAGGATGACTGGATACATAAAGTATTCAAAGTGCTGTTTTCCACGTGAATTCACACAAAACAGAAGCATTTCCTTCACTCCCCCTTTTACACGTTTCCTTTTTTCTCCAAACCAACCCCAACCCAACCGCCAACCTGTCTTACCTGGGCATATTGTATAAGAGCGCCAATTCGCCAAAGCTTCCGTTGCTGTTATAGGTATGGATTTGTTTGTCGTTGACGAAAACGTTATAAGTTCCACTGTGAATAGAAAAGAAAGGAAAAAACGTTATTCATTATCGATTTTAATTATAAACTCTACTTCAAAGGCTGTGAAACGACAGGCTTAATTTCTAGGAGATAAATAATGTTACAGAAAGACACATGAAATAATACCCCCCAAAAATGTATGGAACTTTGTAACTAGGATAAAAGATTTCCAAAGCGAAAACCCATTGACAGTCAATTTATTTGTTTTATCTTTACACTATACTATTTACTACCAGGGTGTTTAATGATTGGGGTTATTTGAATTTCGTCTACTAATTACAAAGATTTATTGATAAATTTAGAAAATAATGTATTGGCACTCTAAACTTATTCATGGGGCTAATTTGTGTGATGGCCTAAAAAAGAATCAATTCGTTTATTTAAATTGAGAAGATTAAAGGAGATAAATTCAATTCGACTCGATTCATTGGTTCGTAATTATTGTGATGATGATGATGCGGTTGTATATTGCTTCCTGTTAAGAGATAATCCTTTAAGAAGGTCGATTATTCTATTGAGGAGTCTCAACGCACGTAGAACATTTCAAAGGTTTCGGTCCTGTGTTGTGGCAATCCACTGAGGTGGGCTTATATTTCTGTGATTTGTGAGTATTTGTATCGATTTATTTTCCGTTTCCACTTCATGCACTTAAAACATACTCCAAATCCTGTGGCCATCTTAAATCGGAGACTTATTTCGTCGACGTCGACCGGTCGTCGACGACACCGTGTCGTGCGTCGTCAGTCATTCGTTTTCGGAACCCAAACCCAGGTGATGAGAATATAAAAATAAATTGTGAGCTGGTTTCTCAAACGTGACTAACTTACTTTGGGTAAATAAAAAGAAAAGAATCTCAGATGGTTCCAAATGATTTATGTTAACCATATACGTGAGTCATTATTGAAAGCAAGTGGCACGCAAAAGGGTCATATCACGGTAAGCTTTATAGTGTAAGTAAATATACATATTGATGTTACTAAGTTTTAAGAGATCAATGGGGAGTAAAAGAGAGTCTTTTGATATGAAGCAAAAAAGAAAGCACACCCCATTGATTCTGGTTTCGCTAGAAAAACGATTTCCTTCAAAAAATTAATAATTTCACACAAATACGAGTTGTTGAGGACATTGTGCATTCACTTTGCTATCAAAACTTATGTGAGGACAAGGAGTAATAACAAAACCAGTTGCGTAATTCAAAGGATTTTAAATGGATGAAGGAAATGTCGTATGAACGAATTGACAGGGATAACGATAGAAATTATCAAGGAAACTTTAGTAGAAAAGTAGCAGTCCTTTTGTTTTAAAGAACTGAAGAGTCATTTTACTTTACTATCGTTTCGTTTCACTGTTTCAACTAAAAAGGCAAAATTGATATTCGATTGAAGTTATCAGGGGTGATATAAGTAAAAATGAGTAAAAATAAAACAAATTATAAATAATAAAAATTTAAAGAAAATTTAACAAATATGCTATGTCTAGTTTAGAAAATACGTAAAACGATTCAATAAGAATAACAAAACCAGGTGAATTGCCAATGGCTAACCCAAAAATAAGTCAATGAATACAAGGAAAAAAACCACTTACGATTCAATCACATAAAAGTTATCCCCATCATTTCCTTGTCGAATAATGTATTCTTCTGGTTGAACTCTTTTCTCAAACATTGCGTCCAGCACTTGGTTCATCTGAAGAAAAACAAAATTTATTTCAATATTTTAATTTTTTTTTTATTTTAATAGTTTTCAAGTATTAAATGTTCACAATATAAAAAAACTGATCGAAAAACCCCCAAAAAACTTAGTCAAAAAATGTAGACCTTTTCTGGAAAAAGTAAGTCATTGAGTACATTCACTGACTGACTTGGTTAAGAAACGACATTTATCAGATTATTTAAGCCGCCTCCCTCAAGTCATTGACGGAAAAAAATTATGTTTGTATCGAACGATAGAAAGGAAATTAAAAATCAAAAAACCAAAAGAAAACGAGAAAAATGTTTAAGAAAAACGCAAAGCTTTAACTTGATTTAAAAAATTATTTGAACTCAAGCAAAACAAGAACAAAAAAGAACTTTCTTTTAAGTTTGACAACTATTACAAAGGAATCGTTGACTTTAAGTATATGGACAGTATAAGGGCCGATTTAAATATATAAAAATGAATTGCTGTTCTTTAGTTTCGCTATAATTCGAGAACCGCTAGACTGATTTGGCAAATTTTGGGTTTGAATTATTTTTATCTCCGCTTTAAAAGGTAAGAAAATGTGAAAAAAAAGAATTGGAATATAGTAAAATTAACAATTTCTTTATTCTTAACTGTAATGAATTGAAATTAAATTAAAACAATGCTTTTTTAAATCGTTTTTGACAACAAAGAATTAAAAAATATTATATTACAAATAGTGAGATATTTGGATTGTTTGTTTTTAAGAACTATTTTAATTTTTGAATGGTAAGAATAAAGATTTAATTTTTTTTTAATTTAAAATGTTACTTTTACAATAATACAAGCTATTTTTTCATATGAAATGACCGCACATAGAACTTGATCAATATTCGCAAAAAAAAGGAATTGATTTAAAGTAACACAATACACTTTGACCTAAGCAATGAGACCGTCTTCTAGGCCTTTGGTAGAGGTAAGGATCTCGGAGGTATATTGGGTTCTTATGCAAATGAAGAGGAAGTTCTTTGGTTATTATGTAGACAAAAAGAAATGAGGAAAGTAAAACAATTTCGAAGAAAAATTTAATTTTGGCTCAGCCCCAATAAGGGTATTTTAAACCACTTGGTGGTATCTGTGACCATGTTGAACGGTCCAGATGCTGACACTATAATGCTGACACTTTGATGTACTCAACACGTTTCACGAGCTTCCGCAACGGGACGGAAAGAACAAAATAAGCGGGAACTTCGAAAATATTGGACCAATTCCAAAAATTTTTTCAATGCTTTATTGCTCCTGATTATCAAAGATTTCATTTCCTTTCCATATACTTTCGGGAACGGAACGGGAATTCAAAAACCACAGTACCGATCCCAATACGTATTTCACTTTTACAGTACTGAACCGATTCCAAAAGTTCTGTCATCGTTAGAGTGCTTTACTGTTCCTGAGTAACATAAAATATATTTCATCCATATCCTACTAGAATGGAAACTAGGAAACTACCTTATTAAACTTACTCAATTCGATCAACGTAGGGCCTGAGCTACGCCGGTCGGGTCAGCTAATTTAAAATAAAAAATTTTCGTTTTTCAGTATCCTTCATTTAAAATTAAAATTCTGAGAATCCTATCTCCCCTATTCAGCTTATATAAGACATAAAGTGTAAGTACATATGTCATACATACATGAGGTATGCTGTAGGGCCAAACCCAATTCCCAACCATGCCTTGTCAGAGAATGGAGGGGACCTTAAATTCTCTGCGGATTGATTTTTGGTTTTGTGTTGGGATTTGAACTACGAATCTCCCACGAATCTCCCGCGTAACAGAGAGACATGCTAACCATTACACCACGAGCACCAACCTTATTATGATGGTGAGACCGATAGTTACCTATGGAACGGCATTAAACAGACCAGAAACTACAATAGAAGCGATTCGAAAATTACAATGACTTGTGTGCATATGCATATTAGGAGCAATGCAAAGCTGTCCAAAAGCAAATTTAGGAAAATTTCTTAACATGACACCCTTGCATTCGAAGCATGAGAAACGCAACGTTGGATAGGTTTGTGAAAAGAACAGAGTGTGTCCTAAAACCGAGAGAAAGGACACGACCAAGGAAATCAAGTTCATTAAATTCTTCAATGTTGAACTATGTAATAAATGTTCATGGTAAAGTGAGGAAAAAAACTACTCAATGAAGACCGATGTAATAAAATGGTAGACAGATGGCTGCAAAACAACAAAAGGTATAGGAGCCGGAACTTTTGGGCCCAGAACAAAAGTTTTAATACAGTGAGAAGGTTGTCAAGCATATTCCAAGCTGAAGTCTGTGCAATATGCAAATGGGCAGAAGAAGAGACATTACGAAAACAAACATGACGGACAGTCAGGATCTCAGGATGCAATTAAAGCCATAAGGTCCTACACAATAACTTCAAAATTTGTCAAAGAATGCAATGACGAATTGAAGAAACTGGGCACTGTCAATCAACTGAGTACCAGGACATGTATGAACCAAAGGAAAAGAGCAGTCTGACAACTGGCCAGTCAAGAGCCCGATTGCTTCTTATACTTCTTTACGAATAATGTAAAAATGGGCGTAGAGAGCTACCAATGCAGACACTTTAAAGAATTGGAAGAATCTCAGGAATCTTAGAAGACTCATGCACCAAAGAAAAAAGTGCCTAGTATCATACTATATAGACGAGAGATAAATAAAGTCCCATAACATAACCCAGATCCACAGTTTCATCAATGAGACTAAAAAAAGGGCACAATAGATCTAAAGGGTCCGCCAAATAACTTCTTTTTTTTTTAAATGCTATAAAAAAAACTACTGAATATTTTCTCAAATTAATTTTTTTATTTGGAAAATAGTTTCATTCAAATGGCTTTTTCGGCTGGCCATGCAGTAGCCTACACGATCGGTCCAATTTTTAAGCACATTTTCGATTGTGTGCAGCTTTATTTCACCAATGACTTCTTGTACTACTCCACTGTCATCATTTACCCTTGTTGCATGCTACAATGCACTGAAAATGTTTGATTTTACCTTAGACATGCCATTTTCAAAACAAGGATTTAGATAACCCCGTGCGACTTCACCAGTTTAGTTTAAACATAACCTTTTTGACGTTTCACTCGGATATGGAATAATCAAAGACCGGGAGCATTGTCGATGAGATCTGTGATCGCTTACAGATTACAATGGTTATATGTACCGCCATAAGGAAAAGGAAAAGAAGAATAAGGCGAAGAGTTTTAAATATTCCAAAAGGTCCATCAATTCGAAAATGTTCCCACCTACCGTCACAGATGAATTTTATTTGGTAAATAATCCTTTGGCATATCATGTCGAATGACGATGTAAAGATGTATCTTTATAAAGGATACCCCAAAGGTGGCATTCCAAAGTTTCAAGATTAGGTTAGAAATATAAAATGGTCTCATAATGATTGTTAACCTATGGGCAGTGACTGATTAGCATACATAGGGTGGCTCAACAGAGCAGGGAGATCCAAAGCCTAGGTCATTTCAGGGAGCCTACAAATTTCTCCCGGTTCCGAACGTCTAATCGAGAAAACGCTTTTCATATTAGAATCCATCAACAATACTTTGCCATAAGTTTATTTGATTATCATTGTTGATGGAGAGGACTAAAGCTTCATCTCCAACTAAGAAGTGGTTACAATTTCATATAGATTCATTGGCAGCATCAAAGCTACTACCAGTTTAGGCTAACACATACAAACGTACATAAAAAGAAGGAAAAGCACTCCATAAATCAAAAAGAATTCATGTGATTCACATTTTTTTATCTCAATACGAAAGGATCTTGAAGTCGTATATAGCTCGAACCAAGAAATCAGGAAGAATGCTTGGAAAAACGTAAAAATGTCCAGTCGCATAGCTAACTCCTCTGTTTTCACATTAAATTTACTAATCACTTGTTTAATTTTTTAATGCTTTTACTTAAACTATGACTACTCTTTCGAATCTGTTTGCCTCAGCACTCACTCGACCCGACCGAGATAAAAGTTCCTAATTGAGTTTTAAAACTAAAAACATTTCCTAGAAATTTGACCAAAGTTGAAAGAAAATGAGGGACAAAAAACTTCTCATTTGAGCTCATAAATGCTCTGGTGTAGTTCATTTTTCTTCAAGGAAAGTCTTAGTTTTTCTCGAAAGTAATTTACCGCTTGCTTAAACTTCTTTTCACTTTGAGTGTGCCGTCCGAGTCTGAACGTCACTGTTTCCCTGAGATCATCAAAAGTTTATATCTCTGCAGTTTTCCTTATTTTTTTGAAACCAAATACTTAAGTTAATCTCTGGGCTAAAAAGCCAACAATCTGCTTAAAGAAGATGGCAGCATAGACACACAGGCACAATGTTTTTGGACTGTTTTATCGCAAGCACTTCATACTTGAGGTCGCATAACCACACCTGCTCTCTCTCTCTCTTTTCCCAGTTTCTTAATCGTGAAGTGACCGTGAACAAGACAATGCAACGGCATATTTCAAAGAACAATCCGATTACATATTTCCATATGTACGCGTAAGCAAAACTAGTTCAGGCGAAATTGTTATGCAAAAAGAGTTTCCGTGGTGTTGGATTTACGTCACTATGTAGTCGTTCCGCAGAGAAATATTGGAAATTATTATTAACCCGGTTCCAATAGAAAACCACTAATTAATTTAATTTCCTCAATCTTCATCCGATTTATTTACACACGCTCACAGTTTCCATATTGTTTTGTGTTTTAATTATTGTAAACATCATTACATCTAACTAAGTTTAAAAAGGGATGCAACCCGCACGTTTATCATCATTGAATCCTCCTAACTTTACTTAACCATGAACCGATGTATGTATCTCATGTTTCCTCCGTGCTCGGTAGAGAGTTCTTTCTGAATCGAAATTTTCTACTAGTCAGGGATCCCGGATATTGGCTTTTGGCAAAAAGGTTTCCTCTTCCTGGAATTGTTCGTAGTTCGTCAGTAAAACCAGTTGCATGGAGGTAAGTTCATAGTTTTTAGCTGATGAAACTCCCATGGTTACTTTGTACGAGTACATTTTGTGTACAAAGTGTCATGTCATGTTGTGAAGTTTTGAATGAAAACAATTTATATTATGTTGGTCGGCAGGGCGACCACAACAAACTTAAACTTGATCCTCCATAGTGACTATTGTTGGAGTGTATTTTATTCATTGTGTTGGTCGTCATTGTGAACGATTTTAGTAAATGAATACCAAGGATACCAAAGGATTTTCGTTCAAATACACCTACCATTAAAACTGTTTGAATGAATAAGTGAATAGAGAAGGTAAGTAAACATGGTTACGGGATTTAATCACATCCCACTTTTACTTATGGTTACTATTGGCAATTTCAATGCTTCCCAATTCACACTGTGTTTTGAATAAAAATTAAATTATGGTTTTAGTTCGTATTCAATTCTTTCCACATAGGAAATGATGTGTAATAGTTTGTCAGTAGTTGTAATTTGATCAAATTTACTACTTAGGCAGGCATCGAAAGTTAGTGTAAAGTTTTATATTTTTTATAGAATTCTTTATGACGTTTCCTAGTTTCATAGTGCAATTAAAATTTAAATAAGGTAAGTAATTTTCGTCAGCTTTCAAATGGTAAAATGTCAATTCTCCAAGATGTTATTTATTGTAAAAAGTAGAGCACTGCAACAAGTTGTGTTGCTTGATTTGAAGTTGCTAGATTAAAATGATTTGTTACGCTGAAAAATGATAAATGGAAGAGTTTTCATCAATTGGTAAATCATCGTACTCGTCATGCCTCAAAAGAGAAAGGATTTTTTCTTCCTTTCACTGAAAAACAGCAGTGTTTCAGTAAAACCCAGATAGCGGTACCTTGGCGTACTTCGTTGTAGGAAAACGGCTTTTATTACCAGTGCACGTTTGGTGGGTTTTATAACAGTGCAGCATGTACTGTTAGAAATACACTTTCTTTTAGGCGTGGTGTTTCCAATCTGGTGATTTTTTTCGCAGTTGCTCTTTTTGACAGCTGTCACTTGTTTTATGCTCTATTTGTTTTGCCATGGAAGAATTGAGGCCGCACGATCACTATTAGTGCGTACGTTTGGAAAATTGCCTCGTACCAAAATCGCTGTTGACGACGGTTTTTACATAATTTCGAGTCTTAACTTGCCAGTTACCTCCAAGATCGGGCAATTTAGCACCGCAGGACTATTTTTTGTGGGGTTATGTGAAGTCTCTTGTCTCCGCAGATAAGCCTGAGACGATTGACGCCTTGGAGGAGAATATTCGACGCGTTATTGCCGACACACGGTCGCAAATAATGCAAAAAGTGGTCGCAAATTAGGCTCCCGGCTAGAATTTCTCTCAGCCATAGCCATCCGCGGTGGCCACTTGCCACTTCAAGTCATATTTAAAACATAATGGGAAACCCTTAGCCCAGCGATGCTCCAACTTTTTCAACCCGTCCAAATAATATGTTTTCTCGAGTGCTGCAAAATAGACCTCCGTGGCGGCGATTCGATGACCTCCTCATACGACCCAAATCTATTCCCGGCGAGGGACTTTTTCAGGTTTGGAAACAAAAAGTAATCGCAGGGGGTCAAATCTGGAGAAATAAGTGGAGGGGACAGCAATTCGTAGAGGAATTCGACCAATTTGGCCATGGTGCAGGCGGAGGTGTGAGTCGGCTTGCTTGCTTCCAAAGGCTAGAAAAGCAAAACTAATAAAGGGTATTGGCTGAAACTTTGGCAGTAGGCTACTTAAAGAATGTACTGTTCATTTAAGCAGGGATTGTTAAATCCTCCGGTCTTGAAAAGCGCTTTCTCAATTAGTCGTTCGTAATCGGTAAGAAATTGAAGATAATCTCCATTCCACAAAAGGTATGGTTGTGAGCAACGCGTGGCCCTGAAGGAAACTTCCTCCTCGCTCTTTTGCGCCACCCAATTTATTTGTTTGTGTATATGGGAATAAATAAAAAAAACAACGCTCAAAATCGCAAACGCAATTTTGCTTATGTCCTTTAAGGGAGGGCATATTCAAAAAATTTAAAAAAAAATTTCATTTTTTCGGAATTGACAGCTACAAGATGGCGCCATTTTTAGTCAAAAAAACGACTTTTCACTTCAAATTGTCACCAAAATTTCCAAATTGCAGGAGTTGTCTTTTAGCGAAATATTTTTAGAACTTTGATTTTAGATGATCCTGTCAAAAGTTATGTTGCACACCGCAAAAGATAAAAAAGTGGAGGCGTCTCGGAGAATGCACTATCATCGGCTTGTTTTTCAATATTTTTGTATAAAAAAAATTATAGAATTTAATAAATTAAATTACTTTATGACATTTTTCATAAAAAATTCGTAAAAAAAAGACTTTTTTCAGCCTCCCAGGGTTTACTCCTCCCTTACAGAAAGCTACATGTCGATGCTTTGTAGTTTTTGTGGTTCGTTCTCATGTGAACCCCTTTTAAACTCCAAATGCTAGTTCCTACTCTTTCTCGCAGGAGTAAAAAGTACCTTACTGAGGATAGGTGCGTTTCTGCTTATGACGGAAAGTACAAATTTTAAAATATTTTAATTCTTGCATCAAAGGAAGTATTCAGCCCATCATGCTAATCAACCTTACTCTTTATGATTCTATATTCAAAAAGAAAAAAACGATAATAATTGACTTAGAGCCCCGCAAAATATATAGGTACTAAAAAAATTGCAAAAACTTATAGATAGGTACTAGATAATGTTGAATAAGAACTTACTTGTTCCTTATCTAACGAACGGAATAAAAGAATGTTTTTAACGGCATCGATCAAACGTGATCGCTGTTCATCTGTTTTTGGGAAAATGGCGGTGGCACCTTCACCTTCATCTTCATCGTTTTCAGGATCATATGCTTCGGCGAATACAGATTTGCGTCTTCCCGAAAATCTTTGTACAACGGGTTCTGAAATGAAAAAATTCAAAATTTAGTTATTAGTTGTTAACCTTTATAACAAAAGATAGTAGTTATTAAAATAGATAGACACTAAAAAAATATATAAAACTGATGTCTTCTATAAAATCGACCGTTCTTGATTTGACCTTTGGGTGTATCTTGATTTAAAAATCTACTTATAGAAAGAACCACAGAAGATTTTTCATGGACCCTGTGCTAACTCTCTAAAAGTCATGGGAGTGTCAGTTTATTTGTTAGGATTTAAAACAATTTAAAATACAATTTTTACCTACACCATCGATTGGATTTATTGAAATGAGTTATCTATTTCAAAAATTTTTTATTTTTAAGTAAAAAATCACCATTCTTTAACATTAGGTTTTGGATTGTTTCAAGTCTATGTCAATACTAGGAGTGTTATAGTCTGGCTTTCTCAAATAAAAAAGATCAAAAGGCTCGCCTCGAAAGTGAATACAATGTGAAGAAGAAATACGCCCAACTCCAAGGAAAGAGCATGGAGGGCATGTTTGGACAACTGAAAGAGATTCTTGCTACAGCTGCTGACGCAAACAAAGCTTTCCAAGAATTACGAAAAAACCACTTGAGTTAGGGGGCAACGGGCAACCATCTTCAAAATAGCCACTTAAGGCGAAATGCTGAGGACATTCGATTACCGACGTTCATCACTGATGTTCAAAGGTAGCTTCTTGTCGATGACTAAAAAAAACTCTTTCTTGACAAAAATCAAACTGTGCGGTTGAACGCGTCGACCTCAAAAAGCGTCGGAAAACGAAAACGTCCATTTTTATATAGACGGTTCAAAAACAAATGGAGGAGTAGGTTGTGGTGTCTATTTAGACAAAATGAAATCAAACATCTAGCTTAGTCTTCCAGATCAGAGGTGATGGTAATCAGCGAAGCTCTGTCTTGGCTCAGAGAAAACATGATATCCAAAAAGAATATATGCATCTTCTCAGAGAGTCAGGCGGCCATCAAATCCCTGGCATTAGATTCGTTCAACTCTTTTCTAGTCCTTATCTGCCGATCATCTCTCAGGGAGATTTCAGAGCAGTTTAACATTCACCTGCGTTCACCGCAAGGCTAGGAGTCGCCTCAAATGATTTTTGCAGAAGCTGTATGGATGAGCAGGAGATAATGATAATGGAGTTTTTATTGAGACTTTTTTTTATAGTTACAATTTTATGTAAGTAAATAAAACAGTTCTTTTTTTTGATGAGCAGGAGGAGAAGACTATTTCCCACCTTCTCTGTTCATGCTTTGCTTTAGCACACAAACGTAGGATACACCTAGGATCGTGTTTCTTTAATGACCCTAATGATCTTACTCACATCGACGCCCTGCGTCTCTCCCGCTTCATTGTAAGCTCAAAACAGGACCATTACGATGAGGATCTATTAGATCCACCGTGGTTCCACAATGGGCCCAACGGGCCTAAGTATGTTAGCCGAGTTGACAGCCACTTTGACCCAACCTAACTTCTCTGGAACACAGAAAAAGAAAAATATGCCACGGAAATTTTCTTTCTTTGACAGCCTGGGTTAGTAGGCAACCCAAATCGAAAGGCTTTCAGTGCGCTGTAACGCTTCGTTACAATGTTCATTAAAAACAAGACACAATTAGCGAATCGCTGCAGTAAGGCGTTAGCAAATTCTGAAGAATTTTCCCAATAAAAGGGTTGTAGTATCTTTACAATTTGACTTGAACTTAAGTCTCTGTCTTACTCCAAGGTTATGGACTTTACGAATTTGTGTATTGGCTTTTCCAAACTGTTTGTAAATATTTTGTAAAAGATCCTTGCACAACACATATTCTCTTCTAAAGGAGTGCGATATTTTATTGGAAAATTTTCAAAGACCGTTTTTGAAAACGTTGGAATTCAGGGCAAATGTTCATATGCAGACAAAGACATGTCGACTGGGATTTAAGGATTACGATAGGAAACTTCGTAAATGAAGCACTCAAAATCATTCGAACAAGAATGAAAAAAACATGAACGGTGTTGGAGAGTAAAAATTCTTGACTCATCGCTTGAGGGAATTCAATAACAAAAGCACTAAACTATGATGCATTAGTTTTCTGTTTTCCCCCATTTTAATTTTATAAATCATATAATTCAAATCAAGTGTGCTGTGGGATCACAGCCAAACGCATTTGAATTTGATTGTACATTGTATAGTTCCATGAAGTGGAGTGACGTACAACGTACGTACATTTAAAATAAACAAGTACAAGTTGTGGAAGGTCGAAGCGCATAACGTTTACACAGGGGTCCCAGATAAAACTAATTTTGCACTCGAGCAACGAGGGGAACTCATTTGCGAAAAATATCCAATGATTATTATTATTTTAAGCATTATTCTACGGTTTGCGCACGACAAAACAGAAAGCACACCCAGGCCGGGGACCGGGACCGATGCCGATGCCGACGACGACGACATTGAGAAGCTGCTGGAGCACCGGCAAAAGATACATTCAATTTAATTTTGTGTTACTTGGTTCGGCTATAATCGGATTAATGATGATTGAATGCTGAAATTGGAATACTAAAACTGATATCAGGGCACGCTAATAAAAAGAAAATGAGAAATAATACCTATGTACAAGTACGAGTATATACCAATACATAATTTGAGTTTAACAAAAATAGATGGCTCCAGTCAGAATCAGAACATAACTACAAGTTCAAAAGATACCGAGTATAGCTTGTGACGGTTTTTGCGAATTTCGACTGACGACTAGTATTTTGTTTCAATTCCAATGAATCTATCTGCGCAATTCATTGCACACTTTGTTGCCATTAATAATTTCTCAAAGAAAATAATGTTTTGTATTTCCAGAGAGTAGACTCAGATGTTTAAAATTGAAATCTCACCCGCCCACTAGCCACTAAAGCTACCATCACGTCAACATAATTTTCGCCTGCAAATTGTTGCGTCAATACCATCAAGGCCTTTCTCTCGTGTTGTGTTTTGTGTATCTGTTTGTTTATTTATTTTGAGGACATACTTTTCGTAGAGATGAGTTTCAGCAGAAAAGAAAAGATGTATATCTATGTACTTGCTGCCCCTGGCCAGGATTTGGTTATTAAATTTTTAGTCCTTCCAGTTTTCATATTTTTACTACTTTTTGTTTTTACTGTGTTGCCACGGAAATGGGTCAGTTACCTGAATACAGTTGAGGAGGTTTTCAGGCTTCCCATATGTGAAGAGTGAAGGAATATGATAATTAAATTACCATGACTACTGTAAAATAAATTACTGGAATCAAGAACGGAAATTCGTTATCATTCACTACTCGATATTGGAGTCACGGTCACGTTGAGGGTGTTGTTGTTGATGTATTGGCTTCAGCTGATCAAATTTTTATGAGAAAACAGGTGGGCGTTAGGAAGCGCATATACTTGTATTCGTGTTTATGAAATGCTTACATTACATTCAACTTTCTGTTCAACCACTTCTGGCTTTCTATAAATTAAATGTCGAACAATGTTGAGACAGCCATGACAAAGGGATCTCAATTGAAACACATGTAGGCGAGATGTTGTAATTGAATTGAATGTGGCATGCCTTTGGGGTTTTAAAGCATTTTGCATGAAGGCTCTTTCAAGACATAAGACTTTGCAATTTTGTGGTTTAACGTAGCGTAGGCAGATACTTTTGGAGGATATTTTGTGAAGCTTATAGTAAAGCAGGAAAATACGCCGTATATATGTAGTCTGCCAAGGGTGGTTAAACAGGTTTAGGCGAACGAAGTTAGTGTCTCTTGTGATTCGTGGTGTTTCAAGCCATTATTGATGTATCCTCCCTCCTTTCCTTTTACCGAGGCTTTCAATTCTCCAGTAGGCGTCTATTATTAATTTATTTTTGCTTAAATTGTGTTTTCCTCTTTTCAACAGCGACTGTGTTGACTTCCAGGTGGGCTATGAGAGGTTTTTTTTTTTTCTTGAAAGTGGATTCAAATTAAACTCCTGTTTTCCCTTTTAAATGCGGATAAGCACAATAAGAGCCACCGTTTTTTCATGAAGAATTTTCCACTTCAGTAAGACATAATATTACAAATTTCGTTTTGGAGAACCATCTCTAAGTATTTTCTTTTTGTTTTTTACGACCTCATAGATCTAATTTTGAACAACAATCCTTTTTTCCTATGAGTGCTATTCGTATTCCAAATTGAAATCATCCAATGGCCTGTGTTGGAACCATTCACCTGTCGAGAGGCCAGCTTTGAATTGATTAATTGCCCCGAAGTTCTATACAAATATACCGGTTGTCGGTAGAAAACGCACTTCTCCTTCAGTTACTTTCCCTTGGTGTACAATTCTCTTTTCTGGACTGGTGCTCACATATTTGCGCCTTTTAGATAGGGTACAAAACAGAGCGTTGCGATTGATAAGTGATGGTGCAATCGCAGAATCGATGGATTCTCTTGAACATCGTAGGAACGTTACTAGTCTCAGTCTCCTTTATCGCTTTTTCTACAAACAGTGCTTCAGTGAAATAGACAGTTACATTCCTTCCCTAAAACAATTTAGCCGCAACACCCGCCTCGCTAGGTATGCTCATCAGTTTAACCTAGGACCCAACTTCGGGTGTATAGTGAAATATAAAGATTCATATAATAGTCGTTCTTCCGCAATGTGGAATGCTATACAAGATTCTATTTTTCCTCCACATTACGACTCACGAAAATTCAAAAGCAATGTGCATTGTTGTCTCCTGGTAAATCAATTTTCATGACATTCTGGTTGCTCTAGGAGGGCTTGCCAATTCCTAGCGATTGTGTTATTGTAAGTCACTCAAACTGCGCCACATCAAAGTCACCAAATCAAATCAAAGTCTAAAAAGTTGAGGCCCACATCAACAAATCTTTTGCAAAGGGCGAATTGGGATCAATATTCTCTTATCTGCTTCAGAATATCTTCAGCTGGCAAACATTTGTCAAGTTTAGGCCCTGATAATACTACCCTATCTGCAAAGCATAACAAGGTACCGGGGTCCAGTCCAATTAGTTTGTAAAGATTAGCCCGCATTCTAACAATGTTCTTAAAAAGCTACTCCTACGATAGCTGCAAGTACATTTCTCATAAAAGCTATGCCAGAGTTGATGAGTTTACACGCTGAATTGACCAAAATGCTTACAAGTTTCACTTACTTTTTCAATTTGTGTTCAACTGAAAATCAATTGAAACACTTAAGTCCTTAGAATATTTTGAAGCCATTTTAAACAAGGAAAAGCTTTTGTGGTACCCGTGGCGTGATGGTTAGCATGTTCACCTGCTAACTCATAGGTTTGAGTTTCGAATCCCAGGAGAGGCAAAAATGTTTTTTCACGGGTATCGCCTTTTGCCATGAATTGGGAAGTCCTCCGTTAGTAAATTGATTGCCATGAAAAGCTCCCCTCTATTCCCTCACAAGGCATAGTTGTGAGAAATATATTTTTTTATTTATAAGCGCTTTTAATATCTTGTTTATATTTTAATATTTTGTTTCAATTTATTATGTAATTTCAACTTTCAATTCAACTTGAATTTAGTTTTTCAAATTCATTTTCATGTAATCAGTTTCGTGTTAACTTTCTTGACTAGCCAAACATTTGCTAATTTACCCTATGGTTCGAACAGTTCCATTATATTGTTCTCCTAATAGGCTTATCTACTTTTCTTATCTTTCCTCATCGCTGAAGCATTCTCATACCAATTTTCCTTAAACCAGCGTTATCAGAGTATACATTTTACTGCAATTTTAATGCGGATCTTTCCCGAAACTGGTATTTACAAAGATTGGTGTGATTTTGACGATGAGTTGCTTGACTTAACTTACGTGCTTAGCAACCACCAAAACCACCGGTCGAATAACAAGCTTGAGCAAAAATCGTCTTGATGTAATTGAATTGAAAAGAAGATTTAAAATAATAAATTCGCTATCGAAATTACTTCAATTTTGAACGCATTCACCACCAAAGTTGGTCCTTCGAGCCGGATGTAAACGTTTTTTGCTTTGCTGGTTGGTGGTTCGTTAAACTTTTGAATTCCTGTTTATTATATCACAACACGTACTAAGGTGTTTTTAAATCCTTAAAGAATTGCCAAACATCAAAACAAAGGAATACACTCATGTCAACACTCTCTTAACGAATCTGTGCTTTAGAGTTTAAAAACAAAAGCTCAGTGACAGAAAACCATTGAAAGTAGGAAATGAAAATTTGCAAATTGATAATGGCAACACGGTATACATTTGTACATGAATTGAATAGTGTTTGAAGCAGTAATCGGTGCGCAGTTAACAGCGTGCATGGCAGGTTACAGGTAAATCTATATCGATTGTAGAATGATTTTAATGGCAATGCACTGGCTTCCAAGCATTTTTTTTTTTTTTTTTTGGAAGGTAAATGACAATAAAATATTGGTGCAGTTCACTAGCGATTCAAAAGATCTCCTTTGAACACAAGTCAGTTAGTCCTTCCCAGTCTAATTCTCAATCCCGAAAATAATAGACAATCATGTAGGAACTTCAAGCATTTGAAAGGAATATGGTATAGGAATTTGCACAGGTTTAAATTTCGACCTGCAGCGAACAAAGCACAAAAAGAAATTATATCTTAACACATTTTTTTCATACTTCCGACTGGACAAAAAACGCAAATTTTGAAAACAGAAGAAGGTACAAAATATCAACGACATCAAAGAGCAGCCAATGAGAAAGATGGCCACAGAGCAACAAAATCCCGAGGCATGGTACCACAGTGTGATAGAAACCCAGAAAATAACACTCATGGACATCAATGAAGTAAAGGTGTTTATTAAGAGGTATTCAAATTCAAAACGAGATCAGACACATAAGAATAAGTTTCATTATTATCAGGGTCCTCGTGTCATAATAGTCAGCATGTCTGCCTGTTATGTAGAAAGTTCAAGGTTCGAATCCCAGAAAGGCAAAGAAAAGATCCTTTTGTGGAGTAACAGAAAGCCACATCAAGAATGAAATCAAAAAGTCGGAGGAAGACAACAGAGCTAAACACTGGAATGACCTCCCCAAACTGCTCCAAACCAAACTATTACTTGGCACTTTTAACACAAAACGCTATAAAGACGCAATAAAACAAAGTAGAAACAACGTAAGAATGCTAGCCGGGTTCTTTACCGGACACTGCAGACTAAGAAAACACCTTAAAGTACTAGGCAAAGAGAGCGACGACCAATGCAGATACTGCAACGAACAGGAAGAGTCTCCTGACCCCCTCTTAGGTGACTGCGAAGCGCTAATACACCAAAGAAAGGAGCGCCTAGGATCCTACTACGTAGAGGAGAAGGAGCTGAAGCTCCTAAACCTTACCCAGATACTAAGTTTCATCAGAGCAGTGGCGTGGCGTGGATATTTTCAAATGGTAAGTCGAGAAAAATGACAATACACAAATTAATAAGGAATAAAGAAGGTAGGTACCTTAAATTCCAAACGTGGATTAATCGAAGCCAATTTTTCTATACCTTAAGTCATTTAGGTTAAAATTCACAATGAGCTTAAAGCATCAAAATGTGGAAATGCAAGAAAATAAAATAAAATTTTAAGTAACGTAACTAGTATTAAAAAAAATATGAACTTCATTTCATTGGTTTTCCTGTTCTAAAAGGTAATCGGATAAACAACACTCAACATTTAGCAAAGCCATTCAAATAATTAAATCAAAACAGTTCTCTTCGACGTTAACTGTTCACAATTTTTAGATTTTTTTCACACTTTTTACAAATGCACGTTACTTAAAATTCATTTTAAACTTGCAAATAATCCAAAACAATGATCAGTACAACAAAACAAAACAGTAAAACAAAACCGAATTCGCCGTACATTACACGAAGGCGAATACTGTATTATTTTTTCCAAGCAGACAATGCAGTAAGACGAAAATTATCGTCTTACTTTCTTCAATAAGAGAACGTGTATTGAAAAGGGTAGCACCGCGGTACACCGGGGTGGAAGTATATCGTAGGAAAGACAGGGACAAACATAAAATAAGTTCTGCGCGGCGATTTTCAATGCTTTGTGTGCTTTGTGTATTGTGTGTATCTCGCAATTTTAAAAGTGCTTGAAGAACATTTGTGTGTATGGGAAAAGATTGGCTGTTGACTGCTTAGTTGTAGACTTATGTTGCTGGTTTTTTCTATGAACAAGGGACAAATTTTGAAAGGTAAGACGATAGGAATCGTGTTATATGGACGCCACGCCACTGCATCAGAGGAACTAATCTGGATGAAGTACTTTAATTGAGGAATACCAATTAAGAATGAAAAAGGTCGAGGTGAAATACAAAGCCCCAATTATTCACTCATTCATCCCAGAAATTATTGAGGAAAAAATGTTACTCCCGGATATCGCCTTTCGCAAGGAAATGGCAAGTTCTCCGAGAGGAACGGTGCAGTGCAATAAGCCCCGCGGCAATAAGACCCGTGAGAATTATTGCTCAAAAGCATGGAAATAACACCCACGGGCTTTGTTTCCACTAAGAAAAGGCAATAAGACCCACCAAAGAAAAGAATTTGGGCCCATGTCTTTTGTTGCCATTTTGAAGCATCTTTTATATGAATCTGATGCACATGGGATCTTATAATTAGTTTTCCTTCTTAGAAAGGATTATGAACATAGTGGATGCACTGAATGTATATAATGTATTCTAGTTTCCTTTTATTTGAAGAAAAAACATTTTGAGGTACCGAAAAACAAAGCTCCAAAATTTGGGGACTTATTTCATCTGTCAATGGATATGAATTCATAGCTCACTTCGTGACATAGGATGATGGAAACTCAGTCCACTGTCTTATTCGCACATAATAACTAAATCTACTTTCTCAATGTTAGTTTTGCTCTTAGCTACTTTCTCTTGGTCTGTTCGTGTTAATCTTTTATGTTCAACCACAAACCCGTACTACCCGAAGGGAAATTTAGTTCGATTCGATTCGCTTTTTTCTCACGGATAAAATAATGAAGCTAAAAGCGAAGCGGAAAAAATTTCTCGAGGGAGTATGGATGTGTGGTGTAAAAAAAAAAATTCACGCGAATTCGGCAACAACAATTTGCAAGCGTTGATCTAAGTCAGTTCATTGTGAAATGACAAAATGTACTGACCACAAATAAACCGCCAATTGTCAAATTGACAATAACTAGAAACAATGTTGACAATTTAAAACTTGTTATTGTTTATTTCTTGTAGCAAAAATTATCATACATGTTTTCATTAAACCTATATTGCACAATTTACAGAGATATGGTATTAGGCTACCTTACTACTGAAAAATTTTTGACATTGATCCTTAAATAATAATATATTATTAAATTGATGGTGGAAGTAAAAGCTACGAAAAACCTTCATTTAATTGGATAGTTATAGAGAAGGGGAGGGCAATCTCTAAAAAACACCATTCAATTTTTACCTACATTGACAAAGGAATCAGTCTTCCACCACGACTAAATGCCCACCCTGTACCAAACCTTACCAATTAAAGTCACCATTGACAACATGTAATGAAGAATGAACACAATGAGGATGATAAGGTCAAACGATTTTTAGTTTATTTTTCTATTCTGATATTAGTTGAAGCCCCCACGTGCCTACATACAATTTAAATACTTAATAGTATCGTATTAGTTAAAAGACAAAAAATTCTCTCTTTTTGGTGACGAGCATATCCACCCTCATTGTCAAGTCTAACGTTTTTCAGACCGATTCCCTATCATGTTTATCGATCATACAGAATTGGTACGGAGTATTCTGAGCTTAAATATATCAATAATGCTGTAAATTTATTAAAGTTGGATTCAATGTCATAAACACGCAAACAAAACAGTGGACAGAATATGTAAAAAAATATAAAAAAAAACTTTTAGTTTTTATGAGGCTTTAAGTGTACGCCTGAGGGCACGTTATGAAACTGTGCCTTTGGAGATTATCATAAATACGACAAATCCAAAAAAACTTTTTCACAGTGTTTGATTAACATACTCTTGCTAATCACCAAAGCATTTTGGAAGCACTTTGCTGAAGAATACCTCACTTCCATCGACGCGACCTCGTCAATACTTCTTATGTGTCATCTCTACTTTTTTTTTATTCCATTCAAATGTAAGTGACTAGCGACGTGTGAGGCATTTGATTTGATGGTTTGATTGGTTTTTTACAGTCAATAACTTACTTACCAATAAGGCAATCGAAGGTTTTAAAGTCATCTCATCCACTCAATATTCACAACTTGTCTTTTACACTGACTTTTAATAGTTTAAGGAATTTCTTCACGTTCGTTCGACTCTTTCATCTAACTTGACTTCATTTCACAACAACAATAAAAAAAAGCCAATTCAGAAAAGTGAATTTTTAAGTAGTATACGCTACATCCAACAACAGCGTGTCAAAATAGCAGGCGCTCCTTAATTGTTAGCATCTTAGTGTTTAATTTTTTTCTCTTTTTTAATGACTTTTGTTAAAGTTCTGTCAAAGTTAAGAATAAAAATGCAAAAAGAGCACAGTTTAGACGCCTTACATACAAAGTAACACCTTCAGCGAGACTCGACCACCCACCATAGCATTGCTACATTAAACACCGACCTTTAACCTCTCCTACATCAAAAGCATGTCTAGTTAAAATTAGACTTTGTAAAGCGCAAAAAAAAAACAATCTCTTCCTTAACGCCCTTGTTGTATTTTGTTAATTAATTTTAACACCTATACGACACGTGTAACAGAACAGAATATTCCTGCGAAATGGAAGTTTAAAATACTTTTTACCTCTTTGTTGCTGCATCTGATAAAAACTGTGAATCGAAACGCGTAGCAGCAAAGCCGTACCGAGGCAAAAAAACCAACATATTTTTTCTCTTCATTTTTCTTTTGAGTACCTACTGCGCTTTGCAGAAGTTAGACGTGAAACTGAAAAGTTTGCAATATCTGCGAAGGACTACTTAGCTTTCATTTTAGGTTTAAAAATATGATTTTTTATTTCTACGGTGCGTATATGTGAGGGTTTGCAGGATTATTTTATAACGTGGAAGCGCATTGCTATAAAAAGATTTTTTTGTATTGAGGTAAAGGATTGAGGGCCAGCGTTACCACTTCAAAGAAAAAGCTGAAGTAGATTTATCGTTAAAAGAAATATAGCTCGAAATTAAGTGTAGTGAAAAAATGTGTATCTATCTTTAACGACAATTTTTAATATACCCAACTATAAGTACAAGTAAACTTCAAAATAATCAAATATAGCTATTCTTTATGTTGACATTATAAATATTTATTTATTGACCATAAGCTTTAAATACAAAACCATAACAACAAAAAAACCCTAAATTCTGAAGAAAGAAATCAAATTAATGAAACCAGTCTCACAATAGTTGATTTCAAAGATTTACAGTTTCCTACGCCGCCGTTTCTTAACACAACTTCACTTGCGATTATAGGTACTATAAAGCAAGTTTTGGAGTCGTATAGAAAAAAAATGAGATAACAATGAAACATGACATTGAAGATGATTGAAATACGAAAATTATGGGCTCTGCAGTTCTATCCGTCTGTTTTACGAATGTATGTCTGCCTGTCTTTCTGTATGATTTTCTGTCTGTCCGTATATCGATCTTCAGCCTGCAATGCTTAGCCAATTTTCTTCAAAATCTGCAGTTAGGGTATGTGGCGCAGCCTACAGAAAAGTTGTCGGTCTCTAGGTTTTTAAATAACGATGGTGATGCAATAATACTAATTTTCCTCAAAAATACACAAACAAATAAAATCGATCAAATTTTGTGTGATGGATTAATTTTTGGTTTTCATTCTTATGATGTAAGAAAAAGTATGAAAAAAGTTTTTTAAACGGTACATCCCATGGCACTGATTTTCTCGTTAATGGCTAACACGATTTTGTTGAAATTTTACATTCAAAAAGTAATGAGTTGTTCAAAAAAGATTGCGTACCATCATTTGAAAAATCAAAATTTTTGAAATCTATACTAATTTAAGAAAAAAATTTGATTTTTGGAATATTTTCAAAACTATATTTTTGATTTTTTTAAAAAATCTTTGTTGTAACATCTTTTAACGAAGTCTTAAGACTTGATTTTTAAAAAACTTTTTGAAAAAAGAAAAATGGGTAAATATTTAGAAGTGGGGCTCCAGCCCCAATCGGTCCAAAAAAATTTTCTAACAATTCTGGATTATTTTATAGTATAAAAATAGATGTTTTGAAGTGGGGGAAGACATTTTGCTTACAGAAAACAATTGCTATTTTCATATTTAGCATGAGCAGTAGGGCGGATCGAAAAACCACTTTTTTCGCGGATCGCTTCGTAATAGCAAAAAACAGTCATTATTAAGTATAAAACTAAGAAATCCGAAGCCTGGGGGCGGACAAATGATGTCTTCAGTTAACGCATCGAGCTCAAAGTTTTTTTTTTTTCACGGGAAAGATGCACGCACGTATCCGACCGACTTCGTTATTACCAGGGATAGGATTTTACTAACTTTGCCTTTTTTTTTTGGTTAAACGGAATATGAAATAGACTTTCGACAAACATGTTTCAAGTCCTGGTGATTGCAAATATATGTATTTTATTTTGCCTTTTTTTGCCTTTTCATACCATAATTGCCTTTTTTTGCCTTTCTTCGCCATTCCCATTGTTGACTTTTTCTGCCTTTTTTGCTTTTTTATTAAAGTTTGTTAAGAAATATCTAATAATTAGTTTAGCATTAAGAAAAAATGCGAACATTTTCGTTTGCCGTTGAGAACCTTTCGTTAAAAATCTTGTACAGTTTCAAACAAACACATAAACTATGGAAAATGTTCGAATTTATGCATGTATTAATGTTTATCAGCGCAAACTTGATTGGTACAGAATGTTGGCATGTATGCATGTTTTTCTACGCAGCCATGCTCGGTGCTTCTTCCTCGCAGCGTAAAATGCATACCTGCATCAACATTTAGAACGTTCTTGACTGTTCGGAGAAATGATTGAGAATGAAGAACTGCAAGCGCAGCTGGCGTACATTAAAGTCAATTTTGAGTTTGTATTAGATCAGAAAAAACACATTTTCAAAGACCTACTAAAAACAGGAACCTCAATTGGTGAAGTGCTGCCCGTTTTGAAAGACATTGAGGAAGTCTTGAAGAAGATTACTGCCGTTTCCAATGGAAACACAGGCCTAAAAATGATTGTGCAGATAAATTCTGTAATAAACGGCGAAGTGGATTCCAAACTCCCAGGAAACATTGAAGTGAATAATGTTGAAAGTTTAAGATGGGCTCCTCTCGTTTCAGCTGAAGCTGAGAGATCATTTAGCTCTTTCGAAGCCCTTTTTAGGGACGGCCGAAGAAGATTGCTTCCTGACAACTTAAAAAAAAACTCTTGGTATTCCAATGCTACTACAATTAAATGTTTTTTTGTTTATTTTCCTTGTATTTTTTAATAAATGCCTTTTCTTTGCCTTTTTAAGTGTTTTCTTTTGCCTTTTTCCAATTTTTTAGGTCAACAAAATCCTAACCCTGGTTATTACATATCTCGGCTCAGGAGTGACCAATTCATTTGAGGACTTATTTTACATAACAAAAGGAGGTTCTCTTTTAAATTTTAGCTCTCCAGGTGATCTAGAAGCTAAGATAAACGCAAAAGAAGTTGATGAAATAACGTAATTTTTGACATTTTTTGTATTTTTCTCAGCTTTGAACGACTCTATGTGGCACAATTTTGCAGTTATTGAAACGCAGTAAAAAAGAAAATTTTTTGTGTTTTCAAGAGCTTTACTCACACTTAGCTATATAAGTATGGGATTTTGATAAATATTAATCAAACTACAGTGCAAAACGTGCGAACTTTCTTATAGTCTATTTCTATTAATTATGTCGTAAAAAAGGGCATATAAAGGAACTCGAAATTGAATGGACTTTTATTGCATGAATCGATTAATGGGTTAATTTTAAAGAAAAAACCGAAAGTGCTATCAAATAAGAGGGTGCAAATCGGAGATATGGGTTCTAAACCATCTTCATTCGTTTTTTCAATATATCTTGAAAACGAAGCAAAATTTTGATGCAATTCCTAGGACCTTTTTTTAGAGAGCAAATTTTCCCATCTAAATGCATCTTTTTAGAGACTATAAATAAAAAATTTTTATCCAAAATTATAAAATTCCCGACAGAAAAAAAGTCAATTTTTGCCAGTTTTTGAGTTTTGTCAGTTTTTTTAATGGCATTTCTTTCTGGTTGCAGATAGGTATAGACAATGATCCGCAAAACAGAAAGTAAATAAAATTTTCTTTAAAATGCTATATCAGAGAACTTTTTATGTTTGAAATTCACTGAAATATTGTAACTTAAACATAGACATTTATTGTCGTTTTTCATCCTTTTGTAATGTCAGTAAATTTAAAATTTAAAAGAGAACCTCCTTTTGTTATTTAAAATAAGTCCTCAAAATTTCAAATGAATTGGTCACTCCTGAGCCGAGATATGTAATAACGAAGTCGGTCGGATACGTGCGTGCATCTTTCCCGTGAAAAAAAAACTTTGAGCTCGATGCGTTAACTGAAGACATCATTTGTCTGCCCCCAGGCTTTGGATTTCTTAGTTTTATACTTAATAAAGACTGTTTTTTTGCTATTCCGCGAAAAAAGTGGTTTTTCGATCCGCCCTAATGAGCAGCCTAATTCTGCGGAAACAGGGTTCAAATAATGAGCCCCGCGAAGCGGGCCATGCGGAAAGCTGTTGCATACGGAAATTATTTGCTATTTTCATATTTAGCATGAGCAGCCTAACCCTGCGGAAACAGGGTTCAAATAAGGAGCACCGCGAAGCGGGCCATGCTGCTCATGCTAAATATGGAAATAGCAATTGTTTTCTGTAAGCAAAATGTCTTCCCCCACTTCAAAACATCTATTTTTATACTATAAAATAATCCAGAATTGTTAGAAAATTTTATTGGACCGATTGGGGCTGGAGCCCCACTTCTAAATATTTACCGAAAAATGAATTATAAAAACTGGAAAACTGGTCCTAAGATTTTGATTAAGTTTTCAGTGTTTATATTCATGTATAAGAAACGGTAAAAGCAAGAGATGTTTTATGATTTCTCTAAGAACCTTTGGCATAATTTATTAAATTTTTAAAAATATTTTATGTGATTTTACTCAATTTTCATTATCAATGTGCAGTTGGCAACCCTGTATCAACTCAAAAATCATTCTTAGGTTAGGTTAGGTTGAAATGGCTGTCAGCAAAACCAACTGACACACTTAGACCAGTATTTGATCCGTTGTGATACCATAAGATTTAAGTGAGGAAGAACCCCACTTAACAAAACCATTTGGAGCTTTTTATGAAGCGAAAGAGATGAAGGATATCTGTGTTCGCCAGATCGTTTAGATCATCGAGGAAATATTTTCCAAGATGCCGTTTTCTTTTAATGGAGAGTGCAGGACATGAGCAGAGGAGGTGTGGAATAGTTTCTTCCTCCTCCTCATCTAAGCAACTTCTACAGAAGTCATTTGAGGGAACACCAAGTCTTATGGCGTGTCTGCCTATCAGACAATGTCCTGTAATGACATTGATTACGGAGCTAAAGTGCAATCTGGTTATGGATAGCAAATGCCTTGTGCGTTTTGGATCAAGTCCTGGCCATAGCTGTTTTGTTGCCACACATGTGGTGATACTGTTCCACCAATGATTTGTTCTATCCATTGCCTCTTGCTTTAGCAAAAATCATTCTTAGAAATACAAATCTTATATTCAGACTTTTGGATTTGCTTCACTAAACATAAGCTTTATTTGTTCTTGGAAATGGCACAAGGACTACTAACAACGAACTGTTTTTTTTTCTTTTTTTTTCTTTTTAAACTGGCCATGATTTGCTGTAAGTAATGTTGCATATGAGCGTAAGCAATCCAAAAAAGGACACAGATATTAAAAAATACAAAGCCATCGGGGATACTATGTTCTTCTATACGGTGAGCGCATTTAAGGAGATCATCCACGATTTTGACAAGAAATGTAGTACGTTCAGCAAACTGCTCTTTAGCAAACGACATCTCTGTTTCGGTTGTTCGTATGAAAATAAATAGAGTTGCCTTGCTTAACATGACTTTAGATAAGCAACTTTAATTTATAGTCAAAATTAATTATGTACCTATATGCTTTTAAAATATTCTCTATATGACGCACATTTATTGGTTTACTTTCTTCTCATGATGGGCGAGGAAATTGATGTGCCGACAACTCGATGACATGTTACCTTACAAAAATAACTTCGAAGTCGTCCTTGCCAGGAGTCCAAAATTATTTCTGAAACCTACGACGCCATGGTGTGGCTGTTTGCTGTAGGTAATGCGGCATGATAAGCGTAGAGTCTAAAAAAGTTAGGGTTCCATCTTCAAGCTCTTGAAGGTACCATATCTACCGTCTATAACAAATGTTCTCAAAATTTTTCAGTTTTTTGTCGATTCCGAACAGCAAGCATTTTTTATTGCATTGAGATTACTGTCGGTTGGATTGTATGTTTCGGGGATTAACCTCGAGCTCGCAAGTAAGAGACAGACATGCTTACCACACGGGCACCACATTCCATTCCTCACAAGGCATGGTTTAGGGAAATACGCTAGGCACCGGGGCTCCCTGGAGTTATTCGATTAAATTTGTTTACTCATTTAGTTCCAAAAATTGGTTCAAAAAAATCGCTGACAAGATATTCATTCATACATATATTCACATGAATACGAATTCCAAGTTACCTGGAGTTCGCGTGCTATGGTGTGGTGTCTTTCATCGCTCGGAATTAATCTTACCGTGTGCTAAGGTGTGATAAGGTGTACTTTTGTGAAGGTAAGACAATTCTCTTCTCTGTCTACTTCGCTTAGGGGATGGTGTAATTCAAACTGAATTGGACAGTCCAGCAGGACGTGTTGGGTTATCTTACCAAATTTAATTCATTCATTTAGGCCAAAAGTTGTAGCACTGACACCCATTTTGTAAGACGATCAAAATTGTGAGTTCAGTTTATTACAATTTGGGAAACTTTTTTGTATGACAGTTGCGCAGATCCTTTCATCACAATCCACGATGACTGCTGCAAAGACTTTTAGCGGATCTACATTATAGTAACAAAGTAAAAGTCGAAAACAAAGCTAGAAGAGAAAACGCAGTAACATTTGCGTTGAATTCGTCCATTCACTTTTCGCAACAAAAGATTTGTCAAAGTAGTTGACGAAAGAAATTGTGTAGAATGTTTTTCGCCATGCTATTTCCGGCATTTTACTTGGAAAAGTAGAAGAAGAAATACGTGTGTCAAAAAGTGCAATCAAGCTCTCGCCCCAAATAAAATATAAATTTTCACAAGAATCGTTACATTGTTGTAAAACTTAAAGTAGATTAAATTATTGTATTAAGGAGTTGCTTTTTTTATTCCTCGAAACGAATGGCAACGCATTGGGCGTGGAAATAATTTAAGAACCATTAACAAATAACAGGTTACAGACTTGGCAAAATTTAAGCTTTATCTCTTCTGAATTGCTGTTCAGTAGTATTGCTTGTGAGTAAAATTTTTATCAAATAACAAATTTCGACTGTTAATTTTCGAAAAAGGAAAATTTATCAAATCTTTTCATTCACTTGTTAAACCCTTAGTAAAAAAAACTACATTCCGTGGGATTTTCAGAATAAAATGTTCAGTGTTTTCGATGAGTCGATATTGGCTTCCCAGCTTTGATTACAGTAAAGTGGTATCGCTGTAGAAGGCCTATTTTAACCACATGATGGTTTTAATGCTGCATATTTTTACGGAAAAGGGCAATATTTACAGTTTGACTTCAAGCTGAATAATTAGCTTTATTGAATTCGAATTATTTTTATGGTAATTCACTTTATTACTTTTATCATATTTTTTTTTAACATATTTTTTTCTGTGTTTTATTATACGCACTCATTAAATAGATGCAAAAAGCACTACCAACACTATACAAATAACAAAAAAGCAGAATATCAATCAACAGGTTAATTAATCAAATTGCGAACAAAAGATGAGAGGGTTGAGCATCATCGGGGAGACAATCGATTAGGTAGACAACTGTGTTGATTAAATCCATAAATGGTATTTGATGGTGATTTTCACTCAAATCATTAAAGCAGTGTTAGATTTTTTGATCATCTCAAAAATAAGCAATTAAAAATTAAAGGAAACCACACTCAATACGCATACCATCAGCCATACGCAGAAATTCATTTAAATGACGTTACAAGAATTAAGGAAGTATTTAGTGAACATCTACGCATTTGCTTAACACACAAAGTTGTTGAAATAAATAGTTAATTGAGTAAAATCAAGGGAACGCCATGGATTGCGTCAATTAACCGCAAGAAAAGAAGAAGAAAAAACGTTGAAAAACTATACGGCTTTACATGGGATGTTAATGGATTAGGTAAAGAGCAATAGTAAATTAATTAATTGTTCGGTGGGGTTTGTATGAAAAGAAAAAAATGGAATCATTAGCAACTAATTATCTCAGAAAGAGATTCCCATGGACGAGCGATATTAATTTAAAAACATTATAATAAAAGATTTCTTAGAAAATTCATTTTCGTGGTTTTGTAATTCTGATCAGAGAGATCTGCATGAGTGCAATCACTTGCGCTTTCGAATCATCCCCCGAAAAACAAGCCGTACAGTCTCATGCTCCAAATAATGAAATAAACGTGACACTTGTAGAAAAAACACTCGTGAATACGAGCCTTTGCATAGCAAGTGCCCATGAATGATGAATGAATGGACCATTCAAACTCAAACAGGTACACCATTCGCTTGCATTCGAAAAAAAGCGAATGTTCACGAATGATGATGGATGACTACGAATATTTTTTTACATGTTCTTGCTCATAGATAAAACTTAATACATTTTGTGACCTGACTTGGGCTTTATTTATATTTTTGGTTTTTTTTTTTTCTTAATTATAGAAGTGGTAGATGTGTTCCATATCACAGTATTGCACTGTGAAGTATTCGTTGCACTGTATATGATTCGTTCCTTTAGAAACTGTTCCCACAAGTTCATACGCATACAGATATTGTCATTGCCTGCTATTGTTTCAGTTAAGTGAATGAGAATGAGTACAGTGTGTGTATTGCTTTGGATTAAGATGAATGGCGCTTGAATAGTGTGTAAGGCAATGAATAAGTGAATGCATTCATAAAACGAGACATTCACTGCAGCTCCTTGATTCTTATACAAATATGTACTACTAGCTGACCCGCCCGGCGTTGCTCGGATCTAGGGTATTTAAAAAGTTGTCAGGAACACCCACTGGATTAAGCTGAAGATAGATAGTTTCTAGTTATGCGTTCCCTTTTCCGTTAGAATATGGTCATGAAATATGGTTTATGTATGGGATAATGTAACATCCTAATGTAGAAAGAGAATTTGATATCGGCTCAGAATTTTTTAAACAAATGAATATTAAATTTACTTTAGAACATAGTTGATATGACATTTACATCTAGACTGTAAAATCTAATATATAAAATTCTCGTGTCACAGTGTAAATTAAAGAAACAATGTTAAGGGTAGACCGCCCTTATCACTAAGGGGTATGGAAAATAGATAGTATCCGATTCTCAGACCTACTGGATACGCGTATAAAATTTGGTAAAAATCGGTAAAGTCGTTTCGGAGAAGTATGGTAACTAATATTGTGACATGGAAATTTTATATATGAGATAAACATCGGCGGTATGGTGTTCAGATCACACAGATAACAGTCCAAGAGCCCACGACGCCGATGGCCAGACCTTCGTAATTTTATAAACTCTGAAAGTTTCTCTGTGCATGTCCCCACCACTGGTAAGAACGATTTTTTGGGTATGGAGTTTGAATTGTGGTTACTTGGTCAGGTATGCGGTGGTAAAGGTGTTAATAATGAAGTTTTGGTTTCTTTATTTAGAGTATAAAGATCAAATTTGATGTTTTGTTCCGAATAAAATTAGAAACACGTCACCCATTGCCGGAAACTACGTGCAGTCCTCCGCCTCCACCAGATATCCCTAACCTCTAATAAACTTTCGTCCATATTATAAAAGCTAAATTTTTTACAAGATATTTTGAATAAGATGCAACAAAAGCTCAGGTAGGATTGGGTGACTCAAGACAAAAAAAATCGCTCGGGAGGAGGGTTTATAAGCAAAAATTATTCAATTTTTTGAGAAAAAAAAAATTGAAAGCTAAATAAGACACTAGTTACTACTTTCTATAGTGATTTTTAAGGCTTATAAAGGGTTTTCCAATAAGAGCGATATGATTCTTTTTAACACACTTGTTGTTAAGGAAATTCAAAATGTTTTTATTTAATGTGCAGTTCAATCAATACCATTAAGCTTTAAATAAAACGTAATTCAAATGGCCACCACTACTTTTTTTGCAGCAATAAATTCGATGAACCCAATTTTCGAGCACTTCTCCACTAAATCAAGTCCTATATCATGAATGGCACGATTCATTATTGACTTGTTAAGCTTGAAGAGAATCTGGTTTATCTTGAAAGACCAATGACTTCAAATAACCCCGCAAAAAATAGTCTAATCATTCAATGTCACCATTTCTTGAAATAATCGAATCTCCAAACTTTTCTCGCAGTAATTCAATTGTTGCATTTGCTGCATGGCACGTAGCCCCTTCTTGTTGTAAACAAATGTTGTCAAGATCAACTTATTCCAATTTCAGCCATAAAAAGTTGGTTTTCAACGATCTATACCGTTCTTCATTGACAGTAATGGTGCTACCAGCTTCATTTTGAAAGAAGTACGGACCGATGATTCCACGAGCCCAAAAACCACACCAAACTGTCCATTTAGGATAGGTGAATGTAATGATTTTTCATTAATATTTTGTGGATTTTCATCGCACCAGAATTGACAGTTTTGTTTATTTACCGCACCAGCCAAGTGAGCCTCATCGGAAAAGATGATTTTCTTAAAAAATCGTTGTCGTTTTCAAGTTGTTGCATGGCAAAACCAGAAAACTCATGATGTTCACGGTGGTCCAATGATGAAATGAATTGCACTTCTGAGTGCAATAAAAAACAAATGACAGATCATGACATACTACACAAATGGCCGAAACGCCACTGCGAAATCATATCATACCTATTGGAAAACCCTTTACTTAATCTTTTATTAACATTTAAGTTTTAGTTAATTTAGTGAATGGTTTTAGAGGAATCAAGTCAAATCAAAATTTGGGAAAGAAATCAATTTTTTTAATAAAATTTTAATAAAACTATGCCTTGTAAGAGTCACTACTCTTCATAATTCTCAATGCTCTTTTTTGTTTTGAATCGAACACTGAGAACCGAAAAAAAACAAAAGGTCCTTTTTCAGAAAATCCAGTTTTGTGGGTTTTTCCCTCATTAGACTTTATTCTCTGATCAAAAAAGGGGTTCTCTGGACAAAATGCCTTTATTTTTTGTTTTTTGTAATTTCTCAAAAACTGAGAAAAATTTTCAACTCCGTTTTTTGTGTTTGGCTCAAAACTAAAAAAAAAAAAACAAAGATAAGGAAAATATTTTTTGCAATTAATCAAAACACATTTTTGAAGAGAGCACAGATGGATGGATATACAGCTGGAGAGAATTTGATTGTTCCAAGTGAATTCGAGCTGTGGACTTTACTTATAGAGGTTCATCTGTAGTAAGAACATATTCAAAGTTTTCACACACAACTGAATCCTCCGAGAAGAAAGGAATGATTGAAGTTTGAAGGCATAGATGTGATGATTGTAGCTTTCTTCTTCAAGGCTTACAAAGATTGACTGCTTGGTGCAAAGATAACTACCTTGACTTGCGAAGTGCTATCTTGTTCTAGAAACCATGATCTTGTAAAGTTTGACTATAGTATCAATGATATATGTCTTGAAAGAAAAAGGACCTAGGGGCTAGGGGTTATAATTGATCAAAGTATGTCGTTTCGACCGTATTATGAGTATATAATAAATTAAGCAAATCAGATGCTTGGTTTTATCAAGAGAAATACGAAAGAGTTTACTGATTCCTACACTCTTATATCGCTATTCCATTCTTTGGTTAGTTCCGTGCTAGAGTACTGCTGCACAGTTTGGAATCCGTACTACGTAAATTCTTCGGCAAGAATTGAAAAAGTTCAAAAGGAATTTTACACGTTATGCTTTTTTTAAATTAAATGGGAGAATCATTAGACTGGCCTATGATACCAGATCCCTGTTATTCGGGATGAAGTCACTTGAAAGGCGCCTCAAATATTTTTGCCTAAGACATCTTGACTAGACGTATTAAGTGCCCTCCGCTATCAAACACTATTTTTAAACGAAGTGCACCTTCCATAATATCAAGGGAAAGATTAATAATAATATATGAGCAATTCCATCGCACTAATTACGGGCGCAATGAGCCCATATTACGGAAGCTAACTCATTATGCTGCACAGTAAACTTTTATGTGATATGTTCAAGAGATTCTTTAAAAAATGCAATTTTAAATCAAACATTAATACATTATATATATATTTTTCATATGAGTCTATACTCTCGCCGTTTGTTATTTATTTTGTTCTTTTTTAATTATTTATCTATTTATTTTTCAAATGCTGTTTTACTTATTATTATTATTATATACCCACCTTCCATTATGTAAATTAGTTTAATTAGTCCGTAAGAGTTCATGTTCTCTGATTGTTGAAAAAAAATAAATTAAATTTTTTTTAATTCTCTCAAAAAATTGTCAAATATGACCAAATTCTAGTCTAGTTGCTTATTAGCTACACATAATGTTCAATTTAAATAACATCAAATAAGACATCAAATAAGCTTTGTATATTTACCAAGAAAACTGTGAATTGCTTGCATCGTGATCGTGTTAAAGTACCCTTTCCTTTAGACTTAACCTCGAAAACGCAAATGATTTCCTACAATAACTTCCAAATACAGTCCTACTCGTTTTAAAGTTTTTTTTTTCAATTTGACAAGCACAAGTCACTCATAACCACAAAATATTTGGAATGTGTCGACAACAAAGCCTTATCCATTACTAGCATGTCAAAATTCACGTTTCACATTAACTTTCAAATTATTATTTTGCCACAACATCCACATCCTGACGTACTTCACAGCCCAAATAGAACTGAGTGTCGATTTGCATTGTTTTGACTACCGAACCGACATTCTCTAATTAAAAACTTCAATTCACCGCATGAGTGTGTTTGAAGTCAATTAAAACAAAACAAAATAAAAAAAAACTATTTCGCAGTAAAAGCACTTAAAACTTAGTTTAACTGTCACAACCAACGCTGGCCCAAAATCACAAAAAAAGAGCAGGAATGTAGAACTATTCCAACAACGAGAACAAAAAGTTGAGTGAAATTAAATTTTATCAGAAGTTAGTGTGTTTCCATCACCCATTGCGTGGGTTGAACATACTCGTATAAAAAACTAACATACAAGGAACTAACTGACAAATTAATACAAAATTTAACTTAAATATGGCGAATATGGGTGAACAGTCAGAACAGTGAAGTTTAATTGCAGAAACGTCTCACTGTATATGAACCACCGGCACAAGACACAAGAAATCCAAATCTATCCGAGACAAAATCTTGACTACGACTGACACTCCTCATTTGTGTGGTGTGTGCTGCTATCTTTAATTACAAAACCACTAATACTGGTTGAATGACAGCTACAGCCAGTGAAGTCCTCTTCGTGCCCATCGCTATCATCTCATCACCATCTCTCCTCTAATAATACAAAGGGTGGTGGTGGTGGCGACACAATCTACGATGAAACACGACAACACCAACAAAAATCTAGCTATGCTCGACCACTTTCTTTCTCTCATCGCTGAACATCGGGCTTCAGGCTGCAGGCTTCAGGCATCTATAAGCTATAAGAACCCAGCACCACATTCTCTCCTTCAACCAAATGACTTGATTATTGAACCTTAATAATCTAGCACACAAAGAATGCTTGCCACCACACAAATACAAAACACGGCAGCTATAGGCAGAGCACAGCAGCATGCAGGAGGATCCAAAAACGAGGTAGAAATATTAATATAAAAAAAGCATTGACAGATATAGGTATAATATTGGAACAAAGGCCATGTACCGCACATCCTTGATGCAGGAAAGGCTCTTCTCTGTTCTTTCTATATATTATATTACAATGAACAAGTGTGGGGCGGGGGTACACAGTCGTTCGGGTAAAAAGGATACGAAATCCATTCTGGACATGACAGAGAGCACCACCTTCATCAATTTGGGTATATGTACCTATGTAGTTAAAAAAGAAAAAAAAATTAATAAGCACACAACTTCTCTGAAAGAGAAGAGTATACAGACAGATGCGGGGTAATGGGAAGACCCGTTTGAATAGATCCTGTTTATTGAAAATAGAATTTAGGTGAATGGTTTTAATGCACTTTACATCAGGATATCTGGTCGGATGATCAAGTTGGCCGGGAAGTACCTTTTCTTTTATTAGCATTTTAACATGTTGACCTATGTTGGTTACAGCTTCTGAGAATAAATCGAAAATCGAAATACGATAATTGGAAATGGAAAGGTAAGCTATGAGCATCAAATACAACATTGGATTATACATACGTATCCCTGCAGCTATGTGTGTGGTACGAGTAAAACTAAATTATTCGTTTGCCATGTTTTTTTGAATTGCCAGGATGAGGACTCAGGAAAATTATTCTTTGAATATTCACTTTCGAGAATACCCAGCAGGTCAAATTGAAATAGAATTAAAAGCAACCTTCGATTCATTTTGTGGAAGGGTGTTGATTCTTCCTCCCCTCCGGTTTAACTCGAACACAAATTAAGTCTCAGGTTAGGTGAAATAGAAGTCTTTTGAAAAATAGATACAAATCTATACAAAAACTTCGTGATAAGAACTTAATTTTTTTTTTTTGAAATGAGAGCTTTTATCTTAGATATGCCAAGACGTGGAGAAAACTATACAGGCGGAAATCCTTAGCTTTATACTGATCAAAACACAACCAAGTGTAAGTAAACTGCCTGCCCCCCCCCCCCTGCCCGCAGGTACTAGCAAATTTCTCTCAACAATACCTTGTGAAGGAATGAAAGGGACCCATTACAAACGGCTCTTAAAAAGCAATGATGGACAGAATACTAAAAATTGGAACATGGAATGCAACTGTCTTTTACACCATTTATCCGAATTAAAAATCTTTTTAAACATCGAACACATAGATATTTGTTTGTGTGTCCAAAACTCATTTCTCAAGTGGACTGGCTCTTGATGATTTAATATCAAACTATATATGCTACCACGCTCCTCATCCAGCTGATAAGGCTAGAGGTGAATCAGCAATCCGGATAAATAAGAGCTTAAAACACCGTGAAGAAGCTATGTTTACAAACGAGAATATGTAAGTTACAATAAATTAGTATTGTTATGAAAAAGAAAGACTTCAAGTTGGCATCAATATACTGCCCGCCAAGGCGTTCCCCGACTGAAGATGATTATACAGAACTGCTAAATCTACTAGGACATAACTTCCTTGTTGGCGGTGACTTTAATGCTAAGCACACCCATTGAGGATCCAGACTTATATAACAACAAAAGGCAGAAGGCTTTACAAAGTATGCGTCGAATACAATCGCTAGTTTTATTCTTCCAGATCACACACCGGTGATATTATCACTGAATCAGAGATAATGGAAAAAAGTAATCCTAAGCTTGTAAGCAATAAAACAAACTGGAGTAAATTCAGAGAAAAGCTTGAAAGCTATATAAATCTCAGATCCCCTATGGAAACAAAAGAGCAAATCGACCTTGAAGTAGAACAATTCATTGCCGATGTTCAACAAGCTGCAGAAGAAAGTACACCAACTTACTCGAGTAGGAAGCAAACTGAAACAAAATACCCTGCCGAGATAAGGGAGTTAATATTGGAGAAGAGAAGAGTTCGAAGAAAATGGCAAAATACTAGATTTACAGACGACAAAACAGCGTTTAACCGGCTAAGCAATGAACTGAAAAAACAAATCTACGAATTCGAAAATGATTCATTAAGTAGATTTCTGAAAAATTTAACGACTGATGCTTCAACCGATTATTCGATCTGGAAAGCAGCTAAGCGCCTGAAAAGACCGCAGTTACAAAACCCGCCAATAAAATCTCTAAACGGGAATTGGATCGGAAATCCGAAAGAAAAAACTAACCTGTTTGCAGAACATCCCGCGAATGTTTTTCAGCCATTCAAATACATCTGAAAACAGCTTACAGTTTATCGATAAAGTCGATGAAGTTGACATACCAATTGTCACACGCAAAGAAATAAAAAGTATGTGTCGAAATCAACTATCGAACAAAAAATCACCTGGGTACGATCTAACAACTGCTCAGGTTATGAAAGAAATGCCATCAAAAGCCTTCATAAAACTCCAATTCATAATAAATGCATGCCTAAAGACCCAATATGTCCCACATCATTGGAAAATTGCTGAAGTAATTGTTACACCAAAGCAAGGTAAGCCACCAACAGAAGTGACATCTTACAGACCAATATCGCTTATACCAATATTGGCAAAAGTCTTTGAAAAATTGCTACTGAAAAGACTAAGCAAAGTCATAGAAGAAAGAAAACTTATCCCAAATCATCAGTTTGGATTTAGAAACAAACATTCCACGATAGACCAAGTTCATAGAATAACGGATGCAGTTGAAAAAGCATTAGACAAAAAAAAAACAAGAATGTTCGGCTATATTTTTTTTAGATGTTGTTCAAGCATTCGACAAGGTATGGCATGAGGGGCTAGAGTGCAAATGGACCTACCCAGGCAGTACTACGAAATACTTAAATCTTATATCTTAAACCGGCTCTTCAGAGTATGGTATGATCAAGAATATTCAAAGCTAAGTAAAATACAAGCCGGTGTTCCACAAGGAAGCGTCCTAGGACCTACCCTGTATTTGCTATATACAAGGGATATTCCAGTGGACACAATTATGGCTACTTTTGCAGATGATACTGCAATTTTGGCATCCAGTAAGTGCGTCCTCAAGGCTGCTGAGAAATTGCAAATCCGTCGACACAGTTAGTGATTTTTTTTTTTTTTTTTTATAATCAACGCGCACATCAAGGGGTTATGAATATCCTTATAATGTTATTAAACACAGTGCGAGCATTTAGGAAAATAGGAGAGGATTTGAAAGGAGACACCGATGCACGTTGCTTTTGAATCTTTGTGAATCGAAATGAAGGAGAAATACAGAGCCAGGTAAAGCATTCCACATTCGGGTGGTGCGACTGAAATACGAATCTCTATACTTGACTGTACGTCCGAAGTTGGACTCAAGGTAAAACTGATGAACATTCCTAGCGAGGCGGGTGTTGTTTCAGGGGAGGAATGCAACTGGCTATTTCACTAGAGCACTGGTTGTGAAAAAAGCGATAAAAGAGAGTGAGACAGGCAACGTTTCGACGATGTTCAACAGAATCAATTGATTCTACGATTGAACTATCACCTATCAATTTTAACGCTCTATTTTGTACCCTATCAAGGAGGTGCAAAGATGTTTGAGAAGGACCTGACCAGATATGGGAATTATACTCCAGTTTTGGGCGGATGAAGGCCTTATAAATTGTAGCCAGATCAGAAGGGGTGAAGAATTTCCTGCATATCGTCTCAAGAAGCCTAAGCATTTAGCAGCGTTTTTGGCGACTTCAAATTCGTGGTCATTCCAACGAAGATCATCGTTTACACACATACCAAGTACTGACAGCTTTTCGGTTTCTTCGATGCAGGAACCATTCATGGATAATTGCAATGGGGGAATGTTAAGCTTCAACGACAAGAGGCAGCATTGAGTTTTCGAAGCATTGAATTCTACTCGGTTCATAAGACCCCATGCAACAATGCTGTCAAGGTCAGAATTAAATGAGCTTATCATACGCAACCGTTCCAGTTCCACATCCGAAGAGTACGTGAATTTGGAAACGAATATGAAAAGCTGAGGGTTGAGTCGTCAGCAAAATAGTTAAGTGGATTAGAAGTTTCAGACAGGAGATCATTTATGAAATCAGGAAGAGAGTCGGAGACAAAACGGAGCCCTGAGGAACACCAGCATTTATGAAGTGGGCATCAGACTTGAAGCCATCCAACACAACTTGTATTGAACGGTCGGAAAGGTAATTTCTAATCCAACGAAGAAGAGACTCATCGATACCAAAAGCACGCATTTTCGATAAAAGAGCCTGATGCCAAACTCTATCAAATGCTTTCGAAATATCAAGCGCAATAATCTTACTTTCTCCAAAACAATGTAAAGATTGGTTCCACTTTTCAGTGAGATAAGCCATCAAATCACCAGTGGACCGTTTGCTACGAAAGCCGTACTGACGGTCATTAAGAAGCTTTCGTTCTTCAAGATATTTCATAAGTTGACGGTTTATCAACGTTTCCATGACCTTGGAAAGAAGGGACGTTAGTGCAATTGGACGGTAATTGGAAGGGGAGGAAGATTCGCCTTTTTTAGGGATCGGCTGGACAAATGCAGTTTTCCATCTGCTCGGAAAATCCCAGCAGAATAGGAAAGATGGAAAAGTTTACGCAGTGGTTTTGCCAGCGTAGAAGAACACCTCTTCAGAATAACGGCGGGGATACCATCTGGACCAGCGGATTTATGTATATTGAGATCTTTGAGGACTCTCGCAACCGAGCGAGTTCGAAAAAATATCTGCTTCATCAAAGAATTTGCAGACTCGAGCTCAGGCGGAGCCAATATGCTATGAGGAAGTGTCGAGTTGGCAGCAAATTGAGCTGCTAGCAATTTGGCTTTGTCGATGGAACTGACATACGGAGAGTCATTGAAGACGAGCGTTGGGACCGATGACGTGGTCGAGTTCTTAATGTTCTTAACAAAAGACCAAAAGTTTTTACTTCCTTTTGGACACAACAGTATTTTTTGCCTTACTTTTTGGTCATGCAAAAATTTAAATTGGACCAAAAAATGGCGTATCAAGCTCAATGAAGCTAAATAAAATAAATAAAAAACACAAAAATTTAACAAATAAAAAGTTAAGCTACGTTCAAATATTCATCAACAATCAAGCTGTACCATACGGCAATACGGCAAAATACCTTGGGATGAATTTGGATGCAAAAATGAAAAGGGAAGAGCGCAACTTGAAACACAGAAAAATGTACTGGTTACTCGGTAGAAATTCTGACTTATCTGTCGAAAATAAAATAATGCCTTATAAACAAGTACTTAAACCTGTTAGGACCTATGGAATCAAACGGGTATACTATATTACGTCAAAAATGTTTTGACAAAAATCGTTTCGCGGTGTATCATTTCGCAATTTTTGTTTTGCAAATCATTATTTGGCATATTGTCGATTAGCATTTTACATTTCAGCAGAGCACGTTTTGCATTTTAATGTTTCGTCAAATAATTGCTTGGCAATTTTCATTTAGCAATTTTTGTTTAGCAATTGGTCGATAAGACTTCTCTTGATCCGCAATTTCTTATTTGGCATTTCATTGTTTGGCTTTTTTTTATTTGGCATTCGATTTTTTCGCAATTTTATTTGACTTGCATTAAAAAACAAGCTTTAAAATTTCGCGCGAAAACAATGAGATGCAAAAAAAAATTATCACACATTCATACTCTACAAATCGTTATTTGGTTATACTTAGCTTTTTTAACAACCAGTGTGATGCCTTATTTTATTAAAGAAAAGTATTTTCCTAGAACTTTCTGAGGATATTAAATGCTTTTAGATAAATACTGAAACTATTATCAAAGAATGTAGAAAAACAAAATTCGAAAGTAGCAACTTCACATACGTTTTAATTTACTTTAATGAAATAACTGGAAACAGATTTAAGAATGCACTTTTTGAAGATAACAAGTTCATGCATAAGTACGGCGAAACAATCTATTCGCGGAACAATGATACGGCGAAACGATCATTTGCGAAATAAACACTTGACCAAGTAACTTAAATCGAAGTAAGTGAAGGGCATTCAACAATTTGCCAAATGATGTTTGCGTATTGTCCCAAAATCATTTCAAACTGAGCCGAAAGAATGAAATGCCAAATAATAATTGCGTAATAATAAGAAGACAAAGTGAAAGAATGCAAAGTGTTATTTGCCAAACAAGGTTTGCAAAACAAGAAAAAGTCGAAACGACCACGGCGAAACAAAGAAATGGCAAACGTCTTCTGCCGAAATATAGGTGACCCGAATCAAACTATAGGGCTGTACAAAGAAAACAAATACTGAAATCATCCAAAAGTTTCAAAGTCCTTCGTGGAATAGTAAATGCACCATGGTATATAAGAAATAGCGATTTACATCGTGACCTACAAATAGAAACGGTTACAGAAGTTGTAAGAAAACATGCTGTATCACACAATCAGCAATTGCATAGTCATATCAACACTGAAATGGATTAAATACGAGAGGCAATGTTCGGAGATTAAGAAGAACCAAGCCACACGAGCTAATGGTCTAAAAGTCATGGGAAGAATTAAAAGCTTAAGCTTCCCTTAAAGCGATTATACTATTGAGAAAGAAAAATCTGTTGTCGGTCGTTCATAGATTGGTTCTGATTACGAGGAGTTTTTAGTGAGGTAAGAATCCCACACTACTTGGTGTAGGAATACTGCCAAGTGTCTTTTGAAGATTTCCACCTGAAAAAAAAAGAAAAAAAAAAAATACAAACGGCAAACGACTAGGCCACGGAGCCTAGCGCATTTCTCACAACCTTTTGAGAGAATCGAGGGGACTTTCAATTTTCTGCCGATTCCGAACGGCTAGTTCAGAACGCGCTTTTCAAGACAATGAATTTGCTATCGGAGCACTTGCAAATAATTTGCAGGGAACTAAAGGAAGATAGAAATTAAAGTCATCCCAAGTCAAAGGATGCTTTTCTGACGTGTGGTTTTGAAGAAGAAGCAAAATGTATATAATTTGATTTGGTTGTGCGGCTTTCAATTCTTCCAACACGAAAAGGCAAACCAAACTGAGAATAAATCAAGTGACAGCTTTCAAAGAGACCAACTCCGAAAAAGGACTACCAGATTGAAAAACACATTTCTAATAAGGACCCTAAACATACAACTTTCGTGACATAAACAAAATATAAATTTTCCTGATGGATATTGGCGCTGGGGAATGACTTCTGGAACACAGTTCACCCGTAAATTAATTACTAACTTAAAGCGGGACTCGATTACACATTCATCCCGTTCTTATTTATTTCGGCAATAATGAAAATTAATCAAGGCAATTTCTTTGAAAATATCCTGGGAATTGACAGAGTGGTCGTCACATCTACAAAAACGGAAAATAAATGCGCTGATTTGTCAAATAGAAGTCCATTAGCTTCAGTTTTCTCAAATCTTTTTCTTGCCCAGCTGACGTATAGGAGTTTCAATGAAATACATTCTCATATGGTTTGGATCCCTGTGAAATTATTTGTACCATTTTTAATACTTGCTCCTCACATTTGTTACTTTATTGCCTCATATGGTGATGTCAAAATGGAATGGTCGCGAAGGTAGAAATATAAGTTTGAATGAACTACAGAGTACCATGAAACCATAGAAGAACATTTTCACCCCACCAAATCACGTCCTTGCTCCTTCAAACGAATAGTTCTGTTCTCAACTTCATCAAAACCGCACAATCAAAACTAAGACAAAGTTCATCGCGATTCAATTATAAATGTATTAAATTTATAATTTCAAGTAAAACGCACTAGAAAAGTTTCATCAGTAAGAAAAAAAAAAATAATAATTGAAAGTTGAGCAAGTTTTATTGATTAGTTTAGTATATGAACACGTACACCAAACATACTCGCAATGGAATACTTTAGAGAATCCAACTGGGAATTATTTAATGCTCAAGAGTCATGTTAAGTGAGATGTGACATGTCAAGGTGGGTGCTTCAAGAAAGCAAAAGTCATACCAATCCAAGAAGGTGGCATATTTTATTCATGAGTTAGGTAGACAGTGAGAACGAACAAAATTTTAAATTGAGGTATATCTGTGGTTTTCCAAGGATATTTAAGTACCTAGGTCCTTGAATTAAATTTGATGAAAAAAAATAAAGAATATTCGGAAAAAATGCTCAAAAAAACTTTTCCATGATGGAAACAGACTTTTTGAGAGAAGCTTTAACATTTGAAGAATTTAAAAATTTAAACTTTGTTTTGAAGAAAATTCAATTGAATTTGTCGACAATGATGATGGCATGGATTGGTGTGAAAAAGCCGAAAGGTCAAGCCAACACCTTGAGTTCTTACTTAGAAGAAATATCCAATCATAAGAAAATTTCTGGGAATTTCTTTTTTTTGAATTGGTCGGGTGTATTCGAAATATTTTGGGCACCTAGAGCAAACAAGATAAATGCAAAATTTTCAGAAATAAGTACACCAGCAAACTGGAATCCACCCCCTTCTCCACACTTAGAAAACAATGGACAATGAGCGTTGTTGTGTAGAATTCGTGATGTGATTAATGTTGAGCTATCCTTTCTTAAATGAAAGGCTTCAATGACTGTTACTTCAATTTAGATGGATCCTTCACAACTAATGCACACATCAAAGGGTTTCGAATACCCTAATAATGTCATAAGACATAGTGCTAGCATTTCGAGAGGATTTAGTAGAAAACCGCTAAGCACGCTGCTTTTGAATTTCTGTGAATCGTAATGAAGGAGGAGGCTGGAACTAGTGGAACTAATATACATGACTGTACGCCCGAAGTTGGGATCAAGGTAAAACTGATGAGCATTCCCAGTCTTGCGCGCGTTGCGGTAAAACTGCTTCAGGGTAGGAATGCAACTGTCTATTTTACTAGAGAACTGTTTGTAAAAAAGCGGTAAAAGAGTGCAAGTAACATTTCTACGATGCTCAAGAAAATTAATTGATTCTATGATTGAACTATTCCTAACAATCTCAAAACCTCTGTTTTGTATACTGTCAAGTAGGCCCAAAGATGATTGAGGGGTACCTGACCAGATATGGGAAATATTTTACAGTTTTGAGCGAATGTAGGCATTTTAAATTGAACCCAGATGAACAATTTCCTGCATCGTTTCAAGAAACCTAAGAATTTTGCAGCACTTTTGGCGACTATAAATACCTTTGTGGCCAATCCAATGAAGATCAGCGTTTATAATTTACACGGTCGATACCAAAAGCACGTATTTTCGATAGATAAAAAGGGTCTGGTGGCAAACTTTATCGAATGCCATAGAAAAATCAAACGCAATAATCTAACTCTCTCCAAAATAGCGTAAAGATTGGGTCCTTTTTTCGGTGAGATATGACAGCAGATCGCCAGTGAACTTTTTACCACGAAAGCCGTGACCAATAAGAAGCTATAAAAATAAAATAAATAAATAAATAAATAGGGTGGCGCAACAGAGCGAGGAGCTCCTGGGCCTAGCGCATTTCTCACAACCATGTCTTGTGAGGGAATGGAGGGGACCTACAATTTTATGCCGGATCCGAACGGCTAACTGAGAAAGCGCTTTTCATGACAGAATTTACTAACGGAGGACTTGCCAATTCCTCGCGAAAGGCGATACCCGTGAAAAAACATTTTTGCCTCTGCTGGGATTCGAATCTCGAACCCTTGGGTTAGCAGGTGGACATGCTAACCATCACACCACGGGTACCGCAAATAAGAAGCTCTGCTAACAAAAATTGACAGGTCCAGATCTTACTAACCCTGATCAAAACCTTTTGAAGCAAAGAATAGCCAAACTCCGAGATTGCTCTAAACCGAAAATCTTAAATTCCAGATGCTAACTTTGACTTCAAGTGAAAAGTTCAAGTGGTCAAATTGAAAATCAACGGACACACATCACGAAAACATTGAAGAATATGGGCAGTGAGTAAATACTCGTGCGCCATTGAGTACTTGATTGTTCGATAACTCCGTGTGGACAGGCCCGAAGGATGTTGAATTCATATCGTATTTCTGAGATTTTTGGAAACTTTTCATATAAAAAAAATAGCAAGCTTTGTAAATATAAAAAAATTTAGCTTTAAAAATTAATCAGGTAAAGTCAATTGTTGCTCTTGGCTCGTGGCGTAAAGGTTAGCATGTGTGTCTGTTTCGCCGAAGATTCGTGGTTTGAATCCCAGAAGCATGAAAACGATTTCAAGAATCGCCTTTTGTTAGGAAATGGCAAATCATTCAAAAATAATTAAAACTTCAACTAAAACGCATTATAACTTAGCAGTTTGGAATCGGCATTAATTTGAAGGCAATTAAAATGAGTTAGAACCCGACGTTTCCATATTCTTGTTCCGCCAACAAATTTTTTTTTTCAAAAGTGGGCGTGGCAATTTTTGAAGTTCCGAGCACGGCGCCTTTTTTCTCAGCCATGCCATGAAGGAAAGGAAGGAACCTACAAATTTGTTCCCGATTCCGAACGGCTAATCAAAAAAGGACTTTTCATGGCATGGAATTACTATCGGAGAAACTGCAAATCCTTTAGATTCTGCTTCGAAAGTGTTTCCGTGAAGTGTAGTCAACATTTGATCCTTCAGCCTAAACAAGGGTGGAATAGGTAAACGTTTACCAGACTTTTTCCTGGCATCAGACGCAAAATGCCATATCCTCATTCTAAAGAAACCGAACGAAAATGCTTCGTTACATGCTCTTCTAATATAATTGAATCACAAAAAACCAGCAGCCGCCGAAGAAAAGCCATATAGTGCTCAAGTCCGGACTCCGCTCATATGGATCATTTCCACCATCAAAAGACAACCCTAGTCCTCCTCACCACCGCCGAAAACATGGTGAGCAGCCTACCACACACAATCATTGCAGGGTAGCACACAGAGTAGAACCATAGAATCAACTGATAAAGTGTCATTTTGTCCCCAAGCTAAATTAGAGTGGGAACCTTCGTCGCCATTATTGTATTGGTTGCTTTGAACTCAATTTAAGAAGGTAACCACATTTACGCTATTTTGAGTTTTCTACAGTTGAGAATGATGAAAGCTTCATTCAAAACAGAAACAATAAACATTATTCACCATATAATACCATAACCAGTCGGGCCACCAGAGGCCATATAACCTGTCGATCTAACCTTACAGGGCTTTTTGCGCTTGTTGTTTAATGCGCCATTCAGGGGCCGTCCCTGATACCTGCCACCACAACCAGTATGGCCACCTGGGTCATTATAACCAGTCGATTCTACCGCTTCTAATACCTGCCACCAGGGGTTCAAATAACCTGTCGATCCTACCTACCAGGGCTTTGTTCGCTTGCTGTTTCATTTGCATTTCAGGGGCCGCTATAAATACCGTGCACGTCTAGGCCCCATACGGTTCCATAATCTGTTGATCAGGGTCGTCCCTAATCCCTCTTGTTTATAATTTTTTTTACAAACAATACTCGGACGAAATAGCCAGTTGCATTCCTCCCCTTATACAATTTAACCGCAATACACGTCTCGCAAGGAATGCAAATCAGTTTTACCTTCAGCCCAATTTCGGGCGTACAGTGAAATATAGAGATTCATTCTTTAGCCGTACTACTCGAATGTGGAATGCTTTATCTGACTCTGTTTTCCCACTCATTGTAATGCACAGAAGTTCAAAAACAATGTGCATCGGCACCTCCTTTTTGCTTAACCGCTCGCACTATGTTAATAACATTATAAGGGTATTCATAACCCCTTGATGTGCACGTTTATTATAAAAAAAATCCCTAACAACATTTTCTATTGAAGGACGAGCCACCATTTGAAGATACCGTATAACCGTCCGATAGCAAACCTAGCCACAGAAATCTGTTTAACCGAACAGCGGTAAGTGCCTTAGAATCTTTACCTGTTGCAATATCTGTTAATTACAATCACGGATAAATTCCGAATAAATACAGTTTCGGAGCCTCGTAAAGTTTTGATTTTCTTATTCACTAGCCATGAGTTGTACCAGGGCTGGAAAACAAAAAAAGAAACACGTCACAATGTACTTAGCCTAACCAAGCTCAATTCATTCTTGTTATACGCATCTTAAAATCAAGAGAATGGCCAAATAAAATAAAAACTGCGAACGCTCCCGAAATATATTTTGAGCCAAAACCTTTGTGTCTCGAAAACCAGCACTGAGTGCATTGGTTGATTTCAATGTATGTACAAGTACATACATGCGAACGTGCCTATTAGTGAAATTAAACCCACATCATCTTTTGTCAGCGATATGATTACACTGATGTTTCGGACATATCATGAATCAAGTTGGATGATACACACGCACAAAAAGATACTCCTCCTTGCTCCCCAACAACAACCACTAAAGACATCTTCTACATACTTTTCTCTATTCAAAAATTCAAGGATTTCCGTCTCGTCTTCGAAATAACCTTTATTTTGTTGCGTATAAAGCAGATACAACTTTTTTCAACAACCAGATTCTTCTATTTAATGGCATTGACTTTGACAAAAAACACCATAGAGGAAAAACATCTAAACAAGATAGGTACGTCGGTGGGTCGGTAGTCGTGGTAGTGGATACTTTTCTAGAAAAAAAAGAAGACGAAAAAAATTAAAATGTTTTCCTGCATCTGACTACAAGATAACATCTTCTTCATTCAACCCACTCTAAATAATGACATTAAAATGATTATCAAGAGAGTGAGCGAGAGTGTGCATCCACTTTGTAGTTTGTACAGGCAAAGGTCATAATCAACTAAAGTCTAATTAACTCAGGCACCAGTGCACCACCAAGCAACGTTAGAAATCGTATAGTTCGTCGACGAGTACCTCAGCTAGGTACGCCTACTTTATTATTCCTTGCTCTTATTTTCTGAAGCACAAATTCAATTGGAAAAAATGTCGCATGTCGTATGGAACAGAGTCCGCTTCCCACAGCTGATTACAAAAAAAAAAATTATTAAAAAAAAACATCTTCTTGACGTTGCAGCATAGGGCGACGCCGACGTGATTAAAAAAGCTTTTACACCAGTTGTTGATTGTTGTTGGGTAGATGTTGTCTGCTGGCTTTTAAGGTGTGCTCCAGATGAGAAAGCAAAGGGACATCTATCTACGCTAAACAAAGAGTCTGGGATATAAATGCTCAGATGAAATCAAATGCAATTTGCAATGACTTCATTCAAATGGGAAGTATAATGGTACACGATAATCTTTTCGTTAAAAGTTTTTTTTTTGCAAATATTGAATGAGTCTTGCTAAGTTTAATTTTTCTTTTTTTTTTTTTTGCTTTTATGGTAGTTTATCCGGTGACCCCGCTGTTTTGCTTTTTAATAGAATAAGATAAACTTAAAGTGCATTTAGTAAGATCAACGTTGTAAAGTGGACTCCAGAAACACAACTCTATTTTAGATGAACGCTCAAGAAGCACTCACGAAGAAATAGATGAAGAAGTGACTCTCTTGTACGAATGTATATGTATATAATCATATCGTAGGGAGAGCATATTTAAATTGATTATGACTTAGACAAAAATGTAGATCATAAGTACTTCCTTGAACTTGCAGAGTGCGGACTTCTAGAGTGTGTGTGACTGAAAGGCTTTGTTAACGTTATGTGGGATGTGGCGCATCGTGAAATTACCAATGTCTCTAATTCGTCTGGCGGCATTGGGCAACGTCCATTCCAGTATTTAGATTATGGAACCACCCAACACCCCCAAAAAATCAAAGAAATTAAAACCACACGCAGCAGTTAAACACTTCATTGAGAAAAAACTTGAATTACAAGTCTCCTGGTCTACACGGAAGATAAAAATTCTGGCTGAAAAAGTTTGCAAGTTCTCAAACTCAAGGCCCCGTTTCCATTTGCAAGTAAACTCGGGAAAGTCTTGCAGAAGTTTCTTGCAGTAGCGTTTACACTGCTATATGAATTCTTGCAATTTCTTCTGCAATAAATGTCTTGCAAGAAGCTCGCGCATCATATTGTCTTAGTTTATTGCAGAGGTATCTACACTGGAGATGGAGAGTCATTAATAGGTCTGTTCGTTGAAGCCCTGGGTTTGCCCTAGGGTCGCCACAAAGCGTTTTTTGAGAAACCTAAATTCACCCTGAATGTCAAATTGAGTGTTTTTTGAGCCATAGGTTTGCCATAGGTTTTCCCCAAACTCGCCCTAGCTTTTTGGTGTGGCGATTTGAGGGCTGTCAAATGGCATGTATTTTTTTTTTAATGACAGGGATGTATGGTGATTTGTGGTAAAGCGTTTTTTGAGGCCTGGTAAACCCAGGTTTTTTTGATAATTCACAGGGTTGTCAAGAAAACCTGGGTCAACCCTGGGGAAAGTTCAACGAACAGACCTAATGTCGCAAGAAATTTGATTATTTATTTAAAATTCTGAATTCATGGCGAGAATACGTCAACGTTTAGGAGCTGCAATTATAATTTTATGGATAAAAAAGAAAAAGCGATCATTCGAGCTTGAATTTTAAGAAGACGGGAAGCTGGTGCCTTCTATAATTTATTAAACGAACTAAACATAGAAGACCCTCAACAAAACTTCAATCTCACTTGGATAACCCCAGTTTGTTTTGAAGTTTTTTTTCTTAAAAGTGGGACCTATTTTAAAAATGCAGAACACTCGATTCTGTGATTCAAGATCGAGGAAAGATATACTCCTCTTGACGATGAAATTTTTAACATCCATAAATACAGATTACACAAGTAATGTTCAATTAACGGCATTATTTCTTCGCGAGACAATTCACGTACTCTCTTTTAACTAACCAGCCGCGAGTGTGATATATACGAAACTATTTCGGTAAGCTGCAAGAACTGTCGCGAGTCAATGGAAATCTTTTTCAATCTGCAATTTATTGTACTCGCAAATACTCGCAAAAAGTTATGCAAGGACTGTCGGAATCGAACTTGCTTCGCAGTTTCCACTCGCAAGTCACTGTCGGGCAGACTGTCAGACATTTCTTGCCGAAGTTTTCTTGCAAATGGAAACGCGGCCTTAGCCAGAAGCTTCAATGCGATACGAAACAAAACACCACAAACACCAATCATTTTTTTTTTTTTATAAAAGAGTAACTTATCTAATAAAATATCCAAAATACAGTGACTTAAGAATGCAAGCTTGCTACATGCCAGTTAGTTACATGCTATACTATTGAAACTTCTGAGTGACTTGAGAGCAGCCTTATTCTGATATGTTTTTGAAAACAGAATTGGACCTGGTATGGAACTTAAAGAAACTTCTTCTTGGATATTTTGTGGTAAGTGCACAGTGACAAAATGAAATCAGTAAAGGGTATCTTAAGCCCTCACAATAAATAAATTTTTTATCATACGACATACGAGAATGCCCACACCGAAGCCACAAAAAAGGCAAAGTTTTTATACATTTGTATTCGCACGACCGACGCACGGTGGCGGTGTAATTATGTGTCAAAAACTGTTACAAATGTATAACTTCTCTCTTGATGCTACTAAACTCATTTCGTCATATCTAACCGAAAGGAAACAAGCTGTTTTTACTAGTGAACGCTTTTCAAAGATTTTACCTCTGTCTTCAGGCGTGCCCCAAGGCTCAATATTGGGTCCTACCCTTTTTCTTTATATTACAACGAGTTTCCTAGTGTTATTCGTTACTGTGAGTACGACATGTTTGGTGATGATGTTCAAATAATCAGGAGCTGTCCGCTCGGACTCATTGAAGACTGCACTTCCATGATTAATGAAGATCTTAAAAGCATTAATCAGTGGTCTACTGGGTGTGGCTTAGCTCTCAACACTAAAAAATAAAAAAATGTTTGGTCATTTCGAAAACACGGCTTGATATACCTTACTTTCCAGCTATGGAACTTAATAATGTTCAAGTAGAATTTGTGGAAACAGCTAAAAATGTTGGCGTTTGTTTTAACAGGACATTAAATTGGAACAACCATATAAGTCAAGTCGTAGGAAAAGCTTATGGTGTGCTTCGCTTGCTTTGGCCTTCTAGGAAATTCACTCCTGTTAATATCAGGAAAATGTTAACAAAAACCTTAATTGTTCCTATATTAATGCATGGATGTGATCTTTGGCTGTTTAGACAGCTACAACCGAAGAAAAATTAATGTAGCCTTTAATTGTGTAGTTCGATATGTGTCCTCATCTTCTCCACAAGATTCACAGAGCGTGGTGAACTACCGTCCGATTAGGCATAAGTGATGCCTAACACGTTTAAGTGTTTGGCAAAAGAGAAGTGCCCCGTGGCAACATCAATTAGCTTTCTACATTTTTTTTTTTCTGCTACGGGATAGCAAAAATGTTGAAGAGCATACGTTTTGTCTGTCTGCATTAAATGGAAGCATGCCATCAACGGTTGGGCTCTTCATCGTTGATTGAAGCCCTCACTGAGGACCCTCGCAGACTAGGCGACGTTTTAGGTCCTGAAAAAGCTGTCTGAGATCCTTGCGTCGCAAGTTCATTGGCGATATTATTTCCAGTTATGCCGTGATGCTCTGGAACCCAAATGAGAGTCAAAGAATTTAGTTTTCCGACCGCATTCAAAGAGCTCTTGCATTCCTGGATCACTTTAGAAGTAGTTAGAGGGTTGAAAAGGACCTTAAGCACAGCTTTGCTGTCTCTGCAAACACAGATACTCCTCCTCGCCCAGTCATTGTTCGTAACTTAGCTTATAGCGATTTGGTGAGCATATGCCTCCGCTTGGAAGCGTATGAGCCTAAAGAGGCGTGCAGTCGTATGTCATCGTTCTCCACAAAAGCACAAGCGCCAGATCTATGATCAGTTTTGGAACCATCTGTGAAGATTCGATAACAATTCTCTCCTGGCTCAGATTGGAGAATGGATCAGTACTGAACGGAAAAAAGTTGGCTGTTTATTTTTGACGCAGTTTGAGCTTTGGTATCATCGTGCCGGATGGCATATTCATTAGACGTTAGTCAAAAAGATATGCTGCTTGCGAGTCATTTTGAATTCCCACCAATGTTCCGTGGTCAAACCAAAATTGACATAGTTCACCTCTGGAAAGAAAAAGCAATTCATGGAAAGTAGCCTCACCTCATTGAACTTCCAAACTTTGATAAAGTGGCATCAACTATAAGGCTAAAAAGAGGTGGCCCAGAACTTTTCCATGCCTTTCCCTTAAAAAAGTAGGTACCACTTTTTCAACAACTCAACAACAAGGGCTGGGACATGCCGAGCGTACGTACGTCAAAAAATTGATAATTAGATACTCATACCAAACGCTTAAGAGACCATGACTTCTGGTGACGGTGGAAATTCGCCAAAGAAACAAAACGATGAAAAATTTTGGCGTTCCTCTATCGAATCCCACGTCAAATACTAAAAATATTGCAAATGTTTCTGCGCGAGTAGCTAAGACAACAATTTCTCACTCTCCTTCCCCTTTCACTACTATTTGTCTTCTTTATTTGTGCTCCCTTCAAAAAGATCGGGTCTATCTTTCCTTATGTTCTCTACTCCTTTTCATTGGCCATGCATGAGCATGACCCATGAGGCATAAAAGTTATTTCGTCTTCAAACTAAGAGGTGATGTGGCAGAAAGGCAAACACTTTATGAGATGAGGACGAAAGAGCGAGTAAACAAATAAATAAATAATCACAACTCTATACAAACATGCAAAGCACCAAAAACTTTTTATTCCCCCGAGTATAACGTCATTACAAGCAAACCGACAACAGTGCCCAAGGATGACAAAGTTTTCCAAGAGGGAAACAACTTTCGTAACCACAAAAACACCCTACCGCCTATTCAAATGAGTTCTTAAATCACTCTCCACTTGGTGACATACCATTCAATCCAAAACCAAATATTTACCAATTAATTGCTTGACCAAACGAGTTAAGAGAGTGTAGGTACACTGTGTACGTTATGCACCTACGTACTTTAATCTCCCAAGAGTTATGATCGATACTTAATTGATTTGGTCTTGTGCCAAATGTCTGAAATTCCTCGCAATTGGAATTTCTTTAGAATAAACCATGGTCTTGGCATAGGTAAGGTTTGAGACGACCGACGAGCGACGACCAGTATGACAATCATGACAATCAAATGGCAGTCACAGTGACAACGCACAACTCTAAGTATCTATCGAACTTGGGCATATCGGATTAAAACAAAGCTATCCAAACCCACACTCGCACGCATAGCACATACAATACCAGTCGGACGGAACATCTACTGGGAGGAATTTTTCGATTATGTTCCACATTTCCAATCGAATTAAATAAGATGGAATGAAAATTCTCTCTGTGCGAACATTTATCATTTCACAATGAAGAGGCAGGCAAAACATTTATATTCTCGAATCAATTTGCATTCTATTTGCCTTCGACATTTTAGTGCGGAAGCGAGAGTCCAAACATACAGCAGTCTTCGTTAATTCAGCCTGGACGCACAAAGTGTTTGCCTATGAATACGAAATCAAAAGAAGAATACTTCTCTGTGACCGGGGGGTTAACAATAAAACGACTGAATCAAATAAAACACCTAGTCGAGAAACACACAATTAATTTAGAGTGCGATAGATACAATCGGAGACCAACAATTAGCATTGTCTCAACTATTCGATTCTCGATTCAATGTTGGACGCGTTCACCGATAGTGCTACAGTGTACACAGTAAATCGGAGAACAAGCAAAACGACCGACACACGGGTTCAAAGTGGTAGGTAGTGTCCTTAACCTAGTTTTCCGGTAATTCGTCTGTATGTGTGCGTATTTGTGTGTGTGTAAGTGTGTATTATAGAGTGCTTAAAAAAGATTGCGATGTGTTTCGTGGTAACGTTGGGGGGTTCTTGGTTCATTTAGACAGGGTAGTGGCGATAGTTGGTATATGGACTTACGCCGAGCCGAGGCGTAATTTATGCAAACAACTTGCATTGTCACGAGACAATAACCACATAATGTGCCTTATATTCAACAGGAATTCTAATAAGTTGCTGGATTTTCAAGGCGTGGGTGTTGGAGAACGTGCAAAAGGGTAAGCAATTGATACGTGTTTCTTGAGAAGTTCATAGATAAAAGCTTTTCATTTGCATGTGCGTCCCATGGTAATAAATTTATTTCAGTTCAGTAGAGATTTGCCTTAATAGAAACCAGTGATAGCGCAGCTTGTTCAGAATTTTTAAAAAGCAGGTCGGTGAATAATTGAATATGTTCTGAGATAAACGAATACTAATGAAACGCACTCTTATCTTTTTATTTAAGCAGCTAGTTCCTGAAAACCTAATAAAAGGTATGAATGAAGCTGTGCGTTTCATACCGTTTCATAAAATTCAGCCACAGATTTGTGGACACATTAGCAAATGTCTAGTCTGGACAAGAGGCTGTGATTTGAGTCAAGTAACCTAGGAGAGCAGATTACCATAAACAGTTTGCAATAGGCAGGAGTTCAATTTTGTAATATTGAGTTGAAGTTTTCGCATTGAGATCTTATAAGATAGGGTTACAAATTGTTTTTCGTGTCTGAAAAACTTGAATAAAGGGTAAACCATCTATAAAAATCAACCATTCCAAGAAAATTCCCAATAGATTCATTCACCACATTTTACTAAAAGGCTGCGACAAATAAATAAAAAATAAGGCTTTCTTATGAGCAACGCAGACGCAATCCGAAGTATAAATGTCGGTAAGAAAAAGCACCGCCATTCCTTAAAGGATTTTCACGCTGTGATTGTTGATTATGATAATGCATTCGATTGACAAACACGAGAAATTATATAAGTGGTCTAGACACCAATGAAGTGTTCTGAAAGTCTATGTGTGATGTGCGTATCGTCAACAAAAATTAAATGTACTTCTGGAGTCTTCGAAAAATTCGAAGTAGCAAAAGGTGGAAACCAAGGAAGCGTCTTTAGTCATCTCCTAGTGCTCTAGGTCAAAACAGAAAGGTCATCAACTATTCTTTGACGACGATGGAGCCATCATGAATGAGGATCTTAAATCTTTGCAAGGAGCTTTTAACAAGCCTTAGTCATGACCTTTTTAACGATATAAGCCCAAAAGGCATACTCTTTTGTGATGCATATATTTTGTGATACGCATACGTATCAACATAAGTTGTCTGTCAAAAAAACACCAGAGTATTTAAGTAATAATGTAGAGTGTAAGCAATCATATCTGAACTAAACTCTTATACCACAACTCATCACAATTACAATGTAGGTATTGTAGTCTCTTATTGTTCAACAATAGAAAAAATGCATCGAATTATGGATGAGGTGGAAAAGGCAGTTGAAGAAAAATAAGTTAGCTCAGATATATTCTTAAATGTTGCTCAATTCTTTGACAAACTGCATGATGGTAACCCTTCCAGGCATAGGAACCTTCTAACCTTTTTCTACGTTACGGTTTTTTAGAGTTCGGTTCGACCAAACGCACTGCGAACTCAAGAAAAGTTAAGCCGGTGTACCACAAGGAAGTGTTTTAGGGCCAATAATGTACCTGTTAAATACAAAGGATATTTACTATTGCTAATGCAGCAATATTGGTGCCGGATCAGTCTACTACGAAAACTTTTAAAAAAATACAAAATGTAGTCGATAAAACTTGTGATTGGACCCAAAAATTGTATATCAAATTAAACGGAACAAAATCGACCTATATAAACTTTACAAACAAGAGGAGTTCCAATTTTAATAAATAAATAATTCAGAAGTACCTAAATGCTGCCAAAAAGCTGGAAATGCGCCTTTCGATGCACAGCTTATTCGGAAAGAGCACATCGAAAAGAAAACAGAAGAGCTTAAATTGAAGTACAAAATAAATTTAATGGTGCCAGGAAAGAACTCTGACCTATCTATTCAGAACAAATTAGTGTTATATAAGCAGTTTTAGTGTTAAATATTGAAACCTGTTTGGACATATTGCATCCAATTATGGGGCGGTACAAAGAAAACAAATGCTGTTGAACCCATTCAAACATTCCAAATCAAAGTCGTTCATGAAATAATAAATGTTGCTGGGAATATTAAACAAAGACCGATCTACATCGCATCGTGAAATCAAATTGAAATGGTTTGTTGAAAAACACGCTTTACCACATAAACAGCGACTGCAAAGTCATACCAACTCCAAAATGAAATTCGCCGGCTTAAATGTAAGAGAAAGAAAAAATTTAAATTTAAACTAAAAAAAACTATTAAAAGATAAAGTTTTAAACAACCTAGGCCTTTTAAGTACAAAATTTTGTTAAAATCGTATAGGCCATTTACGAGAAAGTCGGTTTTGAAATATGGCTGCTGCTGTTGTTAGACTTTTCCATCAATTTTTTATATAAGAAAGACAATTCGAAATTATTCCCTAGCTTCAATCGTAATACTTTGAGTCGTTTTCGAGAAAAACATAATCATAGAGGTTGTCTGGCAGTCATCTTTATTTTAAAAACTAAAAACCCAAATTTAATAACCCCAATGTAGACTGCCCCAGAGACCCTAAGACTAAGTATGCCTCAGATATCTTACATACATTGCGTTGTATGAGAACCCGCGTACTACGCAGCCCTCAACTCCCACTCTAAATAGTCTGTCTTGTGTGCGCTTTGCCTAACTGTATGTTTTCAATAAAATACGTCAAGTGGTTCAGACTGTAGAAACGGACAGACAGACAGGATAGAAAAACTCACTTTCTTTGTTCTCTATCATTGTAATTTCTTGTTCCATGGTATTCTCGAAAATATCGTTTCCTGCACGATTGCAAAACTTCCCTTATGACCTATAACTAAAAAATTATTAAATTAAATATAAAAAAATAGTACTCATACGCCATACATCATTTATAAGGAACTATTTTTGTTGCTGATGTTCAGATAGTTCTGCGTATAGAAAGTTCAAAATTTCCATCCCATTTTAAATATGCTATTTGCTCGTGAGGAGTGAAGCCCTTGGGGAAGTGGTCGACATGCAAACCTGTTAGGTGGGAGTTCGAGGTTCAAATACTTGAAACCATAAAAAGGATTTTCACGTATTGTCTTTCGCGAGGAATTTGCAAGCCCTTCGAGAGTAAATACACTGCCGCAAAAAGCTTCTTGCTATTTAACCATCAATAATTGGCATAAAATTGAAGGTCCTAGAAATACGTTAATCCCGAAATTCCCAGAGCTTTGTTTCTTCTTCTTTTTTTTTCAATGACGCCTGAAAAGAATAGGCTGTCTACGAAATCGACTAGACAGCATGTTTAACCGATTGACATTGGAACTCTCATCATTATTTAAGTACTTGGTTGATTCAGAGCGATCTAAGAGTTTGCATAGAGAAAGAAAACAATCTACCAAATAGTTTCCAGAGTCTCGAGTCTATGACAAGAAATCAAAAAGAGGATTTTCAAAGTTTAAAAGCACATTAAAATCCAAAACACATAAAGGCGACCTTACTTGACAGATAAATCAAAAGTACAACCATACGAAATCAGTAGAGTTTTACACAATCACGCGTCAAATTTCCTTAATTTCGCACAAGTTTAGACGAATGAAGTAGGGAGCTTTGAGGATTTCTCATGTAACGTGAGGTCCATGTGAGGTCGAAGCGACGAGACGCCCTTATGTGTTGGCTTAAGTGTTGCATGTGAACTGACAGAAGTTTCTTTAACAAAAGGATTTGATTATACGAATATACCGCCACTGGACAAAATATTTTAAAGAAACAATCAAAAAACTTTCTTCGTTCTTAAACATAAATAGATTAACATCTTTCAAAGTAGATTAGTAGAGTCGAAGGGTTTGAACGTTACCTGCATTGGAAATATTCCGCATCTCGAGTTAGAAGAAAAAAACAACCTAAATGAAAAAATATTGCAACAAATTAATACTACACCAAAAATAAATATGCTCCATTTCAATAAAATTTTCAACTGTGTCTGATTAGAAAAAAAATACTTTAATGACGCGTAGGAGTCCACGTCACGTCATGTCAAGAAGAAATTAACACAGTAGAGAATAAGAAAACAAACAGTGGAAACAACTTAAGAAGGATAGGGGGAAGCAAACTTTTTCATGTCGAAAAATACACTTTGTTTTGAGTATTCTTAGGAAGATTCAACTTCTTTTCATTTAAAATCTAAAAAGTTTTTTCGCTTGATAAAGCTTTTCAAACCCCATCCCTCTGAAACGGCTACAAATATTTCAAATTTAATAGAAAAATTGATATTTGGATATTGAACACACGATCACACGTTGAGTTAATACAAAGTTTCGACATAGAAAGTTTTGAATCAAGGTGTTTATTGAACGAGAGGTTGTAATCTAAGGTTAGTCCTGAATATTTATAATCATTAACGATAATCCTATCTATCTACAACAATTTATTGATAGCTTTAGTACATACTGCAAAGAGCAGAACCTTGAAATTAATCATGGTAAATCAGAAGTAGTAATTTTTCGAAATGGGGGACGAAGAGTTGCCTGTGAAAAATAGGTCTTCAATGATGCCGAAATAAATGTGTCAAACAAATACAAATATCTAGACGTAGTTTACAACCACAAGATGTCTTGGAATGAGCATCTAAATACAAGATTTGGATCATCTAAGAACTCCATCAATGCAACAATTGTTCAAGCTTCTGAGAGATAAATCTGTCCATCATTCTACAAAATTTAAAACACAGCTATAATGCTGTACTTTGCTCAGGTATGGGAATATCGTGAACACAACCAAGTTGAAAATGCAACGATTTTTTATAAAGAGATGTTTTCTGCTACCGGATAACACGCCGAGCTATGCTCTGCACATCGAAACTGGTTTACCTAAAGCTTTTCTTAAGTCTATTAAGCTTCACTTATCGTATTTAAGAAGAACCTAATCTCTTACAAATGATAGATTATCAACAATCTTATCAGAAGCCATCATATTAAGAAATGGTAGAATCTCCTTCATGGAACGTTCATTTTCTTTTCATTTTTTCTTTCGACATAAGTTTGTTTCACTGGCATGGACTGTACAATATTCTTCTACCAAAACTTAGAGAAAACCAACAGCGCCACACAGTCTGAATTCAGTGATGAATACTAAAGGGTTTTTCAACAGGGACGCTACAAAAGTATACTTTATAGAGCGACAGGCACAGCAAACGACGCGATGCCTCATTTTTTGCCATTCGCGCTTTTGACATTTCTCTTCAGTATAAGGTTTGCCATTTCATGATGGAAAGAAATACGAGCCAACAACGAGTCGAAATTTTTAGAATTTACTACCGACATTCGGAGTCAGTGGCCTCAACGTTAAGAGCGCTACGTCCAATTTATGATGGTCGTCATAATCGTCCTAGCAGATCAACGCGTCTAGTTTAAAAATTTAAATCCGCAGGCACAGTACAAAATGTTCCCGTGTCAGTGAGACAAAGAAGTACTCGTATAGTTTCGAGAATATTGCTGCCGCTGAGGCTTCAGTTGCAGAAAGCCCAAATATGTCTCTCACACGTCGTTCTTAAGCGTTGGGCATCTCTGTGACGTCGTTGTGTGCGAATTTTGCGAATAGATCTTGACTTCATCCTTACAAGATTAAGTTGACAGAAGCGTCGTATGTTCGTGAATTGGGCTGAGCAAGAAATTGAAAATGATTCGGATATTTATCTAACAATCATCTTCAGCGATGAGGCTCATTCCAGGCTGAATGACTTTGTCAATAAACAAAATATGCGGTATTGGTCAGGCAGCAATCCACACGTACTCCTTGAGTCATCATTGCACCCCGAAAAAATATGTTATTGTAGATTCAGAATCAAAAATAACTTCGTCCGCATACTCTCGTTCTCTCCTTACACCATACAAGTCATACAAGTGACATAATTATTACTAAATTTCATCACAGTTTTTTTTTAACATGGTTGCTCCAAAACAAAAGCGAAATAATTTTTAATAAATAAATTGAAGTATCAATTTCCTATAATAATAACCTCCTTTCAACCTCATGTGAATATACTTAAGGTAACCATACAAACTGACTTGTTTTAACAAGGCGATAAGAGAGAAATTAGTCATCCAACGAGAAAAAGCTCTGAAAAATGTTCACGATCAGCTCCTTTCATTTCAAGTCTACGAAAAAACAGGACATATGAAGTGTAACAGTTGTTAGATGTAGCTAAATTGCTTTTAGAAACAAAGAGTTAGATATTACTGCTTTATCAACCTTCTAAAAGCTTCACCATTCGAAAATTCGCAAAAATATCTTTGGTAGTGGAAAAGTATGTTGCAATAGGGATTTTCTTAGGAAATGACAGGGTATTCATTTAATATCTTAGTTTGTATGTTCAATTACAGACACTTGTGTGATACTTTTGCCATACGAGTACTCTCTACGCGTCTGATGCTGAACATACAAACTTAGATATGGAAACGAAAACCCTCTCATTTCATAAAAAACTCTCTGCTCTCCTTATAAACCAAATTTCACTTTGCTACATGACAGCAATCCGTGTCGACTTCGTTCCGAAAAATATTTTTGTTCATTTGTCGGTCGATGGTAACCTAGCTTAACTTAAACAATCTCAAACTGAATTTTTTTTAGAAATAACTACGTGTCTTACATGAAATAGAATTAAAGCAACAGTTGAGAAAACCTCAAAAATCTGGGACATCCTACTACATGTACATTAAATTTTCTAGTGGAAAGTTGTTGGTTCATGGAAATAAAATAAAAAAGAGGTTAAAAATGACTCTTGAAAAACAAGTTAGGATACTTATATATAACCCTGGGTTCAAAGGACGAAGAATTTACATTTTACCAAAAAAAAAATTTTTTTAACAAAAAAAAATCAAAAGGAAGCTATGGCAACCCTACCATATCAAGGTTTTTTTACTTAATTAATATTGATACTGCCTAGAAAATAAATAAAAGGCTTTTTTTACATTTATATCTTCTTTTGTTTAAAATTTCAATATAAAAATCATATTTTATCATTTTGAAAATTTTTTTTATACTAATGACATTGGCGAATCTCAAAACACTTTGTAAATTTATATTAACTATATATTCAAGTCGATATATTTCAAATTTCATTTAAATCGATGAAGAAACAAAATAGTTACAGATTTATGAGACGCTCAACCTCGTTTCGTCACATAGTGCGGCGCCCAGGCCACACGGCGAATGTCACAATCAATTTATTGGAAACCAAGAAGAACATGTTATCTCACGAAATGGTCCTGTGGGGCTACGTCAAGTCTATGGTCTATGCCAACAAGCCAGCGACGAATGATGAACATCGTACGAATATCGAACGTTAAATTGCAGCAGTATCAGCCGATTTATGCTTGAAAACCGTCGAAAATTGGGGACAGCGACTGGACTTCTGCAAGCGTGCCCGTGGTGGCCATGCAAAAGAAATCGAATTCCATACATAATGGCATCGAACGTACTTTCACAGGAAAAAGGATTTTTATTGATATCCAAAACCGTTTTTGTTTTATTTAAAAAAAAAAAACTTTGCAGCTCTCTTATTGAAAAACCCGAAACAACCTGCTTTACTCCGAGGTACCAAACTATTTTGATGACTCAAACCCTCGTGGCATGATTTCAATCATCTTTAAAGTTCGTTGTGGGTTTCTTAATCTTAATGGAAAAGCGTTCCAAAGAGGTACTGATGGTATGTATAAGTACAGTTTGCAACTTAGATGCACCGGAAAATAGAATAAAACTTTTACTACCGAATCTGCAACACTGACACCTCCTAGCAAACACATTATTAAATTAGAGACTGAATAAGTTTTGACTCAGTGATCATAATTGCTTTACACCGACGCGAAGTTAACATCAAAGGAGGTTCTTTTCCCGATTACTAATATATTTAACACTACAAACTTCTCGGAAGCCATAGTGGAGTTATAAATGTAGATATGTATGTACATACATATGTACATATGTACATATGTTCATATGTATTCCAAAACTCCTATCACATCTAATAGAAAAAAGGAAGCTCTCTCAAAAAAAATATTCCATTAAAATCAAGACTAAAGTCAACAATAAATTGATATGTACAAAAGACTTACCTTCATCTTGGGACATGACACTCTCATCAGGCGATGGAAGATCCGATTGTTTTAACAATAACGCTGCCCCAGAATTACGACTCTCCTGTAGTTTTGTAAAATATTCCACAGCATAGTTGACAACATCGCCGGGCTGTTCTATTAAGTAGGCTATAGAGAACTCCAAAAGGACTTCTCTCAAAGCATCTGGAACTTGGATTCTTTGCTTTTGTGCCGCAGACATTTTGTACACAATTCTGAAAAACAAAACAAAAATTAAAACTCAAACTGATTAGTATATGACATCAAAAACAATGAAGATCTGAAAAAAAACACCATAAAATAATGAGGTAGAATTTTTGCGTTGGCATTCCAAAAAGCAAACAACATGTTTTCATGATTAGTTTGACCTTCAGATTTTATAATTAAAAATTAATATACGTAGACTCAGCGAGAGAAATGATGAACACAAATAATTCCAAAACAACTCAGTTCTCTTGCTGAAAGCGTCGCGTCTGCTTTTACGACCACACACTGCATTCGAGCACAATGACTGAATTTTACTTAGCAATCGCCATTCTTCATAGAATTTTGCGATTATATTACCGGAGGTAGAACTATATTTGCTTTCTCTAAATGAACTGGAACACCTTCATTATTCGTCATTGTTATTACATTTTCAGTAGAAAACACGAGTATTAAACCTCCTCAGATGCAAAGGTTAATTAAAAAATGAAAAACCTTCTTCCACTCAATTTGTAGTACAGAGAACCGCCAAGCTCAAATTTCACAGAAGATTTCTGAACAAAAGACTACACAAAGATAATAGAAACACGCGTGTCCTTCTAAACAATATAGAAATTAATTATAAGCGCTAATATTTAACAAGGATTTATGAACAAAGACTGATACCAAAATATGTACCTAATTAGAATTTTGTTAACATGGCGTTGGTGGAAATGGTGAATCATTTTTGTTCCTGGATGTGATGCTGGCTGGAGCTACATTGTGGATTACAATTTATGTCCTGCCGGAGTGATGTGTTGCAGCTATATTTGGTTGGAAAATGTGCGACACAAAACACGTGTTTAGTTTAACCGCCAAACAATTTGTGGTCGGTCTTCGTTACATTTTTTAGTGTTATGTGTGTTTTATTGCATCGAGTAGTACTATTGGTACCTATTGCGATTTATTTTTATTTGATGTTCCTGGTCATAAAACTCAATCATCCCGTTAGCTAATAAAACACTTTTAAGTCTTGATACAGATTTGTTACATTGTCGCTCCAGATAATTTCTTGTCGCAACAAACATTACACGGGAGTAGTAAGCTAACTTCGGTAAGGTTGAGGGGGCAGACAGCCAAGCTGACACACACTTCCACTGACTATGGTGATGCCGAAGAATCTTATTTAACCAATTATTTTGTTGCCATTTAAAAAAACGAAGTATGTGTGTCTTTGAGTTAGATCAGGGCATGACCAAATAACTGAGAAATAATTGTGTTCTCTTTCTCTTCTATTTGATTTTTGTAAACAATAAAACAGTGAAATAGATCTGCTCGATGGCTTAACATTTAACCCGAACTCCTTTTTGCTAACTTGCAGTTCGTGTCGACCTTTTTGCCCATATCAGACTTGATTTTTCTAATGCATCTTGACTAGGTAAGAGTTTGTACCCAGCCATCAGGCCACATATTTTAGAAATAACGTCCATCACAAATTCCGCTGTCAGTCAAATTACCCCATTCAGCTTGGACGATGATCAAGAATGCCGTCCTCCCGACCTAGAAAAAGTTAAGCTTGCCATATGCAAACTTAAACCAAATACAACTGCAGGGGCAGATTTCCTCGATGCCAAATTTTTCAAGGCAGCTGGAGATCAGTTGGAAAGGAGCATGCACCAGCTGATCTGCATGATATGTCGGAAGAAAGTATGCCCGATGAATGGAACCTCAGTATCGTATGTCCGATCCTTAAGAAGGGAGACCCTCACAATTCCGCCAATTACAGAGGGATAAGCCTCCTTAACGTCGCTTATAAGAAACCCCACCTCAACAACTTGATAGGTCCTTACCAATGTGATTGAATACAAAAATAGAAGTACGGACTCAAAAAGAGCAGCCTGGCGAAACTTCTGTTCAGATATTGAGTGCCCCATGACGCCGCTGTGGTACCCGTCGTGGCGTGATGGTTAGCATGTCAAGCTGTAAGACCAGAGGTTCGAGGTTCCAAATCCAGCAGAGGCAAACATTTCTTTTTTCACGGGTATCGCCTTTCGCGGGGAATTGGCAAGTTCTCCGTTAGTAAATTCATTGCCATGAAAATCGCTTTCTCAATTAGCCGTTCGGAACCGGCAGAAAATTGTAATTTCCAGGGTGTTCTCAAACATCACCACAACACAGAAACGCTAGTGCTAACGTTAGCTCCAACATATAGGAAATCTATAGTAGATAAAAGATATGTATATGCATTCTCAGCATACAAATCTGTTATTCCAATGATGCTCCAAAGCCCTAAAGACTTGATTGTGCCGTGCCGACTCTAGTGGAAATATTCAGAGGCTGTCTAAACGTCACCTTTATTCCAACTAGTTGAAGGGAAGTTAGTCATATTCATTCCCAAAGACGGTAAGCCGTCACACACTGAACCCAAAGATTTCAGACCAAGCCTATCCTCCTTTCTACTCACGACTTAAGAAAGACTTATAGAAATGCATATCCGAACAAAAATGTTCAATAATTTACAAATCTCTACAGCCCAACATACACATACACATATAAAGGGCAAATCAGTTGAGACTTCACTTCATGAAGTAGTCGGTCTTCCAAGCAGAAGTACTCGCAGTGTGCGAAGCCGCAAAGCACCTAGATACGCAAAACTTGATCAACAAAAATATTGACTTCTTCATAGACAGTCAGGCGACCATTAAAGCTATCTCATCCATTATCACAAAATCCAGACTAGTAGACAGCTGTCGCAGTAATCTAAGACTGCTCAGCGAAACAAACACAGTAAGTTTAACCTGGGTTCCTGGACATCGTGACATAATCGGTAATGAAATGTCCGATAAGCTGGCTAAAATCGGGTCAGCACTCGAATCCAGCAAAAACGAACACCTCAGTTCTAAAGCCACTAGAACAAGAAAAAAACAGAATCAAACACAATTTTCTAAAAACCACCAATGACAAGGGGTCATCTTTAGAGACATGCCGAATCTCCAAAAGCCTTTAGCAAGATATTTCCAAGAAAAAACAGAATTTCAACTCCAGCTTAGCAGACCTCGGCTCTCTCTGTTGATTGGCATTCTCATGGGCCACAACTCGTTGGGTACCCACATGATGAGAATGGACATTAGCACATCCGACTTATATAGATGATGCCGAGACGAAGAGGGAGAGGAAGGATCATTCCAGTTTGTCTGTGAGTGTAACAGCTTGACCCACACTAGGAAAAAAGCCCTCGGAGAATACTTCTTCGACTAACTAAGCGGCATCTCTAACCTCCCATTGAACAGCATCCTAAAATTTACTCAGGGCTCCAAATGGTTCAGTGGGGTTCCCTAACCCAATAACCGAGCCACCAGCCCAACCCTCTACCTCTCCAATCCCATAACTGCCTCATCCTCTGTTTTCCCGGGGAGCACAATGGATCCCTGAGATCCAAGTAAGGTGCTGGCACTTGTGACTGCCCATTCAACCTAACCTTACCTATCAATGTGGTCTTAGACCAAAAAAGTCCACAATCGACCAAATTTTCACATTACGGCAGATCTTGGAAAAACCCGAGAATATAATATCGGTATACACCATCGTTTTATCGATTTCAAGGCCGCGTATGACAGTATCTACAGAGACGAGCTGTACAGAGCCATGTCTAGTTTCGGCATCCCTGCAAAACTCGTTCAACTTTGCAGGATGACTTTGGAGAATTCACACTGCTCCGTCAAGGTCGGTAAAGAACTCACCGAGACCTTTGATGTCGAAAAAGGTTTTAGGCAAGGCGACAAACTGTCATGCGATTTCTTCAACATCATTTTTGAAAAGATTGTAAGAAACTCAAACGTCAACACCAGAGGAACAATCTTTCAAAAGTCTGTACAATTACTCGCTTACGCAGACGAAATTGACGTAATGGGAAGAAAGAAGCGTGATGTCATAGGTGCTTTTGCGAGTATTGAAACAGAAACGGCAAAAATGGGTTTACTGGTTAATGAGGGCAAAACGAAGTATTTGTTATCATCAAACAAGGACACAGAACATCGACGAATTGGACAAAAGGTCACAACAGACAGACATAACTTCGAGGAAGTACAGGACCTCGTCTACCTATGACCCGCTATAGACACGGAAAACAACATCAGTGGAGATCAAACGGAGAATAACTCTTGCTCTTGGGTTAAGAAGGCAATGGAGAAACAAACCCCTCTCCAGAAAAACCAAGGTAACCTTGTATAAGACCTTAATCATCCCAGTTCTGCTTTACGGCGCGGAAGCATGGACCTTATCGAAAGCGGATGAGGAAACCATTGGTCGTTTCGAAAGAAAAATTTTCCGAATGATCTTTGGTCGTGCATGTGAAAATGTGGAGAAGAAGATATAACAACGAGCTGTATGAGCTGTACCCCTAGAAGAGTACGCATTGCGAAACTACGATGACTGGAACATGTAGATGGATGGACCTAAAAACTCCGGTTCTTCGGGTTTCCGAAAGCACATTGCAGGGAAATCGCGGAAGGGGAAGACCTCGTCTTAGGTAGCGCCACCAAGTCGAAAAAGACCTCAACCGACTTTTAGAGTGCAAAACTGTAGAGAGCTCGCACGAAATCGAAAATTTGGCGTAAGATATTGGTTGAGGCTCTCACGTTCACCTCGAACTGTAATGCCGACCTAAGTAAGTAAATAAAAAAAAGTATCGAGGCCATCGGTGTAAGATGGTAAGATATTAATTTGCGCATTATTGCTTCACTATCTCAACTTGTCTTATCTTGTATTTAATTAATTTCATATCTGTCGTCCAAATATATGCTCGCCATCTATAAAATTTTTTTTATTGAGTTTCTTATCTCACGATAAAAATATTCATTTGTATGCTACTGAGATATAAAATGATAAGTACCTTACAGATAGTCGCCACAAATTATTTAATTTACTCATATCAACTCTGATGACAAGCAGATATGTTGGTTTAATGAATATGACCTAAATAAACCAACTGTAAACTCAGCTGGGGTAGTTTTTTTTTTTTCATATGCAAACCAGGTGTGAATGGAAAACAATTATTTTATCAAATGCAGTGAGCTTACCCGCATATTGCTTGAAAATGTTTTGTAGTAACATATGGGGATAACTTTCGGCGTTGTAAATCAGCCTTATTAATAAAACTGTGAATGGCTTTAAAAGCTTCCAGCGCAAAGTAAAGCTACATTATGCTTTTAGTGGAGAATCAAACAAAACACAGGAAGACTAAAAGATAAGACAGTCAGATATTCTCCTAGATGGACTCCAAATCAACGACTTGATCATTTAGCAGTGAAAATAAGTTTATATGGAAGCACTTTGAATCAAATGCATTTAGGAGACTTTTCTTCAGTTACAGGTTCTTTTTTGCTCTACCTTGTTTCTGTTTTTTTCTTTTTGTACCTCGGACACGAACTTTGCTGAATGGCAATAATGTCCATGACAATTTTTAATCTCTTCATGGAAATCATAAAAATAAAATACAAAACTTTGTGCAAATCAGGCAAACGTTTTCTTCGAGTTTATTTTTGCTGAAATTATTAAATATTATTATAGGAAAAATTTCATACCTCATTAAAGTAATGGAGGAGGGAAAAAAACACACGCTGATATAGTTCTCTTTGAACAAAGGATTCATTCAAAGTTTCAGTTACAAAACAAAACCATAAATCATTTCAGCACAATTTGAAGTATGCATTTGAATTTCTGCAGAATTCCGATCTAATGTAATTGTGTATCCAACATTTTTGTATATCCAACCACTTGGATATCATTCATTATGTGAAAATATGTCGTAGCACACTTTATTGACATGTTGACATAACACTCACGCGCAAACAATTCGATACTTTTTTTCCATTTCGACAGAGAGTGTTGGTTTTTCGTTTTTTAGTTTTTTTTTTTTTTATGAGAACAAAAGCTGTAAATTAAATTTGTAGAACAAAAAACGTTTGAACGGGTTGAATAATAATAAATTAGAAAGTATTGACAATGGTCTAGTTGAACACTTGTCCACTCGTGTGTATAATCAAGTGTCGAGAAGACAAATAAGTTAGTTGAATTAGAGCAAATAGCTTGGTTAACAGTTTTTCACTCATCTTCCACTTTTTTTTTACTAGTAAATGTGTTCTACACGACCGACATGACTAATCAAGTTCCTATTCAAAACAGAATTAATTACTTTAACTGAGTTGAAGTTTTATTTTTTAAGCAAAGAATTAGAACGAAAGCTTTCTCGTACGCAGCTGTATTTGTGTATTTAATTTCTCCTGACTGATTAATGTCTCTTGTGTAATTCTGATGTCCATCAAGAATTTTTTTTTTTGTTCGTCACAGGAGTTCAACGTCAAGGCTAAACTTTTGTCCTTGTTAGTATTATCCTCTCGAAAAAGGAATTAAAAATGAACCCGACATCCAAAATGATGATGATGATGATGGTTGTGGCGAGTCAATTTCAGGCAATGGTCTTTAAAGATTTTTTTATTTTTTTGGGTATAGATTGTTTTGAAACCTTCAAAAGGCTCTATAACAACTTATTTCCATTTTGTATGAAACAATTGAAATTGAATTCTGTGATCACTTTGAAGATGTGATGATGAAAGGAGCTTTTGAAATAAATTCAAGCAATTTTTTTCTCTATGTAAGTTTTTAAGTTTTTCGTGTAGCCGAATTGTATACCTACTATTTGCTCAGACATAGAGAAGTTCCTACACTGAAGCTTCATTAAAATCGATTAGCCGTGTGCATGAATTTCACTTTTGTCAAAGAAAAAAAAAACAGAGTTTACCTAAAAGTGTTTTTTTAGGCATATCCTGTATAAGAAACAGGGTTTTTTGCATTAGATGCGACAACAGCTCAGGGCAAAAAGGTAAGGCCAGGACAAGAAAAAAGTCATATCGGAGAGCAGGATTTATATCTCTCCGTCAAGACGAAAGAGGCAATTTTTTTTTAATCAAAATAGTTTTTTACTACCACATACTATAATGTTTTTCAAAGTTAAGATTTTGTTTTTTAGTTGAACTTCACTTTAAATCAATTTAGTGAATAGTCTTTGGAGTAATCAAGTCTCCGAGTCAAACTTAAGAAAGCCTTATTAAGGATCTTTTTTCTTTCAATAATCATTTTTTATAAATTCTTACTGAAACACAGAAAACCAAACGATACAATTTTTCAAAATTTTTGAGAAATTAAAATAAAATCAAAACCTCAAAGCTGATTGGTCTTTAATATCTTAACAAAAAAGGGGGTCTCTGGACAAAGTACCTTTGGTTTTCTGATTTTTTTTTTTTTTTTTAATTTTTTCAAAAACTAATAAAGACTTTTCGTTGGCGTTTCTGTGTTTGACTGAAAGCTAATAAGACGGCAAAATACGGGAAATTTTTGTAAAAACTTTATAAAACTTTACACTTTATTATTAAAAAACTATTCACCAAATCAACTTCGACTTAAATTGTTAAGTAAAGACCAGGTATAAACCTTCAAAAACACAAAAGCATGTGGTAGTAAGTGGTTTCGTTGATTTTTAATAATTTTTATAGAAAATTAAGCCCATTTTTTTTATAAAATTGCCCTTCTCGACTAAACGGAGGGAGATTGACCCCCCACATCCATGTCTTGATGAGATGTGATTTCAAACCTTTTTCAATAGTTCGTTTCTGTTTTTTAAGCTGTGAATCCATTTAAATGATAATGAGTGTATGTCTATTCCTAAACGAATAAAACCTTTTTCGTTTTTTAGACCCTGCGTGTATTGTTTTTTTGTTTGTCATGTTTACCTCTTTGTGACTATGGTTGTAGTTGGTCTTAATTTTAATTTAATTTTAAATCTGTAAATAATTGGCTTATACATATTTTAAACTTTTTAGCTATTTAACGATTTTTAATGAGGAAAATTAATGTCTTTGCACAATAGTTAACGAAAACGTTTACAAAATTAAGTCAATCTCGGTTGACATTTATCTGAATCCCGATAATTTGATTATTTGCAAGAGTGGTTCTGAACAGTTTTATTCATTTTGAAATAACAAAGCGTGCTGACCACAAATATTTCCCCAATTTTCAAACTGACAGTTATTAGAAACAGTGCTGTCAATTCAAAAACTAAAATTCAAATAAACGTTATAAATAAGTTTACAGAACTGAACTATGATTCTCAAAAAAAACTTGGACTATTTGCAGACGTATTACTGAAACGATTCTATTCGTGAGAAAAGTTACTGAGCTCAAATACATGGCCAGTTTTCCAATTAAATCACTAGAAACAGTGTTGCCAATTTAAAAAACAAATCGCTAAAAAAACACATTGTATATGTGTATACAGGTTGCTTTGCATACGATAAGACACAATTTTAGGCCGAATTTGGTTGGGTTTAAACAAGAAAGAACTCGTTTGGGTATCTCCCTCCGACTAGGCAAGAGGGATACATTTAAAAAAAATTTACTTAATTTTCTAGAAAATTTAATAAAATTCAACCAAGGCACAAAGCTTATAAAGGGTTCGCCATCTAACTTTTTTTTTTCAACTAGTGATTATTTCGTGAATGGTAACACTTAGCTCATGTATGATTTGACTGAAAATTAGTTTTATCCTTTGAACGAATATGGTTGTGTATACGCTTGAACAACTCTGGGAAATATTGCGACATTGCTTTGAAAATCATGGTAATGTTGCAGAATGTGTGCGAAAATTGCGTACGAATTTTGAAAGGAGAGAAGCAGCCGCATAGCTGATGTCATGTCGTTTGGCCACCTCGGAGCTGCGATTTGACACCGTTGGACTATTATTTGTGGGGTGCCGTAAAAGGTAAGTGTTACGCCGACAAGCCAGAGACAATTGACGCAATTGAACCCATTGGTGAAATACAGCTGCACACAACCGATAATGTGCTTAAAAATTGGACCGATCGTGTAGGCTACTGTATGGCCAGCCGAAGCAGCCATTTGAAAAAAAATTATTTTCCATTATTAACCGGAAGGATTGTACTTCCAAATTAAAAAAGAAATTTGAGAAAAAATTCAGTAGTTTTTCTTATAGCATTTTCAAAAAAAAAAAGTTATATGGCGGACCCTTTACTTATTTCTTCAATCAAAATTTTAGTTCAAGTTGTTTTAAAAAATTGGTTTTTAGTTATCAAGTCCCAAAGTTAAAATTAAAAAAAAAATTCAGCTTTCTTGATTTTTAAGAAAGTAAAAAATTAAAACCAATGGCAATTTTTCCAGAAAATCTGCTTTTGTTCAGAGAATAAATTCCAATCAGGACAGGACTCAAAAAAATTGATTTTCTAGAAAAAAGTACCATTAATCAAAATAGAATAAAAAAAATGTTACGTTCAGTTCAGAATGTTATCATTTTGAACTGCTGTTTGTCAATGGTAGTCTTTTCAAAAAAAAATTGAGGAAAAACGTTATTCGTTGTTTGCTTTATCACACATTCATTGTATTATCAAAATCCAAACTTCAAACACCAAAAAGCCTTTCTCATAATAAAATCGAAGTCATAAGAAAAAAATTTAATGAATACATTTTGAGAATGAATTTTGAGAAAAATTACTTTTATTAGTCTTATAACACTTATTGATTGCAAACACAAATAAATTTATATCATTAATTACTTAAAATCCATGTGCTTGAAGTGACGGCGGTTTTGGTTGAACGAACACAAAATAGTCTCTATCCTGTACAACCACCACGTGTTTTTCTATGGGTTTTATCAAAAACAACTTGAAAACACCTAGTTTCTGAAAACATGTCGTTTAAGAGAAATATTTCTGAAAACTTGTTAGGTTTTTGGCATTTTTTCAAAAACCACGTTTTTGTCACGGTGGGAATAGTTATAGTCTAGACCTTATTTTCAGTAACCATGAGTAAATTATATAAGCCTACCATAACTCTATGATCTTACAAAAGTGAAAATGTAACTTAAGATTTGCATAGGGGCATATCAAATAAAAAAAACAGATCTGGACCAAGAACACTTCCTTGCGGCACCCCTTTAATTCTTCGGAAAAGACTACTTTATATAGCACCTTGCGACTGGTAAAATATGGTCTTCTTCGTACAGCTTGCCAAAAGCTTGCTTGATCGAGTTCTTGCTTCTCTTAAAAATAAATAAATAGGGTGGCGCAACAGAGCAAGGAGCCTCAGGGTCTAATTTCTCACAATCATGCCTTGTGAGGTAATGGAGGAGATTAACAATTTTCTGCCGGTTCCGAACGGCTAATCGAGGAAGCGCTTTTCATGGCAATGAATTTACTAACGGAGAACTTGCCAATTCATGGCGAAAGGCGATACTCGTGTAAAAACATTTTTGCCTCTTGATTCTCTTAAATCCAACTTAATTTCGAGGTATCAGGGCATTGTTTTTATTTTGTCGGAATTAAAATACAATCTCCATACATTACTGAGCAATTGAATATAACAACGAGTTCGTAATCTCTTCAAGTTGTTAATACCAAAGAAAATATTCGAAAGCCAATTTACACTACACCCTCTTATTATTGGGGGGACTCCCCACTCAGCTCCTTCAAAAAAGTGCCTGACAAAATAATTCCCGACTAAATTTATTGTTCCAACTAAACAAAAAAGACTTACGTGTCGTCTGCACTGACCCATTTTTCAAGTACTGTATTGCAGTGGCTTTCTCTTGACTCTGTCGCTAGATGTTCTGGTAGACAAGTTTCAAACAAAAGTTTTGTTTTCTTTTATTTCAGTTATTTTGGAAAGCATCCAAGTTTCGTTAGCTTCCACCTTCTGCTTGCCATTGCATAAATTGAATTCCCATTCTCAAACACGTCGCAATGTTTAGTGTGTGCAATTTAAAGAAATTGCCTCTTTAAATTAACAACACATGGATTCTTCTTCTTTGATTGTTTTTACATTAGCTGTTGGGGCTTGGTGTTTTAGTTATGATATGGACCACACAAATGAAACAGTTGATACGAACATAAATTGTTGTCACGCTCTTTGACACATAATTTAATTTTAATTCTATTCAGAGGTTCATTGTGTTGTGTAGCTTTTCTTCGATTATTTTTAGTTTTCTTCTACGAAATAGATAATGAAAATAGTTTTTTATTTCAAACATTTCAAACAATTTAGACTTTGAATTATTGAGATGGAACATTTTATTTACAAAAGTCGTGCGGTTGTTGATGTCAAAGAATTTGGGTTGGGTTATTCCCAACAGAGATTTAATTGTGAAATTTTAGGAAACCTCTACGGTAGTGAATAGTATTTAATAAAACAAGTGTAGGTTTACTACTTGTACAAATAAAATGAAGCGTTAAGAAAAGCAAATTGCGAAAATAGGCAGGGGTTTTGCTTCTATAAAATCAACCAATTTGGTTAGGGAGCGGTATTTGAAGACAGTGGTAGCTTTGAGGGTTGAGCAGTTGTTCCTAGAAAAAGATAAGGCAACAGCTTTGGAATTCATTGTCTGGCTCTTCATATTTCATTATAAAGGAGAGGTTTACAGTGGGGATATTTACATTGAACCTAGACTAGATAAAATACAGTACCTGACATTTTTGTGGGAAATTTATTCTGTTTTGATATTTGGAATACGACGTGGGACTTGTTAAAATGCAATATTCTTAAAAAAAAAATTGGCTTCTTGCTTTTCCGATTTTCCGAAGGTCTCTTATAAGGGCCACTTAAAAGTAGTTGCACACAGAGTTTTCTAGAAAAGGAATTCTTTCAACTCATTATAATAAAAATCAACTACGACACTAAAAGTCTGACCATAAACTATCTATAAACATTAATTATCCGAAGAATCCGAGTTATGCATGCTTTTTTTGACACGTCGCGTCGGCCCAGAAAAATAACTTTATTATTATTTATTAAAATAACTTTAGCTTTAAAAATGAAAAGCACTGTTTAATATGTGCCTATAGGCTTCATGACAATAGTAGAGATGTCTTTCTTGAAGAATTGAATATTCTATTGTGTAATGAAAAAACAAAAAATCTGATTTCAGATTAGATGATGTTAATATTGATCTTCTCTCCATATGTGAATAACTATTTGATGCTATTGGCATCTCATGGTTTAAATTCGTATATTAATGTTCCAACAAGAATTGATGAGAACTCTCAAACACGCATTGACCATATTTTTTGTCGAAATAGTTTATCTCGCATATTTGATTCAGTCTGCTCTCTAGCTGATTAAGGTATAACTGATCACTGTATGACCAGCTTACACTATATATATTTCGATGTTGAAAAAGATTCCATTGAAGCTGATGTTGAAGTTAAGAAAATTGACTTCGAAAGGCTCAACCTGCTTCTGCGTTTTGAAAATTGGGAAGGGGCCCATATTGAGAGCAATCCGCAATCAGTAAAAAAGCGCAAGCTCAAACATCTAAAAGAATGGATGACAGGGTATATTTTGGATAGAGTAAACAAAAAAAACAAGCCTAAAATGTAAAAAGAATACAAATAATAATCATCTTAAATCTGAATATAAAAAAATATGTAAGAATTTATCAAAAGAAATAAAAATCTGTCAGGAAAACTATTACTTAGCTGATATTAAAAAAAAAGAAGGTAATATTAAAGCTGAATGGAACGTAGTAAGCAAAATTTTAGGTCGTGGTTCCCCTACCTAATGAAATGCCTCTGACTATAGAAGTAGATAATATCAAGATTACTGATACTACTGAGATAGCTAATCAATTCAACAAATTTTTCATTTCTATATCTGAAAATGCTTCGATTGATGTTATTAGGATCAATATTGACTGTTCTTTTTCTGAAGGTTAAGTCAATGATAAGGTTTTTACATGAAGTCTTTTTTGTGATCCTATAATGCCTGGTGAACTACTCTTCATCATTAAAATTCTAAAAAAAATCCAGTTCTATAGCGAGAGATAATTGTTCTTATTTAATCTCTAAGCAAATTTCTTACAACATTGTGGATGTTCTTGCACATATTTTTAATAAAAGTCTATATGGTGGTGTATTTCCAAGTTCACTTAAAATTACAGAAATCATTCCCTTATACAAAAAGTCAAATTCATGTCTTATGAACAATTACCGTCCTATTTCTATGTTACCTGTTTGTTCAACAATTTTTGAAAATGTGATAAAAAGTAGAATTTTGAAATTTCTAAATAAAACAAATTTTTTAAGTGAAGCTCAATTTGGATTTCGAGCTCGAAGATCTACTGAAGACGCGTTGCTCAAATTTTGTAGTGAAATAAATGATAAATGAATAAAGATTATACAATTCGGGAATGCGTGGAGTTATCTATTGGAAATTTTAAGACGCTGCTTTGCAGTTAATAAAATGATATTGAGTATTAAAACAAAGTAAATGTACTTTAGTCTAACCCTAACAGGATCGCCTGCTTTGATCGACTGTGATATTTTTTATCATTTTTCAAACTGCAAAAAATTCAAAATCAGTGTAGCTGATTCTAATGGCTTTGTTTCTAATAGTTTTGTTGATAATGAGTCCTGTTCCTCTCATTGTTTTCAAGTAGATTTTGTCAAGACTCTCAAATATCTTGGTGTCTTACTTGACAGTAAAATGAACTGGTCTGATCACGCACTCGTGCATTAAAAAATTACTTGTTGTGTTGTTCTAGACAATTTTATAATCTTGGTTTGTATTGCTCACAAAAAATACTTGTTATGGTCTATTATGGTATTGTTCATTTTAAGATTCAGTATTGTGTAACATGTTGGCTGGTTCTTATCAAAATAAGATTAATCCTCTTCTTATTTCTCAGAAACACATTGCACGCATTATTTGTAGAAAAAATCGGCTGCATAGCAGTTTTATTTTATTTCAGGAATTGATAATTCTTCCTCTAAGACATTTGTACTACGTAAGTCTTGATATATTTTTTATAAGAAGTGGATACCTTTCAATAAGAAGTAATCCTAGTCATAATTTAAGAGTCAATACCTTGAATTTAGTTAACATCCCTTCTTATAATAAGATACATTTTAGAAAATTCTTTACTATAATTGCTCCCTCAGTTTTTAATAAGTTGCCTTTCCCGATCAGAAGCTTGAGATAACTGTCCATTTTTCTACAGAATGTAAAATCTCGGCTTTTCGAACACAATCACAGTCAAATTGAACATCTATTGTCGTAAATGTCGGATAAGAAAAACAATGCTTATTAGGGTGCGTAGTGGTACCCGTGGCGTAATGGTTAGCATGTCCACCTGCTAACCCAGAGGTTCGAGGTTCGAATCCCAGCAGAGGCAAAATGCAAAAATGTTTTTCCACGGGTATCGCCTTTCGCGAGGAATTGGCAAGTCCTCCGTTAGTAAATTCATTGCCATGAAAAGCGCATTCTCAATTAGCCGTTCGGAACCGGCGAAAAATTGTAGGTCCCCTCCATTCCCTCACAAGGCATGGTTGTGAGAAATGCGCTAGGCAAAGGGGCTCCTCGCTCTGTTGCGCCACCCTATTTATTTTATTTATTTTATTTATTAGGGTGCGTTAAAGGTAAACTCAGGTACAAGGTTATCAGCCAACATCCAGTTACTGAGCGTATATCGTATAACGACCATGCGTATCAGGGCTTGATTGGCCACAAGAAAGACTGCATGTGCAGATGGCTTTTACGCAGTAAAGAACTCACCGACACCTTTCATTTCGGAAAAGGCTTTAGGCAAGGCGACAAACTTTCATGCGATTTCTTCAACATCATACTTTAAAAGATTGTACAAAACTCAAACGTCAAGATTAGAGGAATAATCTTCCAAAAGTCTGTACAATTACTCGCTTAAGCAGACGATATTGAAGTAATGGGAAGAAGGAAGAGTGATGTCATCGGTGCTTTTGTGAGCCTTGAAACAGAAGCCGCAAAAACAGATAACGTCGGCGAACTGAACAAAAATCCACAATAAAAAGACATAACTTCGAGATAGTGCAGGATCCGCCATGGACCAGGAAAACAACATCAGTGAGGAGATCAAACGGAAGGAGAATTTCTCTTGCCAAACGCTGCTACTTTGGTTTAGGAAGGAAATTGAGAGAGAAAAAAAAATTGAGCATTGCAGCCCCGCTATACGGCCGCCGTTTCGGCGTAGAAATATGGACCTTATCTAAAACGGAAGAGGTTGCCCATGGCAGGTTCGAAATAAAAATTCACTAGCTCGCGAGTGTTAAGTAGTAGAGAGTAGTAGTAGTTCTTGTTCGTTCGTTCAGCACGAGTAATTTTAGGGGGCGGGAAACAACCCGTGTGACTCGAGCTGGTTCGTTTAAAACAAAACCACCCAGTCATTTCTGATGAAAAAAGTAATTGCGTTCTCTAATTCTCTAATTTCATGGAATAGGACGGGTTGGTTCGTTTGAATTGCAGTCGTTCAAGTTGAAAATTCCATCGTAATACCAGAATTCACCCGAACTTCAAACTGTCATTGTCATTGAAGTAAACTAGAATCAATTTTAATTTATGATTGCAGGACTTCCAATGAAAATGACAACTATTTCAGTTCGCTTGTTCATGTCAACAGATCCCCAGCAGCAGAAAAATAGGGGAAAAGATGTATACGGTTCTGGACAGCTTAAAGTGAATGGCTCTCAAGACATAAAACGAAAAAGTTTATCAATCAAATTTCAAGGTTCTTCTCCAAAAGCAATCTCAAGAGTATTTTCCGATTCTCATTGTCATTATGTCGCAGAAGCAAGATGATTCAAAAACATCAATTCTGTCCATGACCACAGATGGGGTCGAGGGACTTACCACTTTTGAGCAACTAGCTTCTCAATCAACCGCATGTTATGAAAGAACAAACATAAACAAACTTATTTGAGTGATAAAACAATTTCAATGAAAAACATTCAGAAGCACACGTACACCCAGCGAAAAATCCGCCCTTACAGCCATAATATAACTTCATGTTCAAGTTAAGAACTATTATTGTAAATAAAGCTCACCGGCGAGTGCTATACACTCCCATAAACAGAGGATTTACGTCATTTTCATATATACACATCTACACCGTATGGCAAGCTTCTGTGAAAATATTAACAAAGCCTTTTATTTTCCAGGCGTAAAATGCAAATTTCATTCGTCCCTTTTGATCGTTTACCCTCTCGGCAAAATGACTTCATAGCACGGTGTGTGAGTGCGTGAGTGCGAACGACTACTGTGTACCTGATGGCTTAGTGTACCGCAGTGTTTAAGATTTCGTGTGACAAAAGCAGCTATAATTCCCGTAAAAACATGGCTACCCAACTAGTTATTGCCAGTGCCCTCAACCAGAGCTTGGTGTCACTTCTGAATTATAGACGGCTGAATTTTAAACACTATAAACATAGTTCATATTGTTTTGCAACGCACTTTGAGTTTTGTTTATTGTTTGCAAAGGACCGTAAGTATCATAAAACCAATTCTTTGAAAAGATCTGAAGACTGTTGGTTCATTGAAAAATAAGAACCAGAAGGTAGCACCTGTTGTTGTTATGATCCCAAATGAAAGATGAAGCCATAAGCTTGCGATTGGGTGGGCGAAACTAGGGTGAGAATTCGCAAAATAGGATACCCTACAATGAGTATTAGATGTCACAACAAATGTTCTACATACACACACACACACAGCTTGTCCTGTGGGAGCGATTCTCTCGTTTTTCTTGGGCTTCGGTGATGCGCAAAGTGAAGAAGTGAAGAATGTATCGAATAGCAATCGGGATTCGGGAACTCCTAGGCTATAAAAATTCGTTGATTAAATAGAATTTTTTGCAGGAAATATCAAATTTCTGGGTCGTTTTATTATTTTACTTTTATCCCCCTTTGTTCCTTCTGATGGTACATACCAACGTAGGTGTCAGTAAAACGGAAAGAAACAAAGCCGCAACGAGGGATTGCCAAAAAATATTGATTGATGTCAGAGTAAGATTTTCATCCTACGTAATGTTCTGAAAGGTGAGTATATGTTGTTCTTCTTTTCTTTTGAATCCATTCACACCTACCTTCCAAATGTATCCTTTTGTCCGTAAGAGTGATGTAAACATAAAAACGATGGAGGGGAGAATGTGATAATTTGATATACTACCTACCAACCTAAATGCATGTGGTGGGGATGTTTATGACCTCATGAAGGAAAGTAATGGAATTAAGTACCTATTTCTTCCGGATTTCCCTTGGTGATTAGATTATAAATACTTCTTGAGCTTGAAACGCTGATTTCATGTCGAAAAAGATTTTAGAATTTGTGATTGACAGGACTTTGATCCGGGTAGACCATATTTCTAAAGCGTTAATCAATACATCAGACAAAAGATGATTTGGATTTTGTTATAGGACTAGGTAAACCTTGTTAGCAGAACTCACTTTTGTTGTAGTGTCGTTATGGAAAGAAAAATGACGTTGACTTAATCAAAAAAAGGCCTGTTTTTTCCTCCAACCTGAAGGCAGGAATATGAAAAACACAATCGCTGTGAGTAAAATTTTCTAATATAAAATAAATCTCTATCCTCCTTCCTTAAATGTTGAATTTGGGACTATTCAAGCCAGTTCGACCATTTTCCCTTTACAAAAATTTCAACCTTCAACCTTGATTAAATGAGTTCTGGGCTTGTAAAAATGTGGAGCTACACATTCCTAAGCTTTAGGGGTGCCATGTCTTCTGATTGACTATGTTATTATTTTTTACAAAAAAAAACACACTCGCTCGCATTGTAACGACAAGCAATCACGAATATCCTTTCGCTTTTGCTTCACAACGAACATCGAACACCGAATATTTTTCTATTTACACTTTTTTTACTAACCCATGTAAATTTTTTTGGTTTTTGTTTCCTTACTTTAAGCAAATTGGTTTTGTCCATTTGAGAACAAAAATACTGAGAGTAGCTCTTAGGACTCTCTCGAAAAAAATTTATCAAGTGGACACCGCCTGGAGACTTGGATATTGGAGAGATAACATTTTACTTTCGGCATTCGAGTTTTTTGTAGGTTAGGCAACTCTCATCGATAGTACGCCGATGGCAAGCGTACGCAACAAAACAAAATTATTCTTTCCTTAAATTTATTAATGCTTTTCCAAATTTAAAATTAGATTGGACTTAAAAACAAGATTAGCCAAGCACACAATAAAAAAAAGTCGGCTGTTCCCTACACGTAGGTTCAAACAAATGTACTGATTTTAAAGTGTTTTAATTGACATTGAATTGAATTGAATTGATTGAAAAAAACCCGCGAATGGACACACATTTTTATCACTTTTGGAAACAAGCTTCAAGAGTTCCAACAGAGTTCGTATTTTGGGAGTAACTTTTTGAAAGTCAATATGGCAAAGCAGTTGGTCTTTTGTCATTTCAAATTTTGTTCTGGAAAAAAACAAAAGAAATGAAGTATTAAAAAAATTTCAGTACAGTTTTCATACACTGAAAACTTTGAATTGGATAAGGATCTTCAGTTTGATGCACATTTTTTTAAGGTGATGCGTGTCCACTTGAGAGCAAAGCACTGAGAGTAGTTCTCAGGACACTCTCGATAGCAAACTCTCAAATAAACAAAATCTTTAGGGCAAAGCTCTCCGCTAGAGTTAATTTCTTGCGTTTACATTTACATCAAAATCTGCTAAGACATACTAAGTGGTTGCAGCCGGGCTGATCTGGCTGATACACCACAACTATAACTACACAAATATTACATAGAACAAATAACACGTGACAACAGCATGCAGTAGTATAGTACAAGACCCCATCCTCCATCTTGTCACTAACAGCGATCATTCCGTTTTGATTACGGTGTTCCAATGACAACCAACGCTTTTCGGCCGTTATCGATTTGAGTTGACTTCTTATTTTTCTACAATCGGCAGTTTCTTTGTTTTTCAACCATCGGAGATAAGGTCGCAGGATTCCTAAGACGATGTTCAGACAGGCGCAAGTCAACCGGGCAAAATTGACGTCTATATGTTCTTTATCACATAGTTGTAAGAAAGAGATGCGGTTTTGCGCCGGAGTTTTTAAAAAATTTAAAATTTTCTTGGTTGAGTTTTGACATTTCCTTGTTTTGACACTTGTGTTTTTTCCCCCTGAGTAAAGACGCTGTTGTTTAAAAATAAATGTTCTTTTCCTGAAGCAAATATACGAAAAAAAATAAATTATTTTTTCAGTTCAGTTCAATTTCAGAGTTTTTTCCCAAATCTGAACGCAAATTAATCGTCAAAATAAATCCATCGCGTTCACATTTAGTTTCAGTCTGAACACGACGGGGTGGCGGAATGTCAAAATTGCTCGGTTGACTTGCCCCAGTCTAAACACCGTCTAAACTAAAGAGTTCGTATTTTGGGAGTAACTCTCGAGTCAATATGGCAAAACAGTGGATAGAAGGATACACAAACAACTCATAGGAAAATATGAGTCTTTTGAGTTGTGGAAGATAAGTCATTTCGGGACACAAACAAAATAATCAAGTATATTAAAAGAATTTTCAGTGCAGTTCTTATACACTAATGATGGATTCTCTGAGTTTCTGAGTATCTTCAATTTGAAGCTCTGTTGTAAGAGTAGAGCCCGTACTAAATTAACGACGGTCATGCATGGTTCAACCCAGCACTTTTTTAAGCAAAGTACCAAAAATTTGAGCCGCTGCGACCCTTCGTTTGTAGAATACACGTTATTTCCACCACATTAAACTGCCAATTAACAAAAAAATATATATCAAGCGGACACGGTTATGAAAGTACTCTCAGGAAATCATCTCTCAAAACTGTACGAATCACCTCTGAGGAAATCATCTCTCAAAACTGAACAAAAGGACAGAGACCCGATAGAAACTCTCAAAAGTTTACTAGGCAAGAGAACTCTCAAATGGAGAACTCTCAAATAAGTTTCTTCTTTGTAAATCTGAAGTTTTGAATATAGCAACCATAACGAGTACACATGTTGAAAGCAAATAAAACTGTTTCAGTTGATAAAAGTCCCGAAATAGGAAATATTCAAAAGATTCCATACCTTCCTAGGTTTTATGTCAACCGACTTTACCCAAAATAAGCAAATAGGGTGACGCAACAGAGCTGGCAGAGCTACAGGTTACAGGACCTAGCGTATTTCTCTCTACCATACCTTGTGAGGAATCCCCTCCTAAATATTCGCTAATTACGAACGGCTAAAACCGAAAATACTTTTTAAAGGCGATACCCGTAGAAAACGGATTCTATTAATTGTTCAGGTATAGCATGAGTAAACCATTGCTATACATTCTTCGTGAAATTTACCATGGTAAAAAGTTTTCTGTCAAAAGAAATGCAATCTAATGTTAATTTTTTTCGGTGAAATCATTTCATTTAGAGAGTCAGAGGTACAAGAGAGCCAGAGAATTTTGCCTAGATAACCAAGACCTTTTACTGCCAAGCAAGGTAGGAATCAAATACCTCTGCTCCTCACTAAACGAGTGTTTACTAAGGTGCTTCTTTTTTTAATCCCATATCAATATTTTATTGAAAATATCATTATATTAAAATTTATTACTCCACCAAGACGTTCAAAGATTTCCTTACACTATTGTAAATAACGAAAGATTTTTTTGTTCGTTGGTTTACATTGAATAGGCTCCAAAGTCTAGACTAGAGCCTTAGAAATTACATAGGCTATGTTACATTTCCGCATTTCTATATTCCCACGGAAAAGTATGTAACAGGGAACTTAAAAACTGCTCAACAGATTTCCAAAGCTCAGTAACATAAGATGTTAGTTCATCTCCATATTGCGAACAGAGCTGCAAGAGTACTGCCTTAAGGTTACCAATTTCTAGTACCACAATTTATTGCGTGCTGTACATTTTACCTTTTCTGTAAGGGCTCATATTTTTCAATGTAGGAGTGAAGAAAAAAAAAATGGGCACGACTGGGTCGCACGAACTTGCGATTGTGTTCTAAATACGATATCAAAATCTAAAGGCTGAGTTAAAGGTTTTGGTATTAGCTCTTCATAATATATTCTGTGGTACAGGGTTGCCAACTACACATTAATTATGAAAATTGAATTAAATCACGTAAAATAATGAAAAAATTAAATTAAATATTCCAAAGGTTTCAAGCAAAAATCTAAAAACGACATTCTTTTGCAATAGCTTATACATATGAATGATGAAAATTTAATCAAAATCGTTGAAGCAGTTTTCCAAAAAAACACTTTTTTTTAAAAACTGTTTTCTTAAAAGTCGAATGCAAACTTTTAGATCTTAATAAGAGTTGTTTTGACAAAAAATTTAAAAAAAATCAAAGTTATAGTTTTGAAGTTATTTCAAAATATCAAATTTTTTAAAACTATTTTTAAAAATTTCCACAACTAATTTTTTTTTAATATTGATATGCAGTCTTTTTGTAACAGTTTACGACTTTTTAAATCTAAAGTTTCGTCAAGATTGTGTAAGCCATTAACGAGAAAGTCGGTTTTGAAAAAAACGGTACTATGGGAGGTACCGTTTTTAGGCTTTTTCCAAAATTTTTTTTACATCAGAAGAAAGAAAATCCAAAATTAATCTTTCACACAAAATTTCATCGAAATCGTTGGAGCCGTTTTCGAGAAAAATAAGTATTATCATATCGGTTGTATGGCAGGTACCGTTATTTCAAGACCTAGAGACTCAATTCCAAAAACCCCTCTGTAGACTGCTCCACAGACCCTAACTGCAAATTTTGAAGAAAATCGGTCTATTAGTTCAGGCTGTAGATCCATATACAGACAGACAGACAGACAGACACACAGACACACAGACACACAGACACACAGACACACAGACACACAGACAGACAGACAGAATTGTAGGACCCACTTTTTTCGTATTCTCTATCATCGTAATGTCATATTTGATTGTTATCTCAAAATTTTTTTTCTGCACGATTGCAAGACTTGCCTTATAGTACCTATAATCGCAAGTAAAAACAGTCACAAAATAAACATTTGTGTTTATATTTGAACAATTATTATTTGATGCGATTCAGGCCAGGGTCAAAGGAGCATCCGGACTGGCAAGACGACCGTTAAAGGCGATCACAATCCAAAAGCGACCCCTCGTTTTGGAACCATCTGTGAAGATTCGATAACAGTTCTTTCCAGGCTCAGATTCTGGAGCGAGCCGTTCCTGAACCGAAAGAAATTAGGCTGATTTTTTTTACGCAGTTTGAGCCTTGGGATCATCGTGTCAGATGGCATATCCATTAGACGTGAGTCAAAAGATATGCTGCTTGCGAGTTCCTCAAAGTTCCAGTGCGAATTGTGCCAAAGACCACATTTCTTTAAAGGAGATATTCAGCCTTATCATCGTAACAGATCGGAGAAACATACGATCGTAGAGAAGTTCCGATCGTAACATTTATTTTGTTTATGGTATCCGTTTCGTAAAGGAAACACTGACGCATGTATGTGACATAAAACAACCCTTCCGCAACTACTTTGCTGTAGGAAACATCGGATAGAACAGAAAACCAAGAAATCGGCATGTATCGCATGAATTCCGAATGCGTTCCCACCATTTTCACATTTAATCGCCATGCAGCGCATGAATTCTATAGACGCGTTGCGGTGAGTTTGACATTTTCATCGCATTGTTTCGTTCTTTTCGGAGGTATGTCCGATTAAGCAATCGGAAACGTTACCATAATACAAATATCTTACATTTCGCACAAATCGGAATGAATTTCGTTCCGCGATAATAGGGCTGATTGTCTTGAGTGTACACCCCATGATGTAGGTATCAAGGGGAGGAAGATTCAGCAGTGCGTCGAGTGCAACTCCTGGGGTGCTGGAGAAGGACCCAGTCACACCAAGACAAATTGTTCTTTGAAGTTTGGTAAACGAGGCAATAACGTATTGACTCGACAGCTTATTCAAAAAAACAATTAACGCATGGGAAATGGTTGGCCTCATAGATCCAAAGGACCCTTTTCGGTGAAAGACCCCATGTCTTGCCAAAGGCTCCTTTACATTGCCAGAGACTAACAGTGCTTTAGTAGTTTTTGACTCAACATGTTTCGACCAAAGAAGCTTGTTATCCGGGATCACTCCAAGATGTTTGATTTCATTTGAAAAGGGGATGTTGACGCCTTAAAGCGTAAGTTGGGTCAGACTAGTCAATTTTCTACATCTCGTGAAGAAGACAACCTCTCGATTAACACACCAGGTGTCAATCATATAAAGCGCAGTCTGTGCTCGGGAGCATACAGCTTGGAGGCTAGAACAAACCAAGAGCACGGCGACGTCGTCTGCATATGCTTGGGCATGAACGTTAGAAACATTGAGCATTACAAGTAGAGAGTCGATCAACATGCACCACAGAAGAGGAGATAAAACGTAACCTTGTGGACAGCCTTTATTCACTCCCGTTGCAAGATATTGTCCACACTCCCCCTCAGCTTTGCTTTTATCTTTTATGCTTTTATCCACAACACTAATGAGTCGTCCACACCGTGTTCTCTAGCAGCATTGCACATACCATCGAAGCTAGCACTATCAAAAGCACCTTCAATAAGCCTACCGGAAATTCTTTCTTGTCAAGCGCGCAATCAATCGTGCTAACAAGATTTTGAAGTGACGTCTCGCAATACATCCTCTGAGACAGAGGATGTGTTTTGAGTATGGTTTTACAAACCATTGCCATCCAACTTGTTAAGCAGGAAGGAGGTAAGACTGATTGTTCTAAAGCTCTTGGCGAGTGAATAGAGAGAGCGGTTGAAGTTGCACCTAGGATGTAGTTCACAGACTGAACGTGCCCATCTTAACTTATTTCCAACTCACTGATTGAATTTATTTAACGTTATAAGGACTCAAATTGAAAGTTTATCAAGTTGAGACAATGCCTAACTAAAGCCGCACAATCACTTGGCTCAGTCAGACAAATTGCAAATTCACAATTTAGTCATAAAAAAATCTTACGAAGAGAAACTAACAAAACTACAATCGAGTGATTTAAAACGGAGACCCTGCAACACAAGTCCTTATGTCTACATTCGTACTGTCCAACTATGAAGAAAACAAATTAAAAAGTTGAAATTAGAATTTTAAATTACCATAATTGCGGTAGTAAACCAAGTTTCTTAGAAGTCGTTGAGTTCTAAGAGCAAAATCATTCAAAAAGGTCTGACAACATTTTCAGGTCATGACAAGTTATATCTATGAAAGTCATTATGCGGATATTTAAACGAGAGAAAGTAAAACTATAGCAAGCAAAACTTCCGTCAAAGTGTCATTTATTTGAAAACTCAATTCAGATGATTCCAAGAACATTAAGTAGCTATTGTTTTCCGAAACAACATCACTCAAATGTTTTAACAGTTTTGTTTTTATGATTATTAATCAAATCGTTATCCCAAATCTTTCATGATGACAAAATGTGAAATGTCCAACAAGTAGGTGGGGGACAAAACTACTGTCTTCCACACAAAAGTGCTGACGTAAAACTTAACTACACACTCAACCTCTTTATAGGAAAGGATGTGTGACATCATTTATTACATTTTCATTTTCTGCTCATTTCCCCTTTTCTACTATGCTTTAAGGAGCTTTAGGAATTCGCTTCGCTACCTACCCCACCATTCTGCCACTGCCATCCCGCCATCCCTTTAAATCAAACGCACAGAATGGCTTAATAAACGCCTTTGGTTATGTCCTCATCATTAGTCTTTGAGCTACACTTTGTGTTTTGTGTAGAGGGAAATGGAAAAGTAAAATACCCTGACAGAGGCAGGTTTTTCTTCTTTTTTTTTTATTTCCTCTCCACTCTCATTTGTTTTAAATCAAAAGATTATTTTCTACGTGGCTGCACTGCATTTTTACTTTGAATGCAAAATAATTTTGATGGAATAAACGAGATGAGGTCATCAAGAAACACTTCAAAAACTCATATAACAACACTTGTTCTATGGTTCTCCTTGTAATTGGCGGAAATATTTTGAAGGCTTTGCGCCAATGTTAAGGAAACTGCTGAAAATGAGACCAAAATTTGTGAAAGCATCCATCCATCCATCTATCCATCTATCTTCGAGAACAAATATGAATACATTTTCGGAATAAGCTTGTCTCGAATGTTTTTGAGCGATTTACTTCAAGAAGCAATAGACTACTTCCACCACAGAGTCCTGGAAGCTGGAAACGTTACAAGGGTAGACAATTTGTAGATCCCTCTTAAGCTGTTATGTTATAATGTCTCAAAAGCAAAATAATTTGAAAATATTCAAAAATCCTCATATATTCATTGAAAACCACCCAGAAAAGAGGTTTGCATCAAAAAAAAGTTTAAAGTTAAACTTTGGAATCCTAAGAAATTCACAACGTAGCTCAAGAACCTGTCTTAATTATTAAAATTGAAGTGAATAGCACAACTTTTTCAATTAGAAAACCAATGAAATCGAATCCAGTTCAATGAATTTGGGGTTAATCAAGGGACTCTCCCTTAATTTATTTCCAAACCAATTTAAACAAATTTCTACACAATTTTCTATGATACCAATTTCTATACAAGCTTATATAAAAGGTTTTGTTAAGCTGCATAAGAAGTTTCGACAGCTTTTGTCTATAGTTTGACAGTTGAGAATGTCAATCTCTGTTGACTTTTCTGTCCAGTAAGGTTAAGCAGTGCATTAGGATTCGTTTAATGAAAGAAAAAAGCTTCCAAACTGTGAAAATTTAAATTTTCATTGGGCACAATATCCACTTTACGGATTAGTAAGCAAGCAATTCGTACATATATTGATCATTTTCACACTAATTTTACAAGCCAAAGAAATTGACTGTAAGCTTACACGTAGTGGCAACACTGATTTCAACTTATTTGGAAATGCAGACTAATTTGTGTTTTCAAAAGTTTCTCAGCTATACATCGAAGTTATTTGGTTCCAACAAAACGGCACAACTTGACACACCACGCGCTCAACCATCGATTTCTTGCAAAATTACTATTTAACGCCTCCTGATTACTTTTTATGTAAAGGGGGTATTTTGGTGTAGAGCCATGAATGTCAGATAGTTTCAGGAGTGTTGTAAAAAAGCAATCAGTGGTATCCATATTTTATAAGTTATTAACTAACATTTCAAGAACACAGAGAAAAATGTTGAAAAGTTTAAAATTAAAAAAAATTATCAGCTGATAAATTGGGGAGTATCAAAAATCAAAAAACTGGCACGCAGCCATGGCCACGATTCCAACTCTATTATTATTAATCTAGAATAATTTCGCTAAAGCCGAATAGTCTCCAAAAATAATTTGGGTTTGAAAAATAAATATATAAACTTTAAAAGTATGTTAAAAAAAAGGAACTGTTTGATTCTTTATCCTTTAACAAATTATTATAATAAAAATGCTCAACCGATTTCAAAAATTCTATCACCTTCAGCATATCATAGAGGGTGTTCCTGAAAATTTTTGGTTTTTTAGGAATTCTGTGTGAACAACGCCTTTGAATAAGTTAGACCCAACGTCGGAGAGTCAGCTAGTAGCTTAGAAATCATTCGAAAAATTCATGAAATAGTTGGAAAATAGCATATTCAAGATTAGGTTAGACTAGGTAAAAGTGGCTATTAGCTGGGCTAACACACTTAGGCCCGCTAGGCCCATTGTGATACCACGATGGATCTAATGTATCCTTATCCTAGAGACGCAGAGCGTCGATTTGAGTAAGATCACTATGGTCATTAAAGAAGTACGAACCTGGGTGAATCCTAAGTTTGTGAGCTAAAGCTGGCCATGAACTCCACACACTAATGTGTTTTCTTTTGAGAGAGATCAAGCCGTTCAACCGCATAAGATCTAGCTTGGGCCAGATTTCTTTCGTTGCGTTACACGTTAAACTGCTTGATCATTTCTGATTATTTTTCTTGTATGCGTCCTGCTCGAGCAGGAGTTTGTATGTAGCGATTGGAATGCCAATACTCTCCGGTGAGGAGGGAAAATAAGTTCCGTTTTGGTGAATTCATCTGCTTTGCATTGCAGTTTCTTGGTATGTCTCTATGCCCCAACACCCAGCACAGGTGGATGTTAAACTGCTCTGACATTTCCCTGAGAGATCATCGGCAGATAAGGGCTAAGATAGAGTTGAAGGGATTTGATGGCCTGACTGTCTAAGAAGATGCATTTATCCATTTTGGATATAATGTTTTCTGTTTAGTTTGCCGTAGGCGTAGATATTCAAAAAGAAACAAATGGAATTTAGTTTTATAATTTTTAATATAAGGAATGTACAATAGGTCTTACCTCGGTGAGGGTTAGTCGAAAAAGAGAAAGAAAAATGGGTTATCGGAAAGGGCATGGCGAATATCTGCGAACAAAGTGCCCCCTAACACACAATAGCATAAAAACATAGTTTTTATGTTTAAGGGGGTGTTTCTACTCTCTTTCCACTTAGACATTTTCTCTGAGCCAAGATAGAGCTACGCTAATTGCCATCACCTCCAGTTGGAACACGCAATATTGATCTGGAAGACGAAGCGAGATGTCTCATTTCATTTCGTCTAAATAGACACCACAACCTACTCCTCCATTTCATTTCGCACCCTCCGTATAAAAATGGACTTGTTTGTTTTCGAAGAATGATTGGTTCTCCCAGTCTGTTTTGAATGGAATAATCACCCGGAATAGTGTCAAATACAAGTTTGGGTGTGGTGAAGTTTGTTTTAAGTTTGATCCCCGAATTGGTTCAGAATATTCCAAATTAGAAAAATATGAAATAAATTTGAATCGGAATGTTAGCAAACATATAGAACCTAAATGACAACAACTGCAATCATTTATTCTAAATAATTCCAGTCATTTCATTGTTATAGCGGTTTTTGGCGTCCGAACTTTCAATACAACGCATGATTTATGCGCGATCATGTTGGTCGATATAAGGGCAGTTGACACTTTAAAATTCGTTGGACAGACATTTTGAAAATATTGTTTTAGAATTACGTCTGACAACAAGTCTGAATGCAAACTTTATCCGGCCATCCATCCAACAAAGTCTGCGTCCAACTAATTGTACAGTGTGAACTGCCCTACACGAACTACAATGAGTCGATTTGGCGTATACAGTGAAATCTCCCTTGGGCGGACAGCCATGGTGCAGAAGCTTTTGTCCGCCTAAGGGAGTTGTCCGTTTAAAGGAAATCAAACAAAAACACCAATTTAAAAAAAGAAATAGCTGATGCTTCAAAATCTGTGATTCCTAAGCGTGTTGCAACTTCTGTTGCCTGTTATCGAATTGCACTTTATCTGAAACCCTTTGTTTCGAGTTGCATTGAACCAATCGAAAACATTTTTATCAAGGCCGCTTGACGAAATAAATCGTCTTTTAGGATGAGTTGCATTGTATAGTTTGACCGCCATTCTCTCAAAAGCTCATTCTTTTTTTCAGTAGATCACCAACTAGGGTTTTTCCTATTTTAAATTCTGTTGCTTTTATTCGAATGCCTTTTTTATATTTTTGACTTAAGCTAATTACGTATACTTTTCCCTTTAAAATCAAAGTTCTCTTTTTTGGTGGCATCCTGAAAACATGTTTCTATAAAATCTACATAGGTAAAAATAATTAAAAGAATTTAAAACTGCCTGTGCGCAAATAAACTAAAATCAAAAAAATGGACAATTTTTCACGTCCAAACAAAATCACTTATTTTTCGAAGAATTTGATGCTCGCTGTAATCTGCAACTTAAAAAAAAAATACCGCTGCCAAAGTTATCAGCCTGATGCCATGTTCAATCCTGCTTTGGTGTACGTCTAAGAGAAAATATTTTGTCTATCATACGTGAAATTTCTGTCCGCGTCCGTCCAAGGGAGTGTCCGTCTAAAGGAAACTGAAAACAATGAAACTTATATGGAGCGATTTCCGTACAAAAAAATTTGTCCGTCTAAGGGAGGTGTCCGCCTAATGGAGGTGTCCGCAAAGGGAGATTTCACTGTATTCGCATATTTTATTCACAAAATTCAGTTTTTTTGTATAAGGTTTTTTTTGTGATATTAACTGCGGCACTTAGACCGGCACCTTTTACATATTACCAAATAGGAATCTCTTTGCTATAGCTTTCCAGTTGTTTGTATAAAAGTTAAAAGGCTAGTAAAAGGGAAGTAAGCAGCTCTCACTTTGTCTGTGCAGAGTGCCTGTGACTAGTTTCAGTCGCAGTTGAAGTAACTTGCTTTATCGTCATTCCCACCACAAAGAATTACACATTACACAATTTTTTCCCATTTCTATAACAAATTCGAAAATGACGGATTCTAAACAAACTCTGTAAAAATTGTCCGTTTTTACAACACATTCACACAATTCCACTTAGTCCACAATTTCATTCCTTAAAACAAACTTCTCATCTCTCTTGCAGGTTGTTCATTTCAATACACTTATCGCTACGCATATATAAATGTCAATAGAACACATTTTAGCCTATTTGGCAATTTTTATCAACAGTAATAGATGCTACAACAGGAGTACCACAAGGAAGCCATCTTAGACCCCATCTTTTTTGTTGCATATAAATGAGTCAAAGATTCTTCTCTAAGCCGACGATACCAAAATTTTTTCCAGCGTATTCAAACCCTGAACCCTGATGGAATGCATAAGCTGACTTTTCCCGAGCATGTCAACGAAATGCAGAATAGTGACGCTTTTTGCATAGTTTTTGGATTATTAATTGGATTTTTGCATTGACCAGACACTTTGCTAATTACTTTGATCGAAAGCTTACTTTCAATGATCATATTGATCAAAATTAAATGATAAGCTCTGCTGGTAGAAAGAATTTAAAGATTCATTTATAATGAATTCCATTTGTGTTGGTCTTGGACGAATCTGCTTCGAATTTGCTTGTCAAAATAAGGTACCCACATATGCGAGCCTGAATCAAAGTATACAATCTATCAAAACAGCTCGTGCTATTTGCACTTCAACTGGAAGAATTGCCTTTATCCACCATATCGCCTAAACTCTTTGCTATTACAAACAAATATACTCGAGAACAGGAGGACTAACTGCTCAACAAAAATAAAAACTATTAATGGAGAGATATTGTTATCGTTAGTTCTCGAAAACTATATATAAACTAGCTGACCCGGCCACGCATTGCTGAGGGTAACGTAACATCAATTGAGATGCAAACTATCCTATCTTTCAAGTTGGATCAAACTGCACACAGTGTACAAATTTGATTAAAATCGGTTAAGTAGTTTAGGAGTCCATCGCAGACAAACATTGTGACACGTGATTTATATATATTAAGATATATACGTTCATACATTAACTTTCAGAGGTGTAATTTTTATGCCTACTAAAACATACGAGATGTTCCCGAACTTTCAATAATATCTGTTCAGTTCTTAATTTTTCATACAGTTTTTTAACTCAAGGTATCGCTTGTTAAATTATTTCAAATTTATTTAAGAGCGGCTTTGCTGGTTTCCCCATATTCAGCTTTTGTTATTCGCTGATAATATAGATTTCAAGTGGCGAAAGAAATTTGGAAATCGGTTCAGTAGTTGCTGAGTTTAAGCGTAACAATCATGCAATAGTAGAAAAACTACAAAATTCAATTCAATGACGATTTGAAAATCAGCCCCTAGACGTAGCCCCCAAACATTGCGATGCGATTTGCAACATAAACAGAGATCCTAGATTTTATCTTTATGATGCATCAAACAACAACTGTAAATTACACAGTGATGCCAATATACACTCAGAGGCAGTTCAACATCCCCGGGCAAAAAATTGAATTGCACCAGCTATGCCAAAAATCATTTGCTTTGCCATAAGCGTCCGTAACAACGAATTGCTTCGTACTCATGTACAACTAAGGAGACTACTATAGAAATGCCCATGGGCGCTACAAATTGCACCGACACACAAAACCATAAAAATCGTTGCATTGCATACAAAAGTGGACTCTCTTGTCGACCGTAGAACAGAATAGAAGAATAAAAGGCTAATTAACAGCCCCAAGTCTTGCGAGCTGCCTTTTCGAGTAAAACTTTCCTTGACAAGAACATAAAAGAAAAAAGCAGCGAAAAAATAAAAAACGAAACGATAAAACGGCGCGAATGAATTTTCTTTTAGTTTTTTGCAGGTCTCCACGTTTAGTCTCTTTAGAAATCAACAGACAGCGCCCAACAGCAGCGCCAAGCTAGATTAACGTTAAATTATCAACTTCAAGGCATTCTCCAACAGCAGCTCAGCTAATTGAAGTGTACACTTTTAGGCAAGACGTGGCAACAAGGTGCAAACGCATTCACAAACACCGTAACGAACCAAATATTGACCGAATAAATCAACAAGGCGATGTTTTTCTCACGCCTCGCCAAAAGAAGAATAAAAAAAGCTAAATTTAGATAAAAATCGGACCGGTCGGTGACTAGGTATAAACTGGGTGTAAAGAGACCCCTCTAGTGGCAACCGCTTTAATTATTTACATTTACTTAGTAAAATTCAAAATGTTTTCGGTTTCAGAATGTGTACACAATGTTTCAGCACAAAAAACGCACACCCTTTTGAATTGCAGTTCAAAAGTAAATAAAACCTTCGAGAGGCATAACTATGACATGTGGGTTGGGGTCAACACAAAAGGTAGAATAGAGTGTCCTGCCCGGTTAAACTTTTTCATAACCTCCCAAAACACACAGAGTATACAGAGAAAACTCAATTAGATTTTGGGGTTTGCTTATAAACCAATGTGAGTGGTTTCCGTTGAAGTCTCAAATAGGACGTATTTTTTCAACTCATGTCCTATGTATGTATGTGTATTGTGTACCCTCCCTGACATAAATTATATAACTATATTATGTGAACACACGCCAACGGAAGGATAGGATTTGTTTGTTTTCTTTGCGGTAGTTTTTCCTATATTATTTTCGGAACTGCGACAGTATGCCTATGCCTAACTAGCCAAAAACCAATGACCTGTGTTGGTATGTTGTGCTATTTAAAATTGAATAAACACAGTCGTCTCTTACTGAAAGTAGATATAGTATCAGCTTTCGTTAGGGTGAGAGAGAGCTTACTTTATATAAAAAGAATAAAAAGGAAGTACATTTTAATATATGCCCGCTCAGAAAAAAGAAAGACAAAGGGTAGAAGTAGCTTAAGTGCTTTAAGTGGTAGTACAAGAAGATTATAATGCAACCCCTTGAACCCTTCAAACTTGTTGCAGTTCAAGTGGTGAAAGCATATGAAAAACTATAGTGTCGCGAATGTAGGTTCTCTGTTTGACTTTTTTGCTAGGAAATTTTTTTTTCTTTTATTATATCTTTTCTTAATTATTCAATTTCTAGTTAAATCTTAAATGTGACTCTATTTATATTCAAAGTTGAGGAACTAGCCGGATACAAAAAAGGCAATTAAAAGAAATTGTGATTTTTGGCTTTTTTGTACTCCGTGGATGGAACAAATTCTTTTAAACGACAAGTTTAGTCAATGGTTTTGAAAGAAAAAAATGAAAAGTAATTTTCGACATGCTAAATTAGTAAACCTTTCCCGTTGACTGTAAATCTGAGACTGATGAAAGTTTGAACTCTGAACTTGACCAAAGAAAATGTTATGATCTACAAATCATACATACGCTTTTGGGTTTTAACGTCTTAGGACTTAGGAGTGGAAAGTGAAAAACTTAATTTTTAACATTTTTCTAACTTCTATGATTGACTTTATTTAAACGTTAGGTCAAGAGATGAATAATTGGGCCTATTTTTGAAAGAGAATGAAAAGATCTACTGGTTCTAGAACAATTATTTTTGGTATTAGTTATGATTTCAGTGTAAGAAGCGGTAAACCGTAATTTATGACTATTTTCGTATTTTCTCCTTGCCTTTTTTAAGGAAATTAGGGTGTTACATGGGTTTCGCGGATTCAAAAAATAATTTTATTTTTCGTTGACTGTTAAAATCTACAACATCTCAAAAACATTTTCCGAAAATTTCAACTTGATCCGAGTAATAGCTTTAGAGATACAGCCTTTTGAAGTTGCGCCCTTAAGGCTATCTACTATGGTCACTCAAAATTTTAAACGTGTTTTTCTCAAAACTATGTTTTCAAGGTCGGTTGTCAAGATTTCTCAAACACTAATCCACCGATCTCGATAAAATTCTAAACAGGTCTTCGAGATACGATTTACAAGGACTTGGACGTCCTTCGATTGCCTACTTTTCTTGAAAATACGCCGTTTTAACCCCTTGAAGGATCTAAAATTTTCCAGAAATTTAAAATCCAAACTACTCTTACTACTAAAGTGAGACTGTAACACACCATTTCTTTGTCAAATTTCTTTACCAAATTTCAAAGTCTACAACGATAAGGAACGAGCTGAACAAAGCCAAGCTTAGTCTCGATACCATCGCCAAACCCGATCTCGATCTTAACAGATCGTGTAATCTCTACAACAAAAAATTAAAAGCAAAAAAAATTCAAGAAAGCACATGAATCCTTTATTTGAATCGAAACTACGATCGAATTAGTTTAATTAATATTTCATGCAAATATTGGCCGCAGCTGCGTTCTTTAAATGGTCCATCCGCTTAGGGGCCATAAATTATGTAAGACGTTTGGGGGAGGGGGGTGTCGACTGAATATTATAACTTCTTACTATAGAGAGGGGGGTAGTGAACCTGATATTACGTAAGATATTAAATTGAAAATTTTACCACTTTCGCACTAAGAATTTACGTTATTGAATCTGTACTTCATCTCCTTTCCTGATGGAAATCATATGCTGTCAGTATTTCTAGACCGGAGAGAAGAAATTAACTAGAAGACAAACCTTTACTTCTCTTGCCGCACTTTTTCCATTCGTTTTTCACAAAAAGTTCTAGAGGAACAAAAAGAATCAGTCATTCCGGTAATTGAATCAATATCAGACTGGTTAGTCAGCCCGTGGGTGAATAAAAGTTTGAGTTTTGATTTTCTATTTTATTCAACATCTTCGGTTTAACTTAACTCATCCTGGTCAAAACTGTGATAGATCAATAAGATTGGTGTTATTGCAGTGAGTTAATGAACTTGGTGTAAAAGAAGATTGTTATAAAAGATAATTTTGCTGCGTTGCATGCGGCACGGTCTTGTTGAAACTACATTTCATGGAAGTTAAGCTCTTCCAATTTCCACAAAAAAAAGTTTGTGATCATCGCACAGTTGCGTTAACCATTCACAGTCTATTCTATTCGCATCATATTTGAAGAGATAGGGCTCAAGATTCCACCACCTCAAATCCGAACCAAACAGGGACCAGATGCGTTTTGAAATTCTTCACATCTAATTCTTCCCCCAAAATTTTCCACGCAAACAGAGGCCAAATTCACGGAAATCACTTGCACTGGGTGATACAGCTGCGATACTTTTTTCAGTTTCAGTTTCGTGTGCGCTGTCAAAACCACAGTAGCGCCAAAAAAATATGGCAAAAAAATAAATCACCATGTAGAAGCAATTTTAAGGAACCCCAATATCGGCGGTATAGTTCTATACAAACCCATTGCCTGCTCATGCTGATGATATTGACAATATCGTGAAAAAGAAGCGAGCGAGAACATTCGCAAGTTTCAAAGCGAAATCAAGCAAAACGACATCAATAGAAATCAATTGAAGGATCGCTCTTATTTCTATCAAACACTCACACACATAACCAGAAGTTAAGTTAGGTTAGGTCCAAGGTCGGGAAAACGACTGTCGCACGTTTCTATAAAGCGGAAGAGATTATGAACATCTATTTCCATAAAATCACTTGGGGAATAACTTTCTCAGCTGTATTCGGTCTTTGAAAAAAGCGGACCATACACATGAGAATTAGAGAAGTTGTGAAAAGAATTAATATTCATATTCGTCCGCAGAAGTCTTTTGAAAAGACATGGCGCTTTGCGGCATGTCTACCCATGAGGTAGTTTCAAGTTATAACACCGATTACGAATCTAAAGTGTAGGCTTTTTACAGATAACAAATATTTGGTACGTTGCGGATCCAGGGGCCGAGTTCCCGCACACGTGATGGGGTAATTACGTGACTGAATTGCTTGTTTGTGCTATACTCATGCTGTCAAACACTTTAGTACCACAAATTAACATTGTTTCATAAGTGTTCGAATGAAATGAAGTCGATAAATGAATAGGAGACAGATGTTGTGCAATATAAATAGCGAATTTTGAAACAAAAATAATACTCGACTCACTCGATCACTGATGCTGTAATTTCAGCAATAGATTCGAATAGATCGTTTTTCGTAGCCCAGACAGGTGCTGATGTTTGTTCACCTAGTGATTATTGTCATCATGATATTTTGCTTTAGCAGGAACTTGCACGAACATGTGTGTTCATTCTGTTGGATTACATTGACATGGAAGTTCCATTTCTGACCAGTTTATTCCCTCTACAGTTACACGATATACATATATTTGTGCCCTGGCACACGGAACATGTTAAACTGTTCTATCATATCCATAAGAGACAATCGCAAGTTGCGGGCGGTTGCAGATTACAAGATTGCCTAGTAATTTCAAGACTGCTGGGCTCTTCGAAAATATGTGGATGTTTGACGTGGATATCACATCCTCTCTCTTATCTCTGAGCCATGATAGGACCCCGTTGATAGAAAGTATTTTCGCTTGGAACACCCTACAGTGGTTTGGGAAGTGAAATGAGTTATTTATGTTAATTTTATCACCGCGTAGGAGATCTTGATCGTGGCATGTGAATCTTGGTGAGATGTTGACTTGGAAACTCTTTTGGAAATTACACTAGGGGTGGTGTAATCGGAGTGAATTAATTCAGAACGATCAAATGGTTGAGTTATTTCTCTATTAAGAGGGAGCTATGAGATGCATCATTTTAGACCAGAACCGTAAGGCTCCGAATAATGACCCCCGAAACAGTTGGCTATCAAGAATCGCCTCAGTTGCAGATTACAGAGCCGTGAAATTCATTTAGGTGGTGTATTTCATTTTTTATCGACACAATTTACTTGCTCTGGCCGGCTTTTTGATGTGGTTCATTCTATGCAAGTCACTCTGTATACGTTTTAAACTTTAAACTCTATGAGTTTTTTTCGTTATTGAAAAAGGTGGAGAAAAATTACGTATTTATTCTGTTGACTAAAGGATCTATAGTAAACATTTTTCTTAAGATATCTTTGATCAATTTAAACCAACTGAAGATCCATTGCCTAACACTGGCATACAAACAATTAAATGTCAAATATATGTTAGATTGTATCGTTCGCTTCAGGTATGCACTAAAAAAAAGTTCCACGAATAAAAATCTTTCATATCAGAGCACATCAATAAAAGCGAACATCATTATAGCTTGAATACTCCAAAAAACTAGGGCTCTATAATAACCAAAAATAAGTACCTAACAGTAGCTTTACTATGCTTACAATATAGTAGAAGGTAGAAGGTATTGACATTTGATAAAAATTCAAAGTCAGTAAAAAGACGAAAAATATTGTAATGGAAATGATTCCGAGTACATACTTAGTTTCGAGAAAAGTTTCTTGCTTACAGATGAGTCAGTACTTCTCAAAAATATCGATTGGCTTACCTAGAAAAAATAAATGAAAAATATTATATTACCAAGCACAGACAGATAAGCAGATAGAAAGAATATCAAAATTAATCGACTTGAATACATATACATAGATTGAAAAATAATTTTTCGACATGTTCACACGAAAATACTTTAATGGATGTGGTTTTCCTCAACTCGTTAGACAAGGTTTGACAATCCCAATCAACAGATTTATCATTTACAAGATAGACGATTTCAAAAAATGTTTGCTATCAAGATATGTAGCAATGTTTTTGAATGATTGATTGTAGAAAAAAATAAATGTGTCACTTTTAATAAATTGATATACATACATACATCATAATCGACTTAAATATTACACATTTCTATCTATTCGAACAAAGTTACAAATTATAAATGAAAACTAAAACATTAAATTTTGTAGTTTTTCGCTTGATATTAATCGTTGTTTTTAACAACGAAAGGAAGTAGCGGAAAACTACAAGATTCAACGTTAGAAATAATTCAAACCGTTTCTGTCTTGAAATTTAGTTACATTAATAAATGTATTTCAAAACACGAATCAATCATTGAACACATGATTCATACGTATATGTACGTTGTATTTGATAGACATAAAACCAAATAATGAAAGGCTTTCAAAAACAAAAAGACTCAACAGAGAATCCTAAGTAACAGAAAGTGGGCACGTATGCAGTACACCACCTAAGCGTCGGCGTCGTCTTGAATCTCCCACTCTCTATTACACCTGATCGAAGGTTACTTATGTAGCGAACACTGAAAATAAAGGGTCCGCCATATAACGTTTTTTTTTTTTCAATTAGTGCTTATTTCGTGAATGGTAGCACTTAGCTCATGTTTGATTTGACAGATAATTAGTTTTATCCTTCCGCTGAACGAATATGGTTGTGTATACGCTTGAACAACGCTGGGAAATATTGCGACATTACTTTGAAAATCCGATGCCGATACACCCAAAACGAGCCAAAGTTTGGTGCGGATTTTGGTCCAGAGGCATTTTTCGAAAATGAGCAAGGCGTGGCCGTTACAGTCAATGGCGATCGTTATCGGGCCACGTTGAACGAATTTTTGTTCACAAAAATTGAAGAGGAAGATATCGGCAACGTGCCACACAGCCTAAGCTAAACTCGATGTTTTGCGCAATGTTTTTGAAAAAAAATTTATTTGGCGGACCCTTTATATATAACGGGTGATTTTTTAGCTGGTTTGGTTTTGGCAACACTGGTTTTGACAGCTGACGTGTGTTTAGTACCTTGTGTCACTGTCAAACAGCTTCAGTTTGGTTTGCAATTTAACCATGGATCGTCTTACAAATGAACAACGCTTGCAAATTATTGAATTTTACTATCAAAATTCGTGCTCGGTTCGGCGGCATTATTGGGCCATATTTCTTCAAAGATGATGCGAATCGCAGCGTTACTGTCAATGGTGAACGCTACCGAGCGATGTAAACAAACTTTTTTTTGTCCGAAATGGAAGTTCTTGACTTGCATGATAAGTGGTTTCAACAATACGGTGCCATTTGCCACACAGCACGCGAAACAATGGCGCAATTGGGAGGCGAGTTTGGTGAACAGTTAATTTCACGTTTCGGGTCGGTCAATTGGCCGCCTAGATCGTGCGATTTGACACCATTAGACTATTTTTTGTGGGGGTATGTGAAGGCTAATGTCTATAGGGACAACCCCGCTTCGATTGACGCACTGGAAGCCAACATCCATGTATTCATTCGTGAGATACCGGCCGATATGTGTGAAAGAGTATGCCAAAATTGGACAAAATTAGACGCAGCCGCGGTCAACATTTGCATGAAATTATCTTTAAACATTAAATTGCAAGGTTCAAACTATCGATTCAAATAAATATTTCATTCATTTTTTCGAATTTTTTGTGTTTTAAAAAAAAAAAAAAGTTCTAAACCTCTTAAAAAATCACCCGTTATATATATATATATATATATATATATATATATATATATAAATCACTGCTGTTCGTTAGTCTGGCTAAAACTCGAGAACGGCTGAATGGATTTTATTGACCTACGTCGTCAAAGTAAATCAAATTTGCGAAGATAAACATCATATGCTCACCGCAATGATGACCAGCGAGAAGCATACTTTTGTATGTATAACGAAAACAGTCGTATAAGTGAATAGATTCATAACTTCAAAAGTACTCGGGAACGCGAACGTAAGCGAGAGCTAAGTATTTGTATTGAAGAGGCATCAAAACTAATGATCCCATTTGAATGATTCCTATTTGGAACACAAAAATAGTCTTGAAAACCTGAGAAATAACATAGGCTAGATATCCTTTTTCATATTCCCTTGGAAACTCAAAAACAACTGGAACGATATCAAATTTTTGCCGCTATATACAATATGGGAACGAATTTAAAAACCGCTGTAACAATTTCAATACGGTTTTCACTTTTGGTATTATTCCCAAGTTACATAGACTATATTTCATTCCCATATATGGAAACAATGGGAAATTGGAAAATACTGGACCTACTTCAAAAACTATGTCACCATTAGAGCGCTTAATTGCCCCTGAGTAGCATAGATTATATATTTCATACCCACTCTGCCACTAGAATAAAAGCTTGGAGACTGCTTTACTTAACTTTCAATTTGATAAAAGTAGGGTCTGAGCTACTCCGCTACGATGATAAAACTAACTAAGAAACTCCGGTGATGGTTTTAAAGACGTCTTAGAACTGCAATAACCCATTACATTTTCACCCTTAACTAAATTCAACAGTAACATAAACTACCAACAACACAGATGACAGTTTATATTTTGCATGTACCAACACGATAATAATGATAATGCTGAAGATAACACATAACAACAACATCACCAGCAGCTAACCAACGACTCCACGTGGAATCACATTTCATTGACTGATACAGCTCACATTCTCTTACTACCAAAAGCTGTATAAGGGAACCAGTGAAATACATGAAAATCAGTTCAAGTCCCGGCAGTGCACAAATTAGGGACTCATTCTAGCAATCAAGTAAGAGTAACATTCCGGAGCTCTGGTCCCGGCAAGTGGACAAATTTGGAACTCATCATCCTAGTACTAGGGCAAGAGTAGGATTCCGGTACCGGCAGCGCAGAAGCAGAGTATAAGGAACCAAGCCTGGGTAAGTAAATATATTGTCCAACGCTACCTCGTTGTGAATTGATAGTGTCCAACGCTACCTCGTTGTGAATTGATAGTGTTCAACGCTACGTTGTTGTGAATTTAGTGGCTCCAATGGCTACCTCAGAGCAACCATTAACTCTCTCTTCCTAGTATCATTACAGAACTTATCATATCAAGAGAGTGATACCAAGAACCCAGCGTTACTCTAAATCCGAGCCCTAGAATAGGAAGCCTCTAAACCCAGACAGGCAACCGCAATCCGAGCCCAAGAGCTGGAAGCACATAACCCAGATAGAAATCCATTATCCAAGTGTCCCAAGACCAATCCAGGACAGGAAATCTTCATCCGACTGGCAGAGGACCAATTCAAGAATCTGGTCGTGAATCCCGAAGTAGACCACCTCCCAGTTGAACCCCAAGTGAAACTTCAACCGTAGAGGAGTGAAATCCACCCATATCGATAGGGACTTAGAAATATAAACATGAATTAAAATTATAAAACATTGTATGAAATGTATAAACCAAAACTATTTATAATATCGGTAATAAACTAGCTTCAATAATCTAAAGTTTCGCTGCTTTTTTAGAAGACTCTGGATCCGCTGAGCATACTCAAACTCAAGCTTTGAATCCGTAAAATAAAATAGATTTATCGATTCATATGCCTAGTTTTTACTTACTTTTATCACAAATTCCCAAAACAGCCAGCTTAAGGATCAAGGGAAATTTCGATCCACAAAATGAAGTAGCTTTAGCTCCGTTTCAAATGATACAGTTTCGATTTTCTGTCATGAAACACATGTTAGGTAAGTGTTTCTCTTAAAATTTGAAATAAAAAAAACGATTGAAATGTTCCTCACGGTACTTTCAGTTAACATGGTACAATAACAGCAACTTGAGTTGGAGAAACATCAGGGGACACAAGACAAATTTTCAAAAAGAAAAATATGATCTATAAAAATGTGCAAAAAATTCTGGGGCAGAAAATAAAAACATGTGAATTTCTTTCATATTTCATGGAATTTAATCCAGATGAATTGAAGATATTACTCTCAGTGGAGTCATTTAAGTAAGCCCATCACTTAACGAGATGGAGGCCTTACGAAACACAGTAAAAAAGTTAAGCTGAAAAGATGTATTTTGGTGCTTTACTCTCACTGCCCAACAACCCTTTTACTTAAGACAAATTCTTTCCAATAAAAATGAATACTCTCTGTCCATAAATTTTAGCAGGAAATAAGAACTGATTGGCAGTTAAACTCTTCAAAAAAAGATGAGTTGGTTGGTGAACATTTCTCATAAAAAAATCTTATCCAATTCAAAACAGCAACGCTTTTAAATCGTATTAAATATGTCGGCAAATTTCAGCTTGAAAATAAAAAAATTGCCTCAAGCGGATATTTTATCACAACATTTCCTACCAACAGATTTCCAATATGCAATTTATTTTGCTTCAACTGATGGCATTTGCACGTGGGTGGACAAATCTTTTTCCCGAAAGGAGGCTGACCTTTTAAAAATAAACTGTTCATCGTTTTCTTTTTTTTTTTACTTCCTTTTTTTGACACAATCGTGATGGCTGGAACCCTCTAGAACAAATATATGTCAAGCCAATACATGACTTCTCACTTGTTATTGGATTGACTTGGTATGAGAATGAGAAAGGGTACCAAAATAAATATACATGAGTTCCCGTAATGTATCCACTTTATGCAGACATATGTAAACTAACAATTTTGCTAATAGATATAATCAACGATAATGTCAAAGAATGGAGCATGAAAGTTGATTTTTTATTTTCTTTTTGTTGGTTCGTATTTTATGGTTTTTACAATTTGTATATTCGACAGCACGTCATTGTAGGATAATTTTATGCAGACTCAAAACATTTTCAACTAAAAATGTGGTTGGTTTTGGCAGCAGCTGAGTCGATGTTACAGTGATGTTATAAAGTAGCATAGATAGTGGCATGTTTTTCTTATAAACAGTTGGTTAAAATAGTTTGTTGCAAGGCGAAACTTTTATTACGAAGAAAACGAAGCTTTTGGTGTGATGGAATGGTAAATATCCAAATTTAGATATTCTTTGATTGGTTTCGAAATTGTAAGAGGGTAATCAACTCTTTGATATACAACTTGAAGATGTAGAAACAACTAATTTTTCCAGTTGAGCGGAGCCATTACGTGCAACGTGTTCATTTGGAAGACACACGAGATTCTGACTAACGAGGTCTGCAGTCGTTTGTCATCGCTCTCCACGAAGGGAGTGTCTATCATAGGTTCTGGAACCATTCGTGAAGATCCAATTATGTACAATTCTTTGCTGGTTTAGATTCAGCAGTGAACTTGACTTAAACCGAGGGAGAGTTGACCTTATTAGCCTCGCAAATCATCGTATCAGACTGCATATCCATTGAACGTCAATCAAAAGATATGCAGGTTGCGAGATCATCAAAGCTACGAGGGCAGTCCGATAAGTACCTAGCCTCTCCGCCCAGTAGCGCCAATATCGCAAGAGAAACTTACTGTAGTGTAGTACATTTTTGTAGAAGTCTACTGTCGAAATTTCAGCCAAATCGAACTCGTAGTTTTGTTTTAACCGCGTGTGGAAGCAAAAAAGTCAGCGGATTTTAGAAAAATTGAAAAAGAGCAATATCAGTCAGTGATTCGACTCTTGTTATTGGAAGGGAAATCACGCAGCGAAATCAAAGGACGGTTGGATGCTTCGATGGCGACCGTCAAAAATTGGTTCAACGAGTTTCAACGTGGTCGCACGTCGCGTCGGTTTTTGATGAGCCACGCCCAGGTGCCCCGAAAACGGCTACCACTGAGGACAATGTGACAAAAATCCACGATCTCGTATTGGCAGATCACCGATTGAAGGTGCGCGAGATAGTAGGCATCCTGCATGAATTTTTGGGCATGAGAAAGCTGACGGCGCGATGGGTGCCGCGTTTGCTCACTCCGCACAACAAACGCAACCGCGTGACCACTTCAGAGCTGTGTTTGACGCTGTTTAAGCGTGGTATACACCAGAGACCAAGGAACAGTCGAAACAGTGCACTTTACCCGGCGAACGTGCTCCAAAGAAGGCGAAAACTGTTCCATCGGCCGGAAAGGTGATAGCCACCGTTTTCTGGGATCCACAAAGTGTGATCTACATCGACTACCTGGAGTAGTTAAAAACGATCACAGGACAGTACTATGCCGAATTATTGGGCCGATTGGACACCGTATTGCAGAAAATACGGCCCCATTTAGCGAAGAAAAAAGTAATCTTCCACCACGACAACGCACCGGTTCACACCTCCGCCATCGCCTCGGCTAAATTGGTCGAGTTGGGCTATAAACTATTGCCCCATCCACCGTATTCTCCAGATTTGACCACGTGCGACTTCTTTTTATTTCCAAACTTTAAAAAATCACTTGCCGGGCAGAAATTTGTGTCGAATGAAGAGGTCAACACCGCCACCGAGGCCTACTTTGCGGAATACGAGAAAACGTATTTTTCAGATGGGTTAAAGAAGTTGGTCAGGTGTATCGAACTAAAAGGAGATTATGTTGAAAAATAAATCAACACTTTTCCAAAATTTTCGTTTTTCTTTTGTGGGCTAAGTACTTACCGGACTGCCCTCGTACCTTTTGAATTTTGCACAAACCATACTTATGTTTAAACAGAGAAATGGTCTGGATCTTATCTTGCGTGTATCAAAGGGAGAACAATTAGGCAGTGTGTCGAGAGTGGCATCCACTTTGCTGGGAAAGGCCCAATACCTGGCGCAAAGCCATTTTTTTCTTAGATATTTGGCAAAAGAGAACATCATCAACTTGGAGGTTGAACGCATCCAACGCCGTCGTATGCCTGTTTCAAGTCGGTAGATCTATTGAGCACTTCAAGCACAGAGTCTTGTAGCATGCATCATAGAAAAGCTGCCGTACGAGTAGGTTAGAATTGCACCGCAGTTATCTTCTTTTTTTGCGCCACCCCGCTTTCGTGGTCTTAAACGGAATTGTAGAAATTACAATTGTCGAACTTGGGCGAAACGTATACACATAAAGAAGAGGCCAATTGATCTTCTCCATCTTACATGTCTTCTTTTATTTAACAATTTTCATTCTAAATACTATCACATCACCATTATACTGAAACAGCCTCACCGTGTTGCTCGTGCCATAAATGTTAACATGTCTTTCTGTTAAAATAAACGTCAAGCAGAAGTTCTCGCAGTGTGCGAAGCCGCAAAGCACCTAGCTACGCAAAACTTGATCAACAAAAATATTGACTTCTTCATAGACAGTCAGGCGGCCATTAAAACTATCTCATCCATTACCACAAAATCCAGACAAGTAGACAGCTGTCGCAGTAACCTTAAACTACTCAGTGAAACACACACAGTAAGTCTAACCTGGGTTCCAGGACATCGCGACATAATCGGTAATGAAATGGCGGATAAGCTGGCTAAAACCGGGTCAGCACTCGAATCCAGCGAAACGAACACTTCAGTTCTAATGCCGCTAGAGCAAGAAAAAAACAGTATCAAACACAAATTTCTAAAAACCGCCAATGACAAGTTGTCATCTTTAGAAACATGCCGAGTCTCCAAGAACCTTTGGCCAGTTATTTCCAAGAAAAAACAGAATTTCTATTCCAGCTTAGCAGACCTCGGCTCTCGCTCTGTTGATTGGCATTCTCACGGGCCACAACTCGGTGGGTACCTACATGATGAGAATGGGCAATAGCACATCCAACTTATGTAGATGATGCCAAGACGAAGAGGGAGAGGAAGGATCATTCCACTTCGTTTGTGAGTGTCAAAGCTTGGCCCACACTAGGAAAAAACCCTCGGAGAATACTTCTTCGACGAACTGGGCGACATCTCTAATCTCCCATTGGAGCCATAGGGCTCCAAATGATTCAGTGGGGATTCTCTAGTCCAATAAACCAACCACCAACCCAACCCTCTACCTCTCCAATCCTCCCACCTCCTCATCCTCTGATTTTCCAGGGGAGCACAATCAATTTAGCTGTTGAAAGATGCCACAGAATGTTTGACGGCTTCATCTATAACAACTTATGATGGTATGTACCAGCTGCGTCAAATGGATTTATCGGGTACGCGGTACACCTATTATGAGAGTAATTGATTGTAACGAGCCGATTGATATTTGGTCGACTGGGAAATGGGTTTCAAGCATAAAACTAAGTTTCTCTACTTTCGACCTGGCCTAGTATTTGTCTTGCTCCTTTAAAGGACTTTAAGAAGCCTACGGGTTCCACTGAGTGTTTATATGTTCTCACAAAATTCTTTGAAAGAGGCATTCTTTGGTCTTTGAATTGACCTTTAAAACCTCCAATTTTGATCTGTACGGGTTTCAGTTGGTCTCTTATTTGGTTGTGTTGAGTGACTAATTAAGAAGATTCATGGTTTCCCTTTAAAGTTCCTGTAGTACAGCGTTCCATCGAACATCGTAGATCTACTAAGTGAAGCTGGACATTATACAGTTTCTTTATAAGGGCACATCAATAACTGCATTCACCGCTTTTGAGCTCACATATATAGCTGCTACGAAATTACCAAGTGTCCATTTCGTTTTTTGTGACTCCATATAATCAAAAGAGTAGCGACCACAACTTGTAGCATGGAATGGAAAGTACCTACCTTTGATCCGGCAGAACTTTACAGTTCGTAGTTTTTTTGGCATACTCGTCAAATAATATCAAGACAATTACTAATATCTAAGTCAATGGACCGTAATGGTTAGCATGTCTGCCTGTTACGCAGGAGATTCGTGGTTCGAATGCCAACAGAAACCAAAAAATGTTTTTCCTCAGATATCAGCTTTTGCGAGAAATAGGTAAGTCCTCCGTTGGTATATTCATTGCCATGAAAAGTGCTTTCTCAATTAGCCGTTCGGAATAGGCAGAAAATTGTAGGTCCCCTCCATTCCCTCACAAGCCATGGTTACGTTAGGCCCCTGTGCTCAGCACTCAGTTGCGTCACTTTATTTAGGTGCATAAGTACGTATGTAAGTCAGTGAGCAGGAAGAAACTTGCAAGATGGTTGTCTCTCGTGCTGCATTTAGTACTGGCTCAAACCAGTTTCTGACCGTTAGCATCGCAGCAAATAAGTTCCAACTTTCACAAAACTCGCAGTTTCGCAACTTCACTACAAGGCAGAAGAATTGAGTTCCAGAGAAAGCAAAAAGGCGCAAGAACTCACTCTTCTTTTCAAAGCTTGCGGTCACCCCCACCAAGTCTTGTCTACTAAAGTGATAAAGTTTAGGTGATGGAAGGTAAATCCGAAATAAATCGGATCGTCCATCATAGAGGATGTAACACAATCTTATACGGCATAATTTTCCACAAACTTGGGCAGCTATGAAGAGTATACATAGGAATGCAGCGGTCTTAACCCTTGGCTGTTTAGAACCAACTGAGCGGCGAACAAAATTGAAAGCTTAGCGGCATCGGTCTGCCATTCAGCTTACAAATTTGTTCCAACTTTGTTTCCTAGCAACTGACGGTGGTGATAATGCTCATTTTAACAGTGGATGACTTTAAACAAAATTTCGAAAAGCTCTCTCAAAAAAAATACTCGATAGGTATAACATCACTGAAGCCACTTAAAATCTGCTAACCGAGAACTAGTTTTTCCACAAAAAAAAAAAAAAGAAGCAACGACAACGTGCTTTGAATGTAAGAGGGATGTCTGTTTCCGAAACTATCACACAAAAAAGAAGAAAATATTAATACCCAACGAAGTGACGCAGAGATTACATTTGCATAATGTTTCACGACGATAGTGCTGTACTTGGTCCCCAAGCCAACCGCTTATTAGGTATAGCGTATAGGTCAACGTTTTCACCTTAAACTGTACTAGTTGTTTTGTCCCCGTAACAATACGAAAATAGCAAAGATATAGATAGATACGCGATACGAATTTAAAGGCGGTAGATACGTTCATTATTAGGTTCCACAGGAAATTAAGTGCCTTCTTTACTCCCCTTCCCTGGCACTTTCCACAGCGCTATACCAACTAGTCCAGTTTGATTTGAAGTAGGTTACGCTGCCACATACGAGTAGGTATTTTCTATTAATACTTTCCACTTTTCCCATTTTGTATATTCCATTTTCACTGCAGACAATGTATGCATTGTTATTCATTAGAAATGCAATTTCATGTAACCAGGTCCTGGGCAGACTGACATCTCTACGTGGTGTATGTGTGTGTGTGTGTCGTTAAGATATTCCACTTTAAGGTAACCGCAATGTTGGTACAATTTTTGTTGCATATGCCAAAAGGCACTTAGAGGAAACTTTGTTAGGCGTTGTACTGTTTTACCCCAGCCACGCCATGGCAAGAGTTCGTTGTTTGTGCACTTTTTAAAGATAGCTGATGTGATAGGTGTATGTGTGTGTAACTGTAACCAACTCTGCTTGCCACTATACGAACTCATGGGCGGAAAAATTTAAAGCCAAAACGGGGTTTCTCTTACGTACCGTTTTAGAAATAAACTTGCAGCACAAGGACGAAGACGATGTGACGGAAAAAATTCTCATTTGCGTGTGTGTATGGCTCTGTCGGTGTTGGCGTTCTTCACCCGACCGAGCCACATTTTTTCCTAGCACCAGCAGTCAGTAGTTACACATACACGTACGCGTCACTAAAATTTATGATACTCCGGCGACGCCAGTATATATTTGTCTTTCTAGCTCTGGCATTTACATGCAAAGAAAATGTCTTCGGGACATAAGTGGGTGGGTGGTATGCCGCCAATTTGGTAGGCAAAAGCTATAGCAAGTAAAGCCTTATGCACTCGATGTGCCGGTTAAATGTTTGAACGCGCGTACCGTGGCGTACATAAGTTGGAAAACTGAATCAGCAACCGTCGTTGTGTGTGAAGTGATGAATATCCGTAATCCTTTTGATCTGGTTTTCAGTTTATTTCTTACACCATGCAATGCTGTTCCATTTAAAGCTTGCAAAATAAATTGAAAATAAAATGACACGTGTAATAAAGACGTTTGACGTTCTGTATATCCGTGTGTACCTGCAACGGTGTGGTGTACGCGCTCCAATGACGTTAATACAGCGCGCTCGTGGTTTCAATAGACGTTGCTCACACAGAGGAAAAACCACTCGACGTGCATGTTACTGCTGCTTCTTTTTTCTTTTTGCGAAAATTAAAGCTCCATCATGAGGGAGTAGTTATCGTATTTTCACCCCACAGCACGGGACTGGCCCTTTGCAATCGTGCATCGAAGTAGGTACCTACCTATAAATGGAGAAACCATGCATCCAGACGAAACCACATCAGTAAATCCTCATACAATTATGACATTTGAAAACCATTTTCGATGGTCACAAAGGAAATACTCATCACGTGTCAGTTTGCTCTTAATTCACTAATTTAGCAGCGGTTCTTGACACACATGCAACTCTGAAGGCTTCAGCACATTTACATTAGTTAAAGGAACAAACATCCTGTCTGTCCAAATGAAGTTGGACAGCAAAACAAATGTAACCGGTATACCACGTTGTAATGGATACAAAGCATGCAATGGACGTAATGGGGCGTTAGATATAGTCGGGCAGAAGCTAACATCGCCGTCGTCATTGGTGACTGCCAACATTAGCAAACACATTTGCCATCACATTTATATGGCAACTGAAAAAAAAACTTTTATACAAAAGTAAGGAGGGATTGAGGAAAATGGAAATAGTATAATGGTTATGGTAGATTGAGCGTATCGCATGGAATAGGCAATTATGTGACATCATTCAGGAAAAGACATTTGAACTGAGAGGTTGACTTTTGGTAACTAAAAACTATAACTATGCGGAACTACACGTTTCAAAGACTTCTTAGGCATAGAAAGGAATGGGGAAAGCTTGCGAGGCAAGATTTTGTTAGAATTTTGTTGTATGCTTGCAAGTACACCAGAGTGGCGGGGAAAGTGTCGTACCCCTACCGGATCACTTATGTGAAGCAGATAATTTTGAAAAGTTGTGATATCCACCAGATCACGATGCTCATAACGCCGAAAAGGAAGACAGGCCCCACAACAAGGGTTGTTCAACGAACTTAAGGAAGACCCTTTTCATTTACAATACTTTCAACTGGCATCAACCAATTCCAGAAAAGATCTTGGAGTTCTTCTTTGGCTGGCTGTAAGGTTCGAGATCACAACGTACTATCACATCATCTAATATTGACTTGACAACCATTATCGAAAACAAGAAAAAAGAGTCAGTGAGAAAAATCCATTGAAGAACAATGATGTGCCTTTGTGCAATCGCGGTGTGTGTCGTGTTTATTCGTTTAGCAACCAACGTATTTGGAGATTTGAAAAATTTGAGTTTAAAAAAAAAATCGTGTAGGATCGTGTTGGTTCGTGCATATAGACACGGGTGCATATAGACACTTCCGAAGGACAAATGTGCGATGTGCAAAGCTACCGGTCGTTGCGATCGAGAAATAGCTGAGGTTGGAGATGGCCGAGAACAAAGCGACAGACCAGCTGCAACTGCAACGGAGGGGACCTACAATTTTCTTCCGATTCCAAACGGCTAATCGAGAAAGCGCTTTTCATGGCTATGAATTTACTAACAGAGGACTTGCCAATTCCTCGCGAAAGGCGATACCCGTGGAAAAACATGTTTGCCTCTGTTGGGATTCGAACTACTCTTAAGTAAGTTAAGTTAAATTTAAAAAAATAATTGATGTAGTTAGTTGCTTCAATAAATTTTTTATCAAACGCTGTAAACAAAAAATGCTTTTTCCTATGTCTTGTAGATTTGAGATAATTAAAAAATAGTAAAATGCAAGCAGTGAGATATGCCCGCAACCCCTGCTTCTGATCGTCATAAGCAGCTTTGGGGTGGGTGCAAATTTTTTATATGAAAAGTTTCCTTTAAGATTAGAGAATATTTTGGTTTTAAAAGAGAAATATAGTTTTACTATTTTTCAATTATCTCAAAAACTATGACATAGAAAAAAATAGTTTACAGCGGGAATATGTTATTATTTTAGTTAAGAATAAGTTGGGGAATAAGTGACAGTGACAAGAAATAAAAAAAGAGCGATTTTTCAAAGGATCGGCAAAAAAATTGAAAAAAAATGATGGAGGATTTTTTCAATGGGTACTATAACATAAAAAATTTAAAAAAAAAATCAGAGATGCAAATGCAGAACGTTGTCCGATTTGGCGTGGAATGCCTTAAATACAAGTTGTTTGACTGTAAGTCAAGGATTTTACAAGGGATAGAGACCATTTCCGGATGCTATTGGTTTTAGTGGTAGTGGTTACGGACTAAGAGCTGGTTGATAACAGTTGATTAAAAGAAATTTAAGTAAAAACAAATGATAATGCTCGTGCAATATATCTACAGTTTACAGATCACAAACAAACTATTTCTCGTATGAGTAAATATTTTTTGGCTCACTTCGCCGAATCTGTCGATATCGCTTCTAGCGGAGATTTCTCAAATATTTGGTATTTTAATTGGCAACAGTGTTTCTAGTAAGGAAGTGAAGGTTTTTTTCTTCTAGAAGAGAAGCGAATTGAGTTTGAAAAAGTACTGTACGCTCGACTAATTTTTTCATCGTCAATTCAAGTCACAACAATCAAAGAAACCTTTTCTACCACCCACCAGATACACAATCAAAGTAAAAACCAACAACCATGACTTCCACTGAGTTGAAATCCGGCCTCACCAACAGTGCCCGTCTATAAGGTCGCGTTCTGAAGCCAAGCCCACAAGGCCCAAATGCACGTTCCAAGCACAATCAACAGAACGCGCCGAACATGAACGCGAGCATGAACTCCGTGAATCCCAGTAAAATTGTTGAGAAAAGTCGCGTAAAACACGCAGTGAAGTTTGCGGCAGTAGAAAAGGCCCCCCAGAGAAGAAGAAGTCACCAACACGGACTTATCGTTGTCTTGTAACCATAATCAACAGCCAAATGGAAGGATTCTACCTAATGGATTCTCATCGGGCGTCTTCTGGTGAAGGATTACACTCCTCTGCCTGTATGCCTCTTCCAAATTTCTGTTTAAATTCGGTTGAATACCTGTCTCTAAACAAGTCGTAATACTTCTAAGATCGCATCACATCTAAAAACTTTATCATAATCCAACTCAGATAGTTATTTAAAAACAAATTTTTGCTAACCATTCATGCAAATCTTAAGAAAACTTAACTGACATTGAAGGGAAACCTGGGGACGAATTACCGCATCAGTGATCGAGTGAGCGAGTACTACTTTTCTTTCTTACTATTGTTTTTCATTTGTTGACCTAAATTCGTTCAAATACTTATGAAAGAATGTCAAATTCTGGAACTAAAGTGCTCGATAACGCGATTAGCAGTACCAAAAACACATAATTCAGTCCCTTATCACTCGGTCACGTGTGCGATAATACGGTCCCATATTCAATTGAAGAATAACAAAAAAAAAAAAAAAAAAAAAAGACAATCCCGTCCTACACTCTTTGAGAACAACCTTCAACCTTTGTTAATTTTTTGTTTTACTTAATTGTCAAAACTTTTATGTGTAATTTAAAAATACAAACCACGATTTTTATTTACTTAGTGATTGTCAATTCGATAATTGGGGGTATATTAGTGGTCAGTACGTTTTGCCACTTTACATTGAATAAACTTATTTCAGAAAAAAGCTTGCAAATTTTTTCTACCGGTTTATAGCCTGAGTTGCTCGAAAAAGAGCTCAAAAATTTAATTGAGCTTGGAGCCAGCCGTGTCCCGTGTTGCACAGATGCTCAAAATCGTTCCTCAACACAACGAACATAGCCTAAACACGTTCGTAATATTTACAATAATTTTATAAAAAGTGCTAACTATTTTAAAATCTACCAAACAAATTTTTTTTTCATTGGTTTCTTGTAACACTGCAAATATGTTTTCAATTTCTATTCTGCATTAGTGAAAAGCGAAAAGACAGAAATGCAAAAATTATAAAATTATTTTTAGAGCACTTTTGCAACGTTGCACTTTGGTGCCCGTGACATAATAAATATCATGCCTGCATGTTGTGCGGGAGGTTCGATTCCCAACAGAAAACAAAAGCTATCGGTTTGTGGTGACCGTAGCGTAATGACATGTCTGCCTGTTACGCGGAAGGTTCGTGGTTCAAATCCCAACAGAAACGAAAAAATGTTTTTCTATGGATTCGCTAGCAATTGGCAAAGCCCTCCTTCCGAAAGTAAATTATTATTGCCATGTAAAGCGCTTTCACGACTAGCCGTTCGGAACAGGCAGAAAATTGTAGGTCCTCTCTATTCTCTTACAAGGCATGGTTTTGAGAAATGCGGAGTTCCCTCCTCTGTTGCGCCATCCAATGTACATATGTTAGTATGGAACACTTTTCAGTAAAGAACAAAAACTTTGCATAGAGGGCAAAGTCTTTGCATAAAATGCCAAAAATGCCCTGATCATAGTTTCTGTTTGCCGCAATAGCCACTTTTTATTGTAACTATCGAACAAGACAACAAGTGATTTGATAACCCTTTGGTGCCCCTGGCCCTGGTGTAATGGTTAGCATATGTATCTGCCTGTTACGTGAAGGTATGAGGTTTGAATTGAAAAATCCGAAAAGTTTTTTCATTGGTATCATCTTTCTCGAGGAAATAAATTGCAAGTCATTCGAGACTTGTTCCACTGCTATGAAAAACATACCTACCCTTCTCTTTCCTCATCATATAGCAATATTGAGAGAAATGCACTAGGCCCCGGGCTCCCCACTCTGTTGTACCACCCCATTTATTAGTTCATTCGTCTAAGTATCTCAATTCTTAAAAACATCTTTTTCTTTTAATATGAGCTCTGAAAAAAGTTGCTCACTTTCAACTGCTCTTGAAACGTAGCATTGAACAAATGATGTAGCAAAAGAATAAAACGCATAACAATCGATTTACATTAAAGAATTTGCACTGCTTTCGAAAATAAATATCTTCTTTTGCAGCAGATTATCACAGTGTGCACTTCGCAACTAAGCTCTTCGAGTGAGTTTTTTAATTTTATCACACAATTCGATTACATTGCAGCTAACAATGTCATAGCCATAAACTGGGTGCTAAGGTGATTCACGTCTAACATGCACAGCAAACAGTACAGCTATGACAAAATGCTTAATTATGTCATTATCAAAGCGCCAGTCGGGCTGACAATCAGTAAACTCGGTCAACCATCAAAGACCATCACCGCAACAACAACAACAACATAATAATAGTATATTTTGAATACCCCCTCCCCCTCCCACTATTGCACTATTGCAACCGAAATACCAATAGCTACTACTACTACTACTACTACTATCTATTATTATAGATACTTGCGACACGACCGCCACACTACCTACCTCTCAGTCAGAAAGTGAAAACTATTTGCGCCAAGTTTTCTGTTTGGCATGTAGCTTATTATTTATTGCTTCGAATTGAGTTTATCTAGTTAGACATAGACGTGCCGACGACGACGACAACGACAACCACCCAACCGGCATTGCCTTTCGTATCAATTTCAAGACTCTTCTCTACTTGGGCACCAAAGATGTGAGAAACAAAATACAAAACGAAACTAAATTGTTGGCAGCGAATTGTATCTTGATTTATTATGGCTTGATTATCCTCTTGCCGCAGATTAGTTAGGCAACACTACACAGCGCCAGAATATGATTGAGAGTAACAAAAAGAAAAGAGATAAATAATGTTGACTTTAATTTAAGCAAAACAAACAAGTAAGGAGGATCCTTGAAGTCGTCCATAAAGAACAAACATAATAAAGTTGCATGAGAGTGTGATACCAGTTCACTTTGTCTTCTTTTATTATTATTCCATTTTCTTCGTTTCGCCATTTGTCCTTTATAAAGTCTTTCGATTTGTTTTCTGGATGGCACTACATATGTTTGATATCGACCGACATAAAGGGTTTAGGATAGCAACCCTATCAGCAAAAGCCCATAATGGGAAAGTCGAATCTGCTAAACTAATCATTGACAGCCAAAGTGATTTTTAAAAGAATCTGCTTTCTGATAAACTATCTCATGTCAAAGGATGACCTAAAGCAACGATGAGTTGACATTAAGACAGACAGCTTTTGTCTCCAGTTAACAAATTGACTGTCGGGGATTTTATCACGCACCAAAGGACAATCCACATTCAAATGGGGTCATCGAAGAACACAGAGACGGGACAGACTACACAATTTTGTTTGGTGTTGGTTGAGCACTTTGGCAAAAATATTGTTTTTTGTTTGAAGTCAACTTCACATATAGTTTCCTATGACTTGTGAAAAGACCATGGATTTTAGTTTTAAGAAATTGTTCGTCTGTGCAGAAGAAACATTGTATTTTGTATTGCAGTTTTTACCTTTCCTGCCAAACAAACAGAATACATATTTAGTAATAAGAGAGAAGAAAAAAACCATTGTTAGTAAACTTACTGACTTATGAATAGGATTGAGTGCTATTCTTTTTCTTTCTTTATAAATTGAATTGAAGTTTACTTAATTTCAACTTTATTTGCACAGCGTATACAAACAAACCACTGATGTGTGATATGTTTTTTTAATAATACCGAAAACGAAATCAACAAACTGCGGAGTGAGAGTTAAATGTAAATTACTGACAATATTTAAATCAAAAGTAAATTTCCATGCAAAACAAACAGAAGAAAGTTAGCTCTGGACAAATAACAATAACAAAATAACACAATACACAAATAATGATTTGAAAAAAGAAATAAAAAGAAAAAATTATGCATAGAAGACACCGCTTTAAATTCATCGATTTATGCAGTTAAATAGTTTTTGCTTAAAAAGTCTCCTCCAAATGCCAAAGGTAAAAAGAAGCTGTTAATTGATTAGACCGAAGATATAATATGTAACTCTTTTGAAAGTTGGAGATTGGGATTGAGTGCTGAACAGTTGGTTGATATTTTGACAACGACAAGGCAAAGTATATTTGATTTCGATATGACAGATTTTTACACTGATGTTATACAGGTTCACTTACGTATGTTTAAAATATATGAACTCTCTGAGCTCTTTTGGAAAGCCTTGAAAATTGTATTTTCCTTTTCAAACAGCTCAAGAAAGATGATCTGTATGGGAAAGTTTTTTTCGAAAAAGTTGCGTTCGTATAATTTTGCACCACACTGGAACAAGTCTAATGTAAACAAAAAGCGGGGTTTGTGTTCACTTATAGTTCTTTGGCATAACAGAACAAAAAGAATTCAAGTTTCAAGATATCATCTTGAAGGACACAACATTTTGGGTGCAAAATGAAAAAAGTCTTTTTTTTTACAGCGTTGTTAACTTAAATTTTTAAAAAACCGAAAATTGTTTAAAATTGACGAGCATTGAGTTGAAGAAGTTGGAGATTGCCTGAATATCTCTAGTCTACTTTTCCGTAGAAATCGGTCCAGTAGTTTTTAGGTTTCCGTTCCCGTTGGAATATGGAGAAAAAAAATAGTAATAAACCTATTCTCATCAAGTTTCATCAAAACCAGTCAAGACATTTATAGAATTTTATTTATTAAGAAGAAAGAAAAAGTAGCATTCTAATAGTAAAACAATTGTAGCTTTTTTTCCTTGTATACCAAGAATTAAATGTAGTATATGCCAGAAATAATTTAGTATCATAATGTTGCAAAAACTTTTTAAATCCTTCCTGTAGCTTTTATTGAAAATTCCAGTCAACTTCATTATGTTGCTTTTTGGAAGTTTTCTCCTATACATGTCTGTAGTTTTTTAGTGACCGTCCCCCGAGGAGTATAGGTATTAACTATAGTCTATGTTACTCAAGGATGAGTGAAAGAGTTTTTGAAACTGGTCCAGTAGTTTTATTTTAAATAATAGCCAACACCATGTCGCTTTTTGGGGTATCGCATGTCAGTTTCGTTTTTTGTGCGTCGTATTCTAAAATCTTTCCTTTTATTATTTTGCCAAAATGAAAGCTTTGACCATTGCAATGAACAAGCTTATCGTATTTTCTTGTACACATAATCTTTTTGAAACAGTAAACAATAAAAACTATTTTAAGTCTAAAACTTCGGTTTTGAAGCTAAAGCTTACTTTTAGATGAATAAAACAAAGCCTGACCTAGTAGCAAAAATTGTCTTCTAGTCATAATCTTTGCAAAATATCAAAATAGGGGGTCGAATTGCCGCATCAGTGATCGAGTGAGTGAGTACCATTTGCCTTTCAAAATCTGGTCTTTATTACACAACATCAGTCTGCTGTTGGACTTCAATTCGTTCAAATACTGATGAATGATTGTCACATTTTGGTACTAAAGGCTCGATAACGCGAGAAGTAAAACCAAAACCACATAATTCAGTCCCGCAATACTCAATCACGTGTGCGGTAATTCGGCCACTGAATTCATCTAGGTTTAACCTATATTTTCAGCTAAATAGCTTAAGCTGGTGAATGAATTGTAGTAAACTTCAAAAATATCAAGATTTTAACAATTTATTTTTAAAAAAATCTGAAACTTCCAATGACAACTTTCATCACACTTTTTGGTTTCCAAAAGAAAATGTGCTATCGCATTCTAATTAGATTTTGAGGACTCATCAGACCCCATAGTGGCCAAAAATTGTCAAAACGCGCTGAAAACCTATTTACTTTTGATGTAGGTACATTAATTCAACTAGGAAGTGCGTTTTCACTCGGCACAACTCTTGACTTGAGTACTGCAAAAAAAAAAATTATCGGTGTTATCACGAAGAGAGAGAGAGACTTGCCTGGCAGCGGTCTACCGAATTCGTTCAACTCTAACACCGAAATATGCAGGTTTACGCAGCTAATTTCACTCTGGATCATTTTATGGATCTCAACGGAAAAAACTAAGCCCGAACAACGCAGTCAGGCGCAAAAGCTATCAAACAAAAAAAAATCTGATACGTGTAACATTGTACTTTTTCAGTATGCCGATTCAAAAATAAAAATATTTTTTTTTTTAACTTAGAACATCTCACTAAAACAACAAAACCATGCGTCAACCTGAACAAGTAAAGTTGAAAAAACGATTTTGGTACATGACCGACTTGGAAAATTTTCTTTTTTTCAAGTACTTCAATAACTAGCCGCCCGGCCGCGCCGTGCCGTAATACCTTCAACGTTGTGGGACTAAAACTCAAGAAATGGAAATCTCACGAGGTATTCAACACATTTTTCAGACCAAAGTTTTCGGAGAAAATACTTTTAAAAAATGAAATGAATCGCTTTTTAACGATTTTCGACAATTGTGGAGCAGTGGTGCACTGTCCTCTAGGCGGACAATGCAGATATTTCTGAGATTAGTTTAAGCTATGACTACCTAGGTTTGGCTTCTTCTTAAAAAAAGCTATAGCTTATATTTTATTCGCAAAATACTTTAAGCGTTTTGTATCGAAAAGAGCTCTTAAGAGCTTTTCACTAGTCTCGTTCGATGGTTTTTTTTTTGCATCCTTCCTTTTGGGGATGTTTGTTTTTGTTGTAGTTAGATATAAATAACCCGCGAAAGAGGAAGGATTCAGGTAAGAAAACTGAAGTAAATAAAATTTGTATCAGTGTTTTTTGGGCAAACGCCCTATTTTCGCTTTAACTTTCCTTCACTTTTTTCAAAAAAGATATCAAATGAAACAACAGAATGAGGAGCTTCTTTTTCTTTTCTCAAATGTTTCTTTTGGGTATACCTACTACAACTCCCTTTGTGACTTTGACACTCAAAGTCAATTTCTTTGCTGGTTTGAATTAAATTTAACCCGTGGCGTGATGGTTATTATGTCTGCCTATTAACCCAAAGGTCCGTGGTTCGAATCCTATAACAGGGGCAAAAAGGTTTTTCCACGGGTATCGTCCTTCGCGAGGAACTGGCAAGTCCTCCCTCCGTTTGTAAATTCATTGCCATGAAAAGCACTTTCTTGATTAGCCGTTCGGAACCGTCAGAAAATTGTAGGTAAACTCCCTGGCATAGTTGTGAGAAAAGTGCGAGGCCCCGGGACTTCTATCAATATTTGTACTGTATAAAACAAGTAAAGATCATTTAGCGCTTGTTCAGATAATTGTAAATCAATTTATTTTCGTTTGCTTCAACACCATGAATCGTTTAGTAAAATATGTTTTCCAACTTGATGGCAAAACTTTGCTATATCATTTGCGTAAGACCAATCCTATTACATTTTTTACATTTCATTGAAAAGTGGTTTAAAAATATTAAAATTTAAGTTGTAGGCACTGCAAGAACCCCTTCTTTTGTAAGGAAGACAAATTTCAAAATGGAAAATGTTCAACAGCGTAGAAAAACACAGCATTTTTATGGGAGTATCGGAAATGCATCGATATCATCAATAAAGTGTGAGTCAAGACTTTTTGATAAAAAAAAGTACATAAATTAATTGGACAAAGGATACACACTCATATTTTTTATTTTTTTAATAATTTTAAATAAGCATACATACTGAATCCAAAGGAAAGGTTTCTGCCTCTTAAGTACCCTTCTTCTCCAAGATGATAATAATGAACTTACCTGAAAGAAAAAATATATGTATTATGAATTCTATTTTGTAAGTGTGAGTTTAATAAGACAAAAAGGAAACATATTTTCTTCCTCTTAGAAATGTGGAAATAAAAATTCTTTTAACGTTCTTAGTATTCACACGAAAAGCTGGCAATAGATCTAACTCGAACACCAAAAAAGCAAAGTATAGCCGTGAGATGTATGACATGTTCAGTTGCTACAAATGGCGTTAAATCGATAAGTTCGGATTATCAGCAACACTTGCACTATCAAGTTGATACCAGATCAGTGATACTCCAATTTCTTCAAACTTTTGAACAATTTTACCAATTTCTTGTGTAGTCGGTCAATTATGACAACCAGAGAGTCTTCGTGTAATGAGCGAAAAGTGACTAGGTAACTACTTTTGTAGTAAGTTTCAACAATTTGAAGGCGTTGTTCGGTTGCTTAGCAAGCCATTACCGTTAATGGCAAGCATTCAGTTAATTTAATGACACTTCAAATGATAGCTGAGTCCGACAGAGTGTCAGATGCCAGAGTTACCAACTTGAAACGACGAGATAAATGACAATGAACGATAAATTTATAATTATAAGTTTCGCATCTTATTCCTAAAATTCATAAAGAGGTCTTTTTTGATAGTAAATCCAATCAACACATAAATGTTCACCAAACAGGCTAACGGCCAGCCTACGTGGAGCCCTGGTTCCTTAAAACAAAAACCGATCAAGGCTATGTAATGTTGTGATTCGAACCACGAACCTTCCGCGGAACACTCGGGCATGCTACCCATTACGCCGCAGATACTACCAGAACGGGTACCAAAAAGACCTTAAACGAATCCAATCCAATCCGAATCCATCTCCTAAATTATGTATAAAGCTATTTAAGGGAGGGGTAAGCCCTGGGCGTTTTCCAAAAATCGGAGCTCACTCCAATGACGCTTCAAACGGAATATTTTTGAGGGGTACGATTCAGTGTGCTGTTTTCCGCGTACGCGTTTATCTCGAAATTAGTATTTTTAAAGTCGAAGTGCAAAATATTTCAGCGACTGTTGCACCGATCCTTCTGAAATTTTGCAAACTTCTTTAATATATATTTTAAGAAGTAATAACACGAGGATTTTAAAAACTTTTCATTTTTCCGGATTTGACAGCTACAAAATGGCGGCATTTTTAGGCAAAAAACGACTTTTCACTTCAAATTGTCACCAATTGCCTGGAAAAAGTTGTCTTTTAACGAAATCTTTTAGGAATTTTGATTTTAGATGATCCAGTCAAAAGTTATCTTGCACACCGCAAAAAATCAAAAAGTGAAGGTTCTCCGAAAATGCGCTATCATCAGCTTGTTTTTCAATATTTTTGTATGAAAAAATTATAAAAGATACTTGAGACTATACTTATTATACTTAATAATGTAGCAAATCAATAAATTAAATTACTTTATTAGATTTTTCATAAAAAAAATCGTAAAAAAAAGCCTTTTTTCAGCCTCCCAGGGTTAACCCCTCCCTTAAAGCAAGAAAACTGTTTCCATGTCCCAAGTCATCGTCTGTAATTAACTTTCAAAACTGCACAAAGCATTACATCCAGCCGTACACAAAAACATTGCTACTTTCGTTCAACAGCTTCACAAAGTATATTCACGTACCGAAAAAAGCAATGGAGTCGGCGCTGGGATCTGTGGACGCCAATTTACACAACGACGTAATGTTGGCGACGCGACGTGATAAAATAAGTTGCTAAGCAAATTCAGTGAAAAGTCGAAAAGTTGCATAGAAATAAATTATATTCGGCGCCTTTTCACTGCATTTCCCGACCTCCGAGCAAACTAACGTCATGTACATTACACATCGCATCGTGTCGACCAGCGCAAGGGTAAAACATATGTAGATCATTTGAAACGGGGTTCACAGATCTATGTGCAAATTTATACATTTCTAGGCAAATTCGGTCGCCTTTCCACTGAATTTGCACAGTAACAATCGATATAGCGTCATTAACATGACGTCCTGTTGCCAAGTACGTTGCCAACACAACTAGAGATCCTTGCTTTCAACTTTTTTCCTAGAGAATGCATTAGATTCAAAATGAAATCATATTCATTTCTTCAGCCAGTCAAAAAATCTTAAACTCAAATGTATATGAGTCTAAACTTTTTCGGAGCTCACAAAACAAAGGATTTACTCACAACCATCAGTTATCCATCCGGGGCATGAAGTTGAAAAATGTAATAAGGAGATACACTGCCTACCTAGGCTCGAATCTTAAACTGAATTCATTAGAACTCCCGAGTCAAACGAAGTGATATGATAAAAATCAGTGTACTACTCGATGCTTGAATTCCAGCCTTCGCCTCTGTCATCCAAAATTATGTATAGACCCGTCACAAGGGCAAACAAAGGAATTTTTATTTTTAGAAAACATGACGCAAATCACACCAAACTCATTACGAGCTGTTGCTTCCTTACCTAGTGCTCAAAAACATCGATCTAAGCCAAACTGAGTCATTCTATTTTCGTCTATAAGACGTGGTAACAGCGGGAAACTGATAGTCCTGTTGCTACCAGATACAGACAAAAACAACTAAAAAAAGGATTCACAAGCCTTTCTGGTATCAGAAATTCTTCCACAGTGTCAAACTTCCTAAGGCTGATGGCATCGTCTTCATTTCGACTAAACCCATTTCCAGACTCCCATAAATTGTCACAGCAGAATCTCATAAAGAAGCATGAATTGAAAATAGCTCCTGTTCGTCTTTTCGAATTGTTTAAGTATCCAAGCATCGAGAATTAGTTTAAAGAAAAACAAAGAGAGAAGTAGCAAAAAAAAAAAACTCGTAACAGTAAAAAGCGTTCATCTTCCCGTTTTCGAAATTCTACTGCATTACACAAACTGTCACACAATTTAAAAATATTACTTTAAGTTTTCCGCATACAAGAAGACAAAATGTAAACTGTAATCAAGAGTTTCTCTTTATTTTTTTTTTTTTTTAAATAAGAATAATTTTTGAGTATTTCCTTGAATCGGTGACCTGTGCTGATAGCAGCAAGTCCTCCCAAGTAGTGTGCGTGCTTTAACTACGCACAATGGAAGTAAATTCATTATGTAAGAAATAATGTCGTTTTCAAGGAACAAAAAACAGACGTATTTTATTCTCTATAGCCTACAGACATGCCAACTACCCTCTCTCTAAAGTTATTCCTTCATATTCAAAAGGAAATAAACATAAGAGATTCTCGAGGCCGTTTCGTCTTTAAAGTAAAGAACGTATAAGTATGAATGCTGTGGGGGTGAATATTTTTTTCCTCAATTATTTAAAACCTATGTAATACAAACCTGCAGGTATTTTTGCCTCCATTCTCCCCCAATCTCACGTCAACCCCTCGACAAAAATTTAAGCTTCAAGTTGCATTTGTGTAAAAGAAGTGAACAGTCTTTTCTATCTATGCCCGAGGTAGAAAATCTTTATGGTCCATTGCATGCAATGGAAGGAAATATAACCGGTTTATCTTTGAAATATAAATTTAAATTCTATTTTTCTTTTTTTACAGACGATGGCTACGGATGTAGACATCCTCTTGTTATAAAAAAAGGGGATATAAGTAGGTACGTTTGAAGTCTTCCAATTCCGTTTCTATACCTCTTCCTGATTCTGAAGCGTTTAAGAAAAACTTAAAGGCATACACATGCTTTTGAAAACTCAAATATTATGTTGATTAAATCAGGTCTAAATTATGTTTCAAGTTAAGCCTGATCGTTTTTCTCTAACGGCAACAGAACTCACTCCGACATTGAAGACAGACCAGATGTCTTTGTATTAGTCGGACGACATCGTTTGTTTTCTTCTACCCAAAAAGAAACATGCGGTTTTCCCTCGTTTAGAGGTTCAGCAAAGTCAAATGTACGTTAAATACCTACGCCCAACCTCGGTTGCATATTTAAATGTCAGTTGCTGTTGTTTTTTTTTTCCTACTTTTGGTAAAAACAACATCCATCGTTTTCGCCTTGAGTTGATAAAAATAAAAACAAATATTTAAAATCAAAATTCTACGGCATGTGGTTGGGCTTATATGTTCTGATTTAATATTGTGCAAGAACAAAGTTTGTATTTAGGCTCTTTGGTATATAATAACATTTCTGAATATTTTCAATCTTTTTATTTTCAATTTGAGCGTTAAGTACTGAGAAACAGAAATATGAGATTGGAGGTTTTTTTTCTGTGCGGTTGAAAATTAACTTGGGTTGTTGAAAGTATAAACGCAAAATGGCGAGGAGTAAGCGGCTTAGAACATTATTACAGTTTGCAAAAGCTCCTAAGTTGTATTGGTTATGAGAACAAATTTGATTCGTGTTATTGTTATTTTTTATATGCTCTCTTCCATTTCCCAAAGCGAGCATGAATGATTGCGATATTAGAATGGGGTGTTGTCAGTTGGCATGGTTATCAAAACCTAAAGCAAGCAGGATTATATGTGGCTTCGTGTGTTGATTGAAATCATGTTAAATTTGAAAAGGAGGTAACTGTATGTTTTGCAGATAGCTTTTTTGGTCGGAAGGGATCAACGAAAAATCAAATTCAGGATAGAGAACGTCGAATTTAGGGTGGCTATAATGTGTTCAGGTAGGGAGCGAATGAGTTTGTTGGTGATTTAGGAATTGGTATTGCTCATGGCCGTAAAGTTAGCACAACCACTTAAAAATTTTCAAAAGTTTCTTAATTGGGATCATTGTCCCTAATTTGTCTTTAAAAAAACGTACGTAAGGTGGTAGTGCTGATTTGACGGACAAATTACCACACCCTAAATATGTTCAATTGATGTCAAACTAAAAACCGAGTAAGCAATTAACCGTCGTTATTTTGTCGAAAACTAATGGTGAAGACAGAGAAAATTTTAGTTTTTCATTTTCTAGAAAAAAGTTGTGTGTAGTGCTAACTTAACGCGTCAAATTGGCACTACCCTAACCTAAAAACGGTCCAATCGAATCTAAACGTCTTAATTTCTTTGTTCATATGGAAAAAGATACTTTGTTGCGACTATAGCCCGCTAACGAAAGTGTACATGTGTATTTGTATGTATGTATTTATTTGATACATCGCTGCACAAAGAAAAATAAATTCTTAAATTAAAGCAGGTGGAATATAGTGTTACACAAAGTAACATACACATTAGTGTACAAGAATTACAATTACAATATCGTCGAATACAAAGAACAAGTCTTATTTTTGATTAAACATATAAAAATTTCAGAAATACTTTATACTACAGAAAGAGAATTATTTTGTGAATAAAATTTATAAACCGTAGATAAAACTGGCTGTGTTCGTTCTATTTTGTTCCTAACAGAAAGTGGGAGGTGATTCCAAAGACATGTGTACGTACTAGATCTTAAGTTCGTACCTCGCGCTGATTGTGAAGAAGTTAATTTGTCAAAAAGATAAGTCGGTAATTTTCTTTTTATAATATTGACGACAAAGGCTATACATTTAAAACGAAGAAAGCAATATAAAGCACTTCCAAGGAATTTTCGTTAGTATTCTGAAATATGATCAAATCTCCGGAGGTCAAAAACAAACCTTGTCATGGTATATTAAAGGCCAATTGCAGGTTGCGTAATGAAGCTTAATCTAAGTCTGCAAACATTTCGCACCCATAGCTAAAAATGGGTATATCTAATGCTTTTACTAATTTGCCCAGTGGTAGAAAGACTGCGCAGTGAGCCATAAACTTTAGAAGCAAGGCTATTGATATGGACGTTCCAGGACAGGGCACTGTTAAAGATTATTCCTAGGTTTTTTTATCGAAACCATTACAACTTGCGATTCGTTTAACACAGGGTTTCCCAAACTATTTTGAGCCACAGACCCCTTTTCCAAAATGAACTGACACCGTAGACCCCCAAAGCAAAATCACTTTAAAAATCCTGTCTCAAGTTTTTAAGTTACTTTTATAGGTACCTAGTACCTAAGCAAGTTTTGCAGTAGTGCAGAAAGAAAAGTTTTTGAGATAACAATAAAACATGACATTACGATCATAGCAGGTATGAAATTCAATAAATATGAAGTGTAGTTCAAAGTTTATTAATGCAAGTTTTCAAAAATCATGCTATTAATTGAGAATAAATTATTATTTCTTGATTTTAAGAATTAATGCGATGGATGAATTTGGTGACTTTCTACCAATCTAGCTAGATCTGATTTAATATTGGTAAGTTGCAGCCTCAAGTCTCCGCGTTCGTTGACTTTCAAACGGTTTCTTTTTTTCGTCAAAATGTTTGCAACCACACTGAAGCCTTTTTCAACTAAATATGATGATGGAAAAGCGATGCGATATTTTTCAGCAATGTTCCACAATGCAGTATATTGAGTTTCAATGCTGCGCTGCAACCAGAACTTCTGGTAGCTTTCGTTGAACTTCGTCAGTTTGGATGGTGATCAACATTGTCACATTGGCTTCTTCCATGGCTGTTATGCTGTACGGATTTATTATCTACTCAGGAATTTGTAAGTTCTAAAGATCCTCAAAACTTTTTGAAAAATCTTTATGAAGCGCGGTCAAGTGAGTGACATATGATAAAATAACATCGTCTTGAAGGATTTCTGTTGACTTCGACAAATACGGAAACTGTGAGTATTCTTTTCTGTTTAAATTTTGTATAGAAAGAATAAGTTTCCCCACAAAAGCCGCTTTAATGGATTTTGTTTTGATCAAGTTGAGATCGTCACCCTGCAGCTGCAACTTGACTTTGTTGAACATGTCGAAGATATCAGTCATGTTATAAGTATCCGTCATAGAATTTTTCAAAAACTCCAACACAGACCCGAAAATAGCTGAAAATCTTGCTAAGCAAAAGTAAGTTAGTAAAGACTTCGTCGTTATCCTCACAAAGCTTAGCAAATAACCGAGAGTTCAATGAATTGCTTCGAATCTTGTTGACAGCATTTATAACGTATTACAAAGACTGGTGCAATCTAGGACTCAGATTTTTTGCTACTAAATGTTGTCTGTGAATCACGCAATAAATCACCAGTACATCAGGCGATTGCCGCTTTAAGTGAGCTATAAAGCCACGATGACGACCAACCATAGATGGTGCTCCAGCGGTCGCAACAGAAATAATGTTTCTCCATGGAATAGCTTTTTCGGTAAAAAAAAACGTTCCACTGCCTGAAAAATGGATTCTCCTCTGGTATCAGTTTCCAGATAAATGGCAAAAATGGCTCTTAGCCATCTCAAGCCACCACCGTCTTGCACAGAAGATGATGCAAACATCGATGTTATGGACGGCCTTTTCTCCAGTTTTTCCTTAAGTGCTTGGAAAAATGATAATGGTTAACTTTTTTTGTCAACATGAACTCTTGATAAGTGGTCCTTCATTTTTGAAGGCTTCATGGCATCGTTACTAAATATTTTTTCAAATATTAGACACATCGGCAAGTGTTGATTTGATGGAGACGAAATAAATCCAAAATAAATAAATAAATAAATCTTAAGCAAAAAATGTTTAAAACTATTACTATTATATAACAGTTTATATGTTATACATGTTTAAAATGTTAAAAAGTTTTTTGGCACTTACCCTGATATTTTTTTAATAAAGAAATGTATGGTAACGCAATTTGGGTAATTACGTAGGTAACTATACACTTTGTATATTCTATTTTAATCACTTTGATTTATTCAATTTATTTAACTGTATATTATCACTTTAAAATCTTCCAATTTCAAAATCCAAATGAACTCTCACCCTAGGTACCAGCTTCTTCTATAGTGAAATATCAGGAGCATGTTTGAACCGAAGTTTATCTTATACTTAATAGCCTACTATTTTATTTAATAATGGACAGCAAAAAATAAAAAAATAAAACCACAATCATTGAAAACAGGTCAACATTATTAATAACAACCCTTTCGGAATTGCGAAAATTTGAAGTACACAACAATAGGTTTTCCAAGCACTTCGATCGTAAGATACACAAACCTAAAATCTTTAATAATAATCTTTATTAAACTACCGACCAACTGTTGTTTCCGGGAAAAAAGAGTAAGGACTGGAAAACCGAATGTACCTCAATAAAAGTGTAATTACATAACTACCGATTTGTCGAAACAGTGCACAGGTACGAAAAGGAATTTTCTTTTATTTAAAGAATTGCAAAAGTAACGCAACACAATCTTTAAAGTTTAAAATAAGAAAATGTGTAAGGGGGTCGATTCCAAAACTTGTCGACCCCCAAATTCAGATTTCGTTTTTGTCGACCCCCGAGAAGCTGATATCGACCCCAAGGGGTCGATATCGACCACTTTGGGAATCACTGGTTTAACAAGATAGGTGGGAAATTTGAAAAATTAGGTAGGTGCCTTCCAATAGGTAAAGTTTTTGTTTTATCTGGATTTAAAAGTAACTGGTTTTGAACTATCCATTTAACTTTCGATGCTAAATCATCGTTTATCTTCAACAAACTAGTAGAAAAACTAAAATACAGCTGGACAACGTCAGCATATATGTGGCATTTCCTGTAATTTACAACCGATGGCAGGTCATTTATAAGAAGAGAAAAGCTAAGAGGACCAAGAATTGAGCCTTTTGGTACCCCTCTTCTTAAAGGTATACCCGTCTTACAAGTGTAAAAGAATTATACGTCTTTGAACACGTGTACTTTAGTACTACACGTATACTAAGTATTATTTTTGAAGTTTCTTGAGGGCGGTTTGACAATAAAAACCAAACGCATTTCAAGTGCTTTCTAACCTCATCCCTCAGAGCCGTCAGAACATTGTAAAACTCTATGATCTGGCCCACCCTATGCTTTTCGACTTTTTATGGGAAAATCGGGGACCTGTGTAGTTCATATATTTTAAGTATATAACAGTAGTCGTAGGTATCAATGTTTGGGTATTTTTATTCCATTTTAAACATCCTTAGTGTCGAAAGTTAGATTTTTATAATCAGCATCCCCACCGTACTTTCCAAAGAGATTTGTTTTGCAAACAAAAACAGAGCAGAAGAGCGATTTTTGGAGCTAAGAGACAAATTAAGGTGCGATGGTGGTTTAAGAACGTTCAAAATAACTACTGAAAATTACTTTTTCCGAGATGTAAGGCCTGTCCTAGTTTTAAAACACAAACTGCAAAGTTTGTCCGAGTTTTTGCAAATATTTCAATGGACCAATGATGTTCGATCTCAAATTCAAACACAACCATGTCAGATGGTTAGAAAAAATCACTTTTTCTTTGTAATAAAACGCAGGGGGGGGGGGCAAGGGTTTCAAAGTAAAAAAAAGACTTCTTTGCGATTTTTTTTTAATATAGATAGAGTAATTTTATTCTGACCTTTCGTACATTACTAAGAATACTTTCCACAATATAGGGTAATATTTACATTCAGAAATATTGAAGCATAAGCCGGTAACAGAGCTTCCCACAGAACGTCTTGAGAAAAAAACAATTTTTCTGTGTTCACCATAACTCGACTGGAAATAATTTGAAAATAAAAAACCAAGAAAAATTAGTCAAATTATGATCAAATCTTTTGCCCAACGTCCTTTGATAATTTCTTTTTCATTTTGGCGGCCATTTTAAGGGTAAACTGTTGTTTTCCACTAAAAAATCCACCATTTTGGGGTTGGAAAACACCCTCAATGTAAAAAAAAAAATTATACTAAACGTTGTGGGCGTTATTTTATATGTCAAAAATTTGTACAAAGTTTGAAATGAATCGGTCAAGTAGTTTTGAAATGACAGTGAACACAGACTTTGAAAAAGTAGTTTTGAGAAAAGCGCGTCTAAAGCTTATGAACAAACAAAGTGACAAGAAAAAATAATTCTTTCCAAATTACATAAAATCATAGATAAATATAAAATATATTTTTTATGGCTTTTTCTACCTGAATTTACCTACGGTCAGGACAATCAAAAAAATCCCTCCCCTTAACGTGTATTTGAAAATATAGTTTGTAGTTTGGCAAATATTTCAATGGACTTATGATGTTTGATCTCAAATAAAATCACAACCTTGTCATTTATTCACAAGAAATTACTTTTTTGTAATTACACGTACTATTTACATGTAAGAAAGTCAGGTAAATTGAAAGTAGGTAGTAATTAAAATTGTTTATCGGGTACTGATTTTATTTAAGAAACTTATTCTTACTGTTTGGCAATGCCGAAATATTTAAACGTATGCCAGTTATTCTGTGTTAGATACACAACTCTCTTCCTTGATATGGTCATTCTGTATTCTGGTGTGATCGTGAAGGGAATCAGATTGTGTTTTGTGTGTAGATATTTACAAAAAGGAAAATAAAAGAACAAAGATTTAAGAAAGAAAAAAAAAACAAAAGAGGTGAGTTTATCTCACTGAATAATCATTCAAAATCTATTAGTTAAGAATTAATTTAAAGTAATGTAGATTTTATTAGTATTTTCTTTGGTTCATAGTGATTGGTGTATAGTGTGGAATAATTGCATGAACATTAAGAAAAATCAAAAAAAAACTCAACGTACATCAATCGAGTAAGAGATTCGAATATGTGTGTATTGTGTTAGTCTCCTAGTTCGTATGCATTGGCATAACATCCAACGACTACCCTGTGAGTGTGTATGTGTTGGTCACCTGGCAGAAATGTATATAGAATGGCGTAAGTCCGTGGAGTGACGACGGCCGTCTGTGATAGTGTTGTCTTAATCTGAAATGGCATAAGACCGTAGAGTGCCTACGGCCGCCTGTAGTAGTGTTGTTTCAATCTGAAATGGCATAAGTCCGTAGAGTGCCTACGGCCGCCTGTAGTAGTGTCCGTTAAATCTGAAATGGCATAAGCCCGTAGAGTGCCCACGGCCGCCTGTAGTAGTGTTGTTTCAATCTGAAATGGCATAAGCCCGTAGAGTGCCTACGGCCGCCTGTAGTAGTGTTGTTTAAATCTGAAACGGCGTAAGTCCGTAGAGTGCCGAGTGCCAACGGCCGCCTGTAATAGTGGTAGTATGAGTAGTTGTTTCTGTTTATATCACGCAATTTAAAATAGTTAGTTTTAAATGGTTGCCTGTTTTGATGGTAATGTTCATAGGTTCTCATTTGTTTCTTTACAGAGATCATTCGAAATTCAGAACGAGAGTTGCCACTTCGACAAAACAAATACATGTACATATTTATTTTTTTAATTACTGTTCATTACTGTTTCTTTAATAATAATAATATAAAAAAAAAATTACGGCATTTGCCGAATGAGAATTATAGTTTTATTTTTATTTTACGTAATGGTCTTACATACATGTGTATTTAAAAATACAAGAGATGCAAGTTTCGTCCGAGTTTTTGTAATTTTACCACAGATTATTATGATCGATCTCAAATAAAATTACAGCCTTGTCAGATATTCACAAGAAATTACCTTTTTGTAACTATACGTGTATTTAAACACAACACGTCTACACACGTAAACACTTTTTTGATACACGAGTGTAATTAAATAAACCATTTGGTCGACAGCTCAAGTTGCCAATCGTCTTTCAAAACTCCTCCTTGTAGATTTTCAATTGGTTTTTGAAAATAGCTATAAGCAAATTTTCCCGCCAATTACTTAATGAGGGTTTGTAGGAACGCTTGAATATTATATCAGGACAGTTTTTTCCTCTATTGCAAACTCAAAATCTTAAGTGCGGTCAAAGATCTTTATCACTCCACGAAAAAGCGTAAAAACATCTTTTACATGACATCTACTTTCAATCCTCCTTTCATGGCATCAAAACGGCGTAAAACTACGCTCGTCAACTTTGGCTGACTAAGGTCAGAAAACGACCATACTGTTAACTTACTTTCATCGACTTTATGTAATTACACGAGAGTAATAATTACACTTACGCTTTTTGTAAGACCAAGAGGTTTCCATAGCTTTGTGGCATGACCCTGTTCCATTTTCTTTTCTCAGAATTTAGTTGGCTTTGGCAACCTTACATATATACCATGTTGAAGAAGACGAATGGACTACGGACTTTGTAGTAATGAAGATGGAAAAGCTATGATGATCCCATCCTTTTTGTATTATTCCAATTTCTAAAAGCAAATAATAGAGAACTTTTCGCTAAACAAAATATTTTCTTGGAAATTCCTGTTGCTGAAGAATTGTAAAAACCGGAGATCAAATAACATGCATACTGTCCAGAAAACTAAGAATCATGTTCTCAGTAATGAATAAGATATGTTTTTTCTTTCAAAAGGTAAGTAAAGAAGCAACATATTTTCTGAGAATCATTACTTCTCTAATTCTCCTCAATCTGTGATAAAGATAACTAAGACAAATAGGTTCTCCTCTAAGTTCTTAATGGAAAAATACAACAAAGATTGTATTCAAAAACTCATTTCGCATTTTCTTCCTCGTTTTTTTTTCCTGTGAAGAAACTTTATCCGCATTAAATTTGTAAGTTCCATTTGGTATGTACAAACATTAGCGACTTATCAAACAAGCATCGTACAACACACAGAAGCACTATTACGAAACACAACTTTCTATCTCTTGATATTGTGAAAACAAATTCAAGAACTCTCACAATCCTATGTAAAGTTACGTAAGAAAAAAAAATCGTTCCTTCTTTTACCCACTCGAAACAAATGGAACACACTTTAATATCTAGCTGAGGAGATATAATTAAATAGAAAAGAAAAACTCATTTGCTTCCAACAAACATCAGAAGTTTTGTTTATTCTTGTTAAAGATCTATTTATACCGAGTGTTCGATTGGAAGTGTTATTTTTTTTATATCTGCTGAATCAGCAATTGTGCGATAACTGGCTGATAACTCGTTAATTTTTAACGAAGGCAATTGGATAAGAAATTCTATTCCTTAGTGAAAAGTTTGTACTTTTTTTATTCTCTTATTTTTTCTTTTTCAAAAATTAATGAACTCTTCAAACCACACATGATTTTCAAGTCTGAATGTGTGTGCCGAACAAAATCGCGTATGGCGTATGTGGAACTTTTTTTTCACAGATAGATACAGAGAGAGAGATACACATCATGTGGGCTGCACACTCTAATTGAATTTCAGCAGTTGCTAGTGCCATGAGGGTTATTTTAGGCTTTCGTAAACATTTGAGCGTTTTAATTGTATTGATTGTATTCGATGATAGCTGAACAAATCAGATGAGTCTTCAGCCTGAAAAAGTTGAAAAAGTTTTCGAAAAATTTATGTTAGTTCGAGCACTCATATTTCATCAAGTTTTTCGACACGGATACGCACCATCTGCAGAGAAATCCCAAGCCACCAATGATAAATCTTCCACATGAGAAAAGCCTCCGGTCATAATTTAGGCAATAAATTTTATGGTCTTCCATCCAATGCTCATCGATAAAAGTTACGATTCACAAATAAAACCTGTGTAGTTGTTAACCTGAAGTCAGTATAAGTCAAATGCTATAAAAGGCTCTTTATCCCATTGCTGAACGACCCTAAGTATAAACAGGATAATTTTGGGGGACAGTAATATTGTGTTCGTGAAAAGAGATACTAAGCAAGGAAATCGAACCATTTATTGATTTTTTGGGTACCTATATGCGATGGCTGTCGAAGTGTATAAACCCTTACACGACGTTCAATTAAATCGCAAAAGCTATGATAATGAAGGAAATTGGAAAAAAGTATTTATATACCACAGAAGGGCATAAGAAAAAATTTTCAAATTACATACATTTTATTTGAAGTTACCGCCGCGCTGTCAGAGGAATTTGGTTCCGTTCAAATATTTGGGTCACCCCTGACCACGAAATGAAAATCGAGCAAATCCTTTTAACGAAATTAATGGATTGGTTTAACTTCGATTGATTGAGCTCCCAGCATCATTTTTAATATTGGTTTTGATACCAGCGATACAAGACTAGAGAAAGATTATTTTTAAGTCAATATGGACTTTGCGTTTTCATTTATAAGTTGAATGACACTGCAACTGGAAGTATCTGTGATACTTTCTATGTAGGAGTAGATACACATTTTATGTTGTTTCTTTTATTCTTTAGAATGAAGATCTTCAGAAATAAAAAAGAATTTTTAAAAAGTATTTGAATTTTATCAATTAATTACTTTTTTCTCTTGCTTCACACACAGTTTTACCTTTCACTATAACAGAGCTTAAAACAGTACTCAATGAGTTGAAGGAATCCAAAGCACCGGGGGAAGATCTCATAACACACGAGTTCTATAAGTACTCCACCGAGGAGTTTGCAACCCTCCTTCTACAGCTTTTTAACAATCTGTATGAGTCTACACTAGTTAGCAAGTTTTAGAAGAAAGCACAAAAGGAAGTCGCGTCTATGGAGGCATACAATCGTTTCAATGAGGGTATATATCACCAAATGAGAACGAGTACTTGGACTTGGCATTGGTGCAAGAGGAGCAGATTCTCGCCGAGTACAAGCGCTTCTTGGAACAGTAATTGACGGATTTCTCTGTAAAACTAAGCATTTGACTTCTATTTTAGGTAATGTCGTTTTCAAATGGCAAAATATATGTTTTTTTTTGCCATGAAAAGCGCATTCTCAATTAGCCGTTCGGAACCGGCGAAAAATTGTAGGTCCCCTCCATTCCCTCACAAGGCATGATTGTGAGAAATGCGCTAGGCCCAGGGGCTCCTCGCTCTGTTGCGCCACCCTATTTATTTATTTATTTTTTATGACACTGAAGAAAGTATACCGCCGAGTTTTGACGCAGCTATCATTGTGATATACTTAGCGAGTGCCAAGCAGGTTTTCAGCATGGATACTTATGTGCAGACCAAATTTTTACCCTCAGCACTCTCATCGATATTAACCGTTCTCAAGGTTCAAATATATATGTACTTACTTTGTAGATTTAAAGGCTGCCTTTGATAGCGTTGATCGAGATCTAATGTTTTTTAAACTTTCTGCTTTAGGAATACCTACCAAGGTGTTGAAAACTTTGAAAAAGTTGTATTACAACTGTATAGCAAAAGTTTGGGATGGAAGTAATATGTCAGAATCGTTTACAACATCCACAGGGCTAAAACAAGGATGCACATTGAGTACTCTGTTATTCACTTTGTTCTTGAACGATATAGTGACATATTTAAATGGCGGAATTGAAATTCGTGACCTTAGAATAAAGGTGTTGATGTATGCAATTGACATCGTACTTCTAGCTGATTCTCCAATTAAACTCCAGATGATGATCACTAAACTCGAAGAATATTGCAAAACTTGGAATCTCACAGTAAATCGGAATAAATCCCAAATAATGGTCTTCGGCAGAGGAAAGAGGCAAAGACATGGAAATTATGTGTGGAGGTACGAAAGAGAACCAGTTAGTGGAGCGCTATACATATCTTGGACTAACATTAACCTCAAATAAGAACATGGAGGTGCATTTTGATGAAAAACTCAAGAATGCGAAAACAGCTATTAACACCACTTGGTGCAAAACAAAAACATCAGTCTACGAGCAAAGTACCAGATCTTTGAATCAACAGCCAGAGCAATTCTACTGTATGCAGCACAGGTATGATGATACCAACAAAATGACTCTGTGGAACAGCTGCTGCTTTTTTTCTGAAGAGAATACTGTTCCTTCCTATGACAACACCCACCTATATGCCACATTGAGACAGGACTCCCACCAATGTACATCACGACTCTGAAACTCCACTTCGACTATATCTTTAAAGTTCTGAATATGAAACCAACACGCCTACCAAGGACTGTAGCAACAATTGCACTTGAAAAAAAATTAGCTTGCTTCGAACAATGGAAGGAACTGGCCGAAAGACGGATTGTCTTCTACATTTAGAAATAGGAAACTCTCAGCAGATGAAAAATGAACAATATAGCATTCTTAATGTACTGGATAAAAAGATACATGTTTGTAGGCATAAGCAAAGCATTCGATACTGTAGATCATAGCACGCTTCTCTACAAACTTCAATCGGCTGGTTTTCGAGGTTTCGCTTATAATTGTTTTGAGTCTTACCTCAAGAACACAACTCAAAACGTTAAAGTTGAGGAATGCTTCAGCGAATCAAGGATCTCAAACATTGGTGTTCCACAAGGTTCGGTCCTTGGTCCCATTCTTTTTGTCATCTACATCAACTCTCTGTTCGAACTACCATTCTCTGGTAATATAACAGCTTTCGCAGATGATCTTGGTCTAGCTTATAATTCATCTAGTGCATTGGATCTTTTAGCTGATTTGAATCAAGATGTCCATTTATTGCGGATGTGGTTTGCCAAACATAAACTTTGCATGAGCAACAAAACTAAAGTTATGTACTTTAGCTTAAGAATGCGTGATGCTCCTGATTTGAAAATTGTTTCCCATGCCCAAAATTGTTTAAAATACAAACTATCTCATTGTTCATGTAATGTTGGTCTCGATTCATTACTTTATGACCTAGAGGCAAACTGCAGTCCAAACTGTTTTGAGATAGAAGCAGTAAATGATTTCAAGAACCTTGGGTGGGGCATACCAAACTAATATCAATCCTCTCCTTGTTTTGCAGAAATGTGCAATGAGAAAGATCTACGGTGCTAATCGGTTAACTCCTTCTATGGCTCTATTTAGGTCCTTAAATGTTTTACCTCTCAAGCATCTTTATTATTACAAATCATCTAAAATATTTTTTAAGAGGGGTGGCTATTTACAAAGCCCAATTTCTAATGTTCGTACTATGCGAAGCAACTTTGAATGTGAAGTAATCGTCCCCCCTTTTCGAACTACTCATCTCAGAAACTTCTAATCCATTGTGTCCTGCAAGCTCTTTAATACCTTTCCAGCAATTATTCGTACTGCTTGCTCATTGTCTTTATTTTTAATAAAAGTTAAAAACTGGCTTTTTGGATTTGACCACACTCAAATCGAGGTTTTGATTTCCTATGTCTCTTGATAATGAACATTTTATAAAGAATATTTCTTTCAATTGTGTATACCTTTTTCTGTCTATTAGATTTGCACAAATATGTAATTTTGTTTTCATTTTAAAATTTTGCATTTGTTAAGAACTAAAAATTGTAATTTTTCACTGAAGCATTCACTCATGTGGTACCCGTGGTGTGATGGATAGCATGTCCGCCTGCTAATCCAGAGGTTCGAGTTCGAATCCCACCAGATGCAAAAATGTTTTTTCAACGGGTATCGCCTTTCGCGAGGATTTGGCAAGTCCTCCGTTAGTATCCATTGCCATGAAAAGCGCTTTCTCGATTAGCCGTTCGGAACCGGCAGAAAATTGTAGGTCCCTTCCATTCCTTCACAAGGCATGGTTGTGAGAAATGCGCTAGGCCCAGGGGCTCCTCGCTCTGTTGCGCCACCCTATTTATTTATTTTATTCACTCACAGAAAAATAGAATTATGTAAAATGTTAGTGGTATTTAATACTATTTTTTTTTTTTTCTAAATACAAAATGTCACTATAAATAAAAAATATATAAATAAAATAATAATAATTCATAGAAGAAGCTCGATCATCCGTATATAGAGATTACTACTCAAAATTGAATTTTGATACAAGCAACTATCCATACAATGCAGTCTTTGTAATATGAACACCCGGCAAGATATAATGCACTTCATAGGAGTTTGCAAAAAAAAAAAAAATTAAAATCGTTCCAATCGCCAGCCGAAAGGTTTTCAGGCTGGATTTCATGACATTAATACGACTAAAAGACAATTTTGTAAGTCACTTTTTCAGAAAGGTTTTTCATCCTAAGCCTTTAACATTTGGCTTTAAACGGTTGATGTTTGCATGATCTGTATCACCGATGACCCAAGAAATTTAAAAAATGGAATTGGAGCTTTGAGGTTCAATAACGAGCATCCACTTTTGCCATTCAGATAACATCGTTTAAAGTAGTTAATGGTACAGGTCGATAAAACTTAATAACCATGATTATTGCAAAAAAAAAATAAAATTAAAAAAACTCATTTTACGGAAACTCATTCAATTTACAATGAGTTGCCACACTCGTTTCCTTGAATTACAATCTTATTATTCATAAGATAACGAGATTTGTAACTCGACATAAATACCTACTTCTTCGATAAGTCAAAAGTGTTATGGCGAATTTATGCACCAGTCTTTTAGAAAGAACTCGCAGTTTCCAAGGTGACTTTATTTCCTCAAAGAAATTATATAGTCACTTTCAACACAAATAATTAATAAGTTTCATCGCGCAAACATTTGTTGGAACGATAAGTGCCAGTTTATCTAACATGGACAAAACAAATTGGAAATTAAATCAAACAATGTTCGTACGAGTGAGTCTAACCAGTTAGTACTAAAGTTACGCGGTTTCACACACGCGGCTACTCAAAGAATAGATCGAAATCAAACCTTTCTGTGAGTCAAAGAAGTCAAAACAAGTAGAGTCACATAATATTGAAGATATTGAATCTTGAGTGGGAAAGTAAATTTACTGTCCACCAAAATTTTCAATTGCAGTTTAGAAAAGATTTCTAGATAAGAAAAATGTAAGGTCACCCAAGAAGTTTTTTTTTTTTTTATAATTAGCGCACAAATCAAGAGGTTATGAATACCCTTATAATGTTATAGAACACAGTGCGAGCATTTAGGAAAATAGGAGAAGATTTGAAAGGAGACACCGATGCACGTTGCTTTTGAATTTTTGTGTATCGTTATGTAGGGGAAAAACAGGGTCAGGTAGAGCATTCCGCATTCGGGTGGAGCGACTAAAATAAGAATCTCTATACGTGACTGTACGCCCGAAGTTGGGCTCAAGGTAAAACTGATGAGCATTTCTAGCGAGGCGGACAAATGCAGCAGGCTATTTCACTAGAGTAAAAAAAGCGATAAAAGAGAGAGAGAGACGATGTTCAAGTGAATCAATCGATTCCACGATTGAATTATCAGCTATCATTTTTAACGCTCTATTTTGTACCCTATCAACTAGGCGCAAAGATGTTTGAGGAGCACCTGACCAGATATAGAAGTTATACTCAGGTTTTGGGCGGATGAAGGCCTTATAAATGGTAGCCAGATCAGAAGGGGTGAAGAATTTCCTGCATCGTCTCAAGAAGCCTAAGCATTTAGCAGCGTTTTTTGCGACTTCAAATATGTGGTCCTTGCAACGAAGATCATCGTTTACATACATACCATGTACTGACTTTTCGGTTTCTTGGATACAGGTACCATTCATGGATAATGGCAGTGGGGGAATGTTAAGCTCCAACGACAAGAGACAGCATTGAGTTTTCGTAGCATTGAATTCAACTCGGTTTTTTTTACCCCATGTAACAATGCTGTCAAGGTCAGAATTCAATGAGCTTATCATACGCAGCCGTTCCAGTTCCACATCCGAAGCTGTGGGTCGAGCCGTCAACAAAACAGTTAAGCGGATTAGAAGTTTCAGACAAGAGATCATTTATGAAAATGAGAAAGAGAGTCGGAGACAAAACGGAGCCTTGATGCACACCAGCATTTACGAAGTGGGTATCCGACATGAAGTTGTGAAAAGTTAGCGGGAAGATTAGTATTAGTTAAGAACTTCATTAAACAATTAAGTAAGGTATGTATATAAATATTTATAAAATTGAACATCCGAGGAGTGGTTACTCGTTCGTATTCTAAGTGTAGCGATCCGAGTGACCACTTACTTGAGTACTTGATCTTCTAATTCATTTAGTTCATCACTTTAGGGTAGTTTCCGTCTGCTTTGCCTTGCTTGTCATGGACAGTGCATCTTACTAAATCAAGTTCATACAATCACCATTTTCTCCCAACAAAGTTCAATCACATACACAAACACTGAACTGACTTCAGTAAAGTGCACTCAGAATCAGTTTTCACTTCTTTGAGCTCATTTTCATACTTGTGTATTGAATTGCAATATATGAATCACGTTTATTGAAATGAACTACTGAACTAAGTGAACTACATGAACTCCATTTGAGAGAACTTTTCTATAAACCTGACCGAAAGTATTGGTTTTTTTTTTTTTTTTGAATTTTAAGACTTTTTTAATACAAGTGTTGCGTCAAAAACCTTCGTGGTGATAACCTACACTAGTTTGTTGTCAATTTTGCATAAACATTCGGTATGTTTCTCTTTCAACTTGGTCACGCAACGAAAGATAAGGTCAGCATATGTCACTCGTTGAACATGTAGTTTTTTGACCAGTGGCCTGTTTCGAAACAAATTAATAACCACAATCGTCTTCAAACAAAGTTTGTGATTTTTTTTATTAATGATGCTTCATCAAACGTTGTTGTTTATAATTATTTAGCAGTGTGGGAAAATGTCCTTTTTTGTTTCACCAACACAAATTAGGGTGGTGATCAACAAATAATAATTTTTTTGACATAAAACCAATTTGTTAACTTCCATTTCATTAAAGAAAAAGATTTATAAAATTTGCTTAGTTTGTAAGAATATTCTGCAAAGGAAACTTGTAACTTTTCTCACAAGTTTGTTTCTTCTTCACATTTAAAATAAAAATGACTTGGCAACAAAAGCATTGCAGTAGGTAACCAAAGAGATGATATTTTAAGAATGCTTGGCTTGTTGTTCGTTAATATTTTAAGCTCAACGTTTAACAATATTGTGAAAGAAGCAGCAAGCTATACTTTATACTGGTGAAATACTAAATTTGAACATTTGTGGTATTTTTTCTACAACCTTGTCCGCCTTGATTACAGGTTTTTGAAGTAGTTAGTGAGTTGAAGAACTGGATCACAAATTTGTATAAGTGCACACTTTTAGTTGTAACTTTTGATGAAACAAGCCACAGGAGCACATCATAGTAAACCACGTGGTTGTATCGTCTTCGACAGATGCAGTTTTGTCTATTGATTCAATATGGGTCATAAATTGTGTTTAGTAATTTATTTCTTAGACCCCAACAGATATTTTATTCGCCTGGAAGAGGTTCGCCTATTTTGCAGCATTTAGCAGGACCGGAACAATGAGATGTCTTTACAGAGTCTTCTTGGTACTTCTTGATAAAGTTTGATTAGTTATAAGCCCTCGATGTTATCACTTTTAACAGTCAGGGTCTGATTAAGTCGCCGATGGGGAATCTGGCTTGTCGATTCTGACTTCATACCAAGAGTGAGCTATTACATACACTCATTGATAGAGAACAGTCAGCTTCCTGAGGAGCCAAAAAAAGGAAACTATAAAAAAAATTAACGCTGCTAATGAGCATCGTCTTAGAGCGAATAAAAGACCACTTCGAAAACACCCTCGACGCAGAACAAGCAGAATTCTGCACTAAATATTCTTGTGGGGTTCACATCAACATCTTGCGGGTAATTATTAAGCAGTGCGTTGAATAGGATCACCACATCACCGGCTGTTCATTGACTTCGAAAAGGCGTAAGGCAGTGTCAGTATAGAAATGCTTTGCACCAGGTGATAATTTGATTAAACTAAATACGATGGACCCAACTGTCACGTTCTGCATAAAGGAAAGTTGCATAAAGACAAGTTTTAAATCCAAAATGGAGTTATGCAAGGCTCTATACTGTCAACAAAACTGTTTCCATTTATTGACTTGAAATGCCGAAATTCGCCTCACACACTTGGACTAACACGGACGACATATGCCATCTGATCATGGATCTCAAATGAAAACTAGTATGGGGCTTAGATCAGCCTTGCGTTTTTCTCATCGTAAATAATTCCGAAGAGACTGTAGAGAATTTGTCATATATCTGGAGTATTATCTCTACTCTGAGCCGAACAAGAATAAGCATTCAGAATGCTAAAGTATGAAGAAGCACCTCTCTAAGCTTAAAGGACAAAGTACGACTGTAGCGTTCCAATTGTGCTTAATTGTGCTTTTATATTTGTCCAGCACTTAGAAAGTCACATCCTCTCTCTGAGAGAAGCAAGAAAGCTGCAAAATTAACGTGAATAGATGTCTATTCTTATACCCCTCCTTCTCGTGTAACGCACCGTAACGTTTGAGAAAGGTAACGAGTGCAAAGTAAGTCAATAGGTACACCCACTTTAACAGACAGGTAGTTGAATGGGCCCAACTTATGCACAACTGGAGAAGAGTTCAAGTGAGTTGAGGTACGTTTCCGAAAACCCCATCGTAGGAGAAGTGCAGACCTATTAACCCTACACAAGTAACGTCACGGGCATAATAGGCTCGAGGACCCAAATAAATAAGTACCAAATCAAATCTGTTTTCATGCAGTAACCTTAGCTTTTCGGTAAGATTAATTGTTTCTGTGGGTATGCACAATATTCCGTTTCGTTAACAACGTCATAAAAAATAACAACTAATCTACGAGGAAGCTTTCAATCTCGTTTGCATATTAAATTCTTTAAGTCACAAGTCACAGCCTCTTTACATTGTGATCAAACAGTTTCTAAGTTTCCCGAGCTCCAACACAACAGTGCGAGTGTAACAAAGAATTCATAATGAGCATAGCTGTTGCGCCACTCGAAAAAGATGTTACACGCAGTTCGCGTCTAGACATCAAGGTTCATAAATAACCAAGTCACTGTTTGTATTTTCTAAAAGAAGAAAAAAACTTACTCTCAGCACAAATATTTTGTCAAGTTGCTCCACTTTTATTGGAAGAAGAAGAAGAAAAACGGAAGTAGTATTATTTCCAACATGTCGTTCGTTCCTTTTACAGTTTCCCAAAGCAAATTAAGAACTGCTTGGGATTCCTCTTGTTCACTTTTTCATTTCCTATACATGTGCAAACACCGTTTTATCCTCATCCAAATCCCTATTTCAATGTTCGTGTTTGTTCCGTTCTCCCTTATAATCTTCTCAGTCCTCGCAGTGTCCCTGAAATAAAATCAACAGGATTTTTCATCCCTTGTGATGGGAATCTCGGGACTCAGACGTTAGTGGAAAAATGATGAAGACTGACTGGCACTAGATGGATGGATATCGATGTGTACTTGATGTTGCTGTCTGGTAATCACTTTTCCATCAAATGAATTAGGATTCGGGCTCGTGATGGGGATGTTCTCCGGGCATATTACAAGTTTTTTTTTTTTTTGCTTTCCACCCCCATTACATTGCTTACTTATACATAGAAAACATGTTTCATCATTTGTGTGCGTCGCCACGCAACGCTTTGTATTTATACGTGTGTCACACTACTACAACTAATCCAATGATGGAAATCGTTCTATACTTAGATTAGGATTTTGGATTTACGTTCATTTTTTCTATTTGTTGTTTTTGTTGTTGTTTCGCTCTCTGTCTTATATCGTCCTATCTTGGTCTTTACGCACTGTGAAATTTCTTCATCCCTTTGTGTCAGATAGTCATCGCATCGGGTTTGCCTTTTTGTGTTTGTACATCGAAATACAGACAGAATCCTTATACCTACCTAAGCACGCCAACGCCAACGCCACCCACCTTTATTCTCTGCTCCACCTGATGGGCCTATATCTACGTTCGGTTCCGTTGAACACGATTGTAGGTAGAGATAGAGAATAAAGGGAATGGAAGTTTGATTGTCAATTGAAGATTGCAGATTGGAGATACATCTCCTTTTATTAGATGAAATACACTGGTTTACGCTTCAAAGCATAGCAGGGTAGTATTAACACAAAAAAGACATTCATCACCAATTGAGATCCCCTGATTGACGTCCTTTTTTTGAGTTGAAGAATATCTACAATTATTCTTATTAAGAAAATGAATTTTAATTGAAAAATTTAATTGTGGTCTATGAATCGAAGGGACAAGTAGTTTGATGCAATTGAATGAGCCACAAACTAATAGCCTTCATCATGTTGGGGAATCAGTAATCAATTTCTCAATTGACATTGGTTATGATTGCTTAATGACATTTATGAGAAGATGTTGTCTGTCACCTTTTACGTTGAAGGGCATAAGTAACGAACATGGCATTTTGTTTTTCTTGCGAATGTTAATTTACTTGACATGCTTTGAATGGTGGTGTCTGTGTATTTTGATTATTTTTGGTAAAATAAATTATTCAGAGAAAACAGACAACACAAGTACACAGTTTTCTAATTAGATATGCAAAAAAATCTTCCCTCCTCGTGGCTCCTTGCTTGTGATGGCTCCATTGTCGGCAAAGAAAAGCTTACTTACAGTGCTCGTTACTTTATTACGAGCGGGTAGTCAAAGACTGTAATAAACAGCAAAGGACTAAATACACTTCCTTGTGGCAAACCACCAGGCAACAGGTAGTGAATAGTGATGGGCATCTTAACTTTTCACTATCGCTCATCCGCAATTCAGACTTCCAGAAATCCTCGTAGTCTGGGCGCTACTGGTATATCACATCTCTCTTTAGTTGAAAGCACAAAAAAACACAGAATTCTGTCTTTATCTACAAGAACCAATGATTTACCTTACATTTGCTTCTTCTTTTGAAAATGGGGGCAACCTTATTCAAATTGTTTGGCACTGTGATAGGGCTGAATTGACTTTGATATCAAAATACACAGATAAAATCAAAGCTCATAAGAACAAAATTTATAAGTTCAAAATCTTATTACTAAGTAATAGTTTTTTTAGAGGTAAAAGAAATTAGGTTGGTAGCACTGTTTTCATTGGCAGCCATTTTGTCATCTGCCATTTTTGGTTGAATGGCAACGTCAGTAAGCAAAATTGCCACACTAATAATGTATTTTCACCTGGTGCCTAAACTAGGTAAACTCCGAACACCAAACCTAAATGAAAATAACGCGGTTTGCCATACAAAATGAAAAATCTTCTCAAAACCTAGTGACAAATATCGTGCCGAACGCATTTTTCCAACATTCCAGTAAGTTTGACGTTTGATAGCGGTGTCACTGCAAGCATGCTGTCATAAATGTCGGTGACATTCTTTTACATGTCTCTACAGACAAAACCAATCAGAACAAGGAAAAGCAAGCTGACCAGATGGAAACACTTCTAGGTTAACACAAACAATCCTGGAAATAAACCTAGTTCAACTTCAAGTGGAAATCTAGTATAATGCTATGTCCCGACTTGAAGTTACTATAGTTTTCATTCCAGGATGGTTTGAGTTAGCCTTGTAGTGTTCCCATATGAAAAAGAGTTGATGTTTTTGTTTTAAGTTACAAACAACAGACCGTCAACGACGTATTATGACAGATTCCAATCCGTCTCCATTCACTTCCACTTTCTTAAACGTCAAATTCACTAGAATATCGGAAATAGTGCGTACAGCGCAGTTGGTTTCAATTAGGTTGAAACGAAGCCCAGTAACTAAAAAGGTTTCATTTTGTATGTCAAACCTTTTGGTTATCATGTGGGTTTGGGGTAGTTTTGAGTTGAACAAGTTTAAGCGCCAGGTGGGGACATAGCATAAGAGCATTTGTTCAGATTCGCGTCTTTAAATCCAGAAAAACTGACAGTTTGATATACTTTATGGTTTAGATTGGCATTTTATAATTATTAATCGACTGACGGCTGAACAGATTTATTTTGAAAAACATGGTTTTGCTCGGAGCAGCGTTAAACACATCACGATCTACGTCCATTTTTTGTTCGAACGAATCTTCTTCCATCCTCTTTAAAGTCAATTTTGTGAAAAGGTCTTATTTTGCTGGCTTACAAAATCCAACTCATGCAAAATATAAAGCTACCCGAACAAGGGCACAGACGGCGCGGCGTTCATTCGGTGAATGGGCTCGAAACAACTTAGCTGTTTATCCTGTTTTTCATAAGAAAATTTTGTTCAGCGTTTATTCACTTTTGATTGAATAGCTACGTAAATAAACAAAACTATCGCACTTAAAGTGTAGATAATCCTCAAGTCTTTGTTGAGAAACCACGGCATTTTATCAATAAAAACTGACTGCTTCATTAAATGGTGGGATGAATGGTCGTTTATTGTTTAAAAACGAGAACGAAAAAAGATCAATGAATTTTTTATTCCTGAATTGAATCGCCTTGATGTGACAGAGATATGACCGGGTGTAACATGTAATACATCGTTATTGATTTGTTGAAGGAAACCTTTACTAAGCGCATTAAATTCGCATTTTGGATGTGTGAGTTGGCTTCCAAGATCGTCCGACTTAACACCGATAGACTTTTTCTGTTTGGGTAAGTGAAGTTGCTAGTCTCTACCGATAAATCAGAAACGATATACAAATCAAAAATTGGACTTCAAGATCAGACTTCATACCAGCCAAAATATAGTTCCGTAAATGGTACGAAAATGAAAACAGATTAAGAATACGTTTTGTATTCAAAAAAATTACATAGAAAAAGAATGTCATAAAATAGGAGAGGCCCATCGTTGAGAGGTACACAACCATCCTGGCTAGCAAAGAACGTTCTCGATTAAAAAAAACCCTAAAATTTTAACTTATGAAAAGCTTATAGCCAACTTGAGAATGCATTGATTGGAATAACAGTCAGTGATTCGCTATAAGCAAAAACTACAATTTCGAATATGTTTTTAATCTTTTATGATCTTTTTATGAACAAATTCTAGTCTAAAAGCTGTCTGGTGATTTATTACTTTACTCGGTACAAGAAAAGCTTCAAGTGAAAATGATCCGACAAGTCAGAAAGCATAGTGGAAAAGAAAGGCTTGGTCAGAGGGTGAAACATGTGACATTTCCTTCAAGAATGTGCTAGAGGCATGAATTCAGGTAGTTTTTGAAGCGTAAAAAACAGCAATCAATATTTTTATTTTATTTTTTTATAAATCATTTAGAAACATTTAAAGAATACAGGGAAAAAAGTTAAAAAGTTTAAAAATAACAGAATTATTAGCTAATGAAGTGGGGAGTTTCTCTCAAAAATTGGCACATGCACATGGCCACGATTCCAACCCTTCTAGCAATCGGAAACAAAAAAAAAACAAAATAACTTCGCTGTGGTCGGAACTATACCGAAAAACTTGAAACAAAACTTTTTCACAAAATGGCGACTGCCTGATAAAAGATAATTTCAAACTTTTTTGGATCTTTTTTGGATCTTTTTTGAAATGAAATTTGAAATTTGTAGAAGACACTCAAAAAATTTTAGGTTGGTCGGTTCAGTAGAACTCGAGAAATCTTGGCCAAAGTTTTGAAAAAGACAGTTTCGAGAAAAACGCATTTAAAGTTTCGTTTAAAAGCCAAACTAGTTTCGATGCGCTTCAGAAATAGACCTATATTTCCGAAAATAATATGAATTTGTATATTTGTGGTACCCGTGGCGTGATGGTTAGCATGTCCACCTGCTAATCCAGAGGTTCGAGGTTCGAATTCCCCTCCATTCCCTCACAAGGCATGGTGGTGAGAAATGCGCTAGACCCTGGGGATCCTCGCTCTGCTGCGCCACCCTATTTATTTTTATATATAAATATGTAGTTAAAATTTAAAAAAAAATATTTAAAAAAAATCAATTTTCTTTATTTCTACACAAGAATACCCTCTTAACTGAAAATGATCCGACTCATATCCGTTAAAAAGAAAAAAGCCCGATTGTCAGAAAGCAGAGTGGAAGACAAAGTCGAGTGAAATATTTCAAATTTCCTTGCGTATGTGACAACTATTGAACCTCCTAAAGTAATGGCTTACCAACATAAATTTATGGACTGAATATTCCAGATGTTTTTTGTGTTACCATGTACCATCCAAAGCATACCTCCTTGACAAGACTCCCAAAACAAGCTTTTCTTCTATGGTTTCTGATTGAAATTCAAATAACTTCAAAAAGTAAAGTGGAAAGTTTAAATCTTGAAGTTTTTTGTTTTTTGACATAGGCGATTGAAAGTGGCTTTAAAATTAACAGAACCAATCATTTGAAGTCATTGTGCAACACTAAATAAATAAAATATCGCTTCAAGTACTTTCAGTTGTCACATTGAAAAAAAAAAAAAACAACTTACACATACTTCAAGCCTCATCCACGCTTTTGTCTTTCATTCGCAGCCAGCTCTCCGTCTATTCGTCTTTACATTGATCGAATACAGTTTCCTTTGTGAAGTATACGTAAGAACTTCGTTAAGGCTTCACCCTACACAATTGAACTTCCTTGAAAAACAGCTGCGTTTTCTCAGCTATTCTGTTTCGAAAAATAATGAAAGCAACCGCACGAAATACGTCACCAAAGGCGGTGTTTTTTTTTTTTTTTGTAATTAGCGCTAAAGTAGGAAAGGAAGAATGTTACATTTTCAAAGCTCAACATTTTTGTTTCCATAAAAGATTGACGTTCAACTATTCTGCACCGCTTATTAGGAGTTAAATCTTCAGTCTTCAACGTTGCCATTGAACTACCATTGCATAAAGGGAAGCTTTAAATCCATGACGACAATCTATACTAAAAAGCATTTGCGTTATAGTTTTTCTTTATATTTCATTCAAAACTTTTCCGCTCTACTTTTCATTAATTAATAACTAGTTTTTCCCCTTCATTCATAGATTTCTACCCTACACACACACACTCACACACTTTGTCCTCATAGTTTCGTTCCCTTTGGAATGAGTTTCCAACTAAACTTTTTCTGCATATACGTTTTAATGAACTCATCATGGCAGATACTGTTTGATGAACAATCTTGTTATTTTATTTTTATTTCATTTCATTTCGTTATTAAACAATAACGTGTCGCTCAATTAAACCGTAGACCTTTTGTGTCAGACCTATGCCCCATATCATCGTTATTTTGTCGTAAAATGCCCGATTACTTTTGTTGCGTGCGGGTACATCAAATAAGATTTTTGTCAACCATAATACTTTCTATTGAGTTACTTGTCACGTATTTTAAAATTTATTTTTGATTCAATTCAAGTTCGTATATTCTAAAGTTAGGTACTTTCATCTGTTATTTTATTTGCTATGTGCTTTTGCTATTTTCTATGTATAGGAGGTAGATAGCATTTTGAAGTGATTATTATTTTGCTGGAAGTGACAATTATGAGAAAATAATTACTTTTATAACTTAGAAGGAAGTCGTTTTAGGAAAGAGGTCAGTGAGCTGCAGTACGTGGAGGAAAAACTCGTTTGAAATGGTCACAAGTCGTATTTCTAAACACTGTGGGAAGTTAGTTGTGGCTAAAGCATGCGAGTGAGATTTTGTTACAAACTGATTCAGATGAAAATGTGTTTTTTTTTTTTACTTTATTAATTGAAGAACGTCGCGCAGTCAGTTAATTGTTGTTGTCCGTTTAAATTTAGCGTCATGAAGTAAAGGTCAAACAAATGGACTGAATGTAAACAAGATGATGTATTTTCTTTCTTAAATCACCCCTCCCGCAAATGTAAACTTTAACACGCAGTGTAATTACACGATTGTGAGGGTTGATGTTCGGGGCACTTACTATAAAACACACCTTTCTTGTTTTTATTTTTCTTCGAAAGATAAACTTTACTGTTTAAAAATCAAGATGTTACTTTTGGGGTCGCCCTGTGGTCTGAGGGCCAATTCCCGATCTGTGAAGCTGTGAAGTGAAAAATAAAAATATCATTCCAGTTTTCACAAGTTTTTTCATTTTATCACTTCACGAACCCGTTCTAAGCGATTCCCGATCTCAAAATGAAAAGTAGTTCTCAAACTGTGTTCTAAAAAGTACTAAAACGTTCTAAATGTCATTTTCCAGTTTTATTTTGTGTTTTTATAGGTTTTTTTTTAAATTTTTTGCGAGTAATTACACTTTATTTCTTTCTTGGAAATAGATTCAGGATATTGAGACGTTCTCCATTAAAAATGCTTTTTGAAACTCGGAGCCTCGCTCCGCTCCGCGCTTGAGTTTTGGTGCCATTTTTCATAATTGAATTTTTCAACAACTCATACGGCAATGAAAAAAAATTTATCATATGAAAAAATTTTGACATTTGAGGTTTGGTCATTTATCGAGAAGCGAGTTTTCGGTGAAGCTGTGATAAAAATTTTCACTTCACAGCTTCACAGTTACAGAATTTAACCCCTGCTCTGTGGTTTGTTCGTTGAAGCCCTGGAGTTGTCCTGTGTTTGCCACAAAGTGTTTTTAAAAAACCTAAACTCGAGCTAAATGTCAAAATGAATGTTTTTTGAACCCTGGGTTTGCTCTCAACTCGCACTGTAGTAGCCCTAGATTTTTGATAAGAAGAGTTCAGGTAATGAACAGGGCTGTCAAATGACAAATATTTTTGTTCAAATGACAGGGATGTGTGGCGATTTTGTGGTTTAGCGTTATTTGAGAACTGAAAACCTAGGTTTTTTTAACAACTCATAGATCAACTCTGGGTAAAGTTGAACGAACGAACCTAATATCTACCTAAATTTTTTTTGTTTTACTTCCTAATATATAAAGTTCAATTTTTTGATATTTTCTTCGGAATAACAGTACAAAACACGTCACCCACGAGTATCTTATCCGATAAGTTATTGAAAGCTCCCATTACCAGGCATTTCATAAGCTTCTTGGTCTTGTTGACTGGCTGCTAAATTGAATCATGTTTAGCATCGGCAGTAATCACAGTTTCGAACATTCATCTAAATATATGTTTTTGGTTTTGAAAACCCATACATTCTCTCCTGTCTACCGTTTTTGTCTTTGCCAACAGAAAATGTTAACATGTTGAATACTGCCCCCACAAACTAGACCGAAAAGTTCCTGTTTTTACAAATTGATATAATTATATAAAAAATTGTACCAATTTCCTGCTAATGGATCTAATTTTTCACTCAACAGACTATACGTATAAATAATTCTTAAAGTGAATTTGCAAACCATTCAAAATGATGAACTTGGCATAAACCATTTTGTTGTTGATATTCCACTCGCACACATTTCTTATTTAACGCAAAAAGAGGGATCTCAAAGAATATGACGTTCATGTTTTTGTTTCACTTATTTTTTTTACTTTAAAGATAAGGTTTTGTATTTCTCATCATACCGTCCGCCGTGATTATCTGTATACAGAGATAAGGAAAATAATAATTAAAAAGGCACCTCCTTAATTATGAATGCAGGTTAATCGACATCAATTAACCCCGAACATTATACTACGTTACCCTTGACTTGTAATATATATTATCGTCATCATTAAAAGTAAGTAAGTGATAACAAAAAGTTGATACGAGGGAGCTTGCCCGATGAGATTTGTGTGTTTTGTGTTGTGTGTAAATTTTAGTAAAGTAAAATATGACTGGTTTGTCTGTTAAGTTATCATTTTGGAATAAAAAGGTGCGAATGTTTCTATGTCAGTTTAAGGGCGATTGGTTAAAAAAACCCTTGCTTTGAGAGCTTGCATTACCCTTAAAATAAGGTCTTCGTAGTTAATTTTGTTTGCACCTTGCTGCGGATAACGTTGGCAAAGACCACGGGTCTGGTGTCAAACACGGGTCTGGTCAAAAACAAGTCAACTGGTACTTTTTGTTCAACATTTCTCGTACAGGGTTGGCTAAATGCAAGTTTGTTTTGAAAATGAAAGAAAATATAAATTTTTTTTTCAAGTTTTATGGCTTCATAATTAGGAGCAAGTGGCTGCCTCGGCTTGGTTTGCAATCGTGCATTTTGTCACTCCAATTTTCCATGACCTTGTTCATTCTGGTTTCTGGCTGTAGCTCAAGAATTGATTGGATAAATAAAATGAATAAATGGGGTGGTAAAGCAAAGCTATAAAAACCTCGGCGCCCTACGCATTTTAAATACCTACAATTTTATGCCGACTGCGATTGGCTAAGTGAGAAAGGGCTTTTCATGGCAGTTTTTCTTTTGTTCAAAAGAAAAAACGTCGGTCTCACACGCTTGGCAATAGATAAATTTTCATTCTAACTTCATCGAACAATGCTACGAAGACGGAAACATCAAGAAAAATAGTTGGTTAACATGGCCCTTCAATGGCGAGCATTAACCGAAACGTTGTTTTCTAGCCTCATTTTCGAAACAAATGATCGCTTTATGTCACCACTCCACAATCTGCACCAATTGTCTACTGTTGCTTCTCGACAGTAATTCTTGGGTCTACTGAGACCCAGATGTTGCACTTTTGCTTGTTAAAGTAACCGCTGGCTCTGACTTCTGAGATGAGAATATACGCGCTGTCAGAAAATCGCCCAAAACAGTTGTCCAACTCTAGGCCTTAACTGCTAAGCGAAAAGCGATTAAGAAGCAGGTTTGTCGTGCGACCTCAATTATTGAATCAACTCGACTTTCTAAGCGAATAATCCGAGATCTTTGTGTAGAATTCTTCTCAGGCTAGTGCGTGAAATGTTCAATTCAGATGCTGAGATCGATGGCTAGTTGATGTTCGTGGATTGAGTCTCACACTCCGAACTACAGAAGGCAAGTTCTCATATGTGCTCAACCAATAGAGATGAAGGAATGAGTGTTGTTCATTAGATTGCCAGTCTCATGTATTTTTTTCACAAGCCTACGCAATGGGTGTTTCATTTCGTTTTCTTTTGAAAAAAGGCACTATTTGGGCTACACAGCACTTTACTTTGGGCATAAGCTCTTAATGTTTCCCAACGTTGTGAAAGCTTTAAAGTGACACATTAATTTCCTGAACAAATGACATTGACTCTGTTAAGATATAAAGAGAGAAACAGCTGACAGTGTCAAAATAACCGATTTAAAAACTAAACCACTTAACCACTTAACAAACTAAACTTTAACCACTTAACCTTCATATACTTTCACGAAACTTAAATTTCATTTTTATCACCTTTGCAGTTCATTCCTGGTTGGACAGGTAACCATAATCCAAACTCCATACTCACAAGTTATTACCAGTGTTGGGGACATGCACAGAGGAAGTTCCAACAAAACGAAGTACTGGTCGTCTTGGACTCTTAGGCTAATAGAAATATCTGAAACTTTGAAATGCAACGGATTTTATCCCAAATATTAGTGAGTGAAAAGTTAGGTTTTGAGTCAAAGAACATTTATAACAGTGATAACACTGGATGCACTCATGTTGAAAACGCCAGAAGATTCAAGCAGAGAAAGAAATTGGACAGACACCATCTGCAGAAGACGGCCGTAGTCCATCCCCGCCTTAAAAAAAGGAAAGGATGGTTCCAATCCGGTGAATCTCCGGTCAATTAGACTTCTTCCGAGTATCAGCAAGGTAATCGAGAAAGTTCTGAATAGACCACTGTCAACATGGGCTAAGGACAAATTATTCCAGAAAATCAGGTCAGAAAATCGATTCACCGCACACGTGAATGAATTATGTGTTTTTGACTATACTTCTCACGTTTTCGATCACTTTAATGTCACCATTTGACAATCTTTCATAAGTATCTGAATGAAGTGAATCCGACACATGAAAAGCAGGCCCACGACATTACGGAACAGGTCCAAAGATCGAAGTCATGGGGACTCATTTGCAGCGGAACTGAATTGAAAACAATTGTGTTTATAACCTCGTTGGCTCAAGCCTCATGGGATACGGGAAAAACTGATAGATCGTTGATCTATTTGGCCACCCACTGCCAAGCAAAGCCAAATACATCGCCCTTTAGTAAGATTAGTATCTTTATTTTAACAAACATATGGATGCGATTCTGGCCAAGGCTAGGGAGTTTTTGCTCTGATAAGGCGACTGTTCTACAGCAGACAACTAGATAACAGGATGAAAGTGATGTGCTTCATGGCCCTTACAAGGCTAATGATTGTCTATGGGTGCCCTGTGTCCTGTGTGGTTCAACGTTACAGCGTCTCAAATAGAAAAGATTCGAGTGTGTCTTGGATTGCACAGAATACCACCGTCGGAGTACAAAAAAAAATACTGTCCTAATGGTGTTCTTTACAACTGGGCTCAAATAAACAGAATCGACAACTTTATTCTAAGACACGTGGTCGCACTGCAAGAGCAATGAATTCGACCAATGTCCTGATATTCGAGGCTTAGTACCCTAATGTGGAGTATTTAGAGAAAACGCGTTCCAGTTGATTCGTTGCTCCGACACCTTTTCTCTATTTTGATATACAAGGGCTGATTCAGGACAGTCTGGGGGTACCGCTAATCCACGTCAACCGCAACTCCGTGGAGACCGCCGCTCCGAAATGTTACCGCAGTAAGCGGAGATGGCGAAGAGTTCCTTCGGTTTAATATGATAAACTTTTAAAATGCAAACAACAACAAAAAGCTATCCGGATACGATTGTTGGAACGCCCCAATGCATCTTTAAAATGGTGTATCCAACATGTGGCTTAAATGAATACAAAAGTTTTTGTGAAAGACTTAGCAAAAAGTGCCTCAAGTGTCCCGTCTTTCTCCTATGTATTAACAATCTACAACTAAAATCAAAATTAAGAAAATTATAACAGGCAGACAAGCTAACTATTACCGCACGGGCACCACTCTTGGTGTAGGTATTGGCCAAACGATCATCGTATTCAGCTAAAAGTCTGACTGCTGATTACCTTACTAAAGTTATTCATTCGAAGTTGAGGTCGTGTAAAAACCTATGGATATTCGAAAAAGAGGTGTTTCTGATGTCAAAGGGACTAGTGAATCCTCTTTGGAAGCGTTTTAGCCTTCATCAAACGATTTACAATTGTGAAACATAAAACATATAAGAAAAAGTAATGAAATAAATTGATTTGAAATTATTAAGTTATCACAGACTCATAGAGCTCGCAAATAAACGGTTTTTCGACAATATCACAGCTGTTGTTAAAGTTCGTGGACATTTTTTTGATTCTATCAAAAATCGCTGTTTCATACAGATCATGAGTAGAATTATGCCAAGGAAGGTAAGGCGTCATTATTAGGAGTTTGTTTTGGGAAATATGAAGTTTTTTTATACGACATGCATTTTTCCAAAAGGGACATCCATATTGAAGTATTGATTGAAAAATTACTAAATGAATTGATATGTCGTTATGATTTGTAAGTGGCGATTACTTATTAATAAAATAATTGAGCATTTCAATTCCAGTACCCTCTTTAAGGCAGTTTATGTGTTCCCTAAAAGTGAGCTTGGTGTCAAGATGAACTCCTAGAACAGACTGATTCCAGGCTACTCGCTACTGTGCTTCCTTTATTTCGAAGCTGACTGAAGATATCAAGATTTTTTTTTCGCGAGAAAAAATAGCTGTGTCATCAGCAAAAATAGCTGAATTGCAAATTGAAAGCACAGGAAGATCAGCTGTAAATAAATTATATAATGGCGGTCCAAGAGCTGAGCCTTGGGGAACACCAAAACTAAAACAACACACACTTGAGGCATAACCATTAACATGAACTTGCAAACATCTTTCAGACAAAAAGCTACGAATTATTTTACACAAGTAAACAGGAAATTTAAGCTCAGTCTTTTATACACTAGCCCAGCATGCCAAACCGAGTCAAAAGCTTTTTCAATATCCAATAAAAACATTCCTGCGATTTTTCTCGTTCGCGTTGTGTTTTGACATAGGCTACAGTGCTTTTTATTTGATGAGTAGTGCTGTGAGATTTCCTAAAACCATATTGCTCGTAAGCAGAAACACTATTTTCTGAAATAATTTTCAAAATTTGTTCCCTCAACATTTTCATAACGTTTTTCCAGGTACAATTTTAACGTTTTTCCAGGTATTAGGAAAGTACTGGTGTTTGAGCCGTGCGTGAATAATTAAAACTGACTGCTTTTTGAGCGCTAGGGTTGACCTAGGTTTTCCCTCAACTTGCCCTAGCTTTTTGCTGTGGCGATTTGAGGGCTGTCAAATGGCATGTATTTTTATTTAAATGACAGGAATGTGTGGTGATTTGGTGGTTTAGCGTTTTTGAGGATTGGAAAATCCAGGTTTTTGTGAAAACTCATAGGGTTGTAATGAAAACCTGGATCAACCCTGGGGAAAGTTCAACGAACGGACCTAAAAACACTCTTTTGGGGACACTTTCATCAACTAAAGAAATAATAGCTTCTGAAAAGCTAGGATCAAGGAATCTACTTTATCTTTAGAATCAATGCTTTCAAGGTCTATGGATTCACTTTGTAATTTATTTTTGATTTTTGTTTCTAAAGAAATTCCAATTTGCATTTTTGAAATCCTGAAAATATTGCATTTGTTTTCACCCGACCATATTAATCGAGATAAATATGTTCTTGTTGAATTTTGCTTTTTACGGCGTTACGAGCATCGTGATCTTAAAAGGATTTCAGATGCCTCACTTTACTGCTTCACACCACTGATCCGCACGTGGGGTACGCCTCGTTGTTTGTCCAAGGCCAACCAAATGCTGGTTTTTTATGTATTTGTCTGAACCGGGAGTGTTTTGGTCTACCTTTCTTTTTTTCTTTTGCGATCTTATCTAAACGTTGTAGATTAGATTTTAGATTAGATTATAATGATCTACACAAACAGATTTTTTATGGCGTGGTTATGCAGTCTCTCGAAGTTCTGCGCATTGTTTGGTGTATTTGATGGTAGTCTGAAGGTGCGTTTTAGGTAAAAGCGTAAAAGTTTTTCTACTTCATGATATTGTTGGCCTCCCCAAACTTGAGCTGCGTAAAGCATGATTGTTTTAAGTTTTTTACCATTTTTAAATTACTAGCGAAGATCACTCCAAGGTACTTATATTAGTTGACCACTTCAAGTCTTGTGTAGTGCCAATTCTCACTTGCTAGTCTGCCTCTTCCTCTGTTTACGATCATGACCTTTGACTTCTCTTGGTTGACCACTAATTTCCATCTGGTACAGTAATCGCATAATCGATTGATCATTAGTTGTAACGTTTCCGGTGAATGAGCTAGGATCATCTGCAAACTTACGTGCTTTGATAGATATTCCGTTGATTTCTATTCCACAAGGCATGATATCCGTAACATCGTCGATGAATAGCGCAAACAGACAAGGACTCAGTGAACAACCTTGTCTTACACCCATTTTCGTTTCAAACCATTCTGACACTACTTCACCATCCCAGACTGCAGACCATGTATCTCCCAGCAGGTTTCCTATTACTTTTCGAAATTTGTGATACATTCCTTTACAATATAATTTGAATTACAACGACTTTCTATCCACTGTACCAAATGCGGCCTTGAAATCCACGTAGAACGCGTATAATTTCGTCACCTTCGTCATAATTCTGCTACACTGCAAAGTACAAAAATGTTATCGACTCTTGAGTACTGTGCTCGTTGTATGGTATTGCTTTTTATCGAGGTTCTCTGGATTTCTCCAATACCAACTGATCCGATCGTGCTAAATTTTCTCTGATAATTTCTTCTTTTTAAATTTTAGTGGAAATTCAAATCGATACGAAAAGCAAGATCATCTCTTGGCTTGTTTCCAGCTAAGCTTGCTTTGGTTTGTAAAGTATAAATTGTAAACCTCACTAGTCCTGGAAACACCATTCAACATTCTGGTCATATCACGACTTTCTAGCTCCGTTTCAATCACTGTGGGTCTGAGTTGAAGGCCCGGAATTTCCCTTAAAACTGCGTATGTACCTAGTTAGATACCTACATTGCTTCGTTGTTAAAATCCGATTATTAAAACTATTTTGCGTAGTTGCCTTCAAAAGCTATACGTAACTTCCAACTTGTACGCATGTCGCGAATCTAGCAGTCTGCGGTGTTATGTAGTTTAACTAGTTGATTGAGGTATGGCTGGAAGTACCTGCACGCAACCAAGGCAGGCATGTGACTGACCTCTGGCCAACTGAAAACGACAAGATGACAATGTTTGTGTGGAATTAATGGAACAACTGGTTTAATAGCAATTCAACATCAACACCAACCTACGCATGAACAAGTTTCAATCTGTTTTTACAGAGAATGACAAAATATTTAAATTACATAAAAATTTAACTGCACAAATATTCAGTGCCCCTTCACAAGCTTATATTTGCCTTTTCAACTTAAAAACTGAATCTCAATGATAGCTATCAGATTGACAGCAATGTTCAACGCGATTTCTCTGCACACGACGAATCCATCAGGCAGGTATCTGAATTCTGAACTGACAACTGAACTCTGAAAGCTTAAGTAAATTCCGCCATGAGCAAATACCTACTCTATATTGATATTCGTTCGTTCCCCTCGCTCAGACGCACTCTGGCCTGGCCACTGATGATGGCAGATAGAGCCAGTCAGTCAGGTAAAAGTTACATCAAACAGACATCCAGTTAAATGCCCCCCAGGGGGTGGTAGGAAATTTATATACATAATTCAGGTACACATTCAACAACTCGAATGAGTACAAATTATGGGGTAACAAGCGCAAAGCATCTGTAGATTATTATGGACTTACCTTGCTGTTGCTCTCAAAGGTGTTTTTCGGTTGTTTAGTCCAAACTTTCTATACCAACGAATGTGAAGACACACCAGAAGACACCAGTGGACCTTTCAATCACTCACGAGTCACTCGATTCACAAAACCCAACCGAAAAATTGCAACCAAAATAGGAAACTTGTTTCCCAGTTGCAGCAAAATAGCCTTGTGCCTTTTTAGCGGAGAGAGAGATGCAATTGGAATTGATTTATGTGTGGCACTGATATACCGTGTGTATGAAACACTTGGGGACACTTTTCACGATAGCAGGGGGTCTGGGGTCTGTCCAAATGGAAAATGGAAAATTCACGTTAAAGACACAGCAGGTACCGATTTCGACAGCACACACACTTCACTTTTAACTTTTTTTCCTTTTACTCTTCCAACGTTGTCGTCGTCGGCGATGATGATTACTGGAAAATTCATGTATCGATTAAGCCAGAAAAGGAATATGAAAAGCCTCGATCCGGGAGTCACGCGGAGACGGGCACAATTTTGGGGGGTTGGGCGAATTCAATTTTTTTTTTTTTTTTGTGTGTGCTTTTTTCACTTTGTGGAGACTGAGACTGCAGCAGCAGTGATATAACTTTTATCGATTCGCGAAATGATCTGGGTAGGGTTTGTAGTGAATGTGATGACACAAATCGGTGCAGAGAAAATGTCTGTCAATGGAATTTGATTTGTTTTTCTTATAAGACGATGGTAGATTTGGGAATTTTCACTGATTTATTTGGTATTTCACTGGAAAAGATTTTTACACTTTCACACGACAGACGAACAAGTGCGGCCGCTCTCTCGCTCGGTATCTCTACAATAAAACAATATGGCGCCCCAGATGATAATTTTCCCGTCTTGCAAAAGAGAGATGTCAAAAATTCTGATTGGAAATTGTTGTTATGTTGGTATTCATGAATTTAGTAGCAGAGCTCTCCAGTTTGAGGGCTTGCGAAGTTAAAAATTAAATGGTTCGTGTCATGAATAACTTAAGGGGTATATTGCACTGCATCAATAACTTGAAACTTCTTGCAATCATGACTCGATAGCTGCGGCAGCTAATCTTAAAGTCCTGCGCAAACCACTGCGATAGCGCCGTGCGATGCGATTTCTGTCAAAATGAATTTGAAAAACGATAGTTATGCTTAAAAATGCAAGAAACATAATACTAGTGAGCCGCTGTACGCTTTTTTATGGTTTTTATGGAAAATTGAGTTCTTAAGTGGGGAATACACGATACAATTATCGTATGCGACTTGGATCGCATACGATCGAGTTTGGTTTTGAGTTCAAGGCATTCTACACTGCGACATCGGTACAGCGGTTCGCTTCATGCACACACACGATATAATCTATCATGCGATGTGCGATTATCGGTACGATAATTGTATCGTGTATTTCCCGCTTTACAACTAAAACGCTAGTAACTTTTTCTCTATACTTTTCGAAATTACAAATCAATTTTTTTAGTTTGAAAAAAGCTTGATTGAATTTTGAAAAATAAAACAGTTCATGAAATCTGGGGTGGAATCACGTAAGGTGATATTTGATAGTTGACAGTCAAAACCAGGAAAATCGGTCTGCGTAAGCTGATAATCAAATTTGACAGTCATATTTTTGTGACTAATTGAAGTGATACCTATTTAGGTGTCAATTTGATTAAATTTGATAGATGAAATTTTACTATTCCTTCCGTTTTTTTTATAAAATATGAATATTTTTGTGCCTGTACAGTTTTCAATCCCACAAAATAATGAAAATCGAAACGAAAGAGAAAATAGGATGGTCAGGTCACTCGTATTAATTTGAGGAGAAAATTAAATTTGATCTCCCTACAGTTAAGTAAGTTCCGACCTATAGCTTATTGAAAATTATTAACAATATGTTGCCTTCAAGTTTTCAATAGACTCATTCAAAATTTTCGAGTATCAAAAGATACTTTTAAAAGTTTACTACAACTTTTGGATTTGCCAGTTGGAATTCGTTCAACACGTCTTCACCCAGTCCTTCAGCTAGCAGTAACGTTAAATTTTCTTGGAGGTGGTGGGTACTGGATAGGTTTATGTCATCGCTATTGTGAAATGACAAGGAAATGTTAGTACGCCGGCGGATACATAGATGGCTTTCAGAGACCGGTTTGTTTTCGATAGTGAAGTACACCTGTGTATTACCGCTCAATGCTATAAATTAGATTATAGATTATAGATAGGTAAGAATTTGACAGAATTCAAACATTTTCTCTTTAAGTGATACCAAATCAGTAGAAAAAAATTTTGATTTCAAATTGATCATCTTACACAGACGGAAAAGCTGTAACTATCAATTTGATAGCAAGAAAAAATGACAGTCAACTATCACCTTACGCGATTCCACCCCTGGACTTTGGTACTATTTTAATCAAAAATATGTGTTTTTTTAATGGAAAATTCAATGAAATCTGTGATTTTGACTTGAAAAGTACCAAAATCACAGATTTCTTTGGTTTTCAAAACACAATCAAGCTTTTTAAATCAATAAAAACTAAATTTGTAATTTGGAAAAGTTTAGAAAAAATGTTATTAGCATTTTAGTTGAAAAATTTCCATTAAAAAAAGCGCACAGCGGTTCAACAGTATTATGTTTTTGCATTTTTTAGCAAAACTATCGTTTTCCAAATTCGGAAAAGTGTTTCCCAAATTTTTCTAAATTGTCCCCGATTGATTGACATCAAAATTTCTTTCTAGTGCTGCCAAGTCTACTCCAAATTTTAATTTGTTACACCTGGGGGTCAATTCCCGATCTGTGAAGCTGTGAAGTGAAAAAAAAATATCATTTCAGTTTTCATTCAGTTTTTTCATTTTATCACTTCACGAACCCACTCTAAGCGATTCCGTATCTAAAAAGTACTAAAACGTTCTAAATGATAAATTCTGACAGTTTTCTCTCATTTTCTCTCTCATTTCAATTTGATTCCAAAGGGATTTTTCATCGTTTGAGTTTTGCGGCCATTTTTAATAATTGAATTTTTCACCGACTCATACGGCAATGAAAAGAAATTTATTATATGAAAAAAAATTGACATTTGAGGTTGGATTTTCACTAATCGAGAATCGAATTTTCGGTGAAGCTGTGATAAATGTTTTCACTTCACAGCTTCACAGATCGGGAATTGACCCCCAGGGGGAGTGAAAATCCAACCTCAAATGTCAATTTTTTTTCATATGATAAATTACTTTTCATTGCCGTATGAGTCGGTGAAAAATTCAATTATGAAAAATGGCCGCAAAACTCAAACGATGAAAAATCCAATTGGAATCCAATTGAAATGAGAGAGAAAATGAGAGAATACTGTCAGAATTTATCATTTAGAACATTTTAGTACTTTTTAGATCCGGAATCGCTTAGAATGGATTCGTGAAGTGATAAAATGAAAAAACTGTATGAAAACTGAAATGATAAATTTTTTTTCACTTCACAGCTTCACAGATCGGGAATTGACCCCCTGGTCTCCACTTGCTTTAAATCTATCGCAGCTATTACAGCAGCCTTTGACTTTGAATATCGCAAGTGGAGAGCATTTTAGCAGTTTTATTTTCATAGACTGCGATAGAAAGCATACTTTAATCGCAGGGTATCTATCGCAGCTATTGAAGCAGGAGGAGCTGTCTTCTACATATGTTTTTCCACAATTTTTTACTTTGTTGTTGTGTTTGGTTCAAAAAAAGTATGCTACAAAATGCTCACAACACAAAATGTGTTGTGTCTGTCATAATCCTGCTATCTGCTATGAATTTAAAGCAAGTGGAGAAACAGCGTTAATAACTTTTTTGACTTTTCCAAACAGCGAAAACTGTTTTCCAAATTTTTAAAAGTGTTTTCTAAATTATTTGCACAAAAAAAAAACGAATTTCTTGTTATAGCACTTGCGAAAAATGTGGTAAAACTCAGCCCCTTTTCCATATGCACCAATAACAAACGAAGCTTGGCAGCACTCATTCAGCCATTCAGCCACAAGCAAAATTCCTGTCAAACATCTGTCAGCGGTTTTGGAAGAAAATTCGCCTTTGTCACTTGTGTCACTTTCACTACGTCCTCAAGAAGTAAATATGAAAAGGCATCGATACATTTTCTAATTAATTTAAGTGAGCTAATTTCTTTCAATAAAAAATCCCTACGAAATAAACCATCACATATCCCCACATATTTAAAAGTTTTTAAATACATATAACCAAATGGGCAACTACGACAGAAAGAAAAGCACACCCTGCACCGACTGCATGCGTGCTCTCAAATGGATTCCCGTAATATTCATAGTGGCGATCATCGTCTGGTCATACTACGCCTATGTTGTCCAGCTCTGCATACGTACGTAACATTTTAGGTCTCTTCATGTCAAAAAAAAGATTTTTTACTCAACTTTTTTGTCCCTCAAATTCTAACCAAACATTTTGTATTTTTTTCACTTTCAGTATCAATCGATAGCACTCTGCAGAAGATTATTTTCATCGCCTTATACCATCTAGTTTGCTTGCTGTTCTTCTGGTCCTACTGGAATACGATATTTACTCCTGTCGGAACAGTTCCTCATAAAGTAAGTACTGTATGCACTTTATTATTCATCTATGAGATTGCCTTTTGTTATCGGTCTTTCGTGTTGTAATGAATATCGATAAGAGACCCCGACCACCGAGCAAGCGTTTCGTTTTAACTTTCGACATCATAAACATCGAAACTCAATTTTGCAGATGAATATGCTGACTCAAGGGTGTTTTTTTTTTTTTTGTTTATAGCGTTCGTTTGTTTAATTATTATTGAAGCTGATTATAGTAACGCGATAGTATGGCGCGGCAGGGTATAGCTACGTTTTTTGCTTATGTAGGTTCCACAACACAGGGCTCACTTCAAGTGAATTAACATAAGAATTCTCTTTGTATGTAGGTATTTAGGTGTGTGTTGTCCATATCGGGCATTAATCAGATTTGTTTTGTGGCTTGAGCACGAAATGAGAGTTTTATTTAATCCTCAGCAATTGTGTGCTTTTTGTTGTACTCAAAACCTAGTGCATGTGTCATCGATCTGCAATATTTCATGGGAAATTATTTGTATATTTTGGTCGATAAGAAATCTTATCGCTATCTCTTTAACAGCAGGAAACTAATCAAAGTGTTTAAATGTACTTTACTTTCGAGCCTAACATAAAGTTGCACCTTACTTGCGTGTCAGCGTTGTTTTGACTTTTTCTGTTTTCGCTTTTCCGTCCTTGGCGCTGCTATGTGACTGTTTTTGTTAATGACTTCAATTTTTGACAAGTAGCGTACGTTTTCCAAATGTAGAGTTACGCAATCCCAAATTGGTACGTGTGTGGGAGTGACGAACCATTTCTTATTTTATCTCTTAGTAAATTGCCTACAACCTAACCCAATCGTAAAAATGCTTTTAGATATTTGTGCGCAAATATACAGCCAGAGGAATGAATTTGCAAAATCTGGTCTATTTTCCTTATCGCTTTGGAATTCTGACAAATTAAACTGACTATGTTTGGTCTAAGCAATGTGGAGAGGTCAAATTAGAATGTCTACATTTTTAAGGCAGAGTTTTTTTTGTTGTCATTTCAAAGTCTTAAGAGCCTAGGGCTTTCAATTTAAACAGACCGAACTCATTACTTGTTTTCCACAAACGTATAATCGGAAATCATACGTTTGTGGAAAACTAGCACTTAGCTTTATTCCCAAAATATGGCTGCAAGTTAAAGTCGTCTTCATACCAAAAGCCGGTAATCCCAGCCATAAAGTCTGACCTCTTTTATACTGAAAGTGTTTGAAAGGCTACTTGATTTACACATCCGCAGCTTTCTAAAAATGGAAATAATATCTACCTTTCAACATGCCTACACAAACTGACTGAAGTGTAGAAACAGCACTACACTGTGTAGTAAAAATTATAGAGAAAACGCTACAAGAAAAAGGATACACACTGGCAGCTTTCCTGGACATTGAAGGAGCCTTCAACAATATACAAAACAGTGCAATTAAGAAAGCCCTAAATGATCTAGAAGTAGAAAAAACAATTACAAATTGGATCATGTGTATGCCGACGAAACGTCTGATCCACAGCGAGCTAGGAGGTGCAAACTTGAAGAAGTGTGTGTCACGAGGAATCCCACAAGGAGGTATCCTCTTACTCCAACTCTGGATTCTGGTTATGAATGAGATCCTCATATCTCTCAAACATGATGGCGTTAAAGTGGTTGCCTATACCAATGGCTTAGCCCTTCTGGCGACGGGGAAATTTCGTACCACTATTAGCGAACAATTGAATAATGCACTAACCAAAGTCTGCTCTTGGGTAAAGAGATGCGGCTTTGCAGTAAATCCATTAAAAACAGATTTGCAACTCTTCACAAATAGAAGAAAAGTACCTACCTTTGAGATGCCAAGACTAAATGGAAGCCCACTTAAGATCTCTGATCAAGCAAGATACTTGGGAGTGATCTTAGGCAAAAAACTGAACTGGGGCCCCAACATATGAGAATGGTACGAAAAGCCAAGACAGCACTTTATTCATGTAACAGGTTTTTTTTTTCCAAAAACTGGGTACCAAATCCCAAAATCATCATGTGAATGTATACTGCCATTGTTAGACCCATTCTATCTTATGACAAATTGGTCTGGATTGAGGCGCTGGAATAATTTACGCATTTAAAAACCCTAACCAAAGTAGAAACCAGCCTGTATTTGCGTTACTGATGCAATGAGAACTACACCAACCGTGAGCTTGGAAGTAATCCTCAGTCTCACACCCCTAGATCTTTATGTTCAAGAATCGGCAGCAAACAGCGCACTTAGTGTGTAACTTATCAGTGTAATGTCTGGAAAACCAGCCAAACAAGACATCCACAGATTTTATGACGATACGCAGAAAACAATGTCTGCACCGATTACATAACCTGGACTTTAAAAAATCCTTCTCAACCAATAGACAGACTTGGGAGAATGAAACACCTCATATGTACGAGACGTCTTTATCAATTTATACCGACGGCCCGAAAATGGAAGTTGGAAGAGGTGCAGTTTTCTCTTCAGGAAGCCTGAACCTAGCCAGTTGCTTCAAACTTTTAAATCGCAGCAGTTACAAACGCTGCAAAACAGATGTCCATGATGGCTCTATTACATGCTGATATCATTTTTTTTCACTGATAGTCAAGCAGCAATAAAAGCGTTTTCTGCCACTCTTGTCAAATCAAAGTTTTTTTCGTGCTGTTGCGGAGAGCTAAAGGTTTTTTGCAAATAGCATAACGTTTGACTGCTTGGTTTTCGGTCACAGTGGGATACCGAGAAACGAAAAAGCTGATGAACTGGCTCAACACTTGACCCTTCTCTCATAGACCAATCTATCATGGTTCCACCCAGTGCAATTAAACAGTTCATTGGTAACAAAATAATTCAAAAGTTTAATGAAAGATGTGAATGCCTAGATTCCTATCTCATCTCCAAGAAACAATGGTCAAAATACTATAAGAACGTATCTTAAAAGCTAATATCCTTGAATAACGATCGCTTATTATACTGATAAGATAACAGGACACAACCTATTAGACTACTACAAAAAGAAAATGGGTCTTGGCACCGATGACTTGTGTAGAAATTTTGACGCAATGACGAAGTTGAACATGAGGATACCACTAACTTCCTTTGTCACTGACCAGCAATCTGCCAAACAAGAAAAAAATTTCTTTGCACTTACTTCTTCAACAAACTAGAAGAATTATCAGACACTCCAAAGAAACAGCTTGTTGAACTTCATTAAGGGCGCAAAATAGTTAAAAATTTACAATGAGTTTTTTTAGGACGTTACACAATACTCCAGGGTACCACAATGGATCTACTTAGATCTAAGTGTGGCGGGAATAAGATCAACCGTCAGCCCATTCTACCTAACCTAACCTAACCAGCACTTAGAACTTATTTTTCAGTGTTTACTAAGCAAGATCCTTGGAACGATCTCAAGCTCCAGCTCTCCATCCAGAGAGTGGATGATTATTAAGACTTTGTCAAAAAACAGCAACTCATATACAATTCTGTCACCCCTTAAAAATAAATAAATTGGGTGGTGCTTCTAAGCGGGAAGCTCCGGGGCCAAGAGCATTTCTCACAACCATATGAGAAATGTAGGGGACCTACAATTTTTTGCCGAATCCTAACGGCCAATCGAGAAAGCTCTTTTCATAGCGATGAGATTCTAGCTGTTAGCGGAGGACTTGCCAATTCCTTGCGAAAGGCGATACCTCTGGAAAACCATTTTTTGTTTTCTGTTGGCATGCGAACATAGAACCTCTCACGTTACAAACAGACATGCTTAGCATTACAACACGGACCCCCTCAGTTTCCCTTAGATATTCGTTAAGTCGGCGAGTTTGAGATATTTCCATGTCTGAAGACAACATTTGCAAATCAGAAAATGGGCAGCACAATTGTACAATCTTTTTTGACATACTTCTATACCCTCTTTTTTATCCGTACATCTGGTGCTCGTTGCGATGATTAAAGATTTCAGCTTATAATTGTCTATTTATTGTCAGCAACGGTTTAATTTTCAGTAAGGTATCAGTTATTCCGTCGTAACTAGCAAGGCATCTAATCTTATAAAATCGTTTGTTCTTAACCGAGTCACTTACTCCTTTGTAGATGCTGGCGTTGATTTATTTGCAGCTGTACAAAAGTACCGTGTAGGAAACAGTTCATCTAAAAGACCATCGCAATAATAACTTCTTCTTCTGTGAACTTCATTCTGAATACAGTTAAATTCTTGCTGAAGTTGTTGTATCGCAGCTGGGGTGCAGAGCGTCACCTCACTCGGATCTCAAGGATCCATTTTCTCCCCTTAATAGGAGAGTATGATTAGGTGTGTATGTGTGGGGGAAGGGGAGGAGTGAGTTGAAGACTAGAGGGCCAACTATAATGCACTTTGCCGCGCTTACGCCTACTTACGCGAACGAGCCAATACACTATTTTATATGACACTAACTATAATAGACGTTCTACTCAGTTTCGTTAAATTTCGCTCACTTTCGCGCAATTAAGCAAGAGCCATTGAATTGGCTCGAACTTACGTAAATGTCAAATTTAAAGCATAGAGGAAGCAAAGAAGAGAGAATACCATACATATACACTTCTCTTGCCCCGCAACTTCCAATTGTCTACATTGTGTGGTGTGGTTTGCCCTTTTGTGTATCTCTTCTGTGGTATTAAATCAACTCAATTCAGCTCAAGCATGCTTACATGTTAAGTAGCCAGAATCCATTATAGTTGCTTTTTGTTAGTCTTTTTGAACGAACACTTTCGGAAACTTTTCGTCTGGTTTTTGACACTAGCCTTAGCTGAGCTAAGTGCATTATAGTTGGCCCTTAGGTTATTGGGACTAAGCGCCCTGAAAAGCTTTTTGTTCGAAGCTACTCAGTAGAAGGTTAGAGATGTCGCTTGGTTTGTCGAAGAGTATTTTCCCGAGAGCTCTTTCCCTAGTGTTGGTCAAGCATGCGGAGGATGCGGAATGATCTTTTCTCTGCCTCTTTGCCTTGGTATCGCCTACAGTCGGATGTGCTACTGGCGATTCTCATCATGTGAGTACCCAATGACTTCTTACCCGTAAGAATGCTAATCATGCAATGCTTAGGCCTTGCTAACCCTGCAGCTACACGATCAAGATATGGTAAGCCATCAGCCTACATATACACTATGTCAAATTCCTGTTCGTGTTTCGGCTGTGACGTAGGCGACTTACAACTTGCTAGGCAAATGGCTTTCAATCGACATGTCATTATATATTTTCAAAATGGCACCTACAAGAAATTTGAAATTCAAAGTTTTTTTCCAGGCACTCTTTTCTTTTTTTTGAGGGTATTTGACGAAGCTGTCAATTTCATGGCTACTGAAACTGCCTCTCGGGTGGCTTTCAATATTCCATACCATTTGGGTTTCAATTTCGAAAAGTTTGGGTGTGTATGTAAGAAAGTTCGAATGTATTGTAAATGGCTTACCATATCTTGATCGTGTAGCCCCCGGGTAAGACCTTGCTAAGCTGGAGTAAAAATTCTTTTTTTTTCTCAGAAATGTCTAGGCAGGTTTCAAAAGATGATCAGCTGCCATTGGTAGTTTTTTAAAAGTTACGTTGGTCTCTGTTTTCTTTTTTTGCTGGTTGCTTGAGTTCAGATTATCCGTTTCGTTGGATTCGAATGATGATGGTGATTAGTTAAGTCATATTGTACTGGCTTCCAAGTCTTGGGGTTGTCGTTCTTGAAAAGTTTTTTTTTCATCAGCGCTTTCAGAATTCGGTTATTCTGTGTTCTTTGCATAAAAAAGAGTAGGCTTCTTTCTTGTAGTTCTTTTCTTTCGTTTGCACGTCACTTATCACTCACTGATTATTCTCAGATACATACAAAAGTTCCCTTCTTTTCTTCCAAAGGTCGTGGTTTCGTTTTTTACGAACTCACGTATTTAAAAAAGAAATCACTTACAGGCCATTTCAAATAGTAAAAAAAAACTCCCGTTTAGTTTTTGATCGAGAGGCCCATCCGAGGCAGAAACAAATTCAATGAACTTGAAACCAGTCAATCCCGTCTTATACTGCCAATCTAACATAAAAAAAAATTTTCTTATTTAAAACTCAGTCAAATTTTGTCTTGCTTCGGTAAATTCCTTGAAAAATGTAAGCAATGTTAACTTATTATCTTTGTTACAGTGGCGGATTCCAGAGACCGAAATCGACCGACTATTTCGTGCTGAAAACCAAGATCAGCAAAAAAGAGTACTTGAGATATTCGCTAAAGACCTGCCCATCACAAATCGGTGTGTATTTAAAATAGCTTTTTTCTTTTATTGTTTAAGCAATTGAAAGATATTTGTTTGTTCTGTTCTTTTAAAGGACTCTGCACGGTGCTGTACGATTTTGCGAAAAATGTCAGATTATAAAACCAGACCGAGCACATCACTGCAGCGTTTGCGGGACATGTGTTCTCAAAATGGACCATCATTGTCCTTGGGTCAACAACTGTGTGAACTTTAAGAACTATAAATTCTTTGTTCTGTTCCTGGGATATGCCTTGCTGTACTGTTTATATGTAGCCCTCACGTCATTAGAATACTTCATTAAGTTCTGGCGGGTAAGCACTGTATGAGTTTCGTATACTTGTTGCAAAATGTCCATAGTATATTCATTGGTGTTTATTTTTTTGTACCCCAATAGGGAGAGCTAAATGGAGGTATGGGACGATTCCACATATTATTCCTATTTTTTGTATCTTTAATGTTCGCGATAAGCTTAGTCAGTTTGTTTGGCTACCACATATATTTAGTTCTAGTCAATAGAACGACCTTGGGTAAGGCTTTTTATTTTTTTAAACTTAGACTAGGAACAAATGAAAAACTAATTGGATGTCTGTTTTGAATTTTGCAGAAGCATTTAGGGCACCCGTGTTTCGTGTAGGTGGCCCGGATAAAAATGGATTCAATTTAGGGAAATATGCGAATTTCCAGGAGGTATTTGGTGATAACTGGAAGCTGTGGCTGATTCCCGTTTATACTAGGTAAGAGGTTTTGCTTTTCTTTTGCACTTTGTTTGTTTGGATAACACATGTGTTTTTACGTCTTTGTTTTACCTGGCATATGATAATGAAATAATGCCTTTACCTAATATTTCGGCATATTTGGCAAATTAAAAACATTCAGTTTCTGTGTTTAATTTTATATGAAATTACTAATAATATTGAGTATACAACATTAACAAAACATTTTCGATTTTTGAGTGATTTGATTTGGTGAATGAAAAATTTGTTGAACTCATTAATTTGGTTTACTGTTTGTTGGGGTGGCATAAAGTGGTTGTCTTGATTAATTAAAATAAGGCTTTCTAGTGAGACCCATTTGAAAACGGGAGCTTTTCAAGATTTTGTTAACTAACAAAGTTGGTGCTTAAAAGAGTAATTTATACTTGTGATAGGAACCGTAGACGATAGTTGCCTGTGGCCATTGATTTAACAAAGACAGATTTTGCTCGACAGGTAGAAGAGATCTAAGGGTGCCACTCATAAAGTTCCATTAAATTTAAAATGGTTTCTGTAAAACTCAATAATTTTAATTCAATTGTTGTGTTGTACGCAATGCAACATAATGTTTTGATGTTTCATCCTTAATTTGTTGAAATATTTTTCATATAGACGAATACATGTCTTGGTTTGTCACTTGATGAGATAAACAGCCAAGTTGTTTACATTTATTCTTGCGAATCTAATTTTAGTTGGCTTTTTCACCTGGGTTTTCAGATGGACATATATTCTTGTATATCGTATACCGCGTTTTGGTTAACCAATTAGCAGAAGTGGGGTTTGTTTTAAATTTTATGATAGAATATGAACTATATTATGGCATGGCTGAACCCAGAAGTTCGTGGTTCGAATTCCAACAGAAGCAAGAATGTTTTCCCACGAGTATCGCCTTTCGCGTGGAATTGGTGTTTTTATAACCCGAAGTGATTTAAAATTAGTGTTGCCGGTGGCGTAATGGTTGACATGTCTGTCTAACCCCAGTTTTGAGAATATTAACAGTTCTTCAATTTCTCTGCTCTGTTGCGCCACCCTATTTATTTTTTTTGATTTAAAACAAACCAATAGTATTAATATTTGGTGCACCGAGGCTTGAGCGATTTCGGAACACAAGAAATATAGTAACTATCCATGTCAGAAACAACTCGTGTCTAGATATAAACCACATAATTCTAAAGGCCCAACCATGATGAACATGAAAGCGCTTAGCTCGCAAGGCAGTTCGAGCGATTAGTAACACTCCAACTACTAACTAAGCCCAGTTCCGCTCACTACATTTTTATTAAATTTGCAAAGCGATTTCTGTCGTTCCCGACACTTGCGATTTGACAGTTTTGGCTAGGCTAGTTCAAAAATAACTGGAGAGAGATTATCTGGTACCACTGTTAATATTCTCAAAACTGGGGTTAGTCTAGGATAAATCATTGAAATCGTTTGTTTACACAGGAAAATTCTTTTGTGTGGCCATAGTGAAAGTGATTAGCGCGATAAACTCATTATGGATTTTCAGGGTAATTTTGGAAGCATAGAGAAGAATTTCACTTGGATTAAACAAAAGTTTATGTGCCTTTATGTCTATTATAGTTGAGCAGCCATTAAACTTGATCTGAACTATCTGCTTTTTTTTATTTTCGGATTAGCAATTGCAAATAATGACAGGAACTTTTTTGTTTTGCATCTCAGATTTGTATGCCGTACTGAGGTTAGAACAAACTCATTTGGAAGGATCTATCTACTCGACATGGAAAGTATAAAAATCCATTTTAAACAGTTGAAAAGCACAACAACCATTGTTATGACTATACTAAGAGTTTGGGCTCGTTGCAGAGTTTTGGTGGAGTTAAATTAGCAATTTAAATTGTCGTGTCTTTTCAAACCAGCTGGAATTTAAGAGGCCAATTGGATATCCTTAGGCTCTTGCTGATCCTCTATCACGCTCGGTGTATTTACCCCCAATGACATAAAATAACCAATTTTCTTTTTCTCAAGGGGTTTTTTTTTGAAGCGAGAAAAGAAGCATACGCCCCAAAATCTAATCGACGAAAAGAGTAACTCATTTTGTGAAACAAAATATTTGCGTGTAGACTCTAGATACGACTTTAATTCTGATAACCACATCTTTGAGAACACTGCGCCAACTTAATCCAATTCCACAACTTTCCTGCAATTTGTTTTCGAAAACTAGTCGAGTTGGTGTCTATTCGCTTTACATTTCCTAGCCGTCGATGTCTCGCGTCGACGTCGCCGCAAAGCTCATTCACTTTGTTGTTGAATCTTCTCCACACGTTGTCATCGCAAAGGGGACAAAAGATCACTCGGACTATTTTTGTTTTGAAAAGACGAAGGGTTCTCTCATCCGCTTTCAAGGTCTGATAAAGGGTTATTGAGTGAGGACTTTATTTCTTGAGTGTCTTTGGGTTAAGAAGGTAGCAGAAGCGATAACACGAAATCAAAAACCACAGTGTTTTCAAAGTTAGTAGACCGACTTTTATTGTGCTATTTATTTGCAATTGCCGTACCAATTACCAATTTGCATTAAGTCACAAATTTTATTGCCCAGATTCGTTGATGAGCATGATTTAAATAAAATAGGACGAATTATTCCATAAACTCATCGTAATCTTCACTTAAAAATAAAACAGGTAGCTCCAGCAGGTATCAGTCACACTATCGGCTCCTGCTCACCAGTAAGAAGTTGCAAATCATCGTCTATGGGTATAAATCTTTTAGCTAAATATAGCAAACTATCGCTTCTAACGACATATGTCAGAATTTGAACGATATTAATGATGCTTTCCATTGGTTTCACTCGCGGAATCACTCATTTTGAAAACCAATGCAACACCTCAAATTGTTTTTGCTCAACTTAACGTGTTGGCTTTGTGTAAGTGAAACACCTATAGCACATACAAAATATTTCCTGTGGAAACTTTTCTTTTTGACATTTGGGTAACATGTATTAGTGCTTCTTGAGTCGATTCTCACTTCAAATCGAGAAGCTGCTGTCACCGCTCAGAATCATGAGAAGCGATCTTTTTGCACTAATGGAACGGTTTGAGAATGACAAAAGTCTTCATTTCCGAAACTCGAATCAAAATGAGAACATTCTACTTGCATGTATGATTTTTTAATTTTTTATTTACTATTCAGTACTACAATCGATTTTTTATAAAAATATATAATATAATAATTGGGAACCTCTTTCTCGTCCTCCAAGTTTGAATGACGTCGACACTGATAACTTCTTCGAGCCTGCTTTGCTTTTTGTTATAAAAATGATTTAAGTAGTTTAAGTAGTTTTTTCTGTTTTCTCTTATTGGAAAAGTACCGAAATGCTAACAACTTAATCCAACCAGGATGTTACAATATAGCTTATGGATTTTTTAATAAAGAATGCGAATGTAATTCAAAGCTTATTTTTATAAAACCCGCTTAGGTAAACTCTGCTTTTCCCCCTAAAACACTAATTTAATAATTTCTTTTTTATGTTTTTAATGAGTTCAACTAATTTTTGTTTTTACTTCAAGTTTTCCTTTATGATTTACAAACAAACAGTAATTAGGTTTTGTTAACAGCGAATAGATAAAAACACCCGTGTTTATAATTAAAAAAGAAATAAAAAAAAAAAAAACAAAACTAACAAAGAAAAACAAATTTAATATCCACATATGTATGAACAAAGAAAAATTTCGTTTCTAGTTTGGGTGATGGCTTAACATACCCGACACAGGGCCATCATCAGAGTGCCTCATACGAATCAATGGGAGATACCCAGACAAGGTTAGACCAACCAACTGATACATTTTTAAATCAGCCGATTGAACATTTGCCACTAACTAACTCATTTGGCAATGCCAATTCTAGTTTATCAACAAATGCTGCCAATATCGCTAATGGTAATGTTATCATAGATATGACAAGTAGTAGTACCAATAACACCGATCCCAATGTTTGTGTTGTGAATGGAATTGATGATGCTAGCGTATTAAGTAGTAAACAATTAGACGAAAACAAATATGCGCCGATGGCTACAACGGCGGTGACGGTGGCAGTAGCTGACGAACAAAATTGTGCTAGCATTGTTAATATTTGATTGAACCTGATTTAGAAGCCGTCATTGATGTTTGATTGTTTTTATTATTCACTTTTTTTCGAATAAGTTTTTTAATATAAATATATATTTTTTTACAATGATGTAATTGTTAGTTACTCACTTTTTTATATGAAACTGTATTTTATGTTCTAGACATTTTATAAAAAAAATATATTTTTGGGTAATTTTTTGTACGTTTAAATTTTTTTTTATTTTTCTACTTTGATGTTGATGATAACGTTTTAGTTGTTGCATTTATCTGTTTTGATTTGCACTTCCTTAAAGTGATCCAAGCACCTTAACATATAAGTAAATTGCGTAAACTTTCTCAAGTGCCTTCATCTATTTCATACTTAAAACAAATTAATACTCAAAAAGGATTAAAAAAAACATTTTCATCGTTAAATTTTTTTTTTGTTTGAACACCACCTGAATCTATGCGAAAACAACAAATTTTGTATCACCTTTTTATTATCATTCAGCCATTTTTCATTGGTAGGCAATGCCTTAACGGCTGCTTAGGAAACCAATTCTAATGAGCGTGGAAGAAATCAGAAGCCAGCGGAAATTATGGCGAAATGAATAAAGAAACACAAACGCACTTAAAAGGGTTGCTACTATAAGTTACTGATTTAACTTATAACAGTCGTTGAATTTTTGCAACTACAGTCAAACCTGGATAAGCGAGAGTTCAAGGGAGCACAATCTCATTCTCGCTCATAGAGGTTTCTCACTAACCCGAGTTTCTCTCTAATTAAGGTACATGGGTACCGTTTCACACTTATAGAGGTACGCAGCAATAACAAGTGACAGCAAGAACGAATGTAGTTAATATGTAATAATTAATTTGAAAAAAATTCGATAAAATAACAAAAAATTTTTAGTTCCACGAAATAGAATGGATACAATATTGACGAGAAAACAAAACAAAAACAATGGTAGAAAGTTCCACGAAAGTTAAGAACGAGTCCTAAAATAGCAGATGTTAAATTTGTTTGCTCGACTGTCGCTAAGAGAGGTCTAGTTAAGTAGCAGTCTCACGGAGGTCAATGAGGAAAAAACGACTCTCTCTTACAGAGGTTTCTGTTTCTCGCTAATAGAGGTTTTGAGAGCTTAAAATGTCGGGTCCTGGCTATTACTCTCCCTTATAGAGCTTTCTCACTTATCCAGTTCTCACTCATCCAGGTTTGACTGTATTTGAAATGTCACTGAAGGCATTGCTGCCGTGAGACTAAAAAACGCGTCTTGCTAAAAAAAGGAGAAAAAATAGAACAAGTTTGTAGAAGAAAAACGGCCTTTTTTGCATTGTTTTTTCGAGAGTTTTCGATGAATTCCACTTATCGTAATCTGGGGTTTCGAGTTAAATCAAATCACATCGCTGTACAACTTTACCCTTTCCATACACTAGTAAAAGGTCACTTAGTTACTCTAAGTTTTTTTCGGAATGATCAAGGGTTTCTTCAATCGCAAGCGTCCACAGACCAAAGTCTTGCAAAAGGTCACCTCGAATTTTCAACATAATTTTAATTGCTCGTTTTCTGAACCCAAAGAAACAACGATTCGCATAAGTCTGTTTGACGAAGAGAGACAAAGTGATATCATTCTTTTATTAGCCCTCTTTCAAACTCTATGTACATATATTGAAAATGTTGATACTAAAACAGAGTTCTAAGTATCACGTTGTGCAATTTTTTGTCCTTTTTTTAGGTTTTATTCAAAACACACCATGATTATTGATGAATATTAAACATACCTCTTAGTACATAAAGCTGCTAAAATTATTATAGCTAAGCTTAGGGGCCATTTATAACAACCAGTGCTCATGTTCTGTAACTATCGCCTCGATAAAATCAAGCGATAAATGGTGGCAACTGAAACGAAATTCTATGAATTTAATTTGATTGCATTTCGGTTTCCATAGTTTTTCGATCAATGTCACCAACGCGATAGTTGCAGAGCAGGCTTAAAAAATGTATTTTTGAAATTTCCAAAATGGAACAAATCGTTCCAATTATGTATTTGGATTCCATTTTCCATTTATTCCACTGACAGTCACAGACCGGATTTTTTTCGTGTGTATTGCATAAGGAAAATCAGTTGCTAGCGTGTGGGTTCGAAGAACTGACACATTTTTTCTGTCAGGAAAAAATTCATGTTTCCATTCGTCAAACTTTTCCTGATGGTCTTTCCTGACCTCTATAATTGGAACCAAAATTGAATGCCTAATACCTGGCATATTTTTCCTTTTCACTATAAGCGTCCATCATGAAAAGATTACTGTTTCCATTTGTTTCCAGGTGATTGGTTGTTACTGAACAGAGAAGAGAGTTTAGGGCCTGTCAACTGACATATTTTTCCTTTTCGCTATAACCGCTCATCATATTCCTTAACTTTTTCTGATCGCTATAACTGGCCCCTTATTTATAAAATCTTCATTTTTGATACAATTGACTCTCAGTACCCCAATCTTCAATAGCCATCATCTAAGAAAGATATCAAAATCAAGCCAAACCAACTCTATATAACTTCATTGTTCGTTCAACCACATTTATTTGGGATTCATTTTCCATGTATTTCACTGACAGACTTCCACAGAATTTTTGTAAAACGACTTCAGTGAAAAATTAATTTTTGTTTCTATATTTTGAAACAGAATCGTTCCAATAAAGGTTGTTTGATTTTCATTCTATTCTCAGCTGTCATTTTTGATTCCAATTATGAATCTATCCTCAAACACCGAAAGCTCTGATCATTTCAATGTCAGAACAAGTAATTTTTCAATGATTGCTATAACCAACTTTTCAAAAGAATAATTGACTACCGTTCAAGGGTAGCCATAACTGTCACCTAATAAGTCTCAACTTTTGCGGATGGCTTTTTTTGGATTGCTAAGACAGGCGCCTCAATTAAGTTCATTGTTCATTCATTATGTGAATTTTGGGAATTAGGTATTTGAAATCGATTTCTCGAACTTAATCATTGTGTTTGTATTCTTCTTGTAAAGATCAGCATAATTTTGCCATGTCCCACTTGAAAAAAACAGGTAATTTTTTGGGTTAATTTGTTTTCTGTATAGCATTAACGTAACATGAACCATATTCCTTGGTCTGTGTCGTGTTGCATGTTTTAATATTGAAATTGTTTAACCTGAGAAAAGCTAACTAAGCGCTGTGAGTTAGAATGAGAGAGGAGGAGCCTCCGATCCGCTGCCGTTGGGGTGAGAAAAATGGACTGCCACCGGCACCGTAACGCGTTACTTAACGAAGTGGTTTACCCTCCCATAAGAAGATATCACTTTAAAATAAAATGCAAGGTTTTCGGTAACAAATAGACAGAAAAGAAATTATTTCCAGATAATTTTAATCGTATCCCAGAAAATACCATACGATAGATTCTTGAACGCAGCCAAGAAAGCAACTTAGCACTACTTGCGCAGTCTATTGAAGAAGAGGAGTACAAAACGTATAACTCTTTTGGTCGGAAATATTAAAAAAGCAAAGAGGCTATAAACAACATTTAAACGCAAAAAATAATGATTCTGCATAAGCTCTCGTAACTTAGCTTGATAAAATTTTTCTTATAATGCTTGTTACCCCAGATTAACTGCTAAAAACTTATAATTTTCATTTGAATCCGTCAACAGACATGATAAATAAAAGCCGCACAGAATTATTCGTATCGTTTAAGGTACGAATAATTATTATGAAAACAGTACATTTACACTGGTAAATGCATGACGTTTAAAGCAAGTTAAAAGTAAGCAACTGTTGCATTGGTTAGTCAGGCATTTCATCTATATCATCATCTTCCCCACAATTTTCAACCAGTATGAAATAAAAAACACAAAATCGAAGCAGTTTAGATTAATTCAAATGGTTTCACTTCATCAGGGTGGCCTGCGCAAATTTTTTTGTTTAACCACACACATACATAAATGAGTGCTCACTTCACCGAATTGCTTATTCATATATACATCACCTGCAGTAACTTTTAATGAATTTAACTTAAACACTAGCGAGTATTGCCATGAAATGTTCAATTAATTGTTATTCAACTGATGTACAAAGTACAATGTACATTGTACACTTAGGTTGTTAAAGTGTTATAAAGAGGTTTATTTATTTTGTCAATGTTATCATATATAGAATGTAAGTTTAAGAATTATTATTAAAAAATAAACTTGTTTGTTTGAGCATGATATTGTCTTTTTTTTAGTACATCCATGGTATCATTTTCCTCATCATTTAGAAGTAGTTTGTTCTTCTTTCTTATCATAATTATTCGTTCTTGTTATTGAGTTATTATTGCAATCCCCATTGAAATAAGTTTTATTAGAGCAAGTTGTAAATGTTTTTAGGAATTAATTATCGAAAGAGAATTAAACAAATGTTTTTAATTTGCCAAATGTTTGTAATAAAGTATTGCATATTCATAAATTTTAATAAAATCTCCCTATAAAAAACTTAGCAAACCAGAAAACAAACGGTGATCCAGTTTTTCATGGATTGATCCTAGTTTCTAGAAGGAGTTGAACAACATAAGCAACGCTGTAAATCCAGAGGCAGAGGGTGATATTCTATGTAGCCCGCAGTGGTTATTGTATTGCAAACCGTCACATCCAATAATGTGGTTCATGTTTTGTGTTTCGTTAAAATCACCGCTGAAATTTGACAGCAGAAAAACATTAGTGCCCTTTTACCATTATTCAAGTTCTGGCCCTGGATTTTGTGTAGCACGAGTAACTTCAAAATTCTAGGTATTAAAAAGTGTTTAAGAACCTGGAAAGCTCCCAAAGCTTGTATTGTGAAATAGCTATTCTTATGACTATGCAAATCGACAATAGATGATTGTACGATAATCGTCTAAAAAGTTACATTACCCAGGCCCTGGCTTTACCTACACACTGTTGTATAGTAGACTTCTATAGTTCTGAGTTCAAACATTGTTTTATGTAATCCTGAAATGGAACGGTTGAGGGCAATGAATGAGTGAGCTTTAACCATGTTTGTAAAAAATAATGTGGGAAGTGATAATAGGTTTGTTCGTTGAAGCTCTGGGTTTGCACTGTGGGCCCCACAAAGCGTTTTTTGAAAATCCTAAACTCGCCTTGAATGTCAAACTGAATGTTTTTTGAGCCCTGGGTTTGGTCTCAACTCGCCCTAGGCTTTTGGAGGGGCGAGTATCGGTAATGAACGGAGCTGTCAAGTGTCATGCATCTTTGCTCAAATTACAGGGATGTGTGGTGATTTCGAAATCGAAACTCCAGGTTTTTTTTTGACAACTCATAGCGTTTTCAAGGAAACCTGGATCAACCTTTTGAAAAGTTCAACGAACGAACTGAATTCACTCATCGCTTTAGTCTATTCGACTCCAGGGTTCTTTGGCCAAGACAATTGTTTTCGATGGTTACCGTAAATTGAAAATATTAAAATTATAGCACTGAGTTTTCACTGCGTGACGAAATGATGCGATGCAAGACGGCTGATGGAGTGGAATCGGCCAAGATGATAAGCGGTCGTTGCCCGTCAAAATTGCAAATCCTGCTTGCATGTAAGGTGACCTTCGCTTTTATGTAAAGAAAAGTGCAAGGCGCAGGGTTTAATTGTAGTTTGTACGTAAACAGAAAACGAGAGCATGTAATAGGCGTTTCTTTGTCTAAAAGCTGCCAAATGATTGAAGTTTTCTTTTGTGATAACTTTTACCGAGCAATAAAAAGGAAGTTGATTATCAAAAGCAACAGCAAATGCGATGGTCTTGAAAATTCGAAGGTATTGAAAACTCTTAGAGCTGTCCTGGAACCTTCAGTAAACACTGAATAAAGTCCTTCAGTAAACACTGAAACAGACCTATCAACTTTCATTTACCATGTACGAAACAGTCCGAAATTTTTAACATAATTCCTTCGCTGGTTGCTAGAGCATTAAGGTTAATGTAGTAAATTTAAGTTTCACCAACCAATCTCTACAATTCTCTGAATTAAATACTTTATATGATATTAAGGATTATGAATATGCATACAATTACAAACTCCTGTGTATTATTTCTGCAAGCACAGTAGTTCATTTACACTTTTAGCAACTATCTCAAATCCCATTTTCACAATAATCGAAAAAAAAAATCATACACAAAAAGAGAAACAATCTTATCCCAATTTCAAAATACAGCTTTGGCGATGGATTTAGTTATCCAATCCGACATCTGGATGAAGATGCCGAGTCACTACTGGGAAGTGAAACCCGAATCGATATCGAAGGAGACGTCTACAATGATACAAATTTTTTAGACACGACCATTCAATAGAATTTAATTTATTTTCCAAAGATTGTCGCAGCAATTAAAAACTAGATAAGTTAGATTAATAACACGAACAAAAAAAAAATATACGTACGTTTGCAAAGAAAAGACATAAGAACAAAAAATAACATGTATGACGTATGTACTATGTATAAATAAGCAAAGTACAAACTAGACAACAGTTCTAGTTTAACAAAAGAGAAGTAGAAACGTAAATATATATCTACATATATTTATTAGAAAGAAGAAAAAAAAAAAAGAAAACACCAAGTTCTTGCTTTAAAACAATTTAGCAGTTGCGTGTGACTGATTTTTAACAAAGTAATAATTTTATTTAAAAATTTTGCATTATTTTTTAAATTATATGTATTATAACTGCATACGTATACATACACATATTCTATTGAACAAATCAAATAAGTTGTTTAACATGAGTAATAAATTGTTGAATTGTAAATACGAAAAACTAATTACAAAGTTTATTATGTTTAGTAGATGAATGCGCAAGCTATAAAAATAAACGCAGCAGCATTAAAGAAAACGTATTTTGTATAAATGAGATGTATAAGTAGAATATAGTAGGCGTTATGAGTGTATAAACTAGTGTAAGTAGTTCACAATTTTGTTAAATTGTACAAAAACAAAAGAGTATATATATAAAATAAATCGGACTTGTTCGTATAATTTCTTTTTTTCTGCGTGAGTAAGATACGTAGAGTAGACAGATCTGGTCATTGATGCATTTGTTGTAGTATATCGGCAATAACGCGGTGAATCGTCAATTGTCAATGGTCTGTGGTCTATCGGTGTAGATTAGAAACTTCACGTACTTCAACAAAAAATCGTCTAGGGGGGGGGGGGGTCAAATCGCTCGACCTAGAAGGCCAACTCACAGGTTCAAAACGAGAAATTATCGGCCCTATCGAGGTAACCGTCGGAGCGGAATTCTCTCCGATCGGAGACATTTTGCTTCGTGGTAGTTCTCCGATCGGACGATACGACGTTCACCGATAAGTTTTTTTTTTGCGGAGATTTAAGTTTTGGGAATACAATGCATTGCCGCATTTGTGAAAAATTTCTTACGACAAAAACTTCTTCTAAGCAAAATTGAATCTCCGAAAAATCCGTTGCGGAGAAAACTCCGCTCCGACGGTTACCTCGATAGAGCCGTATATGAAAGTATGGGTACAAATTTGTTTTTTTTTTTATTCTTTTATACGACTTATTTACCTATTGGACATTCGTACCCAAAATTTGAAGCAAACACCCACAAATTTAAAATCTGTCAACCCTAAGCCAAGCCCATATAAGTCCAATTTAAATACAGTTTTAAAGATTAAAAGACTACAAGTAAGACTAGAGTTATCGAGAGCAAAAACCCACAATGAAACTCAAAAACGGGCTCTCGCATGCATTCAAAACGAAGAAAGGCACTTTGAGCACTTGTTGTAATTGTTTTTGTATAAAATACATAAAAAAAGAACTACTAACTGTGCCCATATTATTGTTTTATTTAACAAACCTCAAAGCTAAAATTTTTTATGTATCATTTTTTTTTGTAGGTATCATAAAATGTTTGGGTTTTTGAGTGCACTTATTGCTGAGTTTTTTCTTATTATTGTTTTGTTCATCTGTAAAAAATAAAGAAACTCTTTGTTTATCAGGCATTTTCCGAAAAAAATGATCTCAAAGTCAAAACTTTGTTTCGGGAAGAAAATTTGAACAGCACTTAAAATTGAAAATCTGGCAACTCTAAACCTATGGAAGCTCAACTTAAATACAGTCTTAAAGGTTGTTATTTCTACAAAAAATTAATTCTAAGATTAGGTCTCTATCATCAGTATTGACAGAGATATCGAATTTAACACAGGTCAGGGTACACCAAAGTTAGTTTTTTTTTAAATTGTCAAAAAAAGATGTCAAAGTTGAGAAACGAGCTTTACTGTAGAACAATTTTTTCTTAGAGTATAACCAAGAATCACACCCCAAAGGATAATACACGAATTACGGAACACCTGTATATTGCGATAGATACCCTGTGATAAAAGTATGCCATCTATCGCAGGCTATGAAGATAAAGCTTCTATAATGGTCTCCACTTGCGATATTCAAACGCTGCTGTGATATATTCAAAGCATCTCCACGTGCCAAGGCTATGCAAACATCAGGGTCCAGGGTCTGCATCACAGAATAAGGAATATATATATATTCCTTATTCTGTGGTCTACATTCCGCAATAGTGAATTTTAATTGTTTGAACGAAAAATTATGCACACACTCTAATGGATTCCGGAAGAATAAAGATGAGTTTTTTTTTTGACAAAAGACGTGTACACAATGCTTCAAATTTACTCACGGTCTTTCAGAGCGGAATCTAGCCCCCAGAAACACTTACCGCCGTATTAATAAACGCGGAATAGCTGGGTTCCATGCATTAAGTGGAAAATGGTATAATGGTAGCTTTAATTAAATGGAAAATGGTATAATAGTAACTTAATCCATGGAATAAGGCTATTCCACGTTTATTAATACGGCGGTTAGTTTGGCATTCATCGCAAGTTTAATGATGTATTTACATGCATCTGCTGCTGCAGAGGTGCAGAAAAGTAAAGCTGGATGGATGAAGATTATAAAGTACAAAAGTTAAAATGAGAAACGAATAGAATTATGGCTGCAAATGAAAAATTATGGGTGCAGATGCCCGTGTTCATCTACACCCATAATTTTTCATCTGAATCCTCTAACTAAAAGTGTATTCCCTCTTTATTAGACAAGTAGTATGAATTTTACACCTTGTGTCTATTTCCTTTTTTTCATCCACCATGATGCATCTGTTCATGCGTCATGCTGGGTTTACATGCATCTGCAACTGCAGAAGTGCATAAAAGTAAAGCGGGACGGATGAAGATTATAAAACACAAAAGTTAAAAAGAGAGACGAATAGGATTATGGCCGCGGATGAGGCAGCCATAACTAAGGAAGTACAGATGATACGTTCCCTCTCTATCAGACAAGTATTAATTTTACATCTTTTGTCTTTTTCCGATTTTCGTCTGCACTTGCAGATGCATGTAAATCCACCATAAATCTACCACCATTCACAAATTTTGCTTAAGCCGTTATCTCGAACGCAGCCTTTCTGAATACAAACTTTTTATAACTTTTTATAACAGTTAACAGTTCGGTAGTGATAATTCTCGTGCGCATAATATTCAAAGAAATTGTTAATAATTTCATTTGTAGATATTTAGAAGAATATTTATTTTGACAAAAGTCGGGTCCGAATCGCTAGTTTTTGTTTGGCGTCGTGAAAAATTGAGTGATATTCCTTCTGTGGCTTCTGTGCGTAGTTCTACCTTGAATTATATTTGCAATTGGGTTTGGCTTGTAAATTTTCCCCGTTATGTCGCGTGTCTTAACCAAGGAGCTCTAGAGGTTCCGGGTCCGGTGAATGAGTGGTTTGTGAAAACAGTTTTTTTGTTTTTAAATAAGTGTGTTGAATGCCTTGTGTAAATAGATATGAAAGCACATAAATGTAGTAAATCGTTTTTATTACTTCATCACTACAATTAAAAATGTTGTGTTAAAAAATTTACGAGTTCCTGCCTACCTATATGATGTATTTTGCATCGTTATAAATCAAGTGAAGATAAAGTTGAAGCTACCTAAAAGAGCTTTAAGTGTCTGATCTTTTTGCTTTAAGTTTTCACATCAGTTTATAAGGAAATTGAAAAGTTAGCTGGTTCAATATAAAAGTGGCACCAGGTCATTAATAGTGTTTTCGTGTTAAGTGCTTTTTAAATAAGATCTTTAATTCTATATAATAAAATTACAATAAAATTATCACCTAAACCGTTTTATGGATACGCGATCCTCTGCTCATTGCTAAAGTTCAAAGATCCAAGCCTGTGGTAAGTGAATTTTAATTTCTTAAACATCATTAACACCCCTATTACAGATGACAACCCAACTGAAAATTGGGTTGTGTGCCCGTGTTATATAAAAGGTACCTATAATTTAAATGGTTTTCTAGTTTCAATAAGCAAACAAATATTTTGACATCTTTTTTCAAAAGTGCAGTGTTTATTGCAAAACAAAATAAATAAGAATAAAACTTTCATACAGTCAATATGCCGGTTGCAACATAAAACCCATTGGGTGCCGTTGAATGCATCTGAGACAGATGAATTTCGGTAATCCTAAGCTTTCCAAAATCGTAGCCAGCATACTTTTTCAAAAGAGCTCTTGCGTCGAAAGTGTCATATTTTTTTGTTTGTTCATTAAACATGGCCTTCATTATAGTCATATGCATCTTTACACCGTCTCGTTTTTCTTCATGGTTAAGACGAGCATCCTTGAACTTTTGTAAAATCTTTTCCGCAAGTTCTTGGAGATCAGGAGAATCGATGCGGGCAAATAAAATTCCAACAGAGCTAGGATCATCGTTCATTATATCTAAACCACATACTTTAATATCAATTGATGGCATATTCGTAATAATTTCTCTAAAATAGAAAAGATTGATTGTATTTAATCAAAAAGATGAACAATTAGTTTCAACTAACTTGCAGTCGTTAAATATTTGGGCGGCCCTTACTCGCTCATCGTCGTCGAGAAGTGTACAAACCGCAATAGTTATGTGAATTTGTTCCGCGCTGGTGAACATGTCTTCATAAATCCCAGGATAGTTTTCGGATAAAATTGATTGCTGGATGGATGTAAAATGATCAAATATTTAGAATTTTAAGAACTTGGTCTTATTATCTTCCCTGACAATTCTTAATACTCACCTTCAACTGAATGAATGTTCTTTTTATTTCATCCGTGCACAATGGAATGCAAACAAAGTGCGTCGGTTTGGTTTTCCTTCTGAACGATTCAATTACCAATTCAACACGTCTTCGTGCAGTGCAAACTGCTTTTCGGGATTTTCCTAATTTATTGTGAAAACTGCTATTGATAATTGTTGTTCTTGATTCTTATCAATCGCTCACCCTTAATAGAAACTAAAGAATCGCTTGTGGCCCTCGCACCAGGTATAATAATCTCGGTTTTAGTTTCCGATTCAATCCGCTTTTTTGTTAAGCCTTTTTGTCCAATTAAACCACCATAAAATACTCTATAAATAAAAACGGTCAAGCAATATGCTAGTTGCTAGGGACAAACAGGAAAATCTACCTGGGAACATGGAATGATGTTTGAAAGACAGAATGTTGAAGTTCTTCAACGTCATATGTGTCTTCATCATCTTCACCATAGAGATCTTAGGAAACGGAAACGATACGAAATCATCGAATTGGAATTTTAATTGTTTATACCTTCTTCTTCATATCCCGATTTTTGAAAGCTGGAAAAAGCTGGACCTCCACGATAGCCGTCATGAATCACGTTGACTCGGTAATGCCGTTTGCCAATGATCTCTATAGGCGGCGAAAGAATATCTTTATCACTCATGCTTCTTGTTCTTATACAAACGAAAAAGAATAATAATTTCGTGTAATAGAAAATAAATCCAAAATATATTTTCTAAAAAAGAGGGAATTCCCAAAATACAAAACTGTAAACAAACAGTTGAACTGTCAGTTGTCAGATATTGGGGTGTGTCCGTAGCTGCTGTCGTTTTCCAAAAACCAAATCTCTCCCAAACATGTTCCAAAATGCGGTTTGGAGACACTTTTTGGAGTGAATGGGCGCGTTCGGTGCAATTCAGATTTTCAGATTAACTAACTATTCTCGGCCTCTGATTGGCCAGACGTTAAGTTTTTCAGTTGACAACTCATCAGCCGTTAGTTTTTACCGATTCAGTTTTTCAGTCAAGAAAAGCAGGCTGAAAATCTAGATTTAGTTTATTAAGCTGTCAGATGCGATAAATAGCCTACATGACAATTGAACTTTACTTTGTATTTTTCGGTTAGCTTTTTGTGGAAACATTTTTGTAGTGAACTTTTTCATTAAACTGAACTCTAATTTATTTTTAGGCAATTTGTCGTATAATTAAAGATTATTAATGGAAACCCTTACAAAGGAAATAGATTTTGAAGAAAATTATTTGCTACATTTTCACTCGAAGTCTATTCAAATTGTAGTTACACGCATATTTCTAATCACAAATATTGAAGAGAAATGCTTTGGACTATAAGTTAATACTATTTTGAACCAACTACAAGAAATTATTTATTTCTTATCAAATCTTTCCTAGCAGAATTGAAAGGTGAATCCCAATACCATTCAAATCTGACAAAAAATTTAGAAGACCGTTCGACGCAAAACTGAATAAGTTTTTCAGTTAATCTTAAAATCTGAATTGCAACGAACGCGCCCAATTTTTCACTCCCGTTTCAGTTTGGGTGCAAGGGAGTGAACACCAACACATAAACAAACTGTCATCAGACTGCTTGTCAAAGCAAGCCGCAGTTTCTATTTATTTTTTGTCAGCTCAAAAAAAAGCACGCGATAGTTTAATAAATTATCTTCAGAAGACCATTAAATAATTTTTAAAATTAAAGTGAACGATTTTTAGTGTTGTTTTCTGCTTTAGCATGAAAGAAAAAATCTAGCAAGCTAACCACTACCAATGCAATCACTCCAAATCTGTCACTTCGGTTAAAACATGTTCCAAAATAAAACGAAAAAGGAGTGAAAGAGTGAATTTGTTTTTGGAAAACGACATGCGAAAAAAACTGTCACAAAAATTGTAGGGTACTGCAAGCGAAGTGCCATAATGAAAACCTATTTATAATTAAAAGAATTTCGTTGCGGTTTCCAACGTAGAGAGAATTTTTATGGTGGATTTACATGCAAGTGCAGATGAAAAACGGAAAAAGACACAAGATGTAAAATTCATACTTGTCTGATAGAGAGGGAACACACCATCTGCACTTCCTTATGGTGGATTTACATGCATCTGCAAGTGCAGATGAAAATCGGAAAAAGACACAAGATGTAAAATTCATACTTGTCTGATAGAGAGGGAACGAACTTCCTAGTTATGGTTGCAGATGAAAAATTATGGGTGCAGATGACCCATAATTTTTAACCTTTGTGCTTTGTAAGTCCCCTATTATACGATGTCTCACGAGACATGTCTCATTTTTGACGTTCCTTTTAAATTTCCATCCCGTGAGTCAATCGCAATTACACGTGAAGATAAGGCCTTGGCCAAACCAACGCGGTGAGTGCGTGCGATGCGATTGCGATAAGTCAAATCCCTATGTATTAAGTCAAACATCCATAAGATTACATAGGGATTTGACTTATCGCAATCGCATCGCACGCGCTCACCGCGTTGGTTTGGGCAAGGCTTAGGTCTGCGTCTCAAATTTGACAATTTATTATTCTTTGTTGTTGTTAAAAAACTGAATCAAATAAACACTACTCAAAAGCGAACAAGAGTAAAGAGAAACGTCAAGGTGAGACTACTAAAAATCGGCACGGTACTCATCGGGAATTTTTTTGTGCATCTCATTTCCTCACATCTCCTTTCTTTTTCGCACTCATTTGAGACTGGGCTCGTGAGACATCGTATAATAGGGGACTAATCTTCATCCGTCTCGCTTTACTTTTCTGCACTTCCGCAGTTGCAGATGCGTGTAAACCCATCATTAGTCATGAGTGCAGATGAACATGTTTATCTGCACCCATAAATTTTCATCCGCAGCCATAATCCTATTCGTCTCTCTTTTTAACTTTTGTGCTTTGTAATCTTCATCCGTCCCGCTTTACTTTTCTGGACTTCTGCAGTTGCAGATGCATGTAAGCCCAGCATTATTGTGTACACGAAAAATTGTGCACACAATCTAATAATTCTTTCTAGCCCCGGTCACCAAAAAAGTAGTTTGTTTGCTTTCACATTTTTTACGAAGTTTACATTGGTCGATTGGTTGAAGCCATGAATGAAAGAAGACAAGATTACGACAGTTCGTGTTTCATTTTTGATTTTTCTGCGCACATACGTCACAAGAGACATTCATTTGTTTATTTTGTTATTTTTGTAGTGGTCTTTTTGAGTGGACTTCTGTGAAAAATAAAATAGAGAATAATATTATTATAGATTAAATGATAAATCTGAATAAATACTTACTGTACTTTGTTATTTGTGTGTTTATGTTGTTATTTTAACTAACTTCCTTTTTTGTGGTTTTAAGTTTTCTACTATTGCCCGGTTTAGTGTTCGTATGCGAAAGAACATTCGTGCTCGGAAAAAAAGTGATTTTATTTTTGGGTCCAGCGCAACATCTTCGGCCAAATCTTTTAATATTTGCAGATAATTCGTGCATGTGACCAAATCTTCACCGTTGAAAGATGTAAATACAGCTTCCAATTCGTTCATGCGTGTCATCAATTCTTCGGATGGCTTCATCAGTCCACCTTCACTAACGTGGCTCACCCACGAATTGGAGCAAACATCTGGATCGTTTGTACGCTGGGCTAATGTCTCAACGGGCAACTTGTGGCAAATATAGCCAGCCAGATTCTCTAGCCCATCACACGCCAAGCTTTTCAGCTCCTCTTGCTCCTGAGAAGTTTCTTCCTCCTCGGGCTCCCAAGCGATGCATTTTAAAATAGTACCTTAAAAGTAAAACGACATTACATGAATATTATGTACATACACAATCGAAAACAATGTTCTTACTAGTAATTGGTGCTACCAAGTCTGGAGTGTCATCCGGGCTAACATTAGCATTATCAGAAATAACACCTTCGTTATGCCCTAATATATGTGACCGCAGCCTGTATTTGAATTCCTGTCGATCAGGATGGTCATGAAGTCCACCTTTGGCTCTCAGTAGCCCAAAAGTGTTTTCCAAAACATCTTGGTTTAGTCGGTAAGTAAGAATGTACTTAAACCCAAAGCGATCCTTTAGCTCCTCGAATAACATTTGAACAGCAGTGTTAGACTGAATAATACCTTAAAAATTAGTTGAATCTATTATTATTCATACAACTTTTCATATATCAAGTTTTAACCTCTTTGAAAAGGCAATAGTGAGTTTTTTCCTATGACTCTCATGTTCGACATTGTAGCGGACATTGTGTCGAGAATCTCATTTTGGAGTTCAATTGCCAGTCCAAAAGCGTGAACTCTTTCCCTGGAATCAGCTTTGGGTACTCGTACGTTCATTACATCGAACCATTCATCGACCTTAATGAAATCAAATCAAAAAATATTTTTCTGTGTTATAGAACTATTTCAACAGGTTCTTACTAGCTTAAAGAGATTATAACATTCTCTCCAGTTATCCCCAAGAAGATTAAAGGAAGCTGCTCTTTCGATGGCTTTGGCAATGGTGTGCGAAAAAAGCTTAGTTGCCAGTTTCACTTTTTGCCTTTCTGCACCCTTGACGCTGAGGTGGTATTCGCTTATCTTATGTGTTATTGTAAGCTCTGTAGCGGTACAAGACAAAAGCTTGGCTATGGTGTCCTTTTTTACTTCATTTCCGTTTATTAGGAAACCACTATCTATGTAGTGATTCCGGAGAAGTTTTATGAGATGGGGAACATCGGCAAAAACAAAAATTTTATGTTTTCCATGCAAAAACCTATACAAAGAAATAAAAGGTGAGGTATGGTCTTACAGGTTAAAAATTACTACCATGGCTTCTCCAGTGTTATATTCAGTTCACTGTATAGCCCTCTATTCCCTCCTCCCAAGTCACTAACCATGCCAACAACAGTATAGCCACAGTCTTCAGTGGCACTTAAGATATCTGTTAAGATACCAGTCGTCATTTTACAGTCGAAAGAGTAGAAAATCGGCTGCTTCCAATTGCTCATTAGTCCTTGAGAAAAAAAAAAATGACATTAGTTAGGTACTTTCAAAAGAATTATTATCATACCACGCAGCATCGCTACCTGCACGTAATTTGCTGGAGGTAAAGTGGTATCTGTTGGCTTTTCGTAGCAGTATGCTCTTTTAATTTTCATCTCATCAAAGCTAAGAATGCAAACTTTTTGGCTTATCGTAAGCTGTGTTGCTGCTTTTAAGATCCTTACAACTGGCTTTAAAATACCAGGTGAGATGTCGATTTTTTGAGCCCAGCGTTGAAGTGTCCGTATCGAAGGAAGTGGAAACTTGTTTTTTTGTAGGAGCCTATATGCCTTTGCACTCGCTGAGTATAAGGTTATAGACCTCGCAACGTCTGCTTCTGACCAATGTGTCAACTTAGAACCATTTTTCAGTTTTCGAATTTGGCCGTAGGTGAAAATAGAACTCAATTTTTTCTCCACATTTTTGTTTTCAAACCTACTTTTGGCCAAAGATGTTCGGAGCTTCTCTTGATTTTTCGTTAACAGTTTGATTTCCTCTTCCAATTTTTGTCTATAAACAAACAAATCAATAAAGATGCAATATAGTTGCAATTCCTACATACATTTTTGCTACATGCTCTGCAACCTGAATTTGTAGAACATCGCAGTTCTGGCAAGAACTGATTTGTATATCATTGCAGCAGTCTTCATTCATGGCTCCAGATATACATGGCGGAACTTCCTCTTCCTGTAACAAGGCTTCTACAATCTTCTTATCTTCTCTTCCTTCAATCCTTTTTTTTCTGTTTCCCAGAGTGGAATCTACATCCATGTTTCCAGTGGTGTAAATGGAGGGAAAAGAACAAGGTTTCAGTATGAGCCGTCTATAACTCGCAAACCCTAAAAAAATGTTAGCACCTCTAAAAACTATGCGTGTTTCTGTGTAGTTACCCATTTCATACTGGAGGTTCCTTTCGAAGTCATCTGGTTCAAAATGCTCACTGCACATCCTACCTGTCTTCGGGTTAAATCCGTCTTTCCGCTTACAGAAATGAATCCACTTCTTAAGTAAAACCAAATCTTTTGGAAACGTAAAGAATGATACATTATCCTTATTGTTTGGATCGTTTTTGTTATTATTGTTATTACACCCGCACACAGCACAACGCATATTGAATTTTTAAATTTAAACTTTTGAATTACAAATATTGCCCGTATCTTCCTATTGAATTCCCGCTTTTATTGTCTCTTCATACGTCACAGCTAAATGTCAAAAAAGCAAGACATGCGCGTGTCGTAATCTTATTATTCTTTCATTCATGGGTTGAAGCTACGTTGGATTAAGCCGTGCGCAAACCAACGCGGTGAGTGCGTGCGATGCGATTGCGTTAAGTCTATGTTATTTAATGGACGTTTGACTTAATGCATAAAGATTTGACTTAACGCAATCGCATCGCACGATCTCACCGCGTTGGTTTGGCCAAGGCTTAGGGGCCAATTATAGCTATCATTGAATGCCCATCATTTTACCAAATCATTGCAATTTTCTGGCAAGTCGGTTATAGCTATCATTTTAATTCCATCATTGAAGATCAGAACAAACAGCCACCAACCAACAGAAATTTATTTCATTTGATTGATTTCATGACGAAAAAAAAAACATGACAGAATTCCATCATGTGAAACGAGAGAAATCGAAACTCTCCAAACTGGAACGATTTGTTTCACTTTTTGACACTACGAGTCAGCTGTTTCGAAAAATTGATTTTCATCATGGAAATAGAAATTTACATTTTTAGAAAAAAATTAATGTGCGTTTGAACTTTTTTTTGTCAAAAAAAATTCTTTGAGTGATTTCGGATCGATTGGTACATAATTTACGTTCCTGGCCAAAATATAACGTCCAAAAAATCTATTCAAACATTTCCCGTGATACGATTCAATGATAGCTATAATCGGCCCCTTAAGGCGACTGTTTTCTTGTTCTCTCTATTACACAAATTTGTTGGTATTGACTTGCGGTCGTTTCGGCAAATTGGTGTAATAGAGAGTAAGAAAAAAGTGGCCTTGTTCGCTCGAAATTTCAACAGGGGCCGGATTCTGTAACGTTTTAGACAACTATCGTCTGAATCTATCCGCTATGCGTCTACACGTTGCTATTATGGATCACCAACATTTTCTATTTTGTGTTGCGGAATGTTAGAAATTGTATTAAAGCTGTACGTATAACCGAGTCCGCTTTTTAACTCACTCAGTTGACCGATGAAACGACAGATATAGAATTAGAACTTTTTGTGTCGCCGTATTTGTGCTCCTAAAAAACCCATTGAATTTTGAAATATTTTCCATACTCACATCATTTGACCAAATGAAAACGTAGCATTACAGATTTTTCTATACTCAGGAACGCAACCCAGCACATGGTGTTAAACGCCAAATGTGAAACGTCATCCTAAATTTATTTTGTCATAACAAAAAAGCAAATTTTGTTTCGCGTTTAATTTTTAATTAATTTAAAATGTCCTCTGCGAAACCAGAGCAAACTAAATCTTGGAAAAAAATCAACGAAGAACGGAAAGCTATCAAAAAACAAAGAAAGCAGGAAAACATTCTAAAGCAACTCGAAAAGGCAAACAAACTAGAAGAAATAACTAAAGCCGCTCAGTCACAAAAACCCACTGAAGTTCGTAAAACACCATCAACAGTGAGTATTGCTGTTCCTGGTTCGATTCTTGAGAATGCTCAGTCAGCTGAACTACGTACATATCTAGCTGGGCAAATAGCTCGTGCCGCTTGCATATTTCGTGTAAATGAAGTGATAGTTTTTGATGATGTTGGAATTGCCACAGCAAAACAAACAAAGAAAACAACAGACGAAGATGGCCTAGATCATACGGTTCGAGGTAGTTCTCTGCAGTTGGCACGAATATTGCAATACTTAGAATGTCCGCAGTATCTGCGAAAGTTCCTTTTCCCATTACACAAAGACTTGAGTTATTCAGGGCTTCTAAATCCCTTGGATGCCCCTCACCACATGAGACAACAAAATGTATTTCTCTATAGAGAAGGTGTCGTTGCTGAAAAGAAATGTAAAGAAGGTCAGTGCTACGTTAACGTGGGACTTCTCAGCGATGTTTTGGTGAACAAAGCTATTACTCCTGGAGTTCGGGTAACTGTTCGAATGGATTCTCTGAATGGTAAGCATGATCTTTTTGTCAAAGTAAATTGGGTGAATTTGACATTTAATTTAAGAACTTAAGGCGAAAAAAATGAAGGCAACTGTTGTGAGTCCGGATGAACCACGCCGTGAAACTGGTATCTATTGGGGCTACACTGTACGTGTAGCTCATTCGCTTTCGGAAATATTCACAAAATCACCCTATAAAGAAGGCTATGACTTAACTCTGGGAACTTCTGACAAAGGAACAAGCGTCACTGAAGTTAAACAAAAATCGCTACATTACTACCACCTGCTGATTGTATTCGGTGGTTTGAAGGGTCTGGAAGCGGCACTGGCTGACGATGATAAACTGAATGTAGACGATCCAAAACTTCTCTTCGACCATTACCTTAATGTTTTACCTTCCCAAGGATCGAGAACGATTCGTACCGAAGAAGCAATTCTAATTGCAATGGCAGCGTTACAAGAGAAACTTGATCCTTCAGTAGCCGATATCGATAAAGACTTCAGAGAGTTTATTCCTCAAAGTGAGGAAACGGGTTTGCATCAACAACACCAAATAAATGGTGTCTCTAGTGGGGAGGTCGATTTAAGTAAGTTTGACTAAAAAAATTGTTTAGTATGTGCCTTTGCTTTAAAACAATAAAGTGAACTTTTATCAAATGAGCCGGAAACAACTTAGTTTACACTTTCGCTTCCATGAAATCCTACCTATGATTTAAAGATGGTTTTTTAGTTTAAATATGAAATGAATTTCTCAAACAACCGCCTAAAACCGAACAAAAGCCGATAAAAGTCAATGGAATTTTCACTGGCGGGCAATAACAGGCTTTACTTCTTTCGACAGCTGATTCTTATTTTTCTGACGGGCGGCAGTTAAAAACTAACCAAATTTAAAAAAAAAAAACATAGTTTGACATTGGGGGCAGGCTTTACAGTTCAACTCGGATATTAAAATAGAATTTGGGAATATGTGGGTTTCGAACTGATTTCGTGATTCTCGGTTTCACAGCCTTGACATGGAATTATATATGAATTGATAAATCTATGCCCTAATTTCAACAGCGCTCATGTCTTGTTGAAAATTAAATTTCAAGAACATGTTGTGTGACTGGGCATAGAATTTTTGTTTCAATCGGATTGTCGGTAGATGGAATTAAGTACATTTTTAAAAATACTAATGCATACACACTGATAAGCTCAAAAAAGTTGATTGTTCATGTTGCTGAATGCGTGTTTGTTAGTTGGTCCAGAATGAAAATATTGCAGAGGTCAGGTGCAAGACGGCATTGGCAATCCCTGCTGAGATGTTTTTGTATATAGACTTGTTACATTTCAAACAGCAGGTTTTCCTCGTAGCGAACAATTTTTTTAACTTAGGAAGTCTTCACAAGTCAGATCTGATAAGAACAGAAGACTAGATTTTAACTAAAGATCCTTGGTTTTCAGCTGAAAAAATTTTTCTAAGTGTGCTAACTGATAAATATAGGCATTTAGAACTTAACAAACACAACTTTATATTCAGCCAAATACGTTTACAGGAAGATCTCGTGTTGCAAAAGTAAACAAGGTAGGGAAATAAAAATTGCTGGACACAAGGTGAGTAATGTCGCTTTCCATTTCAGGAAAAGAACCGTCCAGGCGGATCCAGGAGCATTCTCAAACCGTTCAATTGGTGCAAAAAGATCACTTCTCAGGTTTCTGAGGAGTGACAAGGTCTGTTTCTTTACTTTCCGTGTAAAGTTTGGGAAAAAACCCGGAAAAAAGTTTGGGCTCGAGCTTTTTAATGTTGTTTTTGTAATCTCCGTCCGAAAATGAAAAGTAAAGATACACGTTTTGGGATGTTTCTTGCTGAATGACATTCATAGTAGAGATAGCAAACAAACATACAAACAATTTTGTTTGAAAAACGTGTTAAAATGAACTCAAAGCAATATTGCATTGCATATTTAACATTATTTTGAATTTTCAAACCAATAAAGAGAGATTATGCTTTTCATTTATCATTTAATTTCAAAAATAAATTTGAATTCAATCGAAATGTTTCGATCAGCTGATTTCACAAATAGCCGATTTGACAAGCAAGAAAGTGCACGAGCAAATTGTTCGCGTAAATTCTTGCTGGAGGGGAAGTGACAAAAAAGCAAAAGCTCTGCCACTTTTACGTGAGTAAAGATACAGACCTAATGTGAGTAATGTCTCTTTCCATTTTACGAAAAGAACCGTCCAGACGGGTTCATGAGCATTCTCAAACCGTTCAATTGATGCAAAAAGATCACTTCTCAGGTCTCGGACGAGTGACAGTCACTTTTCGATTTGGCGAGTTAAGCTAATGAACAAGGCTGTCAAATGGCATGTATTTTTGTTAAAATGAGATATGTGCTCATTTTGAGGTTTAATGTTTTTTGAGGACTGGAAAACCTAGAATCGTTCAAAAAGGTATCTAAGATACGGGTATTCGGGATAGCCATCCGATAGGCTTTTGAAAGTACCCATTATGTTTGTCCGATGTGCGCACTGGGGCACCCTAGTTTTTTGCTCCAGTACTGTGTTCGAGTTTGTCCGGTGCAAGCACTCAGTGCGCACTGAATTGGCCCAAGTTTTTTATGGGGTTAACGTTTTCAGAGCTTGCAGTTGAAAGTCAGCTTTTGCACCAAAAAGATTATTTGCAAAGCAAAGTTTTTCTTCTGCTATCGGGTTATAAACTGAACACTGTGTTTCATTTTGATATTTCTTATCTTTTCATATATGTATATCAAAAGAAAGGCAACCATTTTTATTGCCAAATGGAGGAAAGTGCTACGTGAGTTAAACTCTTAATTGTTCGATTGGAAATCAAGTCCAGAGCGGGTATTCAGTTTATTTTGCATTGACATTCCCCAATGCGCACTGGAGCACAGCACATCGAACAAACCTATTATTACCCGCATTTCAAATGTCAAACGTCTTTAAATTCGTTTAAGCTACGTGCAGACGGCATATAAAAAGCCGCACATATGTGCGGTTCTGACGTCACATAAAAAGTTGAAAATTCAACGCAAATGCTATACGTAAATCAGTTTACGCAAACTCGGATATTAGGGTGTTCAGACGATGTGCAGAATCTGTCCCAAAAGCCGCACATTAGTTTGCGTTGATTTGCTCGCACATCAAGTGTACGCAAATGATTACGCAAATTTTGCGGTCGATGTGCGACGTGTTCACACGATATGCGGAAATATCCGCACATCACCCATTTGCGTTCATATGCAGGTTTGCGTTAATTCAATAAATTGTTTGAATTTTGTGTTTTATTCATGGTTTGTGGTTGTTGACGAAGCTTATCCGTACATAAATTTAAAATGTTGAAATTATTTGAAAATGTCGAAGAGAAAGTGGAGTACTAGGGCTGTTTTGGCGTTGGATATGATTTATCTGCAATCAATTTTAATGTTTTCATAATAAATCAGTAGAAAAAAATAGCTAAATGAATAATTAAAATACATACTCAAGTCAACAACAAAAAAAAAAAAATCATAATAAAAAGACCCGATAATTATTTCAGTACGTACATATTTCGTATTGTATTCATGAACATGAACAGAAAAACAGCATACTACCAACACACTTCGCTTCGCTCATTTTTTTTTTTTTTTTATTGAAAACCGATCACAACTATACTGTACAACCACTACTGATTTGCGTAAAATATGCACATTTGCGTTGTCCTATTTTCGTGTCACCGCACATGATTTTGAAGATCGCACATGCACGCACATGCACGCAAACAGTCACAAAAAATGTGCGAGGGTGTTCAGACGATTTGCGAAAAAGCCGCACATTTATGTGCGGCCTCGTCGTCGCACATCATCCGCACATTTCTTTTTAAAATACATAAGTAATTAGCTATCTAAAGATATCCCAGAATTGTTGATATACCTTACTCTTCAACTTATCAGCCAATAATCACTTTACTTTTGTTTCTTTAAGTACTAGTTTTTTTTTTTTTTTTGGAACGCATTTATTTCGGGATTAGGGTCATTTTGTTTACAAGAAAGTTCAAAAAGTAAATTCAGATAGTTTTGTATCCATATTTTGAAAGTGGTTCGGTTTTAAAAGGATGAATTTTTATATTTCACACACTATAAACGCCAAAGATCTACTCCCATTTGGTGGCCAAGTCTACTCCGAAGACTGAATTTACCGCACACATGCAAAAACCATTTTTTCTTTGAAATTTAAAATGTTAAATGGGAAATAAATTTCTTATTTTTAATTTGTTGTGCCAGCGTGTTGAAAAAATTGCTATAAATTATGAAGTAAATGGAGCGTTCAACAATCGTATCCGGATAGCTTTTTGTTGTTGTTTAAGTGTTAAAACTTTTAGTAGAGTCACGAAACCATTTCAACTAAAAAGCTATCTAAAGCTTAACGAGTATTTTCGGTATACCTTTCTATTCAAGTGATCGATCAGCTGATAGAAATTTCATTTTCATTTCTTTTAGTGTTGATTTTTTGTTTTGGTGTGCATTTATTTCAGCAAGTGTTTCAAAACGCATGGAAATTTTGAATGTTTTTCTGTTTTCAAAAGTCAAGTTTTAATATTTCACAGCTGTTGTCTGCAGCAATCTGGAAAAGATATCTGAATCGTTCAAAAAGGTATCTAAGCTACGGCTATCCGAGATAAGCTATCCGATAGGTTCTTGAATGTGCCCATACAAAGCTCACTTGAAATGTGATTAAAATAACAATGCACTCAGGCACCAGTATCAGTGGGGTGTAAGGCGATGTCTTTTCTTCGTGCTTAGTTTTTGGTTTAAAAAAAGACGCTGGGGAACCCCCAAAAATGTTTTCTTTTCCGATAGCAAAATCTGACAGCTTCTTGCAATCACTTGGCTATTGGATTTGCTTTTGTATGTGAATCACAACTAAAGTAGGTAGTGCATAAAGTGACTTTGACTTTGCTTCGGTTTTACAGTAATAAATAATATTTTTACACTTTTCTGCCCAGAAAAAGAAATCAATAAAATAAACATGACCGATATTGAATCTGATGTATGTTTTGAAAACGAAGTGCAAAAATTGGGAAATATTTTCCAATTGAAGTGTCTTGTGAATCCGTTAGTATCTGTTAATTTAATTTTTAACTGAATGAAACAAACAAAAGATACCAGAATGAATTCAAATTTAAAATGTCCAAGAAAAATACTGGAACTAGTTTTGTTTGTTTTAATAAAGTAACTGAAAATGAAATGAGTATAAATTTGATTCGTTTTATTCATATTCTACCAAAATGAAGGAGAGCATACGGCCGAATGATTGGGCAGCAGGGTATTGACAAAAACCGAATCGAAACCGAAACAAAAACCAAAATTGTATTTCCCAGGAGAGAAGAACAAAAAGAAAACTGGATGGTTACAATTACAGGTAAAAACCAAATAGTTATTTGCATTAATCCATATTAACGGATTGAGTTCTAATCTAGGAAAATCAAAGAAGGATGTTTGTGCTGCTAGAAAGCAATATAAAGAATTGATTCCGTCTGTAAGAAAGTATATTCCTGAGACCCATCTGATCCTTTGTCCTGTGCGTGCAGAATGCATCAACAAATCGTTAAATCTTTTTAAGGTTTGAAATCTTTCTTGTTTTGGTAACTTTTCATTTCTGAAATTCATCCATCATCCGTTTCCGCTTGTGAATGTGAAAAGCAAAAATTTCTTAGAGGAAGAATCGTAAGAATGTTGCCTTAATGTTGATAGCGATATCTTCATAAAGATGATTCAACTGAATTGAAACTTAATGTGCTTTTTAGTTTCATAAAACTAAGTGTCAAGTGTTATTCAGTTGAATCATGTAAAACAAGCACTTCAGACCTCAATAAAAGATAAGAACGCTTTCCTGATAAAACAAGCTTTTCTTAATAAAACAAGCAAAAAAAAAATAAAGTGCAATACTGAGTCGCAAGTACTTGCAACTTGCAGTTGGGTACAAAATTAAAGAGAAATAAAAGCCAATAATTAAAAAAAAAATACTATTACAAGGGATAGGGGGGGGGGGGGGTTATTTTGTTTGCCATTTTCAAGGCAGTGGGAGCTAAATTGATGACGTTGTAAATATTTTATAATGGGGCCTGTTTCACAGATCATACAACAATTCAAAAATCATACATTGCATACAAGGTCTGTTACTCACCCGCCGCGTCATCTCAAAACATGAATGTATATTTACTTTTTTTTTGACGTAAATGTGCCAGAGCTTTTGACTTTTTCTCCTGCAAGAATTTAAGGCCGTGTGTGAATTGCGTTAAAATTTGCGTTAAAACTTCTACCACGATTAAAATTTGACGTCTTGTTTGAGGTGGGATCAAATTTAGCCATTTGCTGTGTGAATTGCGTTAAAACAATTATTTTAACCAAGATTTCTGGGTAGGTTAAAAAAATTTCCCTCGATCATTTAAGAAATTTCCCTGAACAAAAATTGGTATTATTTTCACGGAAAAATAATTTCAATTACAAAACACATTTTTAAGAAAACAGGGTTAATAAAAAGTCTCTGAAACTGAAAAAAAATCTTTTTCTTTTATTGTTCTAGATTCTAATGTCATATTTTAAAACAACAATGACAAATATTCAAATAAAATTCCCATTTTGATTAATTGATTTATTCGGTATAGTAACACTGAAAATTAGTTTTCATGGCTGATATCTCTCTTACATTTCAAAAGAAGCAAAACAATAAATTCGTATTTGGTTTAGAAAAATAACAAATTTAAAGTATTTTGTATTAATTCTTGCTTTTGTCATCCAGACTTATCCTAATTTCAATTAATTTAATTTTTTCTTCTTGAGACCCTAGAAAACAGAACCATTGAATTTATATAAATTAATTGATTTCTAACTGACATTTGATGTATGGTTTTCCAGCCTGCCTTCGTTTTTTTTTCTTGATTCATATTTCGTTGTTTGAATTGAATGCAAAGCAAGAGCAAATTTCTCTATCACTAGAAACGTCAAATTTTAACACACTTTAACCTGCTCCACAGCTCGATAAATTTTAATCCATTTTATTCACCTCATTAGTGTCAAATTTTAACGCGGGTTAAATTTTAACACACATTTTAACGCAATTCACACACGGCCTAAAAAAACAACATTAGGTGTGTTTCTTTACTGAAAACTCGCACGAAATGCACCGCAATTCGGCGGCGAAAGTCAGTCTAATGCTGTTCCAGCACAGCGATTTTTCGTAGCAGTGCACAAAAGAGAGTGCTTACGAGCTCCCCACCCGGCGAATTTCTGCCACCTAAATTTCTGTGGGCAGAAATCGTGCACAGCCAAAACAAATACAACAACTGTCAAACAGAATGTTTTGTTCAAGGCGTTTCTTTACTTTTTAGACAATTACGCTCTTTCAAAGAGTTTCTGAGCATTTCTGAGATAATTTTACCCCCACTCCTTAAAATATGACAGATTGTGAAATTCTGTGCACAAAGTAAAGAAACAGACCTATTATTTCTGTTCGTTGAACTTTCCCCAGGGTTGACCCAGGTTTTCTTGACAACCCTAGGAGTTGTCAATAAAACCTGGGTTTTTTAGTCCCAAAAAAACTCTAAACTACAAATCACCACACATCCCTGTCATTAAAAAAAAAAACATGCCATTTGACAGCTCTCAACTCGCCACAGCAAAAAGCTAGGGCGAGTTTATGGAAAACCTAAGTCAATCCTAGGGCTAAAAAAACACTCAATTTGGCATTCAGGGCGACTTTGGGTTTCTCAAAAAACGCTTTATGGTGACCCCAGGGCGACCATAGGGCTTCAACGAACAAACCTATTAAAAAGCTCGAGCCCAAACTATATCCTATTTTTAAAACTAATCGAAGAGGACAAGTTTTTGTGTATCTCATTTTGCCTCAAAGAGCTTGTACCCGCTTTTGGAAATTGGCTTTTCGATTTTGGAGCCACGTTTGAGATAAATACTCAAATAGGTTTACACCTGTTCTTAGACAAGTGATCGTTTGTCAAGTTTGAATTGAGACAACAAAAGGAATGCGATTATAAAGGATTGGCATTCAGACGCAGGCGTCTAACGATTCTTATGTCGCTTTCCATTGGTTTCACTCAGGGAAGCACTCATTTTACAAACCTATGGAACACCCAACATTTTTCGTATTCAGTTTAACGTAGGTAATTGCCTTTGTGTGAGTGAAATATCTATGGCTCTTAAAAAATATTCCTTGGAGAAAATTTTCGTTTTGACATTTGAGTAACATGTGTTAGTGCTTCTTGAGTCGATTCTGACTTCAAATCGAGAAGCGGCTGTCACTCCTCAGAATCATGAGAAGCGATCTTTTTGCACCAATGAAATGATTTTAGAATGCTCCTGAACGGTCCTGGACTGGTCCTTTTCGTCCAATGGAAAGCGATATTACTGTTATCAAAATCCATATACATTATACATATGAATATAGCAAACAAAAAAGGAAAAAAAAGTTTTATCTTTAAACCAATTTTGTTCTAGTCTATTGATTATGTCATTTCTTAAGGAACTCGAAAAAGGGCGGGTTTTTATTGCATGAATCGATTAATGGGCTAATTTTAGAGAAAAAACCAAAAGTGCTATTAAATTAGAGGGTGTAAATCGGAGATATGGGCTCTAAACCATCTTCACTCGTTTTTTCAATATATCTCGAAAACGAAGCAAAATTTTTATGCAATTCTGAGGACGTTTTTTGTAGAGAGCAAATTTTCCCATCGAAATGCATCTTTTTAAAAATTATAAATAAAAATTTCCGAGAGAAAAAAAGTCAATTTCTTGCCGTTTTTGAGTTTTGTCAGTTTTTTTAATGGCATTTCTTTCAGGTTGCAGATAGGTATATCCAATGCTCTTGATAAAAAAGAAAGTAAATAAAATTTTCTTTAAAATGCTATATCAGAGAATTATCTGTGTTTGAATTTTACCGAAATATTGTCACTTGAACATAGACATTTATCGTCGTTTTTCATCCTTTTTTTAATGAACTGCATTTATTATTATTTTGTTTATTTTGTTGAAAAAAGTTGTTTTAACAGATGGAAAACTATTTTATATAAAAAAATTTTACCATCCAGAAAGAAATGCCATTAAAAAAAACTGACAAAACTAAAAAACTGCAAAAAATTGACTTTTTTTCTGTCGGGAATGTTACTAATTTGGATAAAAAATTTTTATTTATAATTTTTAAAAAGATGCATTTCGATGGGAAAATTTGCTCTCTACAAAAAACGTCCTTGGAATTGCATAAAAATTTTGCTTCGTTCTCGAGATATACATATTGAAAAAAAAAACGAGTGAAGATGGTTTAGAGCCCATATCTCCGATTTACACCCTCTAATTTAATAGCACTTTTGGTTTTTTCTCTAAAATTAGCACATTAATCGATTCATGTAATAAAAACCCGCCCTTTTTCGAGTTCCTTTATATGCCCTTTTTTACGACATAATCAATAGATTATTCTTCTCATACTATTCTGAGTCTCTTAAAATCTCGCTTTCAATTCGGAAGCCCCGTTTAGCTTCCATAATAGCAATGTATAAAAATGTATCATTCATTGTAGACACACAATGTATGACACAATTCTGTGAAACAAAATTTATTCTGGAAATATTCCAGTCGAATTAATCAATCAATGATAGCAGTCATACAACATTTCTGTGAAACAGTATTTTTTAAAATCATACATTGTATCTTGTATGTCATGTATGATCTGTGAAATAGGCCCCTGCTCGACCTGATCACGCTATTGTTAGCTGACAGTGCCCTCATAACTTCAAAACTACTGTAGCGATCCTTTTGAATTTTTAAATACTTTTTCTGTACAAGTTTTACGAGTTAACCCTGGAGCGTTTTTTCTGGTAATATTTTTTATGTATTTTACCATAGCGAATTCTGTAATTTTTTTTCTCTCGAAAAATCGTGGTTTCCCTTCTCTGTTCTCGAAAAGTAAAAAATTGATATATCAAAAAACTTTCCAGCTTTAACTGGGGAAACAAGTCATCTAACTTTGATTTTTTGAACTGGGATAATCCAGTACCGAGTTGTGAGGGGCACCCGCACCGAATCTTAACTTTTTTCGCTTCACAGTTTTTTTTTTATATTTATTGATAGAATTGCCACAGAGTCCTTTAAAAATTATATACATTAAAGTAGCATTTAGTTTAATACATAGATACTAACTGTGTCATCAAAAAAATTCACAAAAATGTACCTCTGTTTGGGCAAATTTACGGTACCCTCCCCCCTTCTAAATAAGTTTCATTTTCAATCTTGTCTGTTTTTAGAAAGCTATACTTTCTGAGGGCTTCCCAGGAATTGATGAACATTTGTTTTCGTCTCCACTTGATCTTCATATAACACTTGCTTCATGTCAATTGATTGATGCACAAGATCAAGCAAAAGCAATCAAAATAATTGAAGAATGCTGGTAAATATATCCACACATTTTTTATACATTAACGATCTATGTATTTACATCCAACCACTAGTCAGGATTTCCGTGACAAGAAAACACCATTTCTAGCAACTGCCTGTGGTTTGAACATATTTGAAGAAGAATCTTCAAGTGATGTCAAAGTTTTATTTGCTGAAGTCAAATCGGAGCAATTGCAAGTTTTGGCAAATAATGTAGCCCAAAAAATAAAAGACAGCGGACTTTACAAGGAACTACGAAATGATCCTCCTAATTTGCATATGACGATCATGAATTCACGCCATCGTGCCAATATTAATTCGGAAGAGCCAAAGCGATTTGATTGTACACCTATTCTTGTTGGATATTCTGATTTTGAGTTCGGAAATTTTGTGTTGAATGAGATACACTTATCAGAAATGGGACCAGTCGATGACAGCGGCTTACACAGAAATCTTCATAAAGTTTCTATTTAAAAGGATTTGTTTATAGATTTTGAAATATTCTAAAATTTTTGTTTTGGTTGTGTACTGTAATAAAGTAACTGATAACTTTGTTAACTTTAGTATTTATTTGGAGAATGCGAGGCGAAAAGCTTGGTAATCTTTGATTTTTTCCAACTTTTTTTTTTTTAAACGTCTTCTAGCAACATTAAATCTGCATATTTTAATTTAAAAAAACTTATTTTCTGGAAAAGTAAAAAATAAAAAAACGGGTTTCAAAAAGAATTTGTTTAACACTTTGATTAAATGTTCATCGTTTGTACTTATGTTTCGAAACTGTGAAAAATGGTGTTTTTATGTTTTCATTTTTATTTTATGTGATTTTCATAATAAATGTGTAGTTGGCAACCCTCTGCAACCGAAGATTTGGATAGAACACAATCGCAAGTTCACCCAGTCGTGTAAATTTTTACTTGCGATCATTTGTGATATTATAAAGCAACCGATTAAAATTTGCAGTTAGGGTCTGTAGGGCAGCCCACAGAGGTGTTTTTGGAACTTGGTCTATAGGGTCTTGATATAGTGACAACTGTATAATGATACTGATTTTTGTCGAAAACGGCTCTAATGATTTCGATTAAATTTTGTGTGAGAAATTAGCTTTGGATTTATTTTCTTATGATGGCTGCCAGCCAGCGGCTGGCAAAGTTGAGCTAGTTGAACTTTTGGCTGCTGGCAGGGGCTTGCAAAATAAAAAATACTACACGTAGCTAGTAAATTTTTATTTCAAAATTTGTTGCCAATTTTTCTAACTTGCTTAAATATTAAAAGTAAAATCCAAAAACCTGCTTTTTTCGGTTTGCTAATAGAAGCTTGAGAGTAGTGTGAGCGGACTGCTATTCACTGCTTGCTTCTGCACTCCCAGCCGCTGGTAGGAAGCTGCTGAATAGCGGCCCTGTGTGACCCGTGCTTAACGATTTTGATTAAATTTTCATTGCTTAGATGTACATATGTATTAAAAACTGCTAAAACGTGGCCTTTGCATCTCAGAGACATAAGTCGCACTGAGCTTAGAGCAAGTCCATTTGTACGTATAAATCGTATAAAGCAAATAAAAACAAGGAAAAATTAAAGCTACATAACATAAACAAATTAAACAAGACTAGACTAGATATTATAAAAATTAATACATATTACAAATGAGATAAATAATAGAAAAAAATCAAGTATGTGAAGCACTGGTTGCTTTTGTTCCAAACTATTTTTGTTAATGTTAAAATCAATAAGTAAATGATTTGAATTAAATAATCTACTCATGCGCGATATCGGTTCATGCATGCCATAATTGGTTCTGTGATGGGGCAATGAATTAACTCTAAATTATACGTAAGTGGTGAGATCCTCCGCGGTAGTTGAAACCTATGGACGAGCAATTAGGGAGCATCAATATAACCAGCAATGAGCTGATGGATAAATATTAGATCATTGTTAATACGTCTTTGGGAAATATACGGCTTTTACATCTTTGCTAAAAATCATTGAAATATTTAATTAAACTTTTTTCAAACTTTTTTTGTAATTTTACTCAATTTTCATAATTAATGTGAAGTTAGCAACCCTGTATCAATTTAAAAACGTAATAATCTTTGTGTAAGTAAAATACCTATGGCTCTTAAAAAATATTCCTTGAAGCAAATTTTCTTTTCGACATTTGAGTATTTGTTTTTGTGCTTCTTGAGTAGATTCTCACTTCAAATCGAGAAGTGGCCGTCACTTCTCAGAATCATGAGAAGCGATCTTTTTGATCAAATGGAACGGTTTGAGACGCTCCTGGACGGTTCTTTGCGTCCAATGGAAGGCGGCATTATACTTCACCAAACTTTAAAAGATTGACATTGTACTTAGCACACAATCGCAAGTACTTGCGACACAATCTTGACTACTTTTGCTATATAATCAGCCTTATCGGGAATTTTCTTGGGAAAAATTTTTCCCAACAAATGTTTCCCTTCCTAGGAACGAGTTCCTACTATCGGGAATTCCCAACGGAAGGAAAAACAAATATTTTCCATAACAAATGAGTTCCCGATAGGTGTTTTTCCCTAGGAATTTCTATTCCTAATTTCGCAAAGAAGTTCCCGATACCAAATTTTCGAACTTGGGAAAAAATCCATGGAAAAAAAAGTTCCCGATAACCCTAAATTGTTGGGAAACCCAACCGAGAGTAATAAAACTGCCATGAAAATCATTTTCTTACTTAGCCGTTCAAAATCGGGTTGAAATTGTAGGTGCTTGAAATGGCTCCGAGATTCTCCGAACTCTGTAGCAGGGTTGCGGCACACTATGTATTTATTTGTTTCTGCCTGTTGAGGGTGATTAAACCAATAAAAAATTCAATTTCAGTTTTAAGAAAAGTAAATAATTATGCTTATGACATTTATAGAAACCTAGCTGATCCGCCCGGCACCGACCTAGCTTGAATCCTACTTTAATCAAATTAAGTGACAAAACCTTTCATACTTTAATCCTCCTTAAACTTTCGTTCCTTAGATTCAGCCCTATCCTACTCAAATGGATATCTTCATATTTGGATAACCACCAATATAGAGTTCGCTTTCGTTCTACTCCTTCAGTTCCATTTGTGGCAACCTCCGGTGTGCCTCAAGGCAGTCATCTTGGAACCCTCTTTTTCATCCTTGCCATTAATGATGTTAAAAAGATCATCCAATATTCTTCTAACTCACTTTACGCGGATGACGCTAAAATTTTCAAAGTCATCACCTCCGATCGAAATTCTCTCCAGCTTCAAAATGACCTCGATTCATTCGTCTTTTGGTGTTCTAAAAACTTCCTTGAATTAAACAAATGCGAGGCAATTCCTTTTTCTCGTAAAAGTAATAATCATACCCCCAGATCCTATCATCTTCAGAACTTTCCTATAAACCGTGTGCAGCTTATCCGAGATTAAAGAGTTTCTGCGAATTCTGGCTTTGGTTTTATCAAGAGATGGTCCAAAGAGTTCCACAACCGCTTGTAACGAAATCCCTCTATATTGCCTATGTTCGCCCTCTCCTAGAGTATGCATCGCCAGTGTGGGCTCCATATCAAGCGGTTCATATCTCAAGGACCGAAAGTGTTCAACGTCGTTTTCTGCTCTTTACCCTTCGGGATCTCTACGACGCGACGTTAGAAACTTTCTCACCCTGCCTCCTTACCGCGAACGTCTCGCAATTATTAATCTCCACTCCCTAGAAAACAGAAGGAATGTCTTTGACATCATATTCATTCACCGACTTTTTACTGGTAACACTGACTGATCCCCCCTTTTAGACCTTACCTCCTTCAACACTAATCCCCAAAACGTAAGATCATCCCGATTTTTTTTCTTTCCTGCTCATCGTACATCCTATTGTCTCAACGAACCTTTAACCCGCATGATGAGTACCTAAGGTTAATTCTGTTCCTTTTCTTTTCGACTTCAATCTTTCAAGTCCCTGTCTGAAAGTCCTCCTTTTAAAGCGATTCTCATCCTTGTAGTAAATTAAGTCTTTATAAGTTTTAATTAGGTTAAGTTTAGTGTTTAAGTTATTTTAAGCTTGTATTAAGCTAGTAAACGGGGCGGCAGCCCCACCAAAATTTCCAAATTTCCGAGTGAAGAAATTTAACTATGAGTGAAAGAAGAATTGGAATCGGTACAGTCGGTTATTTCACCGTTTCTCCCGAGGGAGTATGGAAAGGAAATATAGCCTTTGTCATTTCTCAGCTTCAACACCATTTTTGTTAAAAATTTCTATACTAAGTTCTCGTTAACGTTCCCGTGCTCGTTTCAATATGAAAAAGTATGAAATTCTAACGATAAAAGAATTTTGAAATAGGTCTAGCAGTTTCTAAGCTCCCGTTTATGTTCGCGTTCCCTTTTGAATATGGGGATGAAATAGGGCATCAAAATCCGCTGCGTAGTTTAAAAGACCTGAGCATAGGTACAGATAGATAAGAATAACGATTCACGATGCACATCTACTTAATTCCTATGCTTCTTTTTTTTTTGCTCAAAAACCCGAAGCATTCCGAATTCAAGACAGAACACGTAAATATGTACTTTGTTTATTCTTTAGCTTAAATTCTTATAGTTGGCAGGCACACCAACACTTTTTACTTTCTTCTTTCTTTCTTTAACACCTTATGTACTCCTTTTTAAACAAAAGTAAATTATCATTATTTCCTTTTCACTAATGATAATATTTTGTCTAACTATACATTTTCTTTTTTTCTCGATTTTAAAATTTTTTACTTTAATTTTTTACCTTTACTGCACTAGCTTATAAGATTTATCTTAATGTGTTAGTATTTATCTGAATTGAATAAACTAAACTAAACTAAACTAAATAAACTAAACACCTAACCTACTAAACGCAAGATGATGCTTTGAGGGAGACTACTGAACAAAATAACCAACAAACTTGCATATATTCCCATCAAGCTTTCAAATCCTGTTTTTTTGCACACAAGACCCGAAACGCTAAAGAAGAGTGATCTTTTCTTTCAGAAATTTAATCAGTTTATCTCGAAAATCGTTATAAATTTATTTAATCGGAAACAATATTATTCGAGTAGTTACATTTGTAAACACTATTCAAATTTGTCCTTTATATAGCTCCAACATTTTTCGAAAAAAGACTGCGGTTCTTCTTGATAGTACCCCCATTGGAACGATAGCAGATAATATGAAGCTATTCGATATAATTCTAAGAAAATGTCCACGTCCAGAACAAGAGAGGTTATTGTGAATATCAAAAAGATCATTAACAAATACGAAGTAAACATCTTAAGGCTTTCTGAAAGAAAATGTAGGCATATGATTTAAGTTTAGTCTCAGTCCTTAGGATATTCTTTGCTGCTTTCTTAAAAACTCTTTTCTGACATTTGCCACTATTGTTTTGAAAAATGCAATTGTCAATGTTTTGAAGTAACCAAACAAATTACCTGACAAGTATTGAGCAAAAAAACGGTCAAAACTCGAGACGGCTTTAACTGCACTGTTTTTTAACTTCGTTGATGAAAGCAATTGAATTTGATTTTGCCTGATCGTTTCTGCATCACCAATACATTCCGGAATGAATTCCAAACTGCCCAAAGAGGCATCAGTTTGAACCCAGGCACATTTTGGCTGTTTTGGTTTTATAAACCTTTTTGTTGTTATTGTGCACTTTTCAGGTCTAAAACGTTCTCTTCCTTGAAGTTTTCGTCGATATTGCTGCCGATGTTTTTCCTTCTTCGAAATAAATTTCGAAATAAATTTCGAAGCAGGATTACCATCTGCCTCTGATTCATTGTCAACTTGATCTTTGTTTGTGCTAAAGAACGGATTAGTAGGTTTGAAGCCAATGGAATTATTATAGTTATCAAGGGAACATATACTACGCTCCCCACTCGGAGATACAGTTAGTGCGGTAGGTGAATCGTGAAGATTACTCGCATCTATCCCGTTCGCAACTAATATACTCCTTGGTGAGCTTAAACCAGATGTGGCCTCCTGTTTGACCCATGTTTCACTCTTATTTTGACTGTCGCTAAAATTTGAACTAAGAAAGTTAATTGAGAAGAAGTAAATAGCCGGGTGAGATCCAAACTATCTTACCGATGATAACTCATTGTATTTTCAGTTATATATCTTGATTTTTTGATTTAAGAAAATATAGAAATGATTTTTAAATGAAAATTTGAATTTTAAGGCAAATTTCAAAAATCTTGTAATTTCTGCCAAGTAAAACAATTCCTGGCATGAAAGACGTTCGAAGCGTACTCTGAATAGATAGAAACACATTTGGCTATTTCTAAAGTCTCTCGAATTGAAGAGTTAAGTGTGCGACTTGTCAGTAGGGACTGGCACTTCTTTTTCATTTACCCGTTGCAAGAACGAGTTTAGGAAGCGCATCAACTAAACCTCTTTATTTGGAAAAGATTAAAGAAACAACGATTTATGTTTCTGATCATAGCTCAACCAGTACTGTAATGGCATCAAGCGACATGCCTCCTTTCTCGCTCAGAAAGAAGGATTGCCTCTGCTACATTGACACTCGGGTATAGAAATGAACTTGAACATAGCTTACGTTGCTGTTCATATGCCTAACGATTCCCTGCCATCTGAGCAGCTAACTTTTTAGTTTTCTGACTAAAAATCGGTTTAAAGTTGATGTCGTTGAAATCAGACGCGTCATCGACCCTTTCATCGATACCAACTTTTAAATAAATTTAAAAAGTTGGTATAAAATGATGTGATTTTTCTGGAATTTGCCGTAATGTGAAGATTTTTTCGATGATAGAATCACTTGGCCTGACATCGCACAAATGAATTGGGTTAAATTGGTGGACGGGTATGAAGGCTTATCTTGTTACTTTTGCATTTAGATCAGTGGAGAACTCAGAACTACGGAGACATTCACACATTTTCTAGAGCTATTCGATATCCTGCACGAAATGTTTTCTTAGCAGAAAAAATATGTTGAGATAAGAATCAAACATGACATTAAGATAATTGAGAATGCGAAAAAGTGGGTCCTTCAAATCTGTCTGTATGTCTGACTGATTTTCTTCAAAATTTGCATTTAGGGTTTGTGGGTATCCTAGAGGGTTTTTTTAGAATTGAGTCTCTAGGTCTTCAAATAACTTTACCTGTCATACAACCTATATGATGATACTTATTTTACTCGAAATTTTATTTGAGTTATTTTTCTTATGATGTAAAAAATATTTTCGGAAAAAATCTAAGAACAGTACCTCCCATAGTACCGTGCCGACTTTCTCGTTAATAGCTGACACGATTTTGACGAAATTCTATATAATTAAGAAGTCTAGTTTGAAAAAGTTTGCATATTAACATTTGAAAGATTTCATTGTTATAAAAAAGTTTTTCAAAACTGGATCTTTGACTTTTTTTCAAAGCGGCGCTGCACAAAAAGACTAGAACTGCTTACGAGCTCTACAAGCAGAAGAGGAGAGACGAACACCGACTTTTTAGACGAAAAAAGAGAGAGCATGAGAAGCGATCGAGGAGAAGGGTGCCACAGTAGGAATGAGGTTTGGAAGTTTTACCAAAAGGTAAAAACAACAGCCTCGGGCTATAAGCCCTGAGCCGAAGCCTGCAAAGACGATCAAGGGAACATCGTGGTGGAACCGCAGTCAATGCTGAGTATATGGAAAAACCACTTCTCCAAGCTATATGTATAACAGCGATGATGAACCTAATTCCGCTGTTAGAGAGATAGAACCATTCGATTTAGATGACGTAGACCAACAACTCCGCCAACCCAACCTGAACGAAGTGAAGACGGCAGTATCCAAGCTAAAGTCCAACAAAGCTGGAGTTGATGGCCTCACTGCCGAATTGTTTAAAGCGGCAGGCGATGAGCTGGTCAGGAGTATGCACCAGCTGATTTGCAAAATATGGTCGGAAGAAAGCATGCCCGATGAATGGAACCTCAGCATTGTTTCCCCGGTCCTCAAGAAAGGAGACCCTCTGAATTGCGCCAACTCAACAACCTGATAGGTCCTTATCAGTGCGGCTTTAGACCAGGAAAGTCCACCATAGACCAAATCTTCACACAACGGTAGATCTTGGAAAAAACTCAGGAACTTCAAATCGATACCTACCTACCACCTTTTTATCGATTTTAAAGCTGCGTATGACAGCATCTATAGAGAGGAGTTATATAGAGCCATGTCTAGTTTTGGCATCCCTACCAAACTTGTCCGATTGTGCTGGATGGCGATGGAGAACGCACGCTGCTCCATCAGGGTAGGAAAAGATCTCACCGACACATTTGATGTCAAAAAAGGTTTTAGGCAAGACGATACACAGTCATGCGACTTCTTCAACATCGTTCTTGAAAGAATAGTGCAAAACTGCCACGTCAACACAAGAGGCACAATCTTTCAAAGATCCGTCCAATTCCTTGGATATGCCGACGATTTTGACATAATTGGAAGCATTGCGAAGGAAGCGAAGAAGATGGATTTAGTGGTCAATGAGGGCAAGACCAAGTATATGCTGTCATCAAGAAAGGACACCCAACACCGACGTCTTGGGACAGAACGTCACGATAGACAGCTATAACTTTGAGGTAGTTAAGGACTTTGTTTGACTAGGCGTCGCTATTAAGTCAGACAACGACACCAGCGCTGAAATCAAACGAAGAATAACTCTTGCCAATCGCTGTTTCTTCGGACTAAGAAGGAAATTGAGTAGTAAAGTCCTCTCTCGAGCAACTAAAGTGTCCCTGTATAAGACACTTATCATCCCTGTTCTTATATATAGCGCAAAGGCATGGACCTTGTCAAAGGTAGACGAGAACGCTTTAGGATGCTTCGAGAAAAAAATTCTTCGGGTGATTTTTGGTCCCGTCTGTATAGATGGAGAGTGGAGAAGAAGATTAAACGACGAACTGTTCGGACTGTACAGCGACACTGACCTTGTCAAATGAGTCAAGGTCCAGTGGCTTAGATGGCTGGGTCATGTAGAGCGAATAGACACCAACGCTCCGGCCCGGAAAGTCTTCGAATCCAATTCCGAGGGACCGCGCAGTAGAGGAAGACCGCGACTCAGAAGGCGCACGCAAGTAGGAGAGGTCCTCAACCAACTTGGCGTGCAAAACTGGAGGCAACTAGCTAGACACCGAGCTGGCTGGAGAAGTATGTTGGTTGAGGCCCTAGTCCGATCCGGACTGTAGCGCCACCTTAAGTGAGTAAGTAAGAAAAATTTTGAAATTTGAAATTTTTTTGATTTTTTTTTTCAAATTTTTTGTCAAAAGAACTTCTGGCAAAATCTTAAACTTTGCATACTTGACTTTTAAAAAACTTGTTTTCCAGAAAAGTGAAAAATGAAAAACGGTTTTTTTTTAAAAAGTGGCCAAACAATTTTGTTTAATTTTTCAGCGTTTTTATGTATTAATAACTGCATCAGATGGCGCTTTTAGATTTTTGCAAGTTTTGGAATATTTAATGTTTTGTGTGATTCAATTTAATTTTCATTATCAGGGTATAGTTGGCAACCCTATACCATTGAATATACTGTGAAGAGCGAATACTAAAACCTTGTACTAGCCTTAAGATTTTGATTTCGTATGTAGCACACAATCGCAAGTTCGTGCGACCAAGTCTGACCCATTTTTTCGGTTTTTGGATTCAGGCTATCAGATGGAATTTTTACCATAGAGCCGTAAAGTTTGGCTGGCTTTCCGAGACGTTAATAAATAAATAGGATAACGTGAAAAAGCGGGCAGCCCCGGGGTCCTGTGCATTTCTCACAACCGTACCTTGTAAGGAATGAAGAGGGCTTACATTTTTTGTCAGTTCCGACCTGTTAAAGTGCTTCTTATGGTAACGTAGTATAGAAGGACTTGTCAAATACCCGCGAAAGGCGATACCCGATAGATTTTTGGTTTAACTGCGACCTAGGAGAGCCTAATTTTGAGCAGAGTTCTTACCTTTGCTCTGGTCGACAGCAGGATTGAAATCTTTGATTCATTTAAAAGACCATTTATTGCCGTTTGGCTGTCATAGAAAAAGCTGGTGTCAGATTCTAATGTTTCCAACATTCTTACCTGTTCAACAGCTATTTTCAGATCCCAGGACATCTGTCAGAAAACCTATTGTACTGGTGGCTAGTCCAAGAATGAATAAAATAATAAATAGGGCAGAGCGAGCAGCCCCGGAGCCTAGCGCAGTTCTCACAATCATTGCCTTTGTGAGGGATTTGAGTGGACCTACAATTTTCTGTCTAATCTAATCGAGAAAGCGCTTTTCTCGGATTTGGAAGACTTGTCAATTCCTCGCAAAAGGCAATACCCAAGGATAACATTTTTTCTTTCTTTGGGACTCCAAGCACGAACCTCCCGGTTAACAAACAGATATGCTAAACATCACACCACGGGTAGCACGGTTAGTCCAAGAGTTTTTCAAAAAAAATCAAGCTCCAGTACCACTACCTGTTTATAAACGAATATCGTCGATTCCATGGTTGGAAGTAGGTTGCTTAGCAATTCTTTTATGCCGGGGAAGCGATTTATAATGGTCTGTGAAAACCTAGACTTTGCGGTTTGAAGCCAGTGCACACTTCATTCACCAATATTTCTGAAGGTTCAACGGAAAGACGCCATATATTTTTGGTGATTTATACCTACTGAGAAAATTATTTGAGCCCATTCAATCCTTTCTTCCGATATGATTTATGTTGGAGTTGAAAGTTTCACTCTGTGAGATGTTTGTTGAGGTACATCCATTGTTGTCAGCATTAGCGAAAGGATCTTATTGCTTGGTTTTGTGCAATCCCTGCTTGAATCGTTAAAAGGCATATAGGAAAGATAGGCCCTATTGTTCCTAATTTATGATATTATGTCCCTTGTAGACCCATTCGCGTGGGCTTTTTCTATCATCGTTTAAGTTATCGGTTATCAGTTATCCAAAAGGATTTTTACTCTATATTCAGCACCGCAAAGGCGATTATGAATCTGCTATCTACTTCAACAATTTGATGATTTTCTACTGGGAACTTTTTGTAGACTAGAATTCACGGACAGCGCTCTCAGCAGGTTTAGTTTTAGTCTGCAGCATATTGAATGGTCAGTTCCGTTGTAAACTGTGTGGGCTAGAAGGCACTTAGCACTTTTCACAAAATAACCTGGGGCTTCATTGTGGTCGCCTTATGAATCCCAACACGTAAAAGTGTAAAGTAGAGGGCACTTGTTTGATGGCAATTGGTCTTGTCAATGCTGCCACTAATTTTCTGTAATTTTTACTGGCGACAAGGCTGCTGAGACTTTAAAAGAGATGTCGTTCGCAAAAATCTTATAGTCTCAGCTTTATTTGTCCCGTATTCGTTCTTAGGTTCATTCAACCAAGATGTAGTCTTGAATGTTACCTAGGATGGTGCGCACATTTGATGTACTGGAAAAATGCCGGCATTGGTCGTAGTAAATGGTCAATTTGGTTGACAGTTTGTTAATTTGAAGCCCTGTTCGGTCTATGTCATGTTTTATAATTTGGGCACAGTACAATTGAAGCTGTTTATCTTTTGATGGAAATAAGTCATTATACCCTACCTCCAACCTGCAGGGGCAGATCTCTTACTGGTTCCTTTGGACAGCAAGCGCCCTCCGCAAAAAATTGTAAAAAATCAGTATTATTGGGGGTTCATTCTCCACCATTTCCATACTCAAAACCTAGCATTGAAACTTCCTTGCCTCGCTGACCCGTTGGCCAGTTAATGCGGTTGTAAAGTGCATGAATTCCACTTCGGCGTTATGAGCATCGCATGTCGATGGGATCATAGGTCTTCCACTAAACTGCTTCACCCTAGTGATCCGTTATGATATGCTGCCTTGACCTCAGAAAGCGTCGGCAAGTCTCGGTTTTGAATTGCTCCATGTTTGAGGCCAACCAAATGCAGATGATGCCAACCGACGCGACGTTCAGAACTCACCCTGTTTATACATATTTGCCCGCCGCAACAGTCCTCGGTACTCTTCTCTGAACTAAAAATGAAATACAGCACACATCTCATTTCAAAATATTTAAGCTACCTTGTTTTTCTGTGCCCAATTTCTTGCTCACGAGCTATTTGCTTCTTAGAGTTCCTTAATTCGTGGTTTATTATTGAAAGCTAAAAAAAAAAAAAACAAACACTCACCCACCAACATAATTTTCCAATTTGAATCAGCAGGAAGAGAAACCTGCAGGAAACGCGCATCGTACACATACAACACATCTTTTTTTCTTTATCAGGGTCTGTTTCCTCAATCCAATTCACACAAGCAGCAAAAGCAATTACTTTTTGTGTAATTAATTAAGTGCCGGTACTTTATTTTGGAAAGCATCACTTACCACTTTATGCAAATAAACAATCTTATTTGGGTTCTATTTGTTTTGTTGTTCGTTTTGCTTTTTGGACTTCGATTTTATGAGTTCCCTCACCCACTATATCTCCTTGTGTTATTTATTCGTCAATTTCTTTTTTTTTAAAGGCAATTTCCTGCCGTGTAGCACCGATTGCAGACGCAGTGCTATATTTAATAAGGTCCACAGCCACACGTTCGAAAGACGTGTTCCCTACTTGCCGACGATATCATATTTGAGTGCGTACTTAACACCCCGGATGCTGGCTCGAGCAAAGGAAATGGATGCTTCATTTGTGTGCTTGAATGATGTGTGGTTTTTCTTATTTTTTGGTTCAGGAAATATAATTTTGATTACCTTGCGTAATTTTTTTTTTAACTGCAGACTGGAGTGATGGTGAAGATGCGGTCGGTGTTGACCGAATCGATTTATTTAAACAGAAGTAGTACGGCATACAATGTTTCAATGAGTCAATATAGGAAATAGTTTCTTTTTGACCAAATAGGCATAAGGACTACATATTCGAGGATGTGAATACTACAGTGAGGCGACATGTTGTGTGTCGGTTGTCGGACCACTTCGTTTTTGTGAAGCTTCGAATGGATTTCCACTGAATGATATGGTGCCAGGCAACATTAAATTCAAAGGATTGAAAGCATCCTTCCACTCGATTTAACTACCTTAAATGTGGTCTACCTTTTCAGCTACTGTTTTCCAGCATGGATTGAAAAACTAGTCCAGTCAGAGTGTTAGTATCCCAGACATCTTTGCATATTCTTCTAGCTTTGCTCATATTGCGGTACAGCTTATATTTCTACTCATTCGTTGAATCTCTCAGAAACTGGACCAAAAATCGCTAGGAGAATTTTTTTTTTTGAAATGACCGAGCGTTGCCCCATTTACTGTAGATAGTACATTCATCTACGTCATATAACAGGGCATATATTACGAGAGTCTTATGAAGTGATATCTTTATTTTGAAGAGAGATTACGATATTTTCTGAGCCCATAGTCTCAGCAATAAGCGTATGTTCTGTATTTGTTGCTTGGCTTGTGTAAACGATATCATGCACTACCTCGATGTTATCTATGATCTATTTTGATTTTATGTTCAATAAGTTGATAGTCTCTAATTTGTATACCTGTAGCCCATAAAACAAACAAATTAAAATACCCAATAAAGGTCAAAAACACATACTATTCTCTTATTTGTCAAAACGTATACTTTGTCGCAACTGTTTCAATTCTCACAAGCGCACATATGACATAACGCTTCATTCTTCTGACCGAGTAGATGTACAGACTTTTGGAAGATTAAGCCTCTGGTATCGACATTTGACTTTTGAAGAATCCTTACAAGTATAATGTAGGAAAAGTTGCATGACAGTGTTTCGCCTTGTCGAAAGGCTTCTTCGACAACAAACGTCCCGGTGAGTTCTTTAGCGACCTTGACGCAGCAGCGTGAGATCTTTAAAGTCACCCTGCAGTAGTCCTTACACGACTTTTATAGTGATGTCAAAACAAGACATGGCTCCTTGCAGCTCATTCATTCCCGAATATTGCCATACGCGTCTTTATATCGGTAAACATACTGTGCGTATGGATATTATGCAACCAGGGTTTTTTCCCAAGTTCTGCCTTAATGTGAAGGTTTGGTCGATTGGAACCATCAAATTTTTGAAAAAGGGTCTCAATCAATCACATATTACAGAAGACAAGATCTTATACGATAAAGTAGCTTATTTCTTTCTAATTTGTGCAATTCTGAGTGCACACTTTCTTTGGAAACAGAATTAAGTTTACATGACTGCAATTTGAATATTCTAGCCCGAAAAGACGAAATGATCATTGTTCAAGTTGAGTGGGGAGCTCTGAGAACAGAATTATGTCATCATCACCGTGTTAGGCAGTCTGTCAATGTGGCCTTTCCAGATCCTCAGTAGCGACAGCGATTCTAGTTACTGTAAGTTTTTGCAGATCTAGATTGAAATCCGTCTTAGTAGATTTCGTCGGGCAGGCTATACATGCCGATAGTGTTCTTAAATATTTCGTCCTGCCCTAGTGTATGCCTGGTTTGTCTCTCTTCACGCAATTTCTAAGACATTGCTTAGCTTTTGGATTTGTCGGTTTTCTCTTTTATGGTAGACCTGAATCATATTGCGCTTATATTGGGGATTAAAATGAAATCAGCACTGCTGATGAGTTTAGTTAATTTGCAATACCTGCGGGCTTTACCAAGTTGACTCCAATCAGAGCCTACCCTATAATAAGACAACCTTCAAAAATTAAATATTTTTTGGTTTTTTCACTTTTAATATAAAAAAAAATTTGGTATAAAAAACCGGAAAAAATAAAAATAAAATCGTATAGACATAAGGGCGGTTCACACAGAAGTTAGGTTAGGTTAGTTGGATGTGGCTATCAGCCAATGAGTAACGAGACTACGTACATTGCCTGACACAACAAAGCTGCAAGTGCCCATTGTAATACCACCAGAGATCGATCAGCAAATTAACTACCTACTGATCTCAGAAACCCGATGTAAGATTAACGAGTTGATCACCCAATAACCTTCCATTACGGGACTAGCCGGTTGATCACCCGCTAGTCGAACCACGCGGAACTTTTAATGTATTTTGAAAGCCTTTTAGGGTCTATGTAAGCTAAGTCGCTAGTATCATCGAAGAAGAATTCACCGAGATGAGTTTTCCTCCTATGAAGTAGTGCAGGGCATGAGCAAAGAAGGTGTTGAAAGATTTCTTCCTCTTCGTCGTCCATGCAGCTTCTGCAGAAATCATTGGAAAACACACCAAGTCTTTTGGCGTGTCTTCCTATTAGACAGTGTCCCGTAAGAACAGCGATGGTAGGACCTAGGTACAGGCTGTTCACAGCTAACAAACTCTTCGAGCGTTTTGCGTCTACACACGGCCAAACTTTTTTGGTTGCAAGGCAGTTGTTACTCTCAGTCCATCTAGTGTTTGTTATCCTCGAAGCGTCTTGTCTAAGTAGGAGTTTACATGTAGCGATAGGTACACCTGTGTTGTTCCATTCTGAGCGTAGGAAAATGGTCGTGCCCTTTTTGGCTAGTTCGTCTGGCATACAGTTGCCTGGTATGTCTCTGTGCCCATGAAAGGTGAATGTTGAACTGATTTGACATCTCCCTCAGAGACATCTGACAATTTTGGACCGTGATGGATTTTGTAGAGACAAGCAAGAGATTTGAGGGCAGCTTGGCTGTCCGAGAAGATTCGAATATTCGTGAAGGATATGACGTTTTCTTTGAGCCAAGACAGCACCTTCTTAATCGCCAGAATTTCAGCTTGGAACACACTACAATTATTGGGTAGGGGGAAGAAAAAACTGAGATTCAGTTTTTCTGAGTAGATTCCACTTCCTACACCTTCGCTGGTTTTTTAACCATCGCATCGGTGTGGAAGTATATTGCTTCATTTTCTAAGAGAGTGCCATTTTCCCAAGCTTCTCTTGAAGGTATGGTTACTTGGAAATTATTGTCAAACACCATCTTGCGGGTGGTGTAGTCGGATCGATTCGGTAAGAATCTAAAGTTATCTAGAATGGTAGTGTGGCCGATTTAATTATTGGTTCACTGTGATGTAGCTCTGAGTCGTGTTGCTGAGCTAGCTGCGACTTGTTTGCTGAAGATATCTAGGGTTGTGAGATCTAGTAGTACATTGAGGGCGTCCTCTAATACACAGACTAACCATTCTTTGAACTTTGGCCAGCTTGTTGTAGTTGATCATCTTGTCTAGTGCTGTCCACCAGACTATCACCCCGTATGTGAGTATCGGTCTAATTACCGAGGTAAACCGCCAATGGGTTATTTCCCACCATTGACTTTTTTACAAGAGAAGAGTGCCACGTTGGCTTTATTTACTCTTTCCTCAATAAGGTTTTCCAGGTCAGTTTTTTGTCAAAAAATGACACCTAGATATTTAGCCTGATTTATGACAGTGTGAGAGTTACCCCCTTAATAGTTGGGGGTCTGAAGTCCAGAATTTGGTATTTCCTCGTAAAAAGAACTAATTCCGTTTTGTGGGGATTGATATTCAGTCCACAATCTACAACCCAATTGTTAAGCTTGTTAAGAGCTATTTGTAGCAGCTCAGCCAGGGTTTGTGGGTGCTTCCCTGAAACGGCAATTGTAACATCATCGGCATAGGCTATGGTTTTGAAACCTTTGTCCTCTAGGTCGATTAGCAATTTGTTGACGACTAGGTTCCACAGTAGAGGAGATAGAACTCCTCTCTGCGGGGTTCTTCTATTCTGCTTGTTTTGTAGGTCCCCATATCGGAACTAATGATTCACACAGAACAACTTGTTAGACAGACTCCGGTTTGAATGATCAATGTTGGATAATGTGAACACCCAAACGACCGCTTCTCCGACTTGGTATGAATGGTTTTAAATATTTTTGATATTTCTTAATTCGGTCAGACTAATTTGATGAAAGTACCGTTCACAGTACAACTTAATGGGCAGACTTAGATCTGAATTCTGAAACACCAATTTTGAATATAATGCGAAACCTCATAGGACTTTGATAATTTTTTAGCCGAACAGATATATCTGCCATTGTTAACTAAAATCAGTTCTAGTTAAACTAAATTTCATGCGAAAATGAAAAGGTAACTCCCTTTTAATGGAAGAAAAATGTGAAATATAATTCAAAGAGATTTAAATGTTTTGTAAAGCGAATAAGGACTTTCTCTATGGAAAGAGTTGTAAGTATAATCATCAATTCTGATGCGATTATTATTAAAAATTATTAAAATCCTAAGTCCGACGACAAGTCTGATAAATAATGTGAGGGCTTACAACATCTGACCATCCGATATCAATCAGACCAAGTCTGTCCGAAAAGTTGTACCCTATACATATATACATACATATAAACACATTTAGATTGAAATATTCTTGGTTCTGAAAGTATTATGGTAGAGCTATCCACACAACCAAGCTGTATTGACCAAACTAAATGAAGTTTACTCTAACTTCGAACCTTTACAGATTATGACTTTGGCATGGTCTCCATCATCCATTAGGAGAGAGTAGGTAAATAGTGACTTAAGCTACACAATACCTTTTTGCAAAGTAAATATCAAAGATCCTAGGTAGGTAATACAACAATACAAGACATTGAGGTATTGTAAAATGATTCCACACTTGATTAGCAACGAGGCAGCGTCAAAAAATCGTCTCGTCAAGCTAAGAGAATGCGAATTTCCCACACAAAAAGTGTTGTACCATAACAAAATCCGTTGAATAGACAAATGACTAACTTCAGCACTGTCATTTTAAATTACAGCCAATTTATTTACAGCCATAGCCAGTGCGTGTCCTATACCGAATCGAATTGCCTACTATTTTCAAGTCTCTCATTATCTTCTTACATGAGCTGGGTCGGCCGGTCCTTGTGTCGCTGCCGCTGTCGCTGGCCGATGATTCGTTTATCTCTCAATTTAATTTTATATAATTTGTTGCGTGGCGAATATAAACACAGACCACGAGTGTATAAATCACTGTTTATGGTGACGTCGGCGCTGAAAGCCGCATTTAGCGCATAATAAGCGCACTTACATCCAGCCAGAAGGCAACCCCATCATCCGGGCGGCCCATGGCAATGGCATAGACAGTTACAGCATCTCGTTGCCTCACCCCACCCATAACCATATGGATTATATTATTAAAATTCCCTCTGCTCTGCTGTTGTAAAGTCATAGTCATCTGAAAACATTGACAGCCTAATGCACTAGAATATGTCTGTTCTGAAGGGAGCAATATTATAAGTACTTTGTATCTTTGGTTTGGCTCCATTTCTTGTGTAGTTATTCTTGTTTTTATTGTCTGTCCTTCGGAATTCAATTTTCCAGACTCATGGGTGTTAATTGTGGCTGCGTTCGGTACTTGGAGTACAATCCCATAAATAGAGTTTTTGAACCGAATCGGAATTGGTTTTCGATGTTCGTCTGTTGGGAGAACATCCATCAACGACCCTTGATCGATCGTTCCGAGCAAGCTCGATTCTGTTAACAATTATGGGTATTAACTGCAATCCGTTAAAAGATGTCAGACATTGACACGTTTTGTGTTCTATTTCTAACTCTGATAAAACACACCATGTTGAATTGTTGATGCTCCACTTCCAAGCGATGTTGGATCGCCATTAAATGTTGAACAAGAGTCTTATGGCTTTTCTGTTTTATGAAACAACTGTGGGTTATGTGTTGTTAATTTAATTAGCTTGGCTATTGGAAGTAATTTGTTCATAAAAGGAAAGGAACGATAAAATGATAAGCAATCTTCTTGAAAGCCAAATGGAATGCAGAAACTGCTAAAAATGAATCGAAGAAGAAGGGGTGAAGACTTTCCTGCCATTTCAAAAGTTGCTTAAAGACGAATTAGGGACTTGGTCGCCGAAATTCATTATCATTTCTAATGCCCAAACAATTTTTTGAAATTCGTACGAAAATGGAGAGACTTTTGGGGTCTTTATAAGCTAAATCCCTGGTGTCGTCGAAAAAGTAATCACTTAGGTGAGCTTTCCGTCTGATAGCAAGTGCAGGGCATGAGCAAAGGCTTGTCTACTTTCCAGGCAGTGTCCTGTGAGGACACCTATAGTGGAACTAATGTGCAGACGACTTAGACTCAATAAGCTCTTTGAACGTTTCGAGTTCACACATGGCCTAATTCGATTTGTCATAACTCATAAGACGTATTACTCTGCGTCAATCTAGTGCTCGTTTTCTCAGAGGCGTCCTGCTTTAGCAAAAGTTTACTTGTAGCGATAGGTATACCTACCTATATTATTAATTTCAGGTCGAAGATGAGAAGTCGTTCCTTTTTTTGGCGAGTTCGACTGCCATACTCATGAAAGATTGTTGAACCGTTCTGACATCTTCTTTAGAGACATGCGACAGTTTTGTACCGTATTAGATTTATTTAGATACAGAGGCAAGAGCTTTGAGAGCAGCCTAACTCCAAATATCCGTGGAGGATACAACGTTTTCTCTAAGCCAGGAGAGGCATTATTTTATATCCGGAATTTCCGCTTGAAGTACACTAAAGTAGTCAGGTAGGCGGAAAACAGGCTTAAATTCAGCCCTTTGGATTTGTGAGTGTAAGGTTTAAGGCTTCATAATACAAAAGAGTTTCGTTTTCCCAAGCTTAAGGATGGTTATTTGGCAATTATTTTCAAACACCAACTTGCGAGTGGTGTAGTCTAATCGATCCGAGATGAATCTAAGGTTGTTTAAAATATTAGTGTGACCAATTTGATTGCTTGTCAACTGTGAGTTAGGCTTTAGTCGAGTAGCTGAGTACGCTGCTGACTCCTTCCCGACGATCAGTCACCTTGTCGCGGTGGGAGGGCTTAATTAGTTTATTTGAACCGAGCTCGATGCCGAAAGGTGGTCGAAGGATGGGGAAAATGAATGAAAACTAAGAATTGATCAAAAAAACAGTATGGAAGATAACCCAAAGGATTTTTATTCTCCAGGTGGCAATCGTCAAAGCAAAAATCCACCCGTAGTCTTCACTACGGCAGGGGCGCGGATTCTGGAGGCCCCATCTGACATACAAACGCACACCTTTACTGGTGGATACACGCGAGTCGAAGGTACCGTAACCGATGACTCCTGCATTTCTCTCCATGAAGCTCTTCGTGGTCTGAACTGGAAAGATGAAGAAGGCAGCTCGGAGGTACTACCTCCAAAGCTTATCTCTCATCCGGGCTTAGCTGTTGACCAGAGCGGTGCTATCACCGGACTAAGTGAAGCTGAACAAGTGGATCCCACTCCAACGATGACACCCTCTGGAGAGCAGCTTTCCAAGCGCCAACAAAAGCTGGAGAGAAGGCGAGCGGCAAAGGCTCAACGCAACAAGGACACCAGGGTGGCCGAAGGCATTGAATTAAGTTGCGAACCTTTGGTGACGGCGGCGAAAAGGGACAGGTCGGAAGAGGTCTCACCCACCAATTCAGGACGGTCTCACGTAACCGAAGTCACCCCAACTTCTGCAAACGCGAACAGGGTCGAAAGGAAGAAGGTTTCCGGAAGCTCTGCAAAACTTCCTGTTGGTCTAACTGGAAAGTCGGTGAATGAAACTGGAGGAACAGGTCGCACGACTTGCGAATTCGGTCCACGGACACTGGCTGGAAAGGACGAAGCCGGCATGGTTGAAACTCCTGTTGGTCTAACTGGAAAGTCGGTGAATGAAACTGAAGGAACAGGTCGCAAGGCTTGCGAATTCGGTCCACGGACACTGGCTGGAAAGGACGAAGCCGGCATGGTTGAAACTCCTGTTGGTCTAACTGGAAAGTCGGTGAATGAAACTGAAGGAACAGGTCGCAAGGCTTGCGAATTCGGTCCACGGACACTGGCTGGAAAGGACGAAGCCGGCATGGTCAAAACTCCTGGAGGTCCAACCGAAACGTTGGTGAATGAAACCGAGACTGGTAGTCAGTCTGGTCCACGGACACTGACCGGACGGGATAAAGCCTCGAAAGGAGCAATGATAATAAATCAAATTAACCTTCAACATTCTAAGGCTGCTACTGCACTCCTATGTAGCAGGCTTTCCGTGTTGAATACAAAAACTCGCCTCGTAGCAATCCAAGAGCCATGGGCCTGGAAGGGCCGAGTTCTTGGTCTTGGAGGGCTACGAGGTTTCAATATTCTCTATGACGAACGGGCTGACCCACCCCGGACCTGTCTCATCATACCGAGGTCTTTTGCAGCAACTAAACTTGACCACTTCTGTGGTCAAGACCTGGTTGCGGCTATGATAAACTACGAAACGAACGGTGAGTGGAAAACTTTCGTCGTTGCGTCAGTTTATTTTCCCTGGAACTCCATTCTTCCCCCTCCCTCAAGACAGGTTGTGGATTTGGTGGAGTTTTGTGAAAACCGGAAGTTGGGGCTTATCATGTGTTGTGATGCAAACGCTCAAAACATAGTTTGGGGCAGCGTCAAATGCAACATGAGAGGCAACCATCTTCTTAATTACATTCTGTCTTCTGACTTAGACATTAACAATGTTGGTAATACGCCAACTTTTGTTACGGCTATACGACAGGACGTAATTGACTTGACTTTATCTAACAGATATGCCAAGGAGATTACCAACTGGAAAGTATTGCTGGACGTGTCACTCTCAGACCACAGATACATTCAATTCCATGTAGCAAATGTGACTCCCACTCCTTTAGTTACAAGAAATCCCAGAAAAACTAACTGGACACTTTTCAAAGATGAGCTCGGTAATTTCGTCAAAACTCTACCTAAGCTCTCAACATCACAAAAAGTGGAAGATGCCGTTCTAGAAGTGAATTGTGCCCTTACAAGTAGCTTCGAGCTGGCATGTCCAGCTAGACAATTACCTAGTAGATCTATGGTTCCGTGGTGGAACAATGAACTACAGAAACTTCGCAGGGAAACCAGAAGTATTTTAAATAGGTCCCTCAAGACCAAATCAGATGTCGACTGGAACCTGTATCGATCTAAGCAGAAGGACTTTAAAAGGTTAATTCGAAGATCAAAGAATGCCTCTTACAAAGAATTCTGTGAAAGTATAGAAACACTCAGTGAAACTAGTCGACTTACTAAAGCCCTTAAAAGGAGCAAGGTAAACAAACTAGAAACGCTCAGGAAATCAGACGGTTCCTATACCGAGTCCAAAGCAGAGACACTCAGTCTTATGCTGGAAACTCATTTTCCAGGAAACCAGATATCAATCGGACCACAGCAATCTATTTCCCTTAGATCAGTTGAATCCGATAAATCCACTCGACTTAGCTGGTACACGTCATCGTTAGTTGTTACCGACGAAGCCATCAAATATGCCGTGGCATCTTTTGACAGTTTCAAGTCACCTGGCACTGACGGTGTTTACCCAGCTATGTTGCAGGAAAGTATAAACCTTTTGCTTCCTACTTTGAAAAATATTTTCACTGGTAGTTTAGCCCTAGCGTATATACCAACTCCATGGCAGAGTGTTAGAGTCGCCTTCATACCAAAAATTGGTAAACAAGACTACTCACTCGCCAAGAGCTTTAGACCCATCAGTCTTACCTCTTTTCTGCTTAAGACGCTGGAAAGAATGGTTGAGATTTACATTCGTAAAACCTCACTCCAATTACACCCTCTGTCTCAGATGCAACATGCTTACCAAAGAGGAAAATCTTGCGAGACCGCACTTCAAAATCTTGTTAGCAGGATTGAATGCGCGCTTGACAGGAAAGAATTTGCGGTAGGTATTTTCATCGACATTCAAGGTGCTTTTGACAATGCAAGTTTCGATGGTATGTGTAATGCTGCCAGAGAACACGGTGTGGACGAGTCATTAGTGTTGTGGATTAAAGCAATGCTAGTAAATAGAACCGTAATCGCTGAGGCTGAGTGTGGACAATATGTTGCAACGGGAGTGAATAAGGGCTGCCCACAAGGTGGCGTTTTATCTCCTCTTCTGTGGTGCATGTTGATCGACTCTCTACTCGTAATGCTCAATGGTTCTAACGTTCATGCCCAAGCATATGCAGACGACGTCGCCGTGCTCTCGATTGGCTCCAGCCTCCAAGCTGTCTGTTCCCGAGCACAGGCTGCGCTTTGTATGATTGACACCTGGTGTGTTAGAAACGGTCTCTCCGTCAATCCTCTTAAAACCGAGGTTGTCCTCTTCACGAGACGTAGAAAATTGACTGGTTTGACCCAACTTTCGCTTAAAGGCGTCAACATTCCTTTTTCAAATGAAGTCAAACATCTTGGAGTAATCCTGGATAACAAACTTCTTTGGTCAAAACATGTCGAGTCTAAAACTACTAAAGCACTGTCAGTTTTCTGGCAATGTAAAGGAGCCTTTGGCAAGACATGGGGTCTTTCACCGAAAAGGGTCCTTTGGATCTATACGGCCATGATAAGACCAATCATCTCCTATGCGTCAGTTGTTTGGTGGAATAAGCTCTCGCGTAAATACGTTATTGCCTCGTTTGCCAAACTTCAAAGAACAATTTGTCTGGGTGTTACGGGGGCCTTCCCCAGCACACCGGGAGCTGCTCTCGACGCACTGTTGAATCTTCCTCCCCTTGATACTTACATCATGGGGTGTACTCTCAAGACCATTTCTCGTTTAAAGCGATGTGGTGTCTGGCACAATTCGCACTGGAGCTTTGAGGAACTCGCAAGCAGCATATCTTTTGACTCACGTCTAATGGATATGCCGTCTGACACGATGATCCCAAGGCTCAAACTGCGTCAAAATTACTCAGTCAACTTTCCTTCGGTTCAGGACTGGTTCACCCCAGAATCTGAGCCTGGAAAGAACTGTTATCGTATCTTCACAGATGGGTCCAAAACCGACGAGGGTGCTGGTGCCTTTGTTGAGAACGACGACATACGACTGCACTCTTCTTTGGGATCATACGCATCCGTTTTCCAAGCGGAAGCTTATGCTATCCTTATGGCCTTGAGCTACGTAACGAACAATGGATGGACGGGGAGAAGTATCTGTGTTTGCAGCGACAGCCAAGCTGTGCTTAAGGCCCTTCTCAACCCTCTAACCACTTCGAAAGTGATCCAGGAATGCAAGAGCTCTCTGAATGCGATCGGAAGATTAAATTCCTTGAGTCTCATTTGGGTTCCGGGCCATCACGGCATAACTGGAAATGAAGTCGCCGATGAACTTGCTAGGCAGGGATCTCAGACAGCTTTTTCAGGACCTGAACCGTCGCTAGGTCTGCCAGCATCCTCAGTGAGAGCTTCAATCAACGAAGGTCGGTAAAGAAATCACCGCGAGACCTTTGGTGTCAAAAAAGGTTTTAGGCAAGGCGACAAGCTGTCATGCGATTTCTTCAACATCATACTTGAACAGATTGTAAGAAACTCAAACGTCAACACCAGAGGAACAATTTTTCAAAAATCTGTACAATTACACGCCTACACAGACGATATTGACGTGATGGGAAGAAAAAACGTGATGTCATAGGTGCTTTTGCGAGTATTGAAAAAGAAGCGGCAAAAATGGGTTTGATGGTTAATGAGGGCAAAACGAAGTATATGTTGTCATCAAACAGGGACACAGAACATCGACGAATTGGACAACACGTCATAATAGACAGACATAACTTCGAGGTAGTACAGGACTTCGTCTACCTTACCTAGGATCCGCTGTAGGCACGGATAACAACATCAGTGCGGAGATCAAACGGAGAATAACTGTTGCCAACCGTTGCTTCTTTGGGTTAAGAGAAACAAAACCCTCTCCAGAAATACCAAGGTAACCTTGTATGAGACCTTGATCATCCCAGTCCTGCTTTACGGCGCGGAAGCATGGCCCCTATCGAAAGCGGATGAGGAAACCCTTTGTCGTTTCGAAAGAAAAACGCTCCGAATGATCTTTGGTCCGGTATGCGAAGACAATGTGTGGAGAAGAAGATACAATAACGAGCTGTATGAGCTGTACCGCGACATGGGCATAGTAAGAAGAGTACACATCGCGAAGCTACAATGGTTGGGTCATGTAGATCAAATGGACCCAAACGCTCCGGCTCGACGGGTTTTCGAGAGCACATTTCAGGAAAATGGTGGAAAGGGAAAACCTCGTCCTAGGTGGTGCAATCAAGTGGAAGAAGACCTCAACCGACTTAGAGTGCAAAACTGGAGAGAGCTCGCCCGAAATTCGGAGTCGTAATAGAAGGATGTTTTTTGAGGCCCATGTTCACCCCGAACTGTAATGCCCACCTTAATAAGTAGGTACCTATACGATAAGTGAGATCTCGAATACTGTAATCCGAAAATTTTTACTCACTCACTCGATCGCTGATGCCACGTGACTTGAGCTGTATCCGGCCCTTGATCTTTGACAAGAGGTGAAGACAACGAGGTGAGTTGATCGAGTATCAATTTGGTTATTCACTGGGAGGGTTCAATTATCGTATCCGGACAGCTTTTTCAAAAATAGATTCTAATCGTTCAGTTACGATATTTTGAATGTTTTTCTGTTTAAAAGCTGTTTTCGACAGCAATTTGGAAAAAAGATATCTGAATCGTTCAAGAAGGCATCTTAGATACGGGCATCTGGGAAAGCCTATCCGATAGGTTCTTAAACGTGCCCATTGTAATACGGCAATCGCCATCGTTCTTTTTTAGTTTTTTCCTATACTTTGTAGGAGTTGTTTTGTAAGGAAGGCCGCGGTGGTGAAGTGGTAGAGTGTTCAGTAGATAGGCCTGACGCTTGGGTTCCGATCCCGCTCTGGGTATCTACTTTTCTTTAAGCCTCCCAGTTTCATATGGACGCCGGCGCCGCCCATGAGGTTTTATGTGAAATATGTGAAATTACTAACACCTTATTTCTAACTACTGCAACGCAAAAAAAAGGGAAGGCTGCTATCCTGGTAGTACAATGGACCGGAAATTAGGTCTGAGTTCTCCAGATTAGCATATCAGCCTCCTTTTTTTTTTCTTAAAAAAAAAGGAGTTGTTTACTGTTAAATGAAGAGTTCGTACTAACGTCTTGAAGAGCTTTCCCTTGACGATTTTATATTTTCTTCAAAAAGGCTCTAAGGCCAAGCCGATTAGCAAAACCTCGGCTGAATAGGAACAAGTATGCAACAGCTTTCAGAAAAAATTTAATACTTTCCTTTATTGTTTCGTTAATCTTTTTTCAATTAGAGTTTTTTTTTGGACATTTGTCTGTCTTGACAAGTTATGAGTCATAATTGAACAAAAATCCATTCAAAATCTTATTTTTCTACTAAACAATTGGTTTATTCTAGCAGACAAGTTCAGTCAAACTTTGCTAAGGAGGACGTTGATCCATTTCATAATTAAGGATGTAAACAAAGAGCATATTCAAAACTTTATAAGTTTATTTTTCGCAGCTTAAATGTATACAAAGAAAATGACTAACTTATGCGTTGTGTTTATCCCCATCAAATCTTGAAATTTATTGGGCTTTCCAAAATTTCTAAATATTTCATCCTTTAAATGAGCTCCAAGACGGACACGTGGTGATTATTATTTTAACACTTCAGTGTTATTGACTTTGATAGACAATATATTTTGTTTATAATGTTCAATAGTTTTGCACGGCCACGGTCAGTTCATACGAACGTTCCTTATAGTTCATGATTCCCGCATTTTACTTTATGTATGCATAGATTTTTACGAATAAGAACTGCTACACGTTGTTTGACAGTAAGCTGTCTAGAAACCGATCTGAAGGTCGTATTAGAAATTCAAACAGCCTTGACACAGATAAATCAAACATAAATCAAAACCACAATGAGTTGTCAGTAATCAAATTACAAGCTTCTAGCGTGTCAATTGACATAGTAGCTCTTAGCTCACCCTCATCATTTCCGCATATTGGCAGCAGTTAGACTGTTATGTCAATAGCCATAGTTAATCGCGCGCCAATCAACTCAGCGGATAATACATTTCAAATGAAATTGCAATTAAAACATCAGTAAAGTATACGCATCCGCCGGTGAACAATTACGATATTACGAATACGATTATCGGTGCGCACGGTTTGTCGCTCACGTTGGATCGGCTGACTGACGGTTGGTCACCATATCCGCTTCAAATCGAAGCCGGATATTCTACTTTACATTCTCATTTTTCTACGTAAATTTTTCATTTCGTTTTCTGTGTGTAGGAAGAGATATCTTTAGTATTGAAAGTTGGAAGGTATGTTGTGCATTTTGGAACCACTAGAAAACAAAACCGAATTGACAAAACAAAAATACGTTTTCCTCTGTTTTGTTCTCTTTCATTGCTCGTTGTTTGAATACAGAGTTGTGTCGTCATATCGCTGGCTCTGGCTGGCAGACGGGATTGGAATTGGATGTAGAGTAAGTACACTTACCGCAAACACACCAACAATAAAAATGAATTCCGGTTTAATTGTGTCAATTGTCAATAGCGACAACGATGAGCTTATTATAGCTGCTGCTATTTTGTGTGTGATTTCCTTCCGCGTGTGCGGTGGCGAATTGTTTTTCTATTTGTAAACAAACATAACCCCTCATCTGAGCGCGACAACAAATAGAGAGGTCTACCACCTATACCGACTAGCCCCCATCAATGGAGCCACCCGCTTCACCTACTGGGTTGGTGCTGTGCCCCAAGGTTATACAGCCGCAGTCAATCCATAGTTGTGGGGTAGAAGCTTTCGTTTTAAAAGTATTTTGCAATGACACATCCGGAAGCGCCTACCATTTATACCTTAACGATATGACTATGAATCAATAATTTTTCTTCTGTGAGTTCTGGGAAACTTATCGTTTTCTTTTCTTTTTTTTAACTGTAATAAGTGTCGTTTTGCATTTTTGATGGATCGGGTGAATAATACTGCTATGTGGGTCAGTGTAAGTTTGCACGAATTTAGTGTAGTGTAGGCAAAAAATTTTATGTGGATAACAACTTCCCACTGCAGTGGCGCTAATCCGGAAGCATTAAAATTGTAACAAGGGGGCAATGGCTATTGAACTTGCAGGTGGAAGTGATTGTGACTCATGTGAAATTTTGTTTTGTGGAATATAAAATCGTAGTTTAACTGTTTGTGAAAGACGCCTACTTTCTTCTTTAAAAGGTAATTAACCGAAACAAACAAGAGGGGTAGATATGAATAGAGAAAGGGAGAGGGCGAGAGAGGGAGGAAGGGAGAGAGGGAAAGAGAGAGAGAGTGAGTAAACGAGCGAGTGTTATGTATAGAGAGATAGTATAAGATGAGCAAAGGTAAGATTACTCAAAGGAAAAGAAGTAAACAATGTTGTTCGATTGAGCGCTTTATTAACAGCCATTTCTTTACTTATTCTATCAGAACTTGAAACGTGAGATCTCTAATGTCATACGATACTTATTTATAAAAGAAAGGTACATTGAACACCCGATAGTCATGTACATAAAAAATATCATCAGATAGAGATAAGTAGATGGTATTTTCTGAAGTCGATTCATAGTTCTATATTAAGAACCTCAGAATACTTACATAGATAGATAGAGAGACAGAGATAGTGAGAGAGCGAGTAAAAGAGAGTGAGAGAAAGAAAGCGAGAGAGATAGAAAGATGGGGGATTTGAAATTTAAAGGTAGAGTAGAGATAGAAAGTTATTTAGGAAAATAAAGAGAAAGAGAACGAGAGAGATCAAGAAAGAAAAACAAAGAGGGAGAGAGATAGAGATAGAGAGAGCGAGAAAGAAAGAGAGAGAGAGAGAGCGGGACAGAAAGAGAGAGAGGGAGAAAGTAAGAAAGGGACAAAACTAAGATTGATTGATTGAGAGGGAGAATGAAAGAGAGATATAAAGGAAGAACAATTAAGAGGACAGCAAGAGCAAAATAAAGAGTGAAAGAGAGAGAGAGAGAGAGAGAGAGAGAGAGAGAGAGAGAGAGAGAGAGAGAGAGAGAGAGAGAGAGAGAGAGAGAGAGAGAGAAAGTGAGATAGGTACAGAGAAAGGGACAAACTAATTAGAGAGTGATAGAGAGAGGGATAGGGAGCTATAGAGGAAGAAAAATTAAGAGGAGCGAAAGAGCAAAAGAAAGGGCGAAAGAGAGAGACATGGAAAGGGAAAGACATAATACGAAGGGAGAAGAGAGAGAAAGAGAGAAATTAGATAGAGATAGAGGAAAAGAGAGAAAAAGAAGTAAAGAAAAAGAGAGAAAGAATAAACAAGAGAAAAAGATGTAGAAAAATGTAAGAAAAGAGCTGAAAGATAAAGGATAAGAGAAATTTCATAACATTTCAAACATCCATTTCAAAGAGGTTCAGTGACAAGATCAATTTTTCTGGGGTTTTCATAAAAACGAACAACGGCTTAAGGTAATCAACAAGGAAGTGTTCCCTGTTCATATACACCCAAAAAGAAGTGTGTAGGGTGGTTTTTAACAGAATCAAATACTGTATTTTAGCTTTACACCGAATTTTGAGTATTTTGAGTAGGAAAAAAGTGGTGTCGGCTGTTGTTGGTTCGTAAAGCACCGTCATTTCCGATAAAGAAATGTTTCTTATCGGTCAATCTTCAACGAGTTCTTGCAATCGTTTCAGTTGAAAGTCTCATGGCATTGCCCGAGTTTGTACAAATTTGATGATGTTAATAGTTTTGCCATTGAAATAGCATAGTCGACATAATGTTAAATTTATTTTATTCGAACGCGAATTTCAAGCCTTTTTTTACAGCTAATTCTTGCTCACATATTTCCAGCCGTTATTTTTCTAGCCTTCTATTTATTCTCTAACGTTGCATTTAATATTTCAATCACAGAACTTGCAGTTGAAAGAAAAAATTCTGCAAAAAACGATACTATTTTTACAATGCCATGAAATTTTTAAATTAATCGTATACAATAAGGCCCCGTTAAACGAACCAACACCAGCCCACACCTTGGGTGCTTATAAACACTTCCGATCAATAAGTGTTCAACCTTTTTTAACTTCAACTTCGATGATTTGTCCGCATGACTAAAGTATTGAAATAGGTATACAGTCTGAAGTGGACATCGGATTCATCCCAGGCTCAACGAATTAGTCAACTGCATTCGCCAAATCTGGCACTTAATAAAAAATAAATAAAAAATATGGTGACATAACAGAGTTAGGACCCCCGGTGCTCGGTCTAAGGAACTTGTCTCAATCATACTTTAAAGGGGAATAGAAGGGACAAAACAAACAATGTTTGTCTATTCCGAAAGATCTTTAATCGAGAAAGATCTTTTCATGGCAGTAAAATTACTATAGGAAGACTTTATGTTCCTGGGATTCAAGCTTCTAATTTTCACGTAACAGGCAGTCTCATATCAAACACTAGGTCAACGGCACCCCCAATATACCACTATTGGGCCTTTTCTCAATTTTAAATTTGCGAGAGGTACATAAACTTTACATTTAGCCCGAAGGTAGCTCGAATTCTCAAAAACTTACTTCGCTAAAGATTTAATTAGTTTTGTAGACGCAAAACTCTTTAATAGTCTTTTCTTTCTTTTCTGCAAATTGTGTTATTCAAACGGAAACAGAAATGTTCCTTTTACTGTGCGTGAGGTCTTCGTCTTTAGTTTAGTATTCAGATAAGAAAAAGCAAAAAAAATATCAAACGGGTGCCGGGCACGAGGTTAAAAGTCTTATCATTACGAATCCAGTAGCGACAATTAGCGCCATTCAACAAAAACTTTGAATGCTTATCATGTTTGAACTTGCAGCTTCCTGTTTAATTAGAATTGCCATCACCTTTAGTCTGCCTTGGTTTTTTGTTTATTTTTCGTTGATAAAACAAAACCTACTTGCTGAAGGTTACAGTTTTTTTAGACTGAGATGGTTTTGGAGGAAAGTAAAAACATTTAGCGCACTATGTTTCATATACGCAACGTTTGTTGATTGTTGATGTCTTAATTTCGACAAAGTCGAGTACTATTGGGTAAATTCGTTGTTAAATTCAAATACCGAGTCAGACATATTAAGCAGAAACTGTGATTTAATTTACAGCTATCAACTTATAAAAATTGTTTCTTTCTCACAAAGTATTTAAGTTTCCTTCAATTATATTTTAATTTTAACTGTATATTGTTTAGGTACCTAAAATATCTCTTTTGTGAATTTTCTACATGAAATTTTACTTTTGTTTGACAGACTTTAGTTCATATTATCAGATTAGCCAATCCGACTTCAAAAATTTCAGATATATTTGGAAAACTTGCATCAAGCCATAAGCCAGCAGTCGTTTGAGGTTCACATAATCCAACACAGACCAAGGTCTGCCTAAAAGTTGTACGATGTCAACCCCTTATTCAAAATTTTTCTTACAAATCAATATTAGTTTTCTATTAACTAGCTGATGGGCTTGGCGCGGTGTGCTCAGATCCAAACATTGTTGACAAAAAAAAAATGCAAAAAACCCCAAAAAAATGTCAGTAGCAACCGCTGGGCTATGCTGAAAGTTCCTAAAAATATCATTAAAATCGGTTTAACTGTCTTAAAGCCTGTCTGTTTCACCAGAAATTATTCGATTATATTTGTAACTAACTGCCCTGCCCAGCGTAGCTCAGGCCCTAAGTAGTTTCGTAGTTTCCATTCTAGTGGGAGAATAAGGATGAAAGCTCTCAAACGCACTCAAACAATGACAGAGTTTTTGGATTCGGTTCAGTACTGTAAAAGTGAAATACAGTGGTACAGTGGTTTTTGAATTCCCGTTCACGGTCCTGTTGGAAACTGGTGATGAAATATAGTTTAGATTGCTCAAGGACAATGAAGCATTCTAACAGTGAAAGAATTTTGAAAATCGTTTCAGTGGTTCCCAGTTTTCTGGTTATTTTGCCATTCCTATTTCCGTTCCCGAAAGAATATGGAAAGGAAATATAGTCTTTAAAACTCAGGAGAAAAAAATTTTCTATGCTAAAGTGCTTCATCAAACATTGAAATTTTTTTTGGAATTGGCCCAATATTTTCCAAGTTCCCGCAAATGTTGTTCCCGTCCCGTTGCTGAAGCTCGTGACACTTGTATAGTACATCAAAGTGTCAGCATCTGCACCGTTCAACATGGTCACAGACCAAGGTCACCACCAAGTGGTTTTACAATACCCTTATTGGATCTGAGCCAAAATTAATTTTCTTCGAGCCTTTATTACTTTCCTCATTTCTTATTGATTATCTGATGGTAAAAACAAAAAAAAAAGATTGCGCTTGCTGCGTTTCGTGCAGATGATGACGATCATTTTTGTTTATCATTCACCTTTAAACTTAAAGTATGAATGTACATATAAATATGCATACATACATATGTATTTATGTTTATGTATTCTTATCTACTATTATAGATATCCAATTGAAAATCTTTTCTTCGAAAACTGATAATGATAATGTTTTAGAAAATCTCAACGTCATTTTAATTTAACATCTTTGCATATGTTTCCAAATTATAAATATTATTTATAATTCTTTTTTAAGAAATCTCAATCTTTATTTTTGAATTTTTGCACTTTAAGAACAAGTTTCAAAGTGTCATTTGCCACAATGGTCAAATGACACATTGCCAAAGCGACAAATGGCCATATGGCCATGTGACATAATTGAAAAGTGTCAAATGGCCATATTTTGAAATATGGCCATATGGCACATGGCCAAATGTCATGGCACCGATGAAATATAGTCTATGGTACTCAGGGGCAATAAACTGAAAATATTTAAGTCTTTATTCTTATCAGTCAAAAGTTAAAAGAATTTTTAAAAACAGACGATCCAAATCTTATTATTTGTTATTTATTATTTTAATTTTTTGCTGTCAAAAACAATAAAAAAAAAAAAAAAACAAAAATATTGTTTGAATTTAATTTTTTATTCATTACAGTTAAGAATAAAGAAATTGTTACTTTTACTGTATTCCATTTCTTTTTTTCACATTTACTTACCTTTTAAACCTTCCCTAGACCTTCACGAACATTTCAGGACCAAGATAATATAAGTCCGTTCAGCCGTTCTCGAGCTTTAGCCAGACTAATGAACAGCAATTCATTTTTATATGTATAGATAGATAACCCCTGCGTTGCTGAATATATATATATGTTGATCCGATCACCATGCAATTTAAAAGGAACACCTGCTACACTAAAATCTGAAAATTGTCATAAAATTTAATTTAAGAGGCCATGAGTCATGCAAGAGCTGCTGTAGTTGCATGAAATTTTTTCGATGACGCTACGGCCGATGCCAGCCCCGATTGATTTCAGTTTCAGAATTATCAATTAAATAAATAAGAAAAATTTTGAACACAAAATTTGCTGTCGGCAACAACATTTTCCTTTCAATAACAGGGATGTATTTACGTTCCTTCGTTGAAGCTCTGGGATCGGGCTATGGACGCCACAAAGCATTTTTTGAAAAACCTAAACTCGCCCTAAATGGCAAACTGAGTGTTTTTGACCCCTGGGGTTGACCTGGGTTTTTCCTCAACTCGCCCTAGGATTTTGCTGTGGCGAGTTGAGGGCTGTCAAATGGCATTTATTTTTTTTTTGACAGGGATGTTTGACAATTTTGTGGTTTATCGTTTTTTGAGGTCTGGAAACTGTGACGAAACGTCACAATTTTTACTTTCGCCGCCCCAAAGCAGAACACACATACAACGGCTATGCTGCAAATCCTCTATACGAGTAAGATAAGAAAAATTCTGTGTGCATTTTTATTCATTTTTATCAGTTCACATCCACTTATCACCGCAGAAATGATAAGTAGACGTGAAATCACCCCCAGAAGTGGAAGAGAAATTACCAGCTAATGTTAGTTATGGGAATACCATTCTGATTATAAGCTAAGATTTCTTTTCCGCCGACTTGCACAGTCAATTTTTGATTTGATTTAATTGGCCTTATATTGAGGATGGACCCAGGAGGCACACCTCAGTTTTAAGGTCCATTAAGTATCAAATCTGCCGCCCTATCGACTTTTTATAGTCACCGTCTCCGCCCCGAATATTGAACATTGTTTTTGAATTAATTGGCCTTATAGCACAGCACATTCATAAGGTGCATTAAAAAGTAGCGACTTAAAACCCCTAGCAGCACATTGTATTTTGGTTTAATTGGCCTTGTATTGAGGATGGACCCAGGAGGCACACCTCAGTTCTAAGGTCCATTGAAATTACCAAAATCTGCCGCTATATCGACTCTAGTAGTCTACCCCGTTCTGTTCCCGAAATATTATATTTTGGTTTAATTGGCCTTATATTGAGGATGGACCCAGGAGGCACACGCGCACACCTCAGCTCTTAGGTCTATTAAAAGTACCAAATCCGCCGCTCGACTTTTATAGTCCACCCTAGTTTCCGTATTATTTAATCGGCCTCATAACGTCAGGACCCAGTGGGCACTATGTTGTAAGGTCTATTAAAACTTAACTAATCATTGCTTGTCCCTAATATAGCTCACCGTGACCAGACGACCACAACGCCAGGTGCTACAGCAAAACGTTGTATCAATTCCGACCAGCGTAGCCAATTACCGACCTCGCCCCGATACCGTCGCCAACAAAGTCAGCCGAATGCTCACCGTAACTAGACGAACAACACGCCAGGTGCTACAGCCAAAGGTTGCACCAATTCCGACCAGCGTAGCTAATCACCGACCTCGCCGCGATACCGTCGTCAGTTTCCTTATATACCGATTAACGTAGAAAAACTTGGCCCTTCAGGCATACTGATTCAGTTTCTATTTTTGATCAATTAACGTAAATGAAAGAAAATGTTGTTAACTTTAAGATTACATTAACGTAAAACAGAATATCGTTGTAAACAATATTGTAAGCTCTTCGTTTTAGATTAGGATAATAAAGAAAATCTCTAAGAAACATTTGCCGTGTCGGAGTTCTCCTTTTTACACAGAAGTTGGACCGCCGCATCCCAAGTCTTCTGGCTTCCTTGGGAAATACCCTGGCCCGCTGAGTCCTAACCCAGCTGGGAAACCAAAGAAGCATCACAAAACCCCAGTTTTTTTGACAACTCATAAGGTTGATTTGACATCATTGGATTATTTTCGTAATTCCGACATACGGTATTAAATGCTCGAAAAAGTTGTTGGAAAATGAACCTCTAGACTTGACTCTATTCGCTCTACTACTCTAGCCGCGGCGGCTGCATGCCCGAAATCATATGTAAACATTAACAGCCGTATCTATAAAGAATTTTTAATCATCGATTAGATTTAATTGCTATTTAAGTAACACTTAAGTAACGAATCCGTATCGATAATCAAATTTCACATTTAAGTAACCTTGCTAAGAGCCCTCTGAACTTAAATGCCAATAATGACGTTTAAAGGTCTCTTAAATCCAAATTAAAAATTCATTCTGACGTTTCGGGAAAATCGGTGTCAATTTCGCTCTGTTGTTTTGGTAATAAAATGAAACTTTTCTTAAAATAAAAATATGGAAGATTTTCGTCGCGATTTAAATGTTTTCAATGTGCTAAGAATTTTTCAGATGTCATGATTAATAAATAGAAACATAAAAAGCTGGCACAAAAGCTCCACAGAGCTACAAGGCCAAACGCGTTGTTCTCGCAACAACCATTCTCGAGCATGCGGGTCTGAAAGGTTAAATTGGAATAGCATTCTTCAAGGCATATTTTCCTGCCTTGAGGTGATACCTACAAGAGAAAAATCATTTTGGATGTTTATGGTGGTCGAACGCCCACGCAGTAGTTATGCTTTATCCATTTCGCTATGGATGTCGTGTGCCTACAACCAGAGCTAAGAGATTGTCAGGGAATTGCAGTTTTGCTTGGCAAAGAAAGATTGTTCCATGGTCGAGCGGTCGATTTGCTTCTCATAATAAGGGCCTAAGACCAACAATGCGTTGCGTTAGTTTTGAATGAATATTCGAAAGAAATCCTCATCACATTTTAGGTTAATGATACTCGTACATAGTGTTTTTTTTTTTTTTTTTTTTTTTTTTGATAAGCAAAAAGGCACCACATCTGTTTCAGACGAATGGTTGTCAAAACGCAGTTTAAATTGGACTAGATTTCTGTTTTTACTACTTTATTTTGACACAACTATCAATTAGTTTAGCATCAGCGCAGAATCGATTATCGATAAGAATTTAATCAACCTCTCTTAAGTTCCAATTAAATTTTAATTGAAACTTAACTAATCGACGTCTAAGAGACGTCTTAAGAAAATCTAATAAATACGGCTGTAATGGCATAGTATTATCCTTCCAATAAAGCTAAATTGATGGACATTAAAATGATTTTCTTTTGATTTATTTGGATTCCAAGTTGTATACCTCTAAAAACCCCCTTTAGTTTATTTTTTGGTTTTAAAAAAGTTGTACAAAAATAGCATAAACTTTTTTTCGCGAGATTTGTCTCAGCTTTTTTTCTTAACATAATATTAGCCAAAATGATCCAGCAGCTTCTGAGTTTTGCTCTTAGCAACACACTGAACGGTTCATGTTTGTTTGTATAGATTTCAAAGCGCCTCAGTTTTAATTGCTCCGAAAAAAGAGAGGGGCTTTACGGTCCAATATCCATTAAAAATGACTAAAGTAAACCAATAAGCATCAGAAACCTCTCCAATGTCTCGCCATTAAAATGTGTACTTCAACTGGTCTTAAAAAACTGTAATCTCCGTACCCCCGGTCACGGTTGTTTTGTCAGGAGGAAGTATGTAATAAAATCGTAATTTCCTGAGCTAAAATGCAGTATCGCTTATCGCTTTTCTATAATTGGAAGCGAATTTTTGTTTAAAAAATAATTTTTTGTTTGTAATCACTTCTCTTCTCCATCGCATCTATTTTATTTACAAAAAGAATGAAATTTGTTTTCGTTATAATTCATCGTCGTCTTTCGACAGTGCACAACCACTTTGCATAGCTATACACAAATCCGATTAATAAATCAATGTTTATCTATTTTTAAGTACAGGAAATTGTCTCTGCTTTGTTTTGTTTTTTTTTTTCGATTTTCTTTCCAAAATTGAGTGTCTTTGAACTTTGTTGTGATGGTGGCGATGCAAATTTCAAAAATTGGTAATCAATTGGGGCGCTGTCGTCGTCGCGTCGTCGCATTCGTCGAATTCGTCGCAATAAAAGTGAAACTTTGATGATAAACGGTTGCCAATTTTACAAACACGACTTGAATTCGAATGCCATCGAGACTAAAACCGCCATTCTAAGGCGTGCTCGTGCACATCAAGATCAGCAATAAGGTCAAGTGAACATTCATTTATAAATCGAACCCCACCGCCATATCTGGTTTGCAAATTGTGTCACAATTAAAATTATTATTATTTTTTTGTTGTGTTGTTGTTGGTATGTATTTTATTTAATTGCAAACACCCGACCTTTGTCATAGCCAATTCAGCCCAAGTTTGTAGGTAATTCATATCCGGTTTTTACTTTGAAATATAATTGAATTTCAAATAACTACACATACTCCGTGCTTTGCGGTGTATTGAATGTGTGTTGCATCATTGTTTTGAAGTTTGTTTTTATAGTTTCACTTTGACGAGTTGTTAAAATAATTTTAATTCATTTTTTTATTGCTGCACTTAAACGAGTTACAGCATCTTTGTTGCTTGGTGATGGGTTCTACACGAACGAGACTCTAGTGACAAACATTCCAAATGAAATTTGAATCTTGATTGGTCGATTTTATAGGCCACTTTGAGATTCTTCTAAAGTAAAACCGTCTTTGGATTGTATAATAAAACTATAAATATCAATCCCCAATGAATTCGAGATGGGAGTATCGTGTACCGTGTAACGTGTACCACGTACCGTACATTGTGCTATGAGCTAGTTGGTGTGGGTTAATGGACGGCGCGGCGGCGGATGAATATGAATGTTTTAGCGGGGAGCGTATATAGATACTGCGTCATGAAAGGGATACAGTGTCTTGTTTTTTAATTTAGCTGTTTATCTTACCGAAGAGGATAGAATTTCCCAATTAAAAAGAAAAATCGAGCATGGGACTTTATCTGAATTTAATTAACCCTCTACATGTGACTTGTTGGATGTGCGCATCTTTTAATGCGTTGGGATTGGAAACAAACCCGAGGGAGGATTTAAACTAGAAAACCGTGGGAGTTTAGTTGAAACTTAATTGACAAGTTTCGTCCCATTATTTCCTGGATCGTTGAATGTGTGAGTACCTACAACCGCCTTTTGTTAGTTTTTTGTTCTTGTTAATCAATCTAATGGATAAGAAATCGATGGGAAAATTAACGGCTTACATCGCCCACTAGCTAATTTTAGAAACTAAATGAGCAGCATTTTTATGGCTTAAGCGAGTCGTAATGTAAGAATTGAAATGGGGTTGCATCTATTGAACGTAGCCAGTTACACACACACCTCTTTATGTGGAAGCGTTCTCACAGCGTGCGAAACGTTTTATGGCCTATCTGGGTGGCGTGTGTTATGGGGGGAAAATGGCCTGATTGTAGACGCGTTTAGTGAAGCGCCCATTTAATTATTATATGTTTTAGCTGTATCGAGTCTGTAGAAATCATTTAAACGCCATGTTATGACATAAAGAAATAAGTTTATGTGATTACTGAGTTCTAACATCGTTTTTTCTTGTCCGCTGAACAAATCACAGATCACTATCGAGCATATCCATTTCTTTCTTGTAAGTGATTCGACAATAAGAAATGTGTATAGAGAAGGGAATTGGACAGACACAATCCCCTCTTCAGTGGTGACAGTAAAGCTGTCAACAAACATGAAAAGTTCTAAGTTCCAAAATAAAATCATTGGTCGTTAAATACTTAGAGGCTTGGTTTGCTTGAAGTGTTAGCCAACAAAAAACAAACTCTGCAGGGTAGGCCAAATACAAGTTTCTATTTCAAAATTCAATAAAATGAGCTAAATGAAATTTTTTCCATATTTTATATGTTTTTTGGCTTTATTAGTTAGAACAACGATTCCCATTCATTATATCAGCGTCCTGGCTTCACAGTACCGCATTCGGTCACTACAATTTGCTAAAACCTTGTTGATGGCTTCGTGCTTAAGCTTAAGGATTGCTTGGTTGATATTGGCGTTGAGTACTTGAATCGCTGTTTTTGGATTGTTGGCACAACATCGGTCCTTCACGGCTCCCACAAAAATATCCAAAGGGGTCAAATCGCACCTCTATCAGTTGACACCGCCAAAACGGGTGAAATTTACTGTGTAAAAGATCGATCGCGGAATGATCTGTGCGTCAAGGCGTGCCACCGTTTAAGTAAATGTCATCGATTTCAGTAAAACAAATTAGATAACAAAGGTCCTTAACGCCCATTCTCAAGGATTCCCATTCATTCTCAAAGAAAAATGATCCAATTATTTCTGTACTCCACAATATTCACCAATCGTCTTTGTTTACCATACTAAGAGTGTTGTCCAATAACATGCTACTGTCACGAACTTTTTACTCAAACTTACGCATACCAGTTTTTTTTTTCTTTTAAAAAAGCCCTGCACAGTAATTACTCGGAAATAAGTTTTCGATATTTTCCATCAACGTCGTTCAAGTTTAAAGCAGCTAATTTAGTTACGCGGTATGATAATGTGTCTTTGTCAAGACTTCGAGCTTGAAACGTAACGTATGAAGGGCTCACCAAATCAAATAAAGAAAAATTGGAATCCGAAGATAATAAGAAGTTTAGTAAATAGATCACAGTTTGGTTAAGGTTTGCACAGAATTTCGCAGTAATTTTAGAAAAAAATGAAATTATGACTTGGTTTGATATAACTGTAGGCCCTTCATACCTAAGTAGGACTCGAATACTGCAAACCTACCCCATAGGAAATGTCTGACAATTTTGATTAATTATTATTTTCATATTTTAAGTGAATAGTACCCCAAGATATTTGAACTATTTTACAACTTCAACGGCATTCCTTCGAAAAACCACTTTTCCTTTACTGTCGTTCTGCCTCCTCTCTTCTTTATAACCATAACTTTGGTTGTCTGGTACCCGTGGCGTGATGGTTAGCATGTCCACCTGCTAACCCAGAGGTTCGAGGTTTGAGTCCCAGCAGTGGCAAAAATGTTTTTCCATGGGTATTGCCTTTCTCGAGGAATTGGCAAGTCCTCCGTTAGTAAATCCATTCCCAAGAAAAGCGCTTTCTCAAACAGCCGTTCGGAACCGGCAGAAAATTGTAGGTCCCCTCCATTCCCTCACAAGGCATAATTGTGAGAAATGCGCTAGGCCCAGGAGCTCTTCGCTCTGTTTCGCCACCCTATTTATTTTTATTAATTAATTTATTTTTTAACCACAAGACTCCACAGCTTACAGAACTCTTGGAGCCTATTTAGCATCAACTGTAAAGTTTCAGGTGAATTTGCCAACATCATCTGCAAAAAGAAGGGCTTTAATTCGCAGTCTCGCAAATTCTATGCCACCAGGTAGGCAATAGATCAAGTCGTCAATAAAGAGTGCAAACAGATCGGGGCTAAGTGGGCAGCCTTGCCTATCCCTTTCTTCGCTTTCCACCGACTTTTCCCTTTGATGAGAAGACAAACAGGACGAAGCCAGCCAACGAAACTTCTGATGCACAAGCAACTGTCCGTCATCAACTACAGCAGCCCAGTCTGGTTTACCATCTCCAAGACAGCGATGAAGGAGATCATACTTTTCGAAAGAAAAATTCTGAGACACTGCACCGGCCTCACTTTCGACCACCATCACCAGTGCCAAAGACACTACAGCATCCAGCTTGTGTACGAGAAAGCCAAAGTGATGCCCTTGGATCAATACGTGTTTTTGACAGTAAGAAAAACGGCCGGATATCAACAACCACCGAATCATTTGGTGAGAAGAATGACCAGTGAGGACCAACACCCCGAGCCAAGATACCTAAGTGGGATGAACACTTTAGACGAAGAAATAATACCGCCCAACGAACGACGAAACCACTAACTTCTACGCTGACCCTGGCCCATGCAGAGGGACACCAGCGAAAACCGGGACGGAACATTCCGAGATCACCCTTCTAAATCTATTAAAAAAAATTCATGTCAAGTTATAGCTCTTAATTTTCGACACATCCCTTATAACTGGCTTATTCACACTGCCTCAAAAACGAGATACGTTTACGTAAACTAATCAGACCAAAAGTATACAGGCTTTTGTTTGACGTCTCGACCAATTTTGCAGCATTTAGAAGTGGTTGGAAAACATTTGTTATGCAAGCTGTTTTAAAAAAACTAATTCAGTAGACTAAAAATCTTTTATCCTGTACAAGAACCTATACTTGCTATAGGTTTTCGACTTGAAAACATGATGTTAATGAATTTATGTGTTTTTAGAAAAATGTGTGGAAAATGTCTGCCTTATGGTGTCCAGGGTACAATCAAAATCGCATCCCAGTGTCAGAATAACTATTTTCAAAAGCTTACCAATATCTCCATGAAACATTCGTACGTGATTCCAAAACATCTATCCATAAAATCGTTCCAATTTCCAAATAAAAGTCAACAAATGTTCATTTAAAAAATATTTACAAATATTTATTTGATTTTCATTCTTTTTTTTTTTCAAGTTACTTTTCTTTTTCTCCTAATTCATATAAATAACAAAAAAATATTTAAATTATGACTTAAGAACTAATAGGAAAAATATTTAAGCAAAACAAATAAAAATAAAACATAAAATATTCCATATATAAAAAAATAAGAATAATTACTCGCCACTCACATACATTATTTCCACATATATTAATACACATTTACTTACACCTATGTATACATTTATTTTGATATTTAAACTAGGTCTAAATACACATTTATTATTTTTTTTAAATTTTGTTTTATTTCAATTTCGTTTCATCGCGCCGCATAAATCTACAACTGAATATTATTCTAACTATATAACCGATTATAATCCTAAATAGATAATTAAGTTATGACAGCACTGCCATCGCTCGTGCCAGTCGTACTCGAAAGTCACGATATAACATTTTACCACCCACAGGAACACGACTCAGATACATATCCAGGCTCATGAGGCACAATGCTTTGCCGTTCATTGGGAATTTCTGTGCCAATTCGGGGGTTACTTCGAGACCTTCAGAAACAGCCATATTGATCAACCATTTCCAGACATCCGCCCGAGACCAATCTCGGGGATCAATGGGGAGGCCATCTGTGCCAAATTGAACATCTTGGCGGTTCATGTGATGATGCTGGTGACTGGGAAACGATGAAAGTTTCTTTCCTCCAACTGCATTACCACCGGGTGTTGATTTATTCCAAAGGTGAAGATCGTTTTCATTGCGACAGCTATTGACGTTGGATAAGTCAAGCGGTGGCACTCGACCAGCGTACTTTGTGAAACTTGACTCAACCTGCATTTTGTTTGTTTTCTGCAAAGAAAAAGAAAAGGAAAAGGTTAGCAAAACGGTAAAAGGAAATTGTAAAAAAAGATAGAACTAAACAATCTGATGTTGTTCTGGTGTGTTTTGGAAAAGTAGGCTTCAGATATTAATTTGGGACATTGTATGTAGATTTAAACCATTTTGAGAATGAATTTCGTATAAAAACGATAAGGAGTAAGCTAGGAACTGCAGCAAAGAATTTACTTAAGCGCGTTTCCACGAGGTACTTTGAAGCACCATGATGCACTCATGGCGTAGATGTCTGGAACTGACCAGATCAACACAATTTCAGCAAAATCTTTAAATGCAGTTAAGAATTGCAAAAACACATCGTGTGAACAAACCCTAAAGATAGATATTGAACACATAAAATCATAATTTCCTAGTTTAATCAGAACGATGATGCCTTTCACGGTATGCCTAGCCTCGTGATTACTTCACCACAAAACCTCGTAGGCTTCTCTCATAACTGAATTCATTAAGAATATCTTCACCCCGACACAGAATCGGTGATTTATTCAAATAAATGCCCTTCGATAGAAAATTAACTTGCGTGCGTCACATTCCAGTTAACCCACTTAAGTACAAAGAAATAAATGGAAACATATCAACCGAAAGATATTTGAAAGAGAAAACAGAATCTTGCTCCATCATCATTAAAAACACTTTAACAGAACTGTTCGATTAACCAACGGGCGATGAAAACTGATGACATCACATTTATACCCTAACGAATGATATAGAAAAACCCCTAGAGTATTTGAAGAAAACGTGTAACCCCAATGCCCCAAGCCAATTAAAGCCACATTCTCTTAGAAAGGCTTAATAAACGATTGATTTACTGCAATCAATTTTGTTTCATTAAAAGAAATCAAACTCAATTGAGACCAAAGCGCCTATAAAGCCTTTTGTTTAGACCAGAGACCAAAGTCTAACAATAACAATAACTTAAAATCCTCAAACTATAGATCACGTTGGAGTAAACTTTATTGTTTTCATCTTCCTTTTCTTACAGTCTTGTTACATTCGAAGATACATACACACCATAGACATTCACACAGTTCCCATCAGAGTCCATCCTTCTGTTAATTTCAATTCATTCCAATGGCGATAAAAATTGACAGCCATATGGTTTACAAGTTGTAATTTTAAAATAATTTATAATCCAAACCGAAGAGAAATGAAAAACTAAAACACACACATCACTCGTGGCAGGCTCCCCAAATAGAAAACAAGACAAAAAAAAAGTTTTGTTTTGCTGACGGAATTTTCGTTTCTGCGTTCGTCGTTTGTTGCTCTTGGTATAGACGAGAAACGACTCTATGCGCTTGTATTTTAGTGATGGTCCAAACAAAAAAACACCAACCATTTCGAAAAAAGCGTGGGGCACAGCATCATCATCTCATCGCTCACAAAAGCTATCAAGACGACCACCCGAGCTAAATCTTTTTCCTATAACCGTACGTCTGCGTGTTTTCGAGCATCTCTCTGGCACTAGCGAGACTAGTCTGTATATTTATGCCGCCTTTTCGAGACAAAAACAGATTATTTATACAGATACATAGATACACAAAACCCAACAAAAAAAAACAAAGATGAATATGCCTCGTGTTTAATATTGATGGCTTATGGTATCCGGTCACTTATGGGTTGACGCAACTACAAATGCTATCGATGTAGGAATTGGTAGATACTACAATTGGTTTGTTGTATTTTTATGACCGACCCAACTGCATATATACAGGGGCTGTGAAATTTACGACTCTAGTCGCCATTAAATGTTGATGATAACGAAAAGATACATTCTAAGAACGAACATTCTTTACCGGCTAAGAACCCTGTCCCCGTTCATTGGATAATCCTCCTTCGAGAATCTTCTTTTGTCAAATCAGATGAAAAACCCTAAAACTGTTTTAAATAATATGCAAATTGATCTCGAGATATTTAAGAGATTTGGTTGGGTTAAGTCTCTAACATAACCCTGGCATTAGATACATAATCCGGTATAATTTGTCATGTTGTGCAGCGGAAGGACCGGGGGAACTATAACCTTTAAACACTTTCAAGAGGTGCATGAATTGGAACAACTCTTGGCGAGGACAAACTACACGCTTGTCAAGTGAGTGTTGAAGAATGAGAGTGCGAGATACTCTCGTCTATACGAAAAATATACTCTCACAGTCAATCGAATGATACATATAGAGGTTCAATTCAAAGCCAAACATCATGTGGTATGAACTGCGCGTGGGAAAAGCATTTGGAAACATCTCAACAACGATCGCCAGATATATAAAAGTCCTAAAATGTACACAAGACGATATGTTTTTGAGTTTCAATTAACACTTTCGGGTGGGAAGATCGATGTTAGGCTATGGTGTCATATGAGAAAAAAGTAATTGTATTTATTTCCAGATGATTCAAGATATTATTTGTGAACTCATAGAGGAAGTTGCCTTTTATAAAATGTATAAAAATGAATAAAAGTCTATCCCACGATGATCCATTTAGGGTTAAAGCTGATTGAGATATTGAAACTGTCGTGAAAATCGGTGGTGTGTCTGTGAAAAGAAATGTGACAACAGATGCTTGGAATTTGTGTGATATTTGATTCAAAAACAAAACTTTTTCGAAATCATGCGGAAAGTTATCTGAAATGGTTTTTTTTTTATATTGGATTCACACATCTGTCGGTCACTCACCTTAAAATGATATCTACAAGGGTGTGTTTACACGTAGCTTTTTGAATCACCGAACTGAGGTGAGTATGAGCAGTTATTTCCACCATGATTTTCTGTTGGAACGAATCTTTGCTATAGCTTCGAAAAACGTCGTGTAAACACGATTTTAAGCCTTGACGAACGGAGATGTTCTTTGTTTAGTTTTTGATTAACGGCACAGATAAACAAACGGATAGAGAAAAAAGCTATCTGTACACTTCCGTGCACTTTTGAAACCCAAAATGACAGTATAGTGCTCGAAAACTGATTCTTTTCAAAAAAACACAATTTGCGCAATCTGACTCGATCATCAAGACCAGACCTTATCAGTGAGTCTTGAGTGCTCGTAAGCACAACAAAAAAGTTAAACACAAAGCGCGAGAGTCAGGAAATATTTTAACTGAAGGAACAGCTTATACCAATTTGTTCCCACATTTTCTGCATAAGACACTTTGGGTTGTTAAACTACATCCAAATCTCCTGGCATTATTGCTTCGCCATGAAATTATTTCGACAACCTGATTAAAATGATACACAGTAAGCAACATCTCAAGGTGATCATTCCTCTGATTTGATGAGATCGTTCAGGTTCAGGTTCAGGGAAATTTTGATTTGGAAAACAGTTCAAGCAAGCCTTTAGTGCTAATTGCGAAAGCTGATGTATCTCCCAGTACGACATTGTTGCAAAATAAGACTTTTTTCGTTTATGAGACTCAACGACTTTTAGAAAAAACTTATAAAATTCAAATGCATATCCCAATGGCAGAGAAATCTATTTTGATTTATGCAATGAAGCGGCGCGACGCGGTGGCTGGATTTAAACGATGACAACGTACCTATACGAAATATATTGTGCGAGGCACTAAGCCATGGTGCCCTCTTTCACTCCAGATCTGCGTCACCACTGCCGCTCTGGTTCAGCCCAGACACCGCGATCAAGTTTCAATCTCCTGATGCAATACGATGCTGTTAGAGGTAAAGAGAGTGGTTAGTAGGTAGATATTGAGATTGTTCTTGTTTCGTGCTATTGTTAGCGGATAGGTGACTCAGCACAGAAAATTTTCAATTTGCTCTAATCTGACATGTTTGTTGGCCTGCGATGCCGCCGGGCCGGCCGTTCGTGGTCGCGTCGAGCCGGTCATCGTCACCGTCTCCGTCGCAACACCGCCATGCAACCATATCGCCGCGCTATAGGCTTTGCATCTCTCATGGTGTCGTATATGCCATTACAATGATTAACACTACAATGCACATTGAACACATTACTTTTCCAGTATGTCTGGTTGATTATCTTTTTTGTTTTGTTTTACTCCATACAGTGCGCTGATATTTCTTCCTTGTGTCTGTCTAGCTATTTATCTGTCTGTCTGTCTGTCTTTGCCGGGGTGGTTGGCTTGAAGTAAAGAGATATAAATCAGATAAGTATCTATGAGAGATTTACTGCACACATCAAACATCAAAATATGTGCATGCCCGTTCGGTTGGTGTCTCTTCAACTCTTTCCCTTATAAATCATTACATTTATCATATGAAAAATAGGGTAAATGATTTTTATACGACAAAACTGTCTAATTTTCTCTTTAATTTACGCTGACTTTTCCAACTCTGACAAGCGAACTGTCAAAATATATAGACCTTTTTTGCGAATAATCTGCACTAGAATCAACTAATTTTTTTCCATTTCTGTTAACACTGTTAACTGTCTGTTAACTGTCAAACTATATTGAAATTTCAACAGTTGACTTCTACAAATAATGGACACTTGTTTGCTGCATTTGAAATGTAAAGGGAGTTATAAAATTTTGCGAGTTTGAAGAGTTCAGTGGTCAAAATTTTATGTTTATGCATCCCCGTGTATAATAAAAATTTCAGCTGTATTCATTGGTTACTTGGCAGCTGCAGTTAAGACAGAATCTGTTATTTGCTGAACACACCTCGTACGCGATTTTCTTTTCTGTTGAAACATAAATTTTTCTAGTTCTGACAGTTGAACTGTTAGTTGACAGTTGAACTGTAAGTTGACAGTTGAACTGTAAGTTGACAGTTGAACTTTTAGTTGACAGTTGAACTGTTAGTTGACAGTAGTTGAACTGTTAGTTGACAGTTGAACTGTAAGTTAGTTGAACTGAAAGTTGGCAGTTGAACTGTAAGTTGACAGTTGAACTGTTAGTTGACAGTTGAACTGTAGTTGACAGTTGAACTGTTAGTTGACAATTGAACTGTAAGTTGACTGTTTATGCATTGTGTCTTGTCTATCAAATCATAAAATCCTGTCTTCTGCTTACGTCGTTTTCATCGCGACTTTCGATAAACGATAAACTTCTAACACTCAATTTTACAGCATAAATCTCTAAGCGTTTTTAACGAACGTTAAAACAACAGGGAAACCCATAAATACTCAAAACACGAACTAATGTAGATATAGGGTACATCATGATCAAACTCCAACAGATGACAAGCAATCTATAAACATTATTCCATCCATTTAGTTTGATGTGTATTTTTATTATTGGCGCCAGCAAGTTGGGCGTTTTTATCAGCAGGCAGCGGTCTCATAAAGTAAATTCGCTTTGATTGATGTTTATCCTTCATGTCGCCAGTCGGGAGTAATGTTGAAACTGTTTTTAATTAGCTTGAACACAGTTCATATAAACATTCTTCTTTCTTTCTCCATCTAGACAAGGAAGTTGGGAATAAAAAAATATTCATTGGTCTTTTGCGCGCAAGGTGACTTTTGACACGTGATTAATATCCAGTCTTTCGCACTGAAAATTACGGCAGAAATTTTCCTTCAAAATCGCTTTTTTTGCAAAAAAAATTGTGCAAAAATGCAAAATACAAACAGGATGTACATAGCTGCGCGCCGCAATTGGCGACGACCGACAACGACGACAGCGACACCGACCATCATCATGTCTCACTTGAGTTCAGTTCGGAAAGCAATTGGAAATTCCAAAATTAACATGGCACGGCATCTCCTTTGTGGGAGTGCGCAAAAATGAAACAAAAAAGAAGGAAGAAAAAATAAACGAAAAAATAAATGCAAAAAACATTTTTGTGTAGCCCCAGCATCCGGTAGATTACATTTTTCAGATTTTTCTCCGTTTCTGTTTTGTTTTTTAAACTTCACTTCTGTCTGTCGTAGTCCACTTGTTTTCTATTTTAGATACTAGCAGCAGAGATACACTTAGCCGACTCTCAGTCGGCAGCACAAATGTTTATCTTTTCGGCGAAATTCGATTCTATTTTAGGAATACGGAAAAGAACTAGGTCCCCTTTTCGATTGTTTAAAGGAGGTGAACATGATCTAAAAGGACTTGTGTACCTATTTCTTATTCTCAGAAGGCATGCCTGGGCGTATGAGGAAGTGTGCTATAAAACATAATACGCTGCTGTTCTAATTGTTTTTGAATTTATTTTTTAACGAATAGGAAATGCTAATTCAATTCAGTGTGTGTTTGTTTGTTTGTTTTGTAAAGCTGTGGAAAAACAACACAATCAGACGGTGTGGAATGTTGTTCAAATTTATTATATTTTTTTTGTTATTTAGGTTAAATATGTGCAATTAAAAATAGACGGCTGAGGTGCTAGAAGTCCGGTCGAGTTGTTGTTTTCGACGTCTGTGCGACAAAAACAGGGGACACTTTATTTTGTTTGCAAATAAAAAATGTATTTATAGAAGACTTTTTTTTGAAAATAAGTTAAAAGCTCTAGGTCTAATGTCTGGCTCTGAAGACAAAAGAGAAACGCTGTAGTTTTTGAAAATTGATTGCACACAATGAATTATGGTTCCTTGATCCACAAGGATAAATGTATTTCTCAAGTTTGTCAACAGTGAATACCTATCCGAATATGCTTAGAAATAATAAGAACCTATTGCAGTACTGCAGTCTGCGAACAATTAAACTCTGTCCACGAAAAATTGTCAGCGTAAGTTTTTGGAAGAAAATTCGTTAGTAGGTAGGTACAAGACGCTTGTCCGCCCTGGAAAGCTTTAAGAACAGCTTATCAAGCAACAAACTAGCAGAAAATCAATAAAAACAGTATGAGGAACGAATTTTAAAACTAAAATCTTCCAGAACAGAGGTTCTTAAAGATTTTCTCACATCAGATTTTGAGTCATTGTCATGAATCAATTCGTAGCGATTTCGGAATGCGAATATGCATCAAATAGAAATGACTAAAAACATTTTCGTAATGAACGCTTGGCAATATTGATAACTTGTTAGTAATTTTATTAATAATAAGAATAACAAATTTTGTGGCAAAACATTCACTACAAGGGCGTCTGTGATGTTTCCATTTTGGTATTCGTAGTCCGAAATCGCTACGACGCGACGGGCGTCATGATAAGGGTGATTGACTTTTTTTCAATACAAGAAACCCTTTTAGTCTTTGACTATATTTTTAATAATAAGACCAAACTTTTCAGCACTTTACAAACAAAACTCAACATATATCTTTTTCGTCTCACTTTAAGACAATTTGCACCGCATGGTGAAAGCTTTAGTCTTTAAATGAAAGTGAATCAGCTTATAACGAAAAAGGACTTTCTTTGAGTGGCTTTAAAGAACGTTTCAAAAGTCAATCATTTTAGCTTGTTCCAGTTTTTCCAATAAGTTTGAATACAATAACAATTCTAAGGAGCTTTTGAGCTTTCATCAAAGAATAAAACTTCATTGATCACATTCCTGTACTGACAGTCCTATGTTGTTTATTATAAAGTGGAGAAATTCATAGAATAACCTAAAAATAAGTCAGTTTTGTATTTGAAAGCTTATTTAAAGCTTTTATACCGAAATCAAAATCATACAATTTAATGTATTTCCCATCAAGAGCAAACCAAATAAGATCCTCAATATTTGAGACAACCAACTTGCAGACTTACTTTCAAAATGGAACTTTTTAAAGCTTTTTCTCATCCGATTTCAGCCTTTTTACTAATTTTCAATTCATAGTTAAACACAAGAAACTCCTCCAGTCTTTTACTTAGTTATTAAAGTTTGAATTACCGAGAACGCTGAACACTGTTTCGCTTTACTTTCAGATAGTTTTGACTGCATAGTGAAAGCTTTAGAGCTTTTGAGTGCAAATGAATCAGTTTATAACAAAAAAGGACAATCTTTTAGTAGTTTTACAGAGCTTTTTAAACGTCAATTATCTTTGCTTGTTCCAATTTTTCCAATAAGTTTGGATACAATAAACTTTAAAGAGCTTTTAAGCTTTTATTTATGAACAAAATTACTCATTTCGATAAAAAGATTCAAAATCAAATGTTTTTAATTGCTATTGAGTCCAAATCAGAGGACGCCACTAGACATAACCCAGAAAAAGTTCCCACCGCTTCAGAATGGAAACTGTTTCAAAAAAGCTAACTCTGATTTGAATTAACTTGGCCCCACTGGTGCCTCCTATTCCTATTGCGGTCGTTGCAATAACAGCGACGACGACAACGACGACCAACGGCAACGTTGCGACTCGTGTTGATTGCTCTTTTGTTACTCGGTTTCCTGACTTCAATATGGTTTATGAAGAATGTGATATTACTTTAGCTTGAGATTGTTGTTGCTGCCGTTTACTTGCAACATGATACGTGGACGCGATTTCTTCAACTTATATTTTCTCTTTTTGTTTTTGTTTTTGCGAAATCAGTACAAACAAGCGCAGCAGCAAGCCAATCAGTGATTTTATACCTACATATGTATACCTATAGAGTCTCCAGTCTCCACGCGAAGCAGGAACTGCAAGTACCATACCAGCACACTGGTTTGTGTTCAACCGCGGCAACTTAACCTAAAATGCTTTTATGAGGCAAGGCGCATATATACGAAAAACAAAAAGAACCAGTTTCGGCGACATAAATATTGTTTCATCTCTCACAGAGGAAAGCGCAGCGCCATAAATTACACGTCCAAGACCAAGAGTCACTGTGTTGTGTGTGCTATGTTGTTGCTGGTTGCGCTGCTGCTCCTGCTCCATGTTTTAGAGCTGCTGCAGTGTATAGTTAGTTATAGTATTTTTTTTCTCTTTGTTGTTGTTTTCTTTATTATTCTTCAGAACCGGCCAACTACAGAGCACACAATTACTCTGCTTAAGCGAACCCAGCCAAGTTTGGAAAAATGTACTTCAACAACACGCGCGCGCAGCAGCAGCAGCAGCAGCAGCAGCAACAGCAGCACTCAAGAGAGTCAACTCAAGTCAGTACCGGGTAATGACCTCCGTGCCAGCAACTTAAAATTTGTTTAAGTTGTTGGCCCCTGTATTATGTGCAGAGCACAGAACACAATAAGGCAATGAAGTTTGCTTTAAATGGAGGAATAATCATAATATCTACTCTTTTTTTTTTCAAAAAAATATTTTTTGGGAGCAAGCAAATGTTTGCCTTTGTCTCATGGTGGGTTCCAGAAGTGGAAGTACCCACAAATGCAAAGTATCTGGGCAAACACAGCACCACAGTACACCTTGTGTTTTTATTTTATGGCAATATGCTGTAGGTACGCTATGTCCATAAGCCAAGAGTTGGGTATATGTGGTGCAACTGAGTCAACAAGTTTTGCATTTTTACCTCGAAACGGACTGACCAAGAATTTGTATTTCCAATTAACATTCCAAAGAAAATCGAAGGCGACGACTCTTTGGCATTTTAAAATACCTACCTTTAAACTCACTGTACACGATCTTATATGGGGAGTTGTAGAATGTTTTTTTCTTTTTTCTTATTATTTCTTCTAAGATTGTTTGTGCTGTGTGTAAGTGTAAGTGTAAGTATGAGTATTTTTTTATGGAGCCAAGAGTTAAGATGTTTGATGAGATTAGGAAAGAGGTGTGGGTAATAAAGTGGGTTATGTGTGAAATATCACATCGTTTCGGTAGAAATCAACTTCATTGAATGTTAATTGCTTAAAGAGGTTTTACATCTAAAACGCAAACAAAATGAATCATTTTCGTTTGGAGAGTTGCGGTCTTTAATAGCTGGTTTATGATTTTGGTAGCGGTTACTGCTAAGAGAAAAGTATTAGGCCCGATTAGTCAGGTAGTTTTGCTGATAAAATTGTCATAATTGCCATTCAGCATCGCATGCAGGTATCGTTTTCCAAAGAAAATACTCATATTGGGCTGCTTTACTAACGCTGAACTATTTTTCATTGAACAAGAGCCTCGGTGGTGTATGGAAATGCTTGAAGAACAATATTCTTAAGAAAAGCCTCAGAGAATAGGAATCTGATATCTTTTAACCAATGTCAAATCTAATTCCACCATGGTTAAGGTAATTAAAGTTCAGATCCTTTAAAGCCAGTACACCAACTCTTGCCAAAATGTTAAATATGTACTTCATTTTTCTGTTACTTGCCGTGATATATTAGTTATACATCAGATGTTTCTACGGTTCTCTGTCGTTCTATATGGTTCTTGGTGCTTTTCTGTTAATGGACTCAAGTTCCTGAAATATAATCACTCGTCGGCATTGACTTCGACCACGTTACGTACGGCTGCTTTGAGTTCGCTTTGAATTGATATTATGATTTTGTTGCTGTTTTCTACTGCCAACGCGAGCTAAAGTTCAACTAAACTGAACTTTTTGCCTGGAGTTGGAGACAAAGCGACGTTGCGATCGGGTATATGTAGATACTGATTTCCTATATTTCCTATGATTGAACTCAAAAACGCTAGGCTGAACCGAAGCTAGAGCGGCATTCTACTTCAGTCTTAACTGCTAGTAAACAGTGTCTCTTCTTTCAGCTGACTGGTTCATTTCTACCTTACGAACATCCTTAAGTTTGTTTCAGCAACAACAGGATGTAATACCGGGCGATTTTAAGGAGGAGTTAGGGCAATCTTTAAATCCAGCTATAGCACATAATCAAAGAAGTAGAAGAAAAGTTAGCAGGATGCAAATATTTTTCTTGAGGTGCAAAATTAACAAAAATCTGACCATACTTTTTATAAAACAAGAAAACTCAGTATTATTTTTCATGATGTACAAGATTAGACTGAAGAATGTACAACAGCATGTTCAGCAAGGTCCACCAGGTAGATAAATGTGTGATAAAACATGCTTACGACTGTGAGAAGTTGCAAGTGTAAGGGAACTTTACCCAGAGTTGACCCAGGTTTCCTATAGCCAACCCCATATGAATTGTAAAAAAAAGCCTGTGTTTTCCAGTTCTCAAACAACGCTAAACCACAAAATTACCGCGCATCCCTGTCATTTGAACAAAAATACATGCCATTTGACAGCCCTGTTCATTACCCAAACTCGCAACAGCAAAAACTTAAAACGAGTTGAGGGAAAACCGAGGGCGAGCCCAGGTCTCAAAAAACATTGAGATTTACATTCAGGCCGACTTTAGGTTTCTCAAAAAACGCGACCCCAGGGCAACCCCAGGGCTTCAACGAACAAACCTATAATCTACACGAATAAGCTACAAAAGGTTCAAATAGTTGCTAAATGTGTTGTGTTGGATGTGTACCATCTTCAGCTTGCCCTATTTAATTCGGGGACATAATTTTAAAGACTGAAGGTACTTTATGGTTTATGCAAGAAATAGCGTAGCAGGGTTCAAAGGATATTTTGAAGGAGAAACTGGATGTGCCACCATTGAAAGTGCAAAATTATGGCAATTTGATAATGGTGGAACCCTATAGCAGACATGAGAGCTTAACTTCGAACAACGATAAGGTAGCCTAATAAGTGTGAGTATATACGTCTATCTACCTCAAAAGTTTAGAAAATGCAAAAAACACCTTTAGAAACACCAAAACGTTGCAACAGTAGAACAAAATCGATTAAAATAAGCTGTGAGAAGCTTACGAAAATATAAAAGCTCGGTTAATAGTTTAACAACCAAAACCTATTTTACTTTTCTTTGTTAAAATGTAAAAAACTCAAAATTTCGTTTCAAAGAGGTGCAAGATCCCGCTTAAAAAGGTGCAAAAATATAGACAAGAAAGAACTTAAAGGCAACAAAGGGGGTTAAGAAATACCTAGCTCTAAACTAAAGAGTAACGTTTCAAAAAGTGAAGAAGAGACTATTATATGATTAAGTATTTTTTTGATTGAAAATATACAAATAAAAGAGGTAATGTAGGTTACATCCCAAATAAGTGCAAAAGCATAGCAACAAAGTTGCAAAAGAAGAATACTAACTCAAATCTAATGGATATGCCGTGTGTGCCAAACTTTTGCAGTAAACTTTCTCTCTGCTTAAGGGTGGTTCACATTAGAATATGAACCAAGAAAGAAGTCTTATCCAATGAGGGATCTGACGCTCTGATGACTTTATTTAGAAGGAAGAACAATAAGAAAAGCCTTCATGTTTAGTTAGGCCCTTACAAGCCCGTCTTACCAGCTTATAGACACGCTTTATGCTACGTTGCAAGGAACAGTTGGAAAGGGCGAAATAAAGTGCCTGAATCACCATCACACTTTGGCTTGGGCTTATGGGCTCCGGTTTCGATCCCGTTACGTCCGAGCGCTTTGTGTTCGCTTTGAATTGATACTCGTATTATGATTTCGTTGTTGTTTTTTACTGTCAAAGTCCAACCAAACCGAACATTTTACTTTGAGTTAGAGTCACTTTACGATGTCTTATACACGACCCAACTTATTTTATATTTTTCCTATGATTGAACTCACAAACGTTAGGCGAAACCGAAGCTAAATCGGCATTGTGATTCAGACACAAGTGCCAGCAGCCACAACCAAGACATACTTAAGACTCTGCTCAGCTTTCGGAAGACCTGGACCAGCGCTTGCTGTGTGGTCTGATCTATTCTGCAGGTAGTTGTAAACAGCAAAACCTTAAATGTTCAGACCCAATATCGATTCAATAGCGTTAGCGTTGCACCTAGCTCTGGAAACCATCATTAAAAGAAGGTTGTGCAATGAACCAACCTCTATGTGAGCATTCTACAGAAAATCTTTAGAAGACAAAGTCCGAACAAGAAAATGAGAAGGCAAACGTCCTATCTAAACGCCTTACTAGAGTACCTGTCTAAAGTTTTGAAAATGTCGAAAAAACACTTTAACTAAGATCAGTAGAACTTTTGAAAGAGATTTATAAAAGCATTTTATGTTTGGAAAGTTTTCGGTAAGACGAAAAAGACTGTAGACAAACTTACTAAGCTATCAAAAGCTTAAATATTCTCGGAATGCTACTGAGCCGATTTAACCAAAACTGATATTAAAAACCTTTATGGTCCTTTTTTGTTGTCACACAAAACGTGATTAAATTGAAAAAATAAAACTTTTGTTCGTTTAAAATTGTCACAGGAATGTGCAACAAGGCAACCCTCTTTCGATTGCAGTCGCAGGCGCGACTTTCTTTTCAAAAATTCAACCTCGTTTTTAATTGAAAGAAAAGTAACAATTAAAATTTCTTCACGGACTTTGTATTAATTAAAAAGACATCAGCAAATGCAGGCGCAAGGCCCTAGTCTACGTCGTCGCTTCGTCGGCATCGGCAGTCGGCACCCTCTTTCTTGATGGTGTTCAATTTGTTCTCCTCTCTCAATTATCTAAATTGAACTTTGCCATTAAATATCTTTTCCAATTAAAAAAGGGGTTACACCAGCATCGGCATCTCCCTAACTTTGCCACTTCGCGGTTATTTTTTTTTCTGCTAAATATCTTCTCATAATAGCGATGACTAATCACTTTTTAGGCTTCTTCAATTGTAAGAAGATACTTCATTACAATTTTTTTTTATTGTTTGCTCTTCTCTTGATAAAGAAACTCTTGCGGCCGTTATAATTACTGAGAAAAACTATGAAAACGTGAATTTTCTCGTGTAGATGCAACACGATCTTTTGTTTGTAGCCTTTGCGGAGTCATCATCCGCAGAATGCACTTTGTTGAGAGTCTGGATTTGCGATCATGCATGATCACAGATCACACACATTCCGCGAAGTTGTAGTCAGAAGATACATGTATCTTTTGTTAGATGATGATGATGATGATGATGGTGAAGCATTGCACTTCTTTTGCTTCGAATTCGTGATGCCCATGCATATGACTACAAACGAGTATATGCAGAGAGTTGGAAATCGTTGACTGTGGACTGTTAGTTTGCACACTTGGGTAATTAATTGCCTGGAATGCCAATGTCTGCATTCTTTCGGTTCACGGGGTTTATCGGTTCCCCCCGTTTCTCTTACCCCTTCCAGGTCGAATGAGGATTCGAATGTGTATATCGTGTGGTTGGTAATGAATAAATTTATAAGCAAAGTCTCGATCGAAGAGAACAAACCAAAAAAAAAAAAAACACAACATAAAAGAAAACGACATGAGAAAGAAATCCATGGCAATGACGGTTTTGTTGGAAGAGGCACACTCGATTGTACGTTTATGTATCTTTTCCATTGAACCATTGTGGAGCTCATTTTATGCAACGTTTCACATTTCTAAAGAATTTCACCTTGACGTTACTCCAAGGCAGCCGAGCCGATTCCAAGCCAAAGCCAACCACTCTCAACTCAAACACCACCGCAAGCAGCAGGCACGTCTTACGCCTCATTCAGCGGCACATCCCCTCACGCCCGCCTTCTTTCCGTATGTGTAGGTATCATGTCTGCGTGAAGATCGGTTTTGACTTTCAGCTCGAGAGCCGCACAGCATTCACAATACTACAGATAGGTATTTAGAGAAAGGACGGCCAAGAGAAAATCGAAGCAGCGCAGATACCTACTACCAAAAGGCACACTTTATTTTTATTTTCAAAAAGACGCGACATGTGATGGGTCTGTTTTCACTTGACGTCGTTAAATGGTGTTTCTTTCAATTATTAAGAAGAAGCAGAAAAAAATATCTCTGTTCGGCAAAAATAAAATGAAACGAAACAAAAAAAAAGAACTCATCAAATAAATCCAACAGAAGTATGTACCCAAACGGGACACACTAGTCACCAGTCACCACCAACCAGCCAAGCTTGGAATTTTAATTGAAGCTAAAGCCAATTCCAATCGATGATATGGAAGCAGCAAAGCATAAGGCCAACACCAAGCACGAAGATTTACATGAAATCCGACTACATGCGACAACAACTGGTAATGAATATAATCGTGAAGAACGACGGGTTTTTTTAACGATTTAAGTTCTTTTTTTTTTTTTTGAATATTAGTTTTCTACTTTTAAGCCTTTGAGTTATACGTTTATCTACATAAGTGGCATTTCAATTTGTCGTAGACTCGGTGTCTCTTGTGTGACCTTATTCGTTTGAAAATATTAATAAAAAAAAAAAAACAACAACAACAAAATATGTAAATTATTACCTGTTGGCTTGATGATTATTTTTGAATTAAAGCACTCATCGTTGCTGTTGATGTGACGCGAGTGCATTTTCAAATGACCGCCGTAAAAATAAAGATCATGATTTTGATGAGTTATGTTCACATTTAAAGATTGAAACCGGAGGCGAAGGTTATGTTGTGAAATCTGTTGTTTGTAGTAAATTGGTTTATGGTTAAGAGAATATCACAAAAAGTAACTGGTTAACTAACACAAGTTGTTTCTCATAAGGTCAGTAGAACAATGATGGACACTATAAATTGAAAAAATAATATACAGAAATAATAATGGTCATAGAATGCAGCCTTGGGGAATACCATAATTTTTTTTATGTTTTGGACCTTCGCTTTATTTTGATGTTAAATGAGATTCTTGTATCAAAATATACAAGGATGTCTGAACGATTGTCAACAATGGGAGTTAGGCAATCTCAAAATGAAACGCTTTACTGTTTTTATCAGCAAATTTTATCTGAAGCGTAGTTTTATCTGAAGTTGTTATTCGGTATTTTGCACCTCCGGAGAGTTTTGTTGATGATTTAGGTGGGAAAAAATATTGCTTCGCTACACAGAACACAGAACTTTGACCACAACTTAGGTTAGGTTAGGTTAGGTGGAAGTGGCTGTCAGCCAATAAGAACACTGATACACTAAGGCCGCGAGGGCCCATTGTGATACCACAGAGATCAGAAAGTTAATCACCTACTGATCTCAGAAACCCGATGTAAGATTAACGAGTTGATCACTCATTTATCTTCCATTACGGACCTAACCGGTTAATCACCCCGCTAGTCGAACCACGCGGAACTTTCGAAAGACTTTTAGGGTCTATGTAAGCTAAGTCACTAGTATCATCGTTCATCGAAGAAAAATTCACCGAGATGAGTTTTCCTTCTATGAAGTAGTGCAGGGCATGAGCAAAGAAGCTGTTGAACGGTTTCTTCCTCTTCTTCGTCCATGCAGCTTCTGCAGAAATCATTGGAAAACACACCAAGTCTTTTGGCGTGTCTTCCTATTAGATCGCGTCCCGTAAGAACACCTATGGTAGAACCTAGACCACAACTTACAATTTAGAAGAAAATTAAAAAAAAAAACATACAAAAGTGGTCCCAAAGAGCAAAAATGGGAGTTCAAATTGAAACACCACCCTCGTTTCACCAGTGTGTGAAAGTGTTTTATGTGAAGGTGTATTCGTTTTCTGTACCTTCGGATAGTATTGTTAGTATGATTAAGGAACACATTGACAGAAAACTCACAACTCAGAAGAAATTTAAAAAAAAAATTACCCCAGAGAGCAACCTTCCGGAAATCTATGTTTCTTCAGTACAAATTAAGACCATTATTCACCGACATGATGAAAAACATTATTTCGTGGTGTAAGGATCATCCATATTCACTTTAAAACATTTAAATATAGGCAACAATTTGGGAATTCAAAATGCACTTCAATCATTCACCATTTTTCAACAGGACCTGTAGGCTGCAGCTTGAAGCAATCCATGAACACGAACCGGCAAAAGAAGAACTTTGTGCAGAAAGTGCCCGTCAAAGGAATAAAAGAACTCATACGAAAATTAAAGGAAATACAAAAAAAACTTAACAACAGATCGAGGTGCCCCGACCCCCGAGACAGGCGACCGCAATTTGTTGCTTACTCCGAACGGCTAATCGAGAAAGCGCTTTTCATGATATGGAACTACTATCGGAGAAATTGCCTATTCCTCGCAAAGACAATAATCGTGGTAAAGCATTTTTTGTTTTATGTTGGCAGACATGCTAACCATAACACTATACGCACAAAAGCATAGCAAAAAGTTGCGGCAGTATAATAAAATCGGTAAAAAAAACTGAAAGGGTAGTGGAAAGGATTCTCCCCTCGTTGGGCGCCAATTGTAGTGGAGAGGAATCTCCACTCAAGATTATTCGTATTTGAACCTTTGGATTTTTGGGCCAATAGAGTCAGCCAAGGCGTCTACAATTGTCCTCAAAATTTGCTGATGACTTGTTTATTTTACTGTGTGACGACCAACGTTCAAATATGTATAATCTTGAGTGGAGAATCCTCTGCACTACAAAAGAAGTTTAACAAGAAACCAAAAGTTTTGCAAAATTCACTCGAAAATATTACATCTATGGGTGATAAATACCGAAATTTCGTGGATCTCCAGTCTCAAAACCAACCGAATTGATCTGTGGTTATCTTCAAAGTGTTTTTATTTAAAAGTGTCTTAGAATTAGTTACACCAAAGGTCCAATTTGGCATATCTTGCTTGATATGGGCAAATATAAATGTCCTGCTCAACATATTGTTTACGAACTCACAATACATAAGAAAAACCACAAAAAAGGGTCCTCAGTTGGCAAAAAAAGAAAATATACAAAAGACATCAAAGAATTTCGTGCGTCTATGTCGGAAAACTTGCACTTTAATATCTCATATTTTTTCAACAGGATTTTTCACTGAGCATTCTTTCTTTCTTTTTTTATTAATTTTTTCTTCGTGATTTTCTGTGTCAAAAGAAAAATGTTTTACATATTCAAGGATCAGTGGATCAACATTTTAAATTAAAACAAGAATTACTAGTGGGCATCACATGCAACCTTGTGGAGCCCCATGATTGTTCAAGTTTTTGAAGTCCAGTCTTATTTGACAGCAGACTTTTCTTTCGAATAAAATTCTTTTGTTATATTAGCAGAAGATTTTTTTGAATGGCAGCCAACCACGGGCTGTAGTCATCTCAATTCTCAACCTGATTATTCTTATGGTTGCTCCCCACGCTTTAAGGTGGTGGGCTTGTAGGAATTATTTGAACATTCATAAGCTAGCAGAAAAATCTTCAAAAGGAATGTTTTGCAATACATTTTTAGAATTTGTTATTAATTTCATGAATGGTAACAAATTCACCAAACATATCACAGGGTGCTTCCTTTTTGACATGCGAAATTGTTACGACTTTAATCAAGTTGTGATAAAGGTGACAAATTTATATTGCATACTGCTTATGAATAGACAAGAATAAAGGGTTCACTAGATTCTTAACAACAAATCAGCACCAAACTCAGAACTAAAAAAAAAGAAAAAAAAAGAAAACAAAAGAGGCCATATAGTTCAGCCCTCTGGAACTCCATTCGTCTTTATGTTTTGAGGGCTTTATAGTTCAACTTGATGACGGAAATACCATTAAATTAGGTATATATTTGTTTTAAAGCAAAATGAGTTTGGCGGGAAATGAGTTTGGCGGGAGGTAAAATATTGTCAATATCGGATTTTGTCGAAAATACTGGAATATTTTGATCTGATGGTTTTGGATTTATCTTAAAAAAGAAAAACCACTTATTCCAGAGCACTTGCTTTAATTGTTAATTTTGTCTAAAATCGCAAATATCTTGAAGCTTATGAGTTCTGATTTCAAAATCTTACACACTTGCATGTGTCCTTGACAAAAAAAAAAAACTATTTTTCGCTGTTTTAAAATCTGTTGAAAAAGCTTCATTCTAAATTTCTGTTTCGACCGAAATTTTGAAAACAAGATTCCCCTTCAATAACATAAACCTATTCATAGAGTAGATGTATAAGCAGCATCACTCCACGTTCACACCTCTCAGCACAAGTTTCCGTTCACCACAGAAAATAAAAGAACAACATCATGTACCTATTGTTGGAAAACATTAAACAAAACCATAGTTCCATAATTGACCAATCGAACGTGTTTTCAGTCCATAAGCTACGGTGTTATACCCTCTGAGTACGATTTTGCACGCATCAACCCACGACTTCCTTTCAACGCCGATCGCAGCAATATACAAATACACGTATCTCTCCACGACGCGACGCGACGGAAAAGGATGTATTTAGTGTTTATTTGCGGTTACCCACATTCATCTTTCGACTATCCATCCAAATCCAACAACTCACATACACACACACTGTGGGAGTTCAATGAGGAGACTAACTTGTGGTCTGATGCCCCACTCTATCCATTCTATGGCATCGCACTTGCGAGAGTGTAATTCCATGATTTATGACCGCTGCACTCTTTCTTGTAATAACAAACGCATCCTTTGTGCTTTAGTTGAATAGCAATTCTAATCAACACAGAATTATTTTATAGCCAATGTGTTTATAGTGCGTTCCTCTGGAAATTACTTTTACATCGCCATGAAAGTCTTAACAATAGCACCCACATGCATAGTTAGAGTCGCATCATTTCCGTTTTTATTTTATGGATTAACCACATTATACACACACCTTGATATACAAAATACCGCCCATCTAGATCTCTGAGTTAGTAAAACGATTTAAGAAATGAGTCAAAATTTCAGCTTAAAATTCCAATCAACATTTATACTGCAGTGGTTATGCTTTATTGGTAAAACCCATTGATCACAATTATTGTGCCTCGAATCTTATGTCAAAAATGTCGCTTCACATATTCGTGTCACGTTTGACAAGACGTGGAATTTAAATTGTCATAACGAATCGAATGGTGTTACTTGATCGTGGGTCGTAGTAGTCTTCGTGGTCACACAAGGATGTGTATATTTAAATTTATTTTAATTCATTCCAGGATGTAACGCCATACATTTATTGTCCGACAATGACACCCACCACCACCATCATTGTTGTTCATCGCACAGGAAGCAATTTTTCCTGTTTATACAAAAAATGAGACGACATGGCATGGAAGCGTCAGCGGTGGTGGCGATGGTGGTGTGGTGGCGGTAGTAGCTGCTCTCACACTCGCGGTGTTGTTCGGTACTTATTTGTCAATTTGAATGGCAGTCGTGATAGTGGCAACGATTTCCTTTGTTGTCATTTCCTTTTTCTATTACCTTTTTCTTTTATTATTATATTATCGACAAAATTGTAATTGTTTTCGTGTTTTTTAAATACTTTTGGCTGGAGGGTTTGTTATTGTTGCAAATAATTGTGGGTATCTAGTTGGAATTTGGGGTTTTTATTTGTTTCGAACCGTAATTGGTGCGGTTATAACGTGTAATTAAACATTTCCTCGATGAGATAGTATTCCAACGAACCGAGTGATAAGTTGGGAATGATGACTTCATAAACGTCATAAAATGTTTTCATTTATCGATTCGTAAATGACGTTGGAGGAAGATGACACGTGAAAGGAATATGGACAGGAAAACCAGATTATACTATAGAATGCTGTTTAGGAAGATTTAGGCTGGTTTAGATTTCTCAAGGCATGGTTCAATTGATGACGATATATTGAAGAATTCTAGGCGAATAAGCTTAAAGTAAAAAGTGGGTAAGGCAGGGCATTACCATTTTTTCAGACTCAAGTGGCATACTTCATTTAATTTATATCTCGGATCGTCTTATCAATTTTTAATTTTATCAAGTTTTTTAATCTGTCCAAATTTTAATAAACAAACAAAATTTTTATTATACCTTGTTTATTTCCCAGCACAAAAAAACGTGTGAAAACAAAAAAGGTAAACTCAAAATTGTACACGTTTGTTTTGAGTGGTTGCTTGTAGTATAAATGTACCTTTGAACATATGTCGTACGTAATTTTATATTTTTATTAATCTAAAATGCATTTAAATTGGACGGAGCCGAAGGTCGTTCAAAAAAGATTTGGGTCAATAGCCTTGAACCAGGACAAATTTACTGATGATCGAAGTGGCGCGACACTTAATTCTGACTAATAATGTTTGTTGTTAGATTTTGTGAGATAAAATTGTTGTTCTTTTCGATTATTTAAAAAAAAGTTTCGTGGGGAAGTGCAATTGGGTGGTAGAAAAAGCTAATTTCAAGTGCTGAGATTAGAGTTACGAGCCGATTTTTTGGCTTCGCCATAGCAGAAGATAAGTGAAAGAGTTGTGATCCTCTCGAGATAACAAAACTCGTACGTCGTACATTATCGTCGTTAATTAAAGAAAAGTTTTGACAAGAAGACTGTTGCGTAAGAAAACTATACAATCAGCTCAGCGTTACGTTCTTAGAGCTTCTATTTTCCTGTAAAATGTTTAGTAAGACAGTTAAGTAAGACAGTGCCTGCTTTACTCAACGTCAGTAAAAATCAGCGAATACAAGCTATTTCTTTGCCATAACGTGCTTCTTACGCGCCAGAACTTAGGAAAGCGAAACTGTTATAAAAGTTTTTTTTTGATGAACTTTAAGTGAAACTAATGTAGTTTTCCAAAATTAAAATCCGGAGTGAATTGGACCGATCACAGCCCAACGCAGCAGGGACCTTGCTGAAAGTTCAACCACCGACCGTATCCGACCGACCACCGTTCCAACATGGCCAATAATGAAAACGATCCTGTACTATCCGACCAGACCTCCGAACAGTCCGATGAGTGCAACCCGTACCAGAATCTTAGGTTCATATACTTCCTAAAGATAACGGAGCTCATCGAAACCCTTAGTCTGCGAGGACAAAACATCACAGGCACCGTGCGAGACTTACGGCAGAGATTAAGCCAGCATCTAAAGGAAATACGAGCACATAAGTGTATCCAAAACTTGTGCGAGGAATGGGAAAAAAAGATCGAAGCCCGCAACGACGCCGAAGAAAAAGAATACCCCAATCCGATCGACACCCGCAAGATCAAGCAATCCGTATACCAGACCAGTTTACAAGTACCTCTGTTGCAACGAGCCAACATGGTGTTTCCCCCGTCCACGTCTAATCCTGCTTTCCGCCAGCAGCAATTCGAGCGCGCAACCTCAGCTCCTCCTGCTAGCCAACACACCGATAATGGGATAGGTTATAGACACCCGTTCGGACCCCAGATCCAGAGGATCGAAGAACTCGCTCGATGCTATGAAATCCCACTCCATCAAATGGTCCGAACCCTCCCCGAGATATTCGGCCCTATCGTGGTAACCGTCGGAGCGGAATTCTCTCCGATCGGAGACATTTTTGCTTCGTTGTAGTTCTCCGATCGGCCGATCGGACATTCTCTCCGACAAAGTACAACGTTTAGCGTTCATATGCGATGCTTTGCGATTAAGTACTTTCGTTGGCTTTATTTTTGACAGATAAAAACAAACATATCTCCGACGTCCTCCGACAAGTTTGTGCTGCGGAAAGTTTTTCGTTTAAGAAAAGAATATTTATTAAAAATGTAAGTAATACAGAAATAGACTTTATTTGTGGTAATTTTGTTCTTTAATGTATTTTCTGTTTCTAGGCAAAACGAAAAAACCAGTCCCCAGCAGTACGAGCGGATGGTGAATCTGCTGAGCGACTATCCTGATATAGCGCAAAACTATACTCAAAGGACGCCAGAAACTGTGGCTGTGTTCTGGGAAGATTTATCAAATCAGCTGAATGCATTGGGACCAAGGCAAAGGGATGTTGGAGGATGGAAAAAGGTATGTTTGCGATCTTTTGTTTTGTGCGTTGTTCCTTGTGATTAAATTGTGTTATGTATTTGTAGGTGTGGAGTGACTATAAGTGCTATATAAAAAAAAAAGTCACAGCAAATAAAAAAGAAATCGCTGGAACTGGTGGAGGGCCTTGCAGGCAAAAGTCCTTTACCCCTCTAGAGGATGCTGTGATCGCCCTTACAAATATAGCCAGTTCTGTCAGTGGCATTGGTGCAACATCCTTTGGAGTGGGCAACACATCGCACCAAGTGCCACTCAATGAGCCGTCCACATCAAATACCGCCAACGGAAACGAAAAGGAAAACCAAAGTGCAACCAGCAATGGTAAAACCAGACGTCAGAGACCTGCATCGTCGATTCAGTTGCTCACGAAGCAAGTTAAGAATCAAGAAAGCTTTCAAAAGGAAGTGAAACACTTTTTTCGTGACACCAATCGTACGCTGAGAAAGCTGCAGTACTCCATCGACGAACTCGGCAAAATAGAAAAAGAAAAGCTGGAAGAGACGCAAAATCATAACAGGGAGATGAGGCAAATAGCTGTGCAGAAGCTTGAACTTAAAAAAAGGAAATTGGAGTTTAAAATTGCCGAAAACAAAATTTTGCGGCAGTGATTTTTTTAGTTCACTTTTTTTTCATTAATACTGTTTTTTCTTGTTCATGTTTATTGTTTTTTGTTTTGCTGCAGTGATCTTTTTTCTTGTTCATGTTTATTGTTTTGTTTTTTGTTTTTGCTGCAGTGATTTCTTTTAGTTTAATTTTTTTTTCTTCATTCACGCTTTTTTTTTCTTGTTCATGTTAATTGTTTAGTTTATTTCTAAGAATGTAAAATAGTGCCAAGGAGGCTAGTCATTTTGTTTAAAAAAAATAGTTTTAAGAACCAAAAGCAAAAATGAGCTTGTGATATTTATTTCTAATAAAAGTAAAGTTATGTATTAAAATTGAGTTGAACTATTTCATTTCGAATTGTAGCGGCCTCGCTTCGGAGCGAATTCGCCTGAATGTCATGGATTTCCAGTTCCTCTTCCATATTGTTGACGTCATGGTCGAATATTTCGTAACTTGAATCAAAATGTAAGCATATGTTATGCAAAGCGCAACAAACGTTCACGATTTGTGCGGCTTTTAAAGGTGAATAGTGCAACTGTCTTGCTCCTAACAAGCAACGAAATCTACCTTTCAACAATCCAATGGAACGTTCAACAATGTTACGAGCTTTTCTGTGACATATATTGAAACGGCTTCTTGCGCTTTGTGGTGTGGGAGTCCTGTATGGTGTCATAAGCCAGGGCTCCAATGGATATCCAGAATCACCTAAAAAAAAACAGAAAATTAATCTGTATTGTTTTGAAAGAATATTTTTACCTAACAAAAAGCTACTTCTTGAACCGCTCAAATACCTTCTTTCAAAATATCGTCGTTCAGGACTTAAGGCCCAAATATGAGAGTCGTGATTTGCTCCCTGGTAATTAGCATTAACAGCTCTTATTTTCATTTTGTAGTCGCATATCTAAAATAAAAAACAATTTTAAACAGAATAAGTATCTTAACAGCAAAAAAAACTTACAATCATAACGTTAAGACTAAAATGTCCTTTGCGATTCAGAAAAAGATGTTTGTTTTCTGCTGGTGCAATAATTTGGACGTGAGTACCATCCACGCAGCCAATCACTCCCGGGAAACCAGTTTTTTCGAAAAAATTTGTTTTTGACAATTCACATTCTTCTTCAGACATATGTAAAGATATCCAGTTGCTGCACAAGGTCTCTTCCATTATATCCAAAGTTTCCTTCAAAATAATGGAGAAAGTCGATTGACCAACTGTGCACTCAAAATCTTTTCCAACACCATGTTGGTAGTTTCCTTCGGCGAAAAATCTTAGGCAAGCTGCCAATTTATGCTCTGGAGTAACACAATCAGACCTTTGATTTGTTTTATATTTTTCCTTTATCTGCTCCAAAACATAAGCAAACGCACTTTTATTGAGGCGAAAGTTTTTCTTAAAACTGAAAGAAAAATGTAGAATTAAATATACATATGTATTAGATTACGATACTTTTTTTACTTACGCCGCGTCAGATAGCTCACGTATATTACTTTCGTTTCGCAGTCTTGTCCTATTTTCCTTTTTTTGTGTCCTTTGCTCGTTTAATTCGGCGTCCAAAAATAGTGCAACACTTTCCATTTTTACGACAATAGTAAACAATTTTTTTCAATTTATTCTTTCTTTGACACTTGGATATACGAAAAACATATGTTTGGAAATAGGGAAGGGACTCTATTCGATAATTTTGACTTAAAAATCGATGTATCAAATTACACTTCTGAAAAACGCTATAGCAATAAATCTGAAAAAAAAACTTTTTATTTAAAAAAAAATACACTTTCTAGCCGATTTTTCATGGCTTAAAACGATAATAGTTCTAATTTTATAAGAAACTATCGAAAAGATATCGCATTTTCGATATATCGGTTATTTAGCACTTCTCTGTCTGAACTTTAAATCCATCGCAATGCGTTGCCGCATTTGTGAAAAATTTCTTACGATGACAATTACTTCGAAGCAAAATTGAACCTCCGATAATGGATGCGTTGCGGAGAAAACTCCGCTCCGACGGTTACCACGATAGGGCTGATTCAGAGGATCCGCACTCGAATGGCTACGGATCAATCGGGATGATATCAACAACTTGAAGACGAGATTCTGCGAAAATGTCAAGGCCCCCGTGAGAAGGCTAAGGATTACATCCGGTCGTTTTTATACCTGGTCCGCCAGCATCCATGGATGACAGCAGCAGACAACCTGTATAGAATCTACGATAGCCTCAGACCCGAGTACCGGTTATACGTCAAACGAATGGATTTCCATACTTTAGAAGAGCTTATGGAATTAACAGATGAATACGAATTCATACGGAAAGAAGACCGGCCCAACAATCAATCCACCGCCCAACCAAATTATAACCCTTTTTTCGTTCCCCGAAACAGACCGCCCGTATCGAACCATACCCCGAACGCGCTAACTCCCCGAATAACGACTGCAACTCCAAATATGCCGTACGACCGTCGCACGCATTGTTGGCACTGTAAGCAGCGCGGTCACAATAAAGCAGATTGCCGCCCACCGTTCAGGCTATTTTGTTCCTACTGCGGTGAAGACGGCCGTCTTACAAAGGACTGCCCGTGCCATCAAAGCTCAATAGCCGTTGCGAATCAGGCCACAAATACCGACCCCCGTTTATTCGTCGACATTAGCACCACACGCAACGTTTCGCGCTCTCATAGACACCGGAGCAACCCGATCTTTTATAGGAAGAATCGATTTGGAGTGAATTTTTGGAGTGGTTTGTTTATTCTCATTTCTGTTTAGGTGCAAAGGATTGAACACCAATACATAAACAAACTTTCATCTAACTGCTTGTCAAATGTCAAAGCAAACCGCAGTGTCTATTTCATTTTTGTCAGTTCCAAAAGCCTATCCTGCCAAACTATCGTGTAGTCAATAAATTTTCTTTAGAAGATAAAATTATAATTTTTAAAATTCAAGTGAACGATTTTTAGTCTTGTTTTTAGCTTTAACATGAAAGAAGAAATCTAGCAAGCTTACCACTACAAACGCAATCACTCCAAATCTTTCAATATTGCTTGGAACGAATTCTGAAAGTCGACAAAAAAGGAGTGAAGAGTGAAAATGATTTTGGAAATCGACAAGACGTGTTGGCTGTTGTTTATTTTTTTTGTCAATTAAAATTGAGCTGACTGCAAGACAGCAATACCAATTGCAATACCATTCCTGCCTTGGAGGGTTCGAGGCTCCAATCCCATAAGAAACATAAACTACTTTTTCCACGCGTAGCGCCTTTCGCGAGTATTTGGCTAACCCGCCGAGAGTGATAGGGTGCCATGAAAAGCGCTTTCTCGCTTAGATGTTCGTATTCGGCTTAAAATTGATGGTCCTTGAAATGCGCTACAGTCCCAAAGTTAGCCTTGTTTCATCACCCTTTATTTTAAATATATTATATATATATATTAAATATATTAAGTGCTACAGACAGGATTTCACATTTCCTGTTATCGATTCTCTCTCACACACACACTATGGGCCTTACAGCCAAGCTCACAATTTATTTTTTAACATAAAATCGTTAACGCATTTAACAAACATTCAAAATGCTCTCACAGATCGTAAGTTGGTGTTAAATTGATTAACACTCTTTGTGCCCAAAAAAAGTAAGAAATAGAAAAAAAAAACCACTTCAGAGGCCCCTCCAACAATGACGGTCGGTGTAGGTACTGCCTACTATTTGTCTAATACCATGGCAGGAAATGATAATTTAATTAGGAAAGATCAGAGCAAGAGACTGGAAAAGATTTTAAATGAAAAATACAAACTGCTAAACAACAGACAGACAGGATATGCCAAACATATCGTTTACCTACTTCTTCTCTCTTTGGGATGAATTAGCGCCTCGCATTAAGTTGTATAGCCGTTTTATAATAATTTTTTTTTGTTTCATCCATTTTTTTGGCGGACATAACCAAAATCAACAACAACAACAAAAATGAAAAGAAGGCGAAATTTTAACGACTGTAAATGACGATTAGATCGGCATAAAAGTGAGACTCTTTGAATGTCTTCCTGTTACACCATGACGAGCAACGGCAGTTCTTCTTCTTTTTACTTTTTATTATTGTTGTTGGAATTTTTTAATTTCCAAAGAGGGGATGTTTTGCTCTTGCGTAGAGATCCATGTATTATGTCCCGCATTCAATGAGGTTTTCTGAGAACAGAAATACAAAAAAAAAAAAAAAAAAATGTTTTACAAAACAAAACTGAATGAAAAGATTCGTATTTCCTTTCCTACTACAACTGTGGAATATCTTTTTGGTGTGACGATGACGCGAAAACCCGACGAAATGAATTGAAAGACTGAAAAAAAAATTCTTATTGCGGAAATGCGTAATTTGGTTTTCTGAATACACAGCACATTCTCTTATTTTGTCGGCCTTTTAGATGGGTAATGTTGCCCACAGATTATAATTATGAGAACAGCGAATGAATAACGTGTATACCTTTATTTGAATGGGTGGGTGGTAATCTGGGTTATCATGACGAAGAATCTTTTTTTTTGCAATTGCAGGGCAAGTTTTAACTTTGTAGACTTTGATGACGAGGAAATTATTATGAGAAGAAATACTTCTGTGGCCTAATTTGATGGGATAAGATACAACCATTGTTTGAAACAATTCCGTAACGTTACCGTAAAGGGGTTGAAAAATAATGTATAAAATCATTGCATAAGGGAAAGAAGATGGTCGTTCTTTTTCATAGATAATGGGATCAGAAGTTGGCTCATTCTGTACAAAAGTTATGTACAATTGAGTCAAAAATGGTCTGCTTTTAAAAAATGGCGCCCAACAAAAGGTTTAGTTTTTGATTCGGGTTAAGTTCAATGACGTAAGCCTATTCATGAAGGTTTTTGGTTTCTGAATCATAGAAAATGTTCTTGAGCTGCAAATCGGTTCAATCTTTTTTTTATGTCTAATGAAGTAAGGACTATCGATATTATTGCAAAAAATAATTTTTTTCAAAGGATTTGACCAGCCCAGTCCTGCTTTTTCTCGCATGAGGTAACAGATACTCGGCACAGACATGGTATGAGCTGGTAACTTAGGCTCCTTATCATGGCAGCGTCTTTTGGCAGGTATTTAGGTCTGAGTGCTCCAGCTAGTATTTTCAAAACCTCCAACAGTAAAAAAGAGACTTTCAACATCAAATGTCACCTATACTTTCTAATGCCTGTAAGTTTGACGTAAAAAAGAAAATAGACGTCTTTTTCTACTTCAAGTGTCTTTCAGTTCTTCTTGTAGTATCCAATGTAGTGCCATTGTTTGTGCAAAAAAATGCTTGGCAAAAGAGAAGTTCCCGCTGGCAACGCTAAAATAAGCTTTCTACAGTTTTTTCTGCTACGGGATTGCAAAAATGTTGCAGTGTTCTAATCAACGTTGAAGAGCATACGTTTGGTCTGTTTGCATCTAATGGAGGCATGCCATATAGGGTTGTTCTCTTCACAGATCCAATCGTTGATTAAAGCCCTCACTGTGAACGCTGGCAGACCTAGCGAAGGTTCAAGTCCTTAAAAAGCTGTCTGAGATTCTTGCCAAGCAAGTTCATCGGCGATCTCATTTCCAGTTATGCCGTGATGGCCCGGAACCCAAATAAACCTCAAGGAATTTAATCTTCCGAACGCATTCAGAGAGCTCTTGCATTCCTGGATCACTTTCGAAGTGGTTAGAGGGTTGAGAAGGGACTGCAGCACAGCTTGGCTGTCGCTGCAAACACAGATACTCCGTTCGTAATGTGGGTTAAGGCCATTTGGATAGCATACCCCTCCGCTTGGAAAACGAATGCGTATGATCCTGTGCAGTCGTATGTCGTCGTTCTTCACAAAGGTACCAGCGTCTATTTAATGCAAATGCCAATTTATGTGCCACTACAACACAATGACCCCTACCACAAGGTTCATCGTAACGATTTCGTTACGAAAAAAGAAAAAAGGAGGCGTCATAGAGGGCTCGTAGTGAATTTGGCTATGGAATTTATCCATATTGTTTAAACTTTTAACAAATTCTAAATATCAATGCAAAACATTAATCATGAAGATGTTTTCAGTCGTTTCAATTTGACATTCGTAGTCCAAAGTCATCACGGCGGTCTTTTGACGTTCCACTTCTTTTAAGAGGGCAGTTTTTCTTTTGTTTTTTAATGTGCGCTGCCAAAGCTAGCAAAAAATCACTACGTTTCAGCTTTTACTTTTAGAACCACAATAATCCTTATGTGACTTTATAAAACTGGCGCCCAACGTGAGCAAAGCGGCATTGCAATAGAATGCATTGATTTGGTTGAACTGCACTTGCAAACCTCAAGCAAAACTGAAGCAGTATTATATTTTAGATGTCGTTTGCAACTATAGTCATGGAAGATACTTGTCCACGAAATCGACACAAATACCTTTCCTTTTATTGTTCTCTTCATTAGTAGACAACATTATTTGTTACCTAGCCAAGTCCAGGAAGCCACAACGACCATAGGAATAAACACCCAACTATGTATAAAACCACAATTCCTGGAGAAACAATAAACTATCTTGAAGATGCTATTTTTATGGAACATTTTCTGTGTTCGCTTTGGCGCAAATACAACAAAAATAAATAAACGAACATATTATAATCCTGCTGTCTCTTAGCAACATTATATAAAGCCAGATTAAAACTAAAAACGAAAAACAAGTATAGGTAACGTGAAAAATATACAGAAACCGGCTAAGAATTAATGTCTTCCACATTCCACGAAATATTTTCAATAAAAGCCACCACTTACAAAAGGATGTACCAAGGCGTTCAGAGACATTGCATTGGTTGAGAGTTGAGACGTGAGTCTGTCGAGGCCAAAATCATATAGCAAAGTATTTTTGTGTGTATTTTTACCTGTATAGGTAGATATTTCTCGCGTGAATGAGACGAGGAAAAAAAAAACAAAAGAATTCGAACGAGGCAAATGCACGAAATTGTAAATCCTCAAGTAGAGGTATCTTCTCTTCCAGTGGTGGAGGTATAGGCGAGACGAAAATAACGATACTTTTGAATAAAAAAGATTCTGCTGAATTGAGGAAATTTTTATAGCAAAAAGCACGACAGAGGGAAGATAATATGCAATCATGCGATAAACCCAGGCCAGACGCTCGTAGAAAGCCACGAGCATGCGATAGATACTAGGATTAAGATGTAGATACGGCGCGATCATCTTTGAAATGCATCTACAGCACGCCAAAAAATTACTTTTTGTTTGAGTATCTGTTGTGTGTGTGTGTGCCTGGTGAAGAGGGCATTGTGTTGTTCTTATGGGCCAACTTTAACCCAGGAAGTGCACAGGGAGAGATAAATTTTGTGTCGTCGCACTCAGCATTCCTGGAAGCCAGGTGAAATAATATATAAAAAAAAGAATAACAAAAATCCATGCTCTTGCATTCATTAAACGGTTCGCCCCTATATGAAGACGGTGGTCCTTCAAATGATCGATGTGCATATCCAAATTATACACAGCCAGACAGACAAACAGAAAAGGTTGAGCATGGTATCAACATCTGCTCCTCTGTTATCCGGGCGAGATACATGTATAAGCATAAAGGTAGAGCGTAGAGGAGATACTTTTACCTTTTGCCGCCACAAACGAATCAACATACCTCTGTATAAGCGATTATCAGTCGAATGCACTCCAAAAGGATGTTGGTTAGAGTATATTTTTCTGTTGAAAACGATACAAAAGTCCTTTTGTTCGAAATGAGTTTGATGGTTATTCTTTTTTTTTTAAGTTGGTCCTTTTTTTGGACAAAAGATATCGATAATAACACGCATTCTGTGTAAATTGTTGTCTTCCTGTGTACTACGCTGCAGATGACGCAACTCAAATAGGTACGACGCACGCAATCGACAGCAGATGACGGAACAATTTGCAATGCCATTGGCACATGCGATACGGGTGGCAAAGCCAATGGCAAACTAACAAGACTTGTGATGTGACACATTATCTAACGAAAAGCAGAAGATATTTTCATAATAAACAAGGATATGTAGGTCCAAAGCTTATTATGTAAGATCTTATGCTCTCGGTGTTCTTTGTTTTTCTGATTTACTTTTTTTTTGTGACGCGAGGTGTGTTGATTTGGTTCTGCTTCGGATTACATACCAACCAACCTACCTCCGAAAAGAGAGCCATTGATGGATGGATAGTTTTCAAAGTTTAATTAGGTTGAAGTAAAAGGTTTCCCCATTTAACGAATGAAAAAATAAGAAACCGCACGAAAACAAACCAAGAGGAAGATTATGGAGATGGAGTTATAAAAAAAGGTAGGTAAGAAAATATATAAATAAATAAAAGTGCGCCAATACGATGTGGGAGGTTGATTGTTTAGGTTTTTTGTTTGCTTCGGTGAGATCTGGGTGTGATTTGGATTTGATTAGAAGAACGTTTTGTACGGAAACGAGATAAATAGCGCCATCTACGAGGACAAAGGCGCCCTATACCTACGCTTATTCTGGGTCGTTGTAGAAATATCTTTGGCAGTAATTTTGTTAAGATGACTGTTTTTATTCCTGCAAACAGGGCCTGCAACACAAAACTGCAACAACTCAAAATACAAGTGATTTACAAGTGTAAAAAATTCTATAACACAAAGTTATAACAAGTTTGCTAGCTCGTCTACAAGCGTAATAGACATAATCCTGACTTGCAGACTTGTACCTTTGTGTGTTATTGGGAAGCAATTCTGCAAGTGTAAAATGAGTTCTTAGACGGGATACAGGCAATAGCTACCTACCCAATTTTCGGAGATTTGTGGAAGGTCACAATCTCAGAATGTCGTGTTGCTGACGTTTGGCAGAAAAAAGTCAACTGAACTGGAATACGAATCTTAAAAAACATAACTGAACTTTCTTTCGCTTTAGGAACTCATAAGAAAAGAGTCTTGCACACCTCTATAAAGTAAAAGTGACGTTAAATGAATCAAACTACAATGAAGGAATAGCTGAAAAGCTGAGCTAACCGTTGACCTACATCTGGGAGAAATCAGACCTTTTTCTAAGAAAACGGGCGTACATGAAAGGATTGCCTGTGGCTACAAGGGGATTAGTAGAAGATCGTAGTCGGATGTGACATTTTCTCACTTTAGGGCCCAAGGGCCTGTAACACATAGCTACAAGTACTTGTAATACAAGTGAATTATTAAAGATATTTTTGTAGCACAAAGCTTCAAGTTAGGTTGATCAAGCGTAATGGACAAAATTCTTCAAGTGGTTTTTGACTTGTAGCTTTGTGTTACAGGCCCTAGAACGTGTATCTCAAAACTATAAGTACTTCTACTACAAGTGAAATAAAAGAACCTACAAATTTGCTTGCTCTGCAAAAAGTGTAATTGACATAATCCTACAAGTGGGTCTTGGCTTTTAAACTTGTTACTTTGTGAGTGTGGTAAAAAAAGTTTCGTAGTGACTTGAGTTTTGTTAAAGACTAAATTTCAGTAGCTACAAATTTGTTGGCGAGAAGGTATCTTTGGAAGGATTCACAGCTTACACGACACCATACGACTCATACGCATCGATCATACAACGAGAATAAAACATGAAGGCAGCCAGGATTTACTTCCACGTCTTGACATCTAAAAGGACACGTGGCTATAGTCTTATGGTGGAATACCATGTTGCAAATGACTTTAGCTTATTTGATATTTGTATTTGCTGAGGAGTCAACATCGGACACGGATCATTTCGAAGTTGGTCCAAAACATCGACTACGAACTTTCAAAAGATCTCTTTGGAGATCAGTAACTTCATCGGAGAATAAAGAAGTGTTTGGCACACCTTTGAGAAACCCTTAGTTCGATTTTGAATATTCTCAGGGAAGCTAATCAATTTAAAAGAGAGGTCTTCACGTGCTTTTTTTGCACACCAAACAATATGATCGAAGGAAACTATTTAATCAGCACGATCCGTAAAAATTGTGATTGCCTACTCAGCACCTATGTAGTTCTGTTTAGCATCCACCTATAAAATTCCATATTAAATTTGAAAGTCTGAATCTGTTTGCTGACGATCTAATCAGTTACCTGTATCGCTAACTGGCTAGAAAGTCTTAACATTGCACTCCTTAATCCTGGAAAAAGCCCAAAACTTCAAGACCACATCAAATATTCATTGGTTTCAATGCAGTTTACGCAAGTGTTCCCACTTGCTACCTTTTTCTTTTTTAATTTGAATCTTATTTTCATTTATTTATTTATTTATTTATTTCAAAATTACAGCCATTACATGTTTCCATTCGAGAACAAAATGTGGTTTATTCGCATACCACTCGAGTAGATTTGTGTCGACTATGTTAACAAGAAAGCTAGTTCAAAGGAAATGCCAGTTTCTGAACGCTTATCAAGTGTGTTTGTATGTCCTTAAGTTGTAGCTGTGATAATTCAAATGACTTGGAGTAAAGATAGCTTTTTTATCTATTAATAACGTCTACAACAAAATACAAACAAGAAACACACCGCAAAGACAATGACCTTAATTCAAACGACTAATAATAGAGTCAGTTGTATATGCCTTTGAAGGTTTTTAAGTTTACTTAGTTGCGGGAATAAAGCTTACAACCACAACCTCAGAAAGTATGATGATAAAAAAGATATGATTTATTGTTATACTTTTTATTTTGACACCTCTTATTGCGCAAACGATATTTGTTTTTGTGTATTTTTTTCCTTTTTTTTTGGAACATCATCAGACACTACTTATCTTATCAGTTTAATTGTAATATTGTAAAGGAAATTTGCTTTTCCCTTGTGACAAGTGCATGACAACAGAGCTATGTAGGAGCATGAAGGTGGGCATAGGGTAAATGACACTAGGAATCTTATCGCCTGTGAGGCTTACAAATATGAATCTGATGGTCTACTGCAAACATGGCCCAGTTTTCAACATAAATTTATATCTATATAGACACACTTAATACATTTTTCAACAATCTTTAGATTTTATCAAGCTTACGGAGTAGGAACACTTTTTGTATATATGTACCTACGATTAATCGATTTTTTCATGATTTGGAATAAATGTCGGTAGATATGGTTTGACGAGGTGGTGACGATGGTGACGCACGCGACTGGGATTGCACTGCCGTTTTCAGGAAAATGAATCATAAAAATGGTTCGATGTCAGTTAAAATTGGACAGTATCCGGTAACATGAGCTTTGCGCTGCGATTGGGATCGCTGCGGTGATTCTTTGTGTTTTTATACCTTTCCTTTTTCTTGAAAGTGTTTTGAAATGAATTAGTCATTTACAAGCACAAATTAATGATTTCTGTGTGCTTTTGAAAAGATTATTGATCTTTACAAGTTCTGCCAAAAGTAGTAAGATATTTATTTGCTTCCTTTTCTTATCTAAAGTTGACGCTTTACACTATGATGTTAAGTTTACGTAAAGATAATGAAATTACGCTCAGAATCAAAGAAACAAGTGAAAATGTCTTAATTTCGCTGATTAGGACTTTTACAGCTATGAAAAAACCATTTAACATAAATTTGAAGCGTTTTTGCATTAGAGCCGTATGCTTCTGTTAGGGTAACGTCACGTTACGTTTAACGAAGAATAGGTTTTCATATCTGTTGGCTGTTAGAATGAGGTAAGAGGTTGCTTCATCTCAGTTTTGATTTAAAATCACATTACGTTGGTCTTTGCAACTGTCAGACGTAAGTTCAACGTAAAAATTTCTGGGAGGAATGTGGTTGAACTCGTAACGTAGAACCCCAACAGTTTACTGAACTTCGTCAGAGTACTACAGGTTAATAGGAATTTGGCTGATTAGGACAGTTACAGCTATGAAAATATCCCTTAAAACTAAATGCGTTTTTGTATCAAAGCGTTTTGTTTCTGATACGGTTACGTTACGTAAACATTAAGTTAAAGTGAAGTAAGATGCTGCTTTATCTCAGTTTTGATTAAAGGTGACATTACGTTGGTTTTTGCAAATATCAAACGTAAGCTCAAAACAAAAATTTATGATTGAACTCGTAACGTAAAAACACAACAGCTCCTTAACCTTGCCAGAGGCCTACAGGTTTAAATGGGAAATGAATACATTTTTTCACAACGTAGTTTTGCTGACGTTTGGCAGATTAATTCGATGTAACTGAACTCAAAATCGAACCTTTAAGTAACAATAACCTGAACTACGATGAAGTAAAAAATGAAAAGCTGAGCTAATATTTCAACCACCTCTTAGCGAACGGATTATACAAAAGTTCTGATGCTAAGGAAGGGACAAGCCGCGTTTTATTTCCACCAGATTTTTACACCTCCATCGAAACACCTTCGATTTATGCATAACCAAGTACGTACCTATATGTAATAGACATGATTCTGCATCAATGTCAACTTGAACGTCTTCTCTTCTATAAAACTGGTTTCCAGAGGCCATTTAAACAGAACGTCATTAAAACCTGTACTTCAAATGCAAATCATTCTTGTGGTTGTAGAAACTCAATGAATAAATTGAAATTGCTTCTCTTATTGATTTATTGGGTTTTTTTCTAGTTGGTAATCTACCTTGCATGAAGAATAACAAGAACAAGCAATAATTTCTCCTACTAGTTGCCAGTTGTTGTTGCCAACAGTGTTCCATAAAACCTCCTACCATGACAGAGATAAGTTATTTACAACAAACCAAAAAATGTGCCTACTTAAAGAAAGTTTTGTAGGTAGGTACATTAAGTACATAAAGTAAAAGAAGAAAACAATTTTCCCCGACCTCAATTCCGCCTCCCACTGTCCACCCGCCATTCATCAACTCAATAGCAATACACAGCGCCAGCGGCAAGAAAAAAAATCCTATTGTTCGCGCACTTACTGTATGATTGTGATTACTGCGTGTGCATGACTTTCTGACATGCGTCGTACAGTTGAAGTCTTAGAAAAGTAAACCTTGTTGAGTAACCTGTACTCGTACCTCTTAAGCTTTATCTCTCTGAATAAATATTTTAATGTCACTTCCTACTTTGCTCATTAAAATAATTGCGGTAGTTAAAAATGAGCGAACCTTCAGAAAAAATTTCCAAAACTCATCCAGTTACAACAAAACCAAAAACCTCAAAAACAAAAAGTTGCAACGTATAAATAATTGTAAAATAATTTGGTAAAAAAATAAACAATCAAGGGTACTAGGTACCTACCGGTTGGGCAATTGTGTGTTTTTAAAAACCGCTGCACTCCGCTAATGTAGAAAACGCGAGCGAAGAACGAACAACGAAGGAAATCGCACAGAAATAACAAAAAAGAAATTTTATTTTTGTATTTCTGAAGGACTTCCGGCGAACGTTTTGTGGCTGGCGCGTTGCTGTTATGTCGTTGGCTGATGTCGCTGTCACTATCGTTGTTGTTGTTGTTGGTGGTGGAGATGTGGTGTTGGTGGCGGCGTTGCTATTTTGAATTTGCAGCCAGCGGCAGACTTCCGGCGTTAACTGTAGGTAGAGAGGTTATCTGTGCTCTGATTTTCGCTCTATCTATCTCTGTTGTGTGAAATATTGCTGTTGATGCAGATGTGTATCCCTTATGAAATTCAAAATATAATCCACTTGGTGTTTCGTTTTTTATTTCTCTACTTTTTTATGCACTCGACACACTCACTATAATAGAACTTCACTGCATGAAAATCTATTTTCTTTTTTTTTTGCAAGATTGAGATATTTTCTTGGAAGAAAACACAATCTCAAGAGACAATTTGATATTTTTTTTTTTTTTTATATAAATTTTTCTTCCTCTTTTGTTCACAACCGAGTGATTCGCTATGCACTGGAAGACAATGTATTTTTCTATTTTTATTTTGCACAATAGGTAGTAAGGTATCTAACGGATGCGACACAAAGGTAAAGTAATTTCAACTATTTAACACCGGGAGTTCTCGACCGATAAAAACATATGGGATTTCACGTTCACGTCAAAGAATAATTGATGTTGTGTAGCAGTGTATGTATGTTGTAGACGTTGAGGAAAATTTACAAACACGATAGCCGTTGAATGTGCTGTTGACTTGCCGTTCGTATCTTGAATGCGAAACGCTCCACGTGAACTTGAAGTAGGAACTGATGGCCAACAGACAGTTGCGTTTGGTTTTGTTTTCGAATGCAAAATGGCACTGTATCGAACATGCGACTTAGTTTGGGTTTGAGTGGTTGGTTTGATAGCAGTTTGATGATACAGTGTGTTGCAGCATATTTTGTACTGGAAATTGAGCATTTCAATAATATTTTTTTTTTTAATTTTTAGGAAGTTTGAAAGTAAATTTAAAACTCAATGCCAACATAAAATTTTTTGAACATGTTTGACATTCTCGATTGTTGGTTGGTTTCCCATTGTGAACCATGGATCCGTGGTTGTTGTTTAAACCTTCGGGATAGTTTGAGAGAGAAATGAATATTTTTATTAGGAGATTCGGTTGTAGATATAGCTTTGCCCACCACTCCACACTCCACTACACAAGGTGCTTACATATGGAAAGGACTTAATAGACGAGAATGAATGATGTGTAAGCTACCTTATTCATTATCCCGGGAATAAATCTCATAGATTTATATTTATGTTTCTTTATCGTGACGCTTTTTCGTTTCATCGAGTTACCAAAGAAATTTCGCTTCGGAAAATTAATTTATTCCTGCCTCCGTTTCAATCTTCTCTTCCTGGATCAAAGAAAATGATCCACCTAGGCCAAGATGATATAGGGCGTTTTGATGCCTCCATTTTGTCTTTCCTTCTTGAGGCACGTCTGATGGCCTAGATTTTTTGTGCGCAATACCATGGCTTTCATTGAGTGGGTAGTTATTTGAACCAGAAGAACCAGAAAGCAAACTCTCAACAAGGGAATCCTCGCGCCATTAGATAGATTTTTTTTTTTAGATAGATAGGTTCTTTATTTTATATTAAATTACAATATTTTTGTCTTATGAATACGAACATGGCAATTTTGCCGTCTGCCGGACGTCGCCATTATTTTTGTCTGTTAGCTTGAAAATAATTTTGGTTTGTCAAAGTGGGGAATCTTTAATTTCACTAAAAACTGTCATAAATCCATTATTTGCCATCAAAGTGAAAACTGAAAGTAATGAGTAATGACACTTAAAGCCGGCCATTCAAATAATACGCTATGATTAATTTCACCTCCGATACAATTTGAGGGTTTCAAGCAAAGAAGTGTACCAATTGACTCTCTGTCTGAACTATTCTAGATCTTTTTGACAGCTGTCACTTGATTTTTGTTTAGTTTGGTTTGCTTTTTCATCGCCAAAGAATTGAAGCTGTAAGACAACTGGACACTTCGTCATTCGGTAAATTGTCTCGCAACGAATTCGTTGTTGACGATTGTTGAAACAAGCTGGACTATTTTCTGTGCGGTTATGTGAAGTCGGCCTGACGTTTTGGAAGTGGGTTTTTAGGAGAGAGAAAGAAAGAAAGAGAGATAGAGAAAGAGAGAGAGAGAGAGAGAGAGAGAGAGAGAGAGAGAGAGAGAGAGAGAGAGAGAGATAGAGAGAGATAGAGAGAGAGAGAGAGAGAGAGAGAGAGAGAGAGAGAGAGAAAGAGAGAGAGAGAGAGACAGACAGACAAAGATGGACAGAGAGGGACAGAGAGAAGAAGAGAGATAAATAGATAGAGAGAGAGAGAGACCAAATAGTAAGCATTTTGGGGGTTAGGCTAGGTTAGGTTTAGATGGCTGGCAGGAAAACAAACTGACACACTTAGACCAATATTAGGTCCATTGTGATACCATAGAAATTATGCGAGGGAGGACCTCACTTAACAAAACCATTTGGAGGTTTTAATAAAGTGAAGGAGATGCATGGGATCTGTGTTCGCCAGATCGCTTGGATCATCAAGAAAATATTTTCCTATATGCCGTTTTCTTTTAAAAGAGAGTGCAGGACATTGGCAGAGGAGGTGTGGGATTGTCTCCTCCTCCTCCTCATCTAAACAACTTCTGCAGAAGTCATTAAAGGAAACGCCGAGTTTTATGGCGTGTCTTCCTATCAGACAATGTCCGGTAATGAAATTGATGACGGAGCTAACTTGTAATCTGGTTATGGATAGCAAATGTCTTGTGCATTTTGGATCTAGTCCTGGCCATATCCGTTTTGTTGCCACACACGTGGTGATATTGTTCCACCTATAATTTGTTTTATTCATTGCCTCTTGCTTTAGCATAAGTTTACATGTAGCGATTGGTATACCAATATTCAACCCTGGTTGAGATCGGTAGAACGGTTCCTTTTCTGGCGAATTCATCGGTTTTGCAGTTTCCCACGATATCTCTGTGCCGGCAGCCAAATAAGTAGAATATTGAACTGTTCAGCCATCTCCCTAAGAGATAAGCGACAGTCGAGGGCGGTTACTGAGTTCGTAGAAACAGCGCCGAGTGATTTGAGGGCTGCTTGACTATCTGAGAAAATCCGGATATTCGTTGAGGATATCACGTTTTCTTTTAGCCTTGATAGGACTCTTTGATCGCCAGAATTTCCGCTTGGAACACGCTACAATGGTTTGGAAGGCGGAAAGAGAGACTTACGTTCAGTCGGTTTGAGTACACCCCTTCTTCGGTTTTTGAAGCATTTTGGGGGAGGTTCTTGGCTTTAATCCTAGCAGACACCAAACAATGTTTTTCCACGAGTATCATCTTCCGCGGGGAATTGTCAATTCTTGCAATAAAAAATTCATTGCCATGAAAGCGCTTTCTCCACTAGCCGTTCGGAACCGGCAGAAAATTGTAGGTCCCGCCCATTCCCTTACAAGGCATAGTTTAAGGAAAATGCTCTAGCCCTCAGCGCTCCACGATCTGTTGCGCCATCCTACGAATGTATGTACCCACTGTTGGGACGATATCTTCAACGATAGACGACAGATCAACGATCTTTTTAAAAGTTACTTAGGGTCGTCTTCTATTTTATGTGAGATGATGCACGGTGGTTAAGGCTTCCATTTGGATCTAAGTCCTTCTAGTTCTTTGAAGATTGACATTCCTGCTCTTATAGGCAGCCCCACTTTAGAGTGTTTTCTTTAATTTGCGGTTCATTTTATGATCACTCAAGGTAGTGGAGTTTTCTCGCCATCTACGCGTACTCGATAATTAACGTCGTCACCAAAAGTTGCATTACTTTGATCATGGATTTCAGACTTTTCACTCTCAGGCACATTTCCACAGGTATTTAGTCTTTTTATAATTAAACCATTTACCAATGCCTTCTAAAAAACTAAAACGTCAAGTGCTTATTGGGGGTATCCTACATCCGTCCTCGCTTAATAAGGCTCCATCGTCAGTAAATAATAGCTGATGTACTTTGATGTCCTGAACTTTACCTTTGAATAGATAGGTAGTCAATGGGTGTAATAGAAAGTAGGTGACTTAAAACATTTCCTTAGTAAACACCTTCCAATGATGCGGTGACTTTAGTTTTTGACATCCAACCATTGTCATTGCGGCTTAGTACTTATCCCCGACCATCCGCACATATCGCATTGATTAAATTTAAAAGTAATCAACTTGCTCATGCCCACCACAAACCCATTTACGTACTTATATTAACCAAGTCAAAACAATGCTAAGGAATTCACGACATTCAAGGTCAAATAACAAAATTAAATTTTGAGGCTACAATTTCTCAATAATTATAAACAAACGTGCTTGGCACATGCGAACACATGTTGCATGTCTAGCGGAAATTGCGTACACTGTAACTGTGTAACTGTGGTGTCTTCTATTATTTTAAATTTCCGGGAAACCAACTAATTCTGTTTCGGATGAGGTGAACCTTTTTTTTTTTTTGTAAATAGCAAGCGCATTACAATGGCAATGGCAATGGCATCATAATCGCATTTCACAAACTACTTTTTTAAACAACAAATAAACGGACGTATTACTGAGGTGCAGTAAATTTTTAATCCATGAGGTGGAATAAGGCAAATGCAGTCTGTTTGTAGGATATGAATTTAAACAGGACTTTTTTTGGACAAAAACTGTTACTTATAGTATTAGTCCTAAACCTGAAACTTCTGTTTCCTATTTTTTTCTTGTGCTCTAAATGTGATTAACATTCCAGAATGATTATGGAAAGGCGCTTAAGTTAATTCAGTTCTAATAATTCCGAGTGAATTGATTACCGCGAGACACCTGACATTGGAATGCTTTATGATTCATCGCTTGATTTATTACAAGATAGTTTACAATCTGTGCTTTGTGCATTGTGCTATCCGACACTGAATGCATCACTCCTTTGTTGAAATGCTAGACACGAATATTTTTTTAAAAAACGAATCTTTTATATTATTTTATTACATCACTTTCTGTATGTTAATGTGGTTATTGGAATTAGATAACCTCATACTCGTGCGCATTCTGTTGATTGACTGAGTGGGAGAGGGGCATATGTAAACTGAAATTCAAATCATTATTACTCTCAAGATCATGGAAATTTGTAGTTCTTTGAAGAAATGAATAAAGAAACACTTAAATGACACGCCCACAGTGTTAACGACTTGTTCTTGACATTACATTCCATTCAGCTATAAATTAACTAACAAATTAATTAATGCATAGCTTCTATAACAGTCGTGTTGTTATTGAATGCATTGGAGACAAAACAACTTGGAGAGAATTTCAAATAATTTGAAGCATGGCAATCGTAATCAGTTCTTGTTTCTGTGAGAATAACATGAATGAAGAATGTCCATAAACCGAGGTACGCGCTTTCAGAGATTAGAAAATTAGTCAAGCATTTTTCAAGGTCTACTTGACCATCAAGTTGGGAAAATTTGCTTTTCATCGTTTTCGTATAAGCTCAGAGGCTAGTGATTTTTTTATTGGCTAACAAACTATAGGTACTGGAGCATATAAATAAGTTAGGCTTAATTATGTTTAGAGGTGGTACTCGTGGTGTGATGGATAGCATGTCCGCCTGTTAATCCAGAGGTTCGAGTTCGAATCCCAACAGAGACAAAAAAGTTTTTTCCACGGGTATTGCGTTTCGCGAGGAATTGGCAAGTCCTCCGTTAGTATTCACTGCCATGAAAAGCGCTTTCTCGATTAGCCGTTCGGAACCGGCAGAAAATTGTAGGTCCCTTCCATTCCCTCACAAGGCATGGTTGTGAGAAATGCGCTAGACCCAAGGGCTCCTCGCTCTGTTGCGCTACCCTATTTATTTATTTTTAAATTATGTGGAGACTTAGAACTTCAAATTGGTGTAAAATGCGTGTAGGTTGCTTTTCTAAGTTGCGAATCGTGAGAATTTTCTTTATAAAATTGGTTTGAATCGATGCTCAAACAGTTTTCTTTTGCTATGTTTCTTACTCACTTAGGTCGTCATTATAGTTCGGGTGAACCTGAGCCTCAACCAACTTATTTTGCCAACAATTTTGATTTCGGTAGCGCTCTCTCCAGTTTTGGACTCTAAATTGCTTGAGGTCTTCTTTCACTTTATTGTGCAACGTGAGACGGATGTTCATCTTCTGCGATTTCCCTGAAATGTGCTTTTGAAAACCCGTCGAGCTGTAGCGTTGTTGACCCTCCATTCTACATGTTCCAGCCACCGATTTTTCGCGATGCTTATTCTTCTAGCTATGCCCATGTTGCAGTACAGCTTATACAGCTCGTTGTTGAATCTTCTTCTACAGACATTTAGTACTTTTCTCTTGAAACGACCAAGGGTTTCCTCATTTGGTTTCTATAAGGTCCACGCTTCTGTGTTGGAAAGCAGGGGTGGGATGATTAAGGTCCTATAAAGAGTTACCTTGGTTTTTCTCCAGCGGGTTTTTTTTTCTCAATTGCCTTCTTAATCCAAAGAAGCAACGGTTGGCAAGAGTTATTCTCTTTTTGATCCGCACTGATTTTGCTTTTCGTATCTATGGCTCATCCTAGATAAACAAAGTCGTGCACTATCTAGAAGTTATGTCTGTCTTTTGTGACGTATTGTCCAATTCGTCGTTTTGACATCACGTTTCCTCCTTCCCATTATGTCAATATCGTCTAAATCAGCCCAATGGTCAAACATGATTGATGCACTTGAAAGAAGATTCCAAGTTCCAGAGTATCCCTTACGGATGATAAAAGATTATCTCAAAGAACGAGAACTTATCTACCAAACTACTGAAGGAATGATACGAAAAGATATCACACAGCTGGAGCAGAACAGGGAACTATCATTGGCCCAGACCTCTGGAACATCTCCTACGATGACATTCTCTGCATGGAAATGCCCGGAGACTGCTTTCTGGTTGGATACGCTGACGACGTTTGCGGTGATTACTGCAAGGGACACCGAAAGCGCACAGAGAAAGTTGAACCTAGTGATGCGAAGGAAAAATTCTTGGATAGAGGAACATACGTTGTTGCTGGCTACTGAGAAGACTGAAGTAGTACCGAACTTATAAAAAGCAAAAAAAAGCCTTGCGAATAGCGAGCACAACACAAAGAAAATACATACATGAAAAGAAAGCAGAAATCGGCATGGAAGGGGCGAATGCGGAAGCGGAAGCGATCACACAGCAGAAGTGGCAAGAACGCTGGCAGTCGGAAAGCTGAGGACGCTGGACTGCTAGGCTGATCGGAGACATAGGCGAATGGAGTAACCGGAAACACGGTGAAGTGAACTACAACGTCACACAGTTCCCCACCGGACACGGGTATTTCAACGCTTTCCTCTACAAAATTGGAATAAGAAGAAGCCCTTCGTGCCAATACGGAGATTCACTGACAGACGACGCTTATCATACAGTGTTCGAGTGTAGTAGAAGGGAATCTCCTCGTCAGGAAATAAATAGAGTTATCGGAGAGCTTAGCCAGAATAATATCATCCAGGAGATGCTGAGAGATGAGGAGAGTTGGAGGCGAATCAGCCTGTATCTGACGCAGATCCTGAAAACAAAGAAACAAGAAGAGGTAGTTGAGGAACTAGAACCTGATGCCACCTAGACACGGATCCCCCTCGAAAAAATGCGCAAATGGTTTCGAGGGGAAGATCAGCGAGAAACTTTTGGAGTTTTAGTCGGTATGCCAAGCTTAGTACACCTTGGAGAGCCCGACACACGGGGAAGTATGGATACTTCCTTACTTACGTAAAGCATTTCTCCAAAAGTAAAAATAAAAATATCGTCTACGTAATCGAGTAATTGTACAGACTTTCGAGAGATTGTTCCTCATGTGTTGACCTTTGATTTTCGTACAAATCTTTCCAAATATGATGGTAAAGAGAGCTTAATCCTTTTTCTACATCAAAGGTCTCGGTGACCTTGACGGAGTAGCGTAAATTCTCCTAAGTCATCCTGCATAGTAGTACGACTTTTGCAGCGATGCAAACATAAGACACTGCTGGGTACAGCTCGTCTCTGTAAATAATGTCATACGCGGCCTTGGAATCGATAAAAAAGTGTTGTATACCGATATTTGGTCTATTGTGGACTTTTCTGGTCTAAAACCAGAAATTGTTGACGTGGGGTTTCAGCCGCTTACATCTTACAGCCGACAAGATCTTGTAAGCGACGTTAAGGAGGCCTATTCCTCTTAATTGGAGCAATTGTGAGGATCTCCCTTAGATCCCTAGGATCGGGCATTCGATACTAAGGTTCCATATCATTCATTGAATTAGGCATTCTGCCTGACAGCATAATAAGTGTCTTCATGGCCGTTAAACAATCTGCAGAAGTAAAGTAAATAGGGTGCCACAAAGCGAGTAGCCCCAGAGCCTAGCGCCTTTCTCACAACCATGCCTTGTGAAGGAATGTAGGGAACCTACAATTTTCTGCCGGTTCCGAACGGCAAATGGAGAAAAGCGTTTTTCTTGGCAATTTATTTACTAACGGAGGACTTACCAATTCCTCGCAAAAGGCGATATCCGTGGAAAAACATTTTTGCCTCTGTTGGGATTCGAAACCACGAGCCTCTAGGTTAACAGCAGACATGTTAGCCACCAGGCCACGGGTACCAGAAGTGGTCTTTCCAGATCTTCAGAAGCGACTGCAATTCTATTACTATGTTTTCCTGCTGGTTTTTACAGGCTTGAGTTCGGGCTTTGCCACCCTGGCATGATCTTTTTACCTTTTGTTCAGTCTTTCGAAACTAATTCCTATAATAGCATCTCTCAGTTTCGTCAAACAAGGGCTTGCCATGCTGCCTCTCTTTCTTATTGAGAGTCCGAGGTTGTTCCTTCTTTTCTCCTGGAAATTTTCTTTTAACTTTGTTTTCTTTTCAATCAACATTTGTCGTGCTTGTTGTTTGGCTGCTTTTGCCAAGTGAAACCCGGAACATCATAGGCGTTGGCGTTGCTGCTGCTGTTCTTCAATGTTTAATGTTGGTGGCATAGGATTAAAGAAAGTTGGAGTTACATTTTTTGCTATAGGAAAAGGCATGTGATTGTAGCTTTCCGATACCGATTTACTGTGTTAGTTCGAATGGGTCGTGAACAGGATATCCTCATTCGTACCTTGGCTACAGTATTGTAGTGTCCCGAGTCGTTCGGAAAGGTAAGACATCTATAACAATGGTTGTAGGTTACTTGGATTTGGGGATCGCCATGTATCTATAGGATTTCGAGATGCCAGAAACGTATGCTACTAACAATTATATTTAGCCCCGCAGCAACATCGATTAGCCTGAGTACGTTTTTGTAAATTTTTCATGCAGGCTATGCTTTCCGATTGTGTTTGCAAAGATGCCCTCCTTCCCTAGTGTTGCTTTGAAATCGCCAAGGACAATTTGGGTTGGTACAACTAACCAGATTGTGGTTAACATTTTCGGTACAATTTTTTCCCTGCGAATTTAGATTCTAGACAAGTTTTGCAATGGTGCAGACAAAAAATTTAATACACAAATTAAATATGACATACGATGATAGAGAATACGAAAAAAGTGAGTCCTGCATTAAGTCTGTCTGTCTGCCTGTCTGTAAGTCTGTCTGTTAGGCTGTCTGTCCGTATATGGATCTACAGCACTAAATCGATTTTCTTCAAATTTTGCAGTTAGGATCTTTGAGGCAGCCTGCAGAGGGTCTTTCGGAATTGGATCTTTACGTCCTGAAATAACGGTATTTGCCATACAACCTATATGAAGATACTTATTTTTCACGAAACAGCTCTTACGATTTCGATTGAATTTTGTGTGGAGGTTTCATTTTAGGTTGTCTTTCTTCTGATGCAAGTTAGAAAAATTTTTGAAAAAGTCAATAAAAGATACCTCCCATGGTACCGTTTCTTATCAATTTAAATTCCTGAAAGTTTTTTTAATTTTTCAAAAAGTTTTGAATTTTGAAACAATGTCTCTGATTTTCTTTTAATATCAGAACAACTTCTGGCAGAATCTCAAACTTTGCATACTTGACTTTTGAAATAATGTACTATGCTTACAAAAAAAGTGAAAAATAAAAAACCGGTTTTTTAAAAAACTGGTTCAACGATTTTCTATTTTTTCGGTAAAAACTTTTATTTAATAATTTATGTGATTTTAGGGTTTTCATAATCAATATGTAGCTGGCAACTCTGTATGCACCACCAAATATATTATGAAGAGCGTATGCTCTGACTTGCACTCAGCCTTAAAATTTTGAAATTGTAAGGCCGTGTGACCCAGTCCTGTCCATTTTTTCTTAGACATATCAACTTTCCACTTTGCCAATAATTTTCCTCTTTTCAAGATAACCTTTAATTTGTAAAATTTCGTTTCATACTAATGCGAGTGCAGAACTGCAGACACTAAAGCCAAATCCAAATTCATTTCCAATGAATATACTCTAGCACTAGTGACTTAATTTTTGTATCATTTGCAAAACGATCCTGAAGACTCTAAGAGGTAGTTTCATTTTAATGTTTGTCGGCACATAAATTTTCACCCTAAGTCGATCCGGAAACGGAAACAATTTATTTTGACTTACTGAAAACAAGCCGACGAAACTTAATTGGCATTTGCTCTATTTCTTCTCATTTCATTATTCATTCTCGCACAACTAATGATCGCAATTAGTGATCCTAATCTACGAAAGAACTTTGTATATCTACAAAAAGACGTCCTGCCTGAGCCAAAGGATAAAACAGTCGTTCATTTTCTTGTAAAGTAAACCATTTCCTTCAACATCCCTGTAATTAAAAATTCCACATTTAGTGTTCATGAAAAATAAGACTGATTGGCATGTGACCTGAAGATGCGCCCGAAAATCCTAGAAATGGTTTTATCTTGAATTGAAAATCAGCTTTGACTGCTAAGGACCTTTTATGAATGAAAATAGTGAAAAATTGCCAAATTCTCCTCTTGTGAGTGTCACATTTCTGGTAAATTGTATTTCAAGAGAAAACGGACACCACACACGGGATACAGGCATACAGGAGGCTGTTTTCCTATTGAGAGCTGCAACAAATTCTATCATGAGTGCATGAAGACTTTTTAGTAAATTCATAATCAGGATGCGTCGTCGCGTCACATCGTCGGTTGGTTGGTTGGATGGTTGTTTTATCTGAAAGCGTGCAGCTGCCGGGCGTTTTCATAATTGCTCTACCTATCTATTTGTCCAAAGCTGACTGGTGATAAGGAATTTAATTATAGGTCCTCGAAACACTTGACGACGATGCACTACTTATCCTTTGAAGGATTAATGTTGCCGTTTCTCAATTGACGAACATGTATTTTCCAATATGATAGCGCGGGTACACCTTGCAGGTCGATTATCTCCGAACATAAGCAGCTGAACCTTTATCATTGAAATTCAAATTTTCATTTTCATTTCCATAATCCGTTCTGAAATTGCATAGATATTGCAGCTGTGGTTCTTCCAAAACGTTCATAGTCTGACTTCCTGTTTTTGTTTAAACACCCCTACGCAGCACCGGTGATGTGTGGTAATAGAATGCTCTTAAGCTCCTTAAAAGGATTCACTTTCATTCGTCCATGACAATATGCAAACAAAATAAGGAAAGTATTTTATTTTTTTGTCAAACAAACGTTGAATGGATGAGGATTAAGCGTTTTTGAGATGGAAATTCAGATTACTACTCGTAGGTACATGCGCAGCGCATAGATTCCCTGTTCCAAGAGGATGTTTATTTAGGATTAGGTATTTTATTCAAATGCAGTTCTTTTGTATTCGAAAGTATTCCTGAGGTGATTGATAATTTTTTGGCATTCAATCGTGATCGTGAGTCCAACAATAGATTTTGTTTCTTCTTTCAAAATAGCTACCGATGGCAGTCGAAGATAAAGGTGGTGTTTATTTTACATGCAGACTATTATTTTTGTGAAACTGTGTGTTTTTCTTTGATTTGGAAATAAGAAAGTACCTGAGCATTGGACTGATTGTGTTTTCTTTTGGTCCGAGATAATTCATTTATCTTTAAATAAACTTCCTATCGATGGGATGGAAAGTTAGAAATCGGAATTCAAAAAAATGCACGTCCCACACGTTTTTGTAATTAGGCGAGACTCTGTGTTTAGTGTATGTGTGTAAAGACATGTGTTTGCAAATTGGTTTCTTAATTACACAGACGCCGTTGCAGGTATAATAAACGTTTAAAATTAATTGTTTCACAGCATGCTCGGAATAGTTATTGCAAAGTCTCATATCTCATACAATAAAGGTATTCACGTAAATCAGGCGGCTAGTTGCTAAGTGTAAAGCTTAGCGAAATTCATTGGTTATGAAACACCCCCGTTAAAGGTATTTCTTCAAAGTCAATTTGTTGGTTCGGGAGTGAAAAGGTGAAAACGAAATGCTCTTGTTTTCGGTCCAACCAATACGTACCTATCGATGCGGAGCACGAAATAAAAGATCGGACGACAAAGCGACAATAAGGCAGTGGGGACAAGTAGGGATTATACACAAGAATGTCCAAAGTCCAAACCATCGAGCTTATGCGTGACAAACGTTGCAGCCGAAGAAAATCCAACCTTGTGGTCGCTGATTGATTAACGATCGAAAGAAATGAATTTTTTCTTTGAATGATTGGAAAGGTCATTCAGCACAGATATTGGATTTTGGATATTGCTTTTCTTAAGCATAAACAGGGTGTTTTGCATGGGGTACAATAAAAGTTCAGGGCGGATATGTTAGCCCAAAACAAGAAAAAATGGGCACGAATTGGTCGAACTTGCGATTGTGTACTAAGTACAATATCAACGTCTTGAGGCTGAGTACAAGGTTTTAGCATTCGATCTTCATAATATATTTGGCGGTAAAGGGTTGCCAACTGAACATTTACTATGAAAATTTAATAAAATTACATGAAATATTTAAAAAACATAAAATAATTCCAAAGGTTTCTACAACGCCTCTTTTTTGCAGGTGCTAATACATATAAACGCTAAAAATTTAACGAACACTTTTGAAGCAGTTTTTTTTAAGTATTCACTTTTTCAAAAACAAGTTTTTTAAAAATCATGTATAGGTATGCAATTTTTAAGATCTTGCCCTTTGATGTTTTGACAACAAATTTGAAAAAAACAAAGAAGATGTTTTAAAAATATTGAAAAGCTCAAAATTCTTTAAAAAATTAGTAAAAATTTTCTAAATTATAATTTTTAAAAATTTTTAAATTTTAATACATATTTTCATATTCGAAAAATTCGAAAACAACCTATGACTTCACTTTTCAACTCTTTGGTTTGGAACCCCTGCTACAAAAACTCGAGTGTGTGAATCAAAAAAATCAAAGAAAATTTACAAGATATACTAATAAACTAACGAGTTCCGCGTAGAACTGCTCGTAATAACTGTGTTTTCTATGAGCAATTTTATCGTACGAATTATGCTCGGAATTAAGTTATTTTTCCCCAAATAGTGGACAAGCAATAACAAGCTTAAAGCAAAAATTTTAGTCGTTCTGTGATGCTGTCGTGTCAGTAAATCAAAGGATTGGTCGAAGTGTCGAAAATATCGCTGCCGTTTAGGAGTCCGTAGTAAACGATCCAAATCAGTCAATTCCACGACGTCATGTTGGGTGCAACGCATCGACCGCTGCAAATGTGCTCGATGTGACCATATAAACCAAGTTGAGTTCTATTCATAAACGTTTTGATTGTACAAGTCAAAAATAACGTTTTTGAAATATCTCAAATGGTATGGTATTTTAAAAAAAATTGTTAAGTCCATATTGAAGAACCCGATAAAATTTTTTTTTTTCATAACTAAGTTTGTGATTTTTTAATTAATGTTGTTTCACCAAACGCTTTTGTGTATAGTTTTGTAGTTGTGTTTTACAAAGGGAAATCTGTGGGAAATGTTTCTTTCACCAACACAAAATTGAATTTGTAATTTACCAGCTACAAACTTGTAAAAATGAAACTGATTGGTGAAGAAAGAAAATTGATTCAACAAACAGTTTAACGTTTATGTGTAAGTTTTTTAACGAGCTGGTTTTTTTTTTTTTTTTTTGTCGAATGGAAAATGATGGCATAAAATTACAATGAAAACTTAAATCAACAAAATTCAAGAACATATGAAATTAAATTGAATGATAAAAAGCAAAAATTCGAAAGATAGTGAAGCGAACCAATCAAAACCCATGTACGAATGTGAGGGAAGTACTTAAATATAAATTAAACATCTAAAATCAGGTAAAAGGGTTAATTCTAAAAATCTGCATCCTCTTCACTTTCAATACAAAAATACCTTTACTACCAACACATAGCAGAAGCGATAGTAGCTAAAATGATAATATTTTAATAAAAGTGCTTACCGCGTTTCCTCGCAATCTAGAAAGTTTTTCCTATTTTCTTATTTTGTCATCATGTGTGAAATAATAATCGAAAGATATCAAAAAGATCGCAAATATTTTGTTTTGCCAGGAGAATATAGAACGCTAGCGAATTTGACCTGTCCTGCATGATATTTCAAGCGATTAGGATGTTAGCTTTTTAATTGCAGTATAGATATTTTACCTAGATACCGATCGTAGCGCCATCTTTCGGACTGATTTGTGAATCTAAATCATCCAGGCCACCACTTGAATGCATTCACAAAAATAAAGATACATAATCCAGATACCGACTGCAGCGCTATCTGCTAGGCTTATTTGTGAACCTAAAATATCCAGGGCGCCACCCAATGCATACAAAAAATTCAATCAAATCGGTTCAGCCGTTTAGGCGGAGTTTAGTGAAGAATAAATAACATATCTTTAAAGAAGATTAAATATCCTATAAATAGTTCCTAATTGATCATATTTAACATATTCCATGCTATACCAATGTCTAATTGTTAGGACAACAATGATAAATAAGAGAATACATTTTCAAATGGCCGCTTTGGCACACGTAAAAATTCTAGTCCTTTTTTTTTTGTACTCATTAAATGCCTACTGACAAGTGTCAATTACGGAACTTCTTCTGTATTCTAAATATTCAATCTTACAATGCTGGTTAGGCAGAAAACCATATTTAATTATAACATTAAATTTCTGATATTTTCTGAATTCACCATTTTTAATAGCTTTCTTTAATATGTAAATTAATGAAATAACAGTTTGTAAATAGTCAGATAGATTACTAACCTAATTTAACAATAGAACTCACCTGAAGTAAGTAATGAGCATCGCAGTACCGTCAGCAGATATCTCAAGTTACTCACTTCGAAGCTCTTACGATACACGCAACATCTTAATGCACTTTTCTATTGTTAGAAAAATTAAGACATTCGAATTTAGGTACTCGTATACCGCTAGCTTCTGTTATTCAATTTCCGGTAAAATCGGAAGTGTACTTCCAATTGATGTGAAATAATGTTTGATGTTCTTGCTGGAGTTGGAGTCCATTGATCCGCACAAAGATCGGAAATAGTTTCCCCTAATTCATAAATGTACTAAATGCGATTATATTAATGCGGAAGAATGTGATTACATACTTTCAACTGTTCCAAATTCAGACAGAGACTGTGTCTTGGGTCGAAACAAAATTCTCTATAATCTGGCGATCTGTGTCCAAGATGTGTATGAAGGTGCAGCAAACAATTACTCTTGTGACAGATGGTCGATATGTAAGGTCGCTTTAATTCTGAAAACCACATTGAGAACTTTTTTAAATGCCATGCCACTGAAGTTTTTCTGGGTTATTTTTCTTTCGAAAAGATCCAAACAACAAGGCACATAGAATAGAATGGGGATTCCCTATCCACCCGCATATGCCTGTGTGGCGCATTGCTTCGGCAATATATTTCATTGTAATCAAGCAGGTGATTTTAGTGTGTCTGTGTCATGTCATCAGAAATGCACGGGTATATCCATCGCGTTTGAATTCGCATCCGTTTGCTACATGTGTTCTCTCAATAAGGTGTTGTTGTGGGACAATCCTATTCAGATGTTCTCATTTATCTACCTGTTGCTGTGAAGCGGACGAGGACATGCCTCCTTTTGGTAATAGATTCTTTGCATTTCCTTTCGTCCTTCCAAAAAATGATTGTGTATAGTTTTTTTTTCCAAATTGCTTTGTTTTTTTCGAGTCATGACATGTCCTGTGATTGAACAATAAAGAAAAGGAAATTATTCCATTTAATCGGTTTTGTGTATTGGCTGCGTTTCCGTTTTCCCAGATTGTGGGTTTAACAGTAGTAGATGTGTTATATTTGTCGGTAGGCATATTCTAGCAAAAGAGAAAAGAAGGAAAAACCAAGGAAGGGATTTCCGTACAATAATTATCCTTTAAGAAGGACGGATCAGCCGTATGATTTTTAAGACGAAGCATTGGTATCTACTATGGGAAAATAAGTTGAAGGCAGGAAATTAAGTTTAAGGATTGAGTATTTCTGTATCAACACGAAAACAAAGAACTGTATTGCAAAGATAACTCAATGCTGTTAAATCCTTTTTGTGTACTGTGGCATTAAACCTAATCGAGTGGAGAATCTCCATGAGGAGAGTCTCCATGAATGGGAACATGGAACTCAAATGACGATAAAGTTGTGTACAGAACAGATCGCAACAATATCGTAACTGTGGCTGTGTTGTAAATTAATGAAGTACTTACATATCCGTCATCAAAGACGAAGAAGTAAATGAGGCAGTTAAAAACTTCAAAAAAGCAAGGTGATCGAGAAAGATGAGATGACGTGTTTTGGAAAAACACAGGAGCATTCTTATTTCCAAGTTTACCAAGTTTAGAAATGATGACAGATGATCTTATCAGTGGATGAAACCAACTTCCTTCCAACCTCCGGAAAGCAAATATATGACGCTTTACTGTTTGATTGGATATTGGGTAGCCAACTGGAAAAAGCAATACATCTTTTTGATGACCAAGACGAATTTGTCGTGGGTAAGCCAACAAAAAATGCAACCCAAAGTATAAGAACCTTATTGAAAAACACCGAGGTTTTCTGGAGAGCTTCGTGAGCATTATCGCTGATATTGATGAAGGAGTAATGAAAAAGCTAAGATGTCCAACTTGAGTCACCGAAGATTCCCGGTCAGGACCCGGTATCTCAAAACCTATAATTTTTATTGCAGTCCTCGACTTGTATATAAACTGCCAAACACTTTGCATCAATTATTCTTTGTTCAAGATGAAGCTGCCATCAGCGGGGACTTTGTAACCGTCACTTGACTTGTTGAAATTGTGTTCAAAGTTCGGACACGACCCTGAACAGGAAAGAAGAACGATAGACCAAAAAACCTTTGCGGAAGTACCGATACTCCTGCAAAAAGTTTCCCTAAAATATGGAATAGTCCAAAACCGGGAGACTTTTCTACGCGCTCTGGCGTACATCATAGGGGAAAGTTGTAATTCCTGATGCTTAGAACACAATGCTTATATCACAGTCAAAGGAAGTAAAGAAGAGGAAGGAGTTTGTAACGAAGTTACAAATGTACACCCTACCGCCAGCCAATACACATACCAATGTTGTCACTTGATATTTTTCACTAACGCCATAAAACTCACACGCACTAGGTGTAGATTTTAGGCATCCTGAATAATACGAGAAGGGCGAAGTCAGCCCGTGTTGGAAAAGTACCAATCTAGAGTACAGGCTACTTCCACTAGAGGAAAACCAGGGGTACGTAGTGTGCCCAGAGATTCCCAATTTTAGCAAGGTCTCCTTGGAGTACCTAGCACAAATCCCCCACTAGCCTCTTAAAGACTTTCTGGTTTTATCTTGCCGGCTATTAAGCGGTTGATGCCAGTATTTGACTGTGGATGCCAGGATTTGCCTGTTGATGCCAGGATTTGCCTGTTGATGCCAGGGTTTGACTGTTGATGCCAGGCCTTGCCTGTTGATGCCAGTATTTGACTGTTGATTTACCAGCGATTAAAAGCCCGTACTTGATGACCGTTTTGCCAGCATAGGACTAAGGGCCTACCAGCGTTGGAACCACCGATTACCAGAATTAGAGATACAATTTAATAAATATTATATTAGACTAGCTCTAAGACCAATAAAAGGATTGCACCTTCTTCGTAACCGAAGTTTTACGTGTTTTCTTTGGTCGACCCTAGACCCGACGAGCATACCCCAGCTCTAGAAAAAAAATCACATCACAAATTGATTCACTGTTAAGAATTTCAATCAAGATTTTTGTTCAAATGAATCGAATGAAATACTTCTAATAGGACGACACATTTGGTTTTATGAAGCTTAATTTTCGCTTACCCTTCAAAGTATGATTACGATTATTTATCACATGAAAAACAGCAAAAGTTCCTGAGCCTATGTTGATTCAAAATGTTTTAAAAATATATTTATCAAAGTGTAACACACTGTATTTGCTTTCATTTGCAATATTAAGTTGCAATCTTAGAACAACATCTTACACGAAGTGAACTTCAGCTGATTATTCGCAACGTGCATCGCAGACGATGAATAGTTAGATCATCATCATATCAGTTTAGGAATATTTTCAATTTTTCGTTATTTAATACTTCATTAAATATTACGTGATTTGCTTATATAATCACTTACTGTTCTGTCACTGATAGACAGACGATTCAATGTGCTTGGTTATGATTTAAATTTTGTATTAGGAGTGTGTGAAATAATTTGAACGATATGTTTTTGACACAGGCAGTATTTTGAAGTGAAATGTATTTTTCGTCAGGTTCAATGTCAATCTCTTAAGCCGTCCCGCAAGAGTTAGGAGGTTATTGGCTTGGTTCCGATTTGCGAAATTCAAGCTTTCATCTGATCTCGACGTTTCTAAGCGAGCGGCAACACCTCTCTCAAGGATCCATTGTGCTCCCCGGAAAAAAGAGGATGAGAAAGTGGGTGGTGGGGGTGGTAAGTAGCTGAGTATCGGGTTGCTGTCTGGGTTATTTGAGCCCTGAATGTATTTTCGGATGCTGTTCAGTGGGAGGCTAAAGATGTCGCCCAGTTCTAGTGTGGGACAAGCTAGGACACTCACAAGGGAAGTGGAACGATCATTCCTCTAGCTCTTCGTCTTGGCATCCTCATCATTAGCCAGATGTGTTAATGTGGGAACCCAATGAATTGTGACCTGTGAGAATGCCAATCAACAGAGAAAGTTGAAATTCTATTTCTTTGTACTTAAAATATCTAGCCATAGATTTCCGCAAACTCGGCATGTTTGTAAAGATGACCACCACTTTGGATTCTTTTTTTTTTCTTGCTCTAGTGGTTTGAGTGCTGAGGTGTTAGTTTCGCTCCATTCGAGTGCTGAGTGAAATTGTATCAATGAGGAATGCAACTGGATATTTCACTAGAGCATTATTTGTAAGAAATTGGATGAGATTGCTGCAATGTCTGTGAATATGTCAATATTTTTGCTAACCAAATTTTGCATAGCCTGGTGTTTTTCGGCTTCACATATGGCTAGTACTTCTGTTTGGAAGACACTATGAAAGTCAGGGAACTTTATTGACCTAATAATAGGAGAGTTAACTGAGAATATGATCCTACCTCCTCGTCCGTTTTGGAACCGTATGTGAAGACATGGTTTGCTTTTATAATCCTGTTTTCCTCTCAGACTTTTTTTTTATAATTGTTGGGACCACTGGATTGAAATCAGTGTACGGGGGGAGGTGGAGGGGTGTACTGTGTTATATAAAGTCTATATTAGTGTGATTCATAATGGTTCTGTGGCCTGCTATATGTCTGTTTTCCAATGAAAACATTATTTGAGTCGCAGTGCGCTTTTGGCCGCTATTTCCTTAGTGAAAAGGTCTAAGGAAGCTCCAGGGAAGTTTCCAGAGCCGCAAAAGACTTAGATCCGTTTGGATTTTGGAGTTCAGCGCTCTATTGGTTTCGAATACATTCAAAGAATAAGGAAACTTCTATCATCTCCTTTTTGGCTTATGCTGGTTGACTCTCTACTTAAAATTCTCAATGGATCTAAAGTACATGCCCAAGCATATGCGGATGCCATCACCGTGCTGTCTGTTGGATCAAGCCTCCAATCTGTATGCTCAGAGCACAGGCTTCGCTGCATTTGATTAATAGCTGTTGCCATAGAAACGTTCGTTGCGTCAAGATCGAGGCTGCTTTAATCACGAGAAGAAGAAAATTTACTGTTTTGACTCAAATTGCTCTTAAAGGTGTCAACATGCTCTTTTAAAGTATCTTTGACCCGAATGAGTCGAATTGGAAACTACTAAGACTCTGTCAGTCTTCTGCCAATGTGAAAGAGTTTCTGGTAAGGTCTGGGGTCTATGCAACTGAAGGAGTTTTATGGATCTATACATGGCTTAATAAGACCAATCTGTTCATATGCGTCAGCTGTTTGGTGGAGCAAGATCTCACGTTATTGCCTCGTTCGGAAAATTTCAAATAACTATGTGTCTAGGCTATACTGGAGACTTTTTCAGCTCATAATTTTCTGCTGAATCTTCCTCTCCTTGATACCTACATTATGGTATGAGTCATATGGGACCTGGCACAATTTGCAGTGGAGCCTTAAGGATTTCGAAAGCAGCATGTTTTTTGACTCACGTCTAATTGCGTCGAAAATACACGGTCAACTCTCCGTCGGTTCAGGGCTGTTCCACTCTAGAATCTAAAACACGAAAGAATTGTTATCGTATCTTCATAGATGGTTCCTTAACCGATGATGCATCTGGGTCATTCCATTGTGACGGTTATGACATTTTATATGGTTCCTCATATTGTACAGATTAAGCAATAATATAATTTACGCATATATCTCGTTATACAAAAATAACATGCTTATCAATGCTTGTGACGGGTGGGACAGTACTTTTGTGACGGGTGGGACGAGTAACATTTGGCCATACAAGTGTATAAAGTTTTTTTTTGAATTTACTTTAAATCAGCTTTTTAATGAATTATTTAAATGCTACTTAAGTAATCTTTTCATTTCATAAGAATTTATAATGTTCTTTTTTCCAGATATGGGTTTAAATATAAATTATGTTATTTATTTTGTATGCGTTCGGTGTCGATTTCGCTGGAATGACCCATCTGTCGTTGGTGCCTTTGTGGAGAACGATGACATACGACGGCACGCCTCATTAGGCTAATACGAGTCCGTTTTCCAAGCGGAGACGCACGCTATCCAAACTCCTGTAAGCTACGTTACAAAAAATGGCTGGATGGTAAGAATCATTTGTATCTACAGTGACAGCCAAGCTGTACTTAAGGCTCTACTCAACCCTCAAACTACTTCGAAATTGATCCAGCAATACAAGACCTCTCTGAATGTGCTTGCAAGACTAAATTCCGGCATAACTGGATACGAGATCCCTAATGAATTTGCAAGCAAGGACCTCAAACTGTTTTCTCAGGCTATAATTTTAACACACTATGTGAATCGTGTTTAGAAGTTGATGAAACTGAGAAACACTTTCTCTATGACAGTCTTGCATTTCTCGATGAATTGAATGTTTCATCTTCAGTGAAACTTATTTTTTCGTATTTAACTTCAAGGTATTAAGCAGTGGTTGCTAACAATCAACCTTCCTTCCACTAAGCTGCGGTGTTCCCCAGGGATCGATATTGGGACCTCTTCTATTTACAATGTATATAAATGAGCTGCAGTATCTAAGTTTCAATTCATCCTTTCATATGTATGCTGACGTACTGCTTCGATATAGCTGTCCTCTCGGTTTAATCGAAAGTGGGGCATGGGAAATAAACGAAGATTTAAATAAGATCCAATTGTGGTCACAAACTAATGTCTGATTATTTCTAGAAATGCAGTAGAAACGCATAATTTTCCTGCATTACTGCTCAATAATACTCCTATCTTCCAGTTTGTTGTTGTTGTTCGCAATGAGAACCCTAATAATGCTTAATAATGTTATGCAAACAAAAAAAAAACACAATATCTTTACAACATAATTCAGTTTCCCCGCTCCAACAGAACGTTTGATCTTACTCCTTTACGCTACTCTTACCTTTTTTCTAGTCGATATTTTTTTGTACATGCAATTCGGTTATGGAACTCCTTACCTGTGGGGATAAGGATGATGGGATGTAGCTCTCGGTTCAAGACGAGACTTGGACAATATTTTGCGGCCCCTCGATGATAAACAATTCATAACTTGATTTTGGTATCTTCATGGTTTTATTATCTAATGGAACTTTCTCTCTTTTTTAGTTTCTTATCAAATGTAATTTCCAACTTTCTTTTTTCTTCTTTTTTTTTTTGATTTCTAATCAAATGTAATTTTTTTTACTTATTAGCAATTTTTGTTTTTTTATAAATAGTTTACTAATACTGAATCTTGCACTAGCTTAAAAGATGTTGTATCTTATTGTGTAAGAAATAGCTATAAATAAATAAATAAATAAAACCTCCGAAAGAAACAATGTTCCGAAGTTGATCAAAGCCAAGCGACTCGCTCCAAAGGACTAGGCATGAATTTTGGCAGGATGAAATTTTTTTTCAAAACTTAGATTAGTCATTAACTGAAAAATATCGCAAGTGGGTTAATATTTTTTGAACCACATGGCTGTATGCGAAATATATGCAAACTACATAAGAACCTTCAAAATGCTTTTTTTTTTCAAAACAAACGTTTTTAGCAGCAAAGTTTAAGCTTGGAGGAACTGGGAAAGATATAAAAAATCAAAGTTCTCATTAAATAATCGTTAGTTCTTTATTAAAATGCAAAGAGTTGTGGTAATGTTAAACAACACTCTTCAGAAGTTATGACTTTTTTCTCAAACTTATTTATGACAACCATAAAAAACGACATAAAGCAATAAAAACAAAACATTGAAATCCGCACAAGATATAACTTCATAAAGAAAACAAATGTATTCTCTCGCCCATGCCGGACGTCCATCCTCTCCATTGTGTCAAACAACAAACCTTATTGTTGTCGGCACTGTACAAAGCCAACTTCTAAGTCACACATTGTAAATTCACTTGCGATCCTTTCCAAACAGGAATTTAATTGCCATCACGTTGTGAATAATATGTGAATGTTTGAACTGTGTTTCCTTATTTCTGTGTTCTAGGATTTCTTCGGATGCAAAAAAAAAGAAAGAAAAGGAAATGAAATCCTTTCTAGAAGCTAATACCAGTGTTCGGATCACGTACATATTTTGAGGATTTCTTGACAGCAGCGGTTATTTTCTCACTTGCTGTGTTTGCCCATACAGCGTGTAAATTTTCTTTTCATACAAATTTTTCAAATTCAGGAATTCGGTTATTTCTTTTTTGTTTGGTTTCGATTCTTTATGTCCGGGGAATTATTATAAATGTCATGTGGTGCGCATGATGATGAATACAACTAACATGTTCGATTGATCCCAAACTGTTTCCCGTTTCAGCAAATGTGCAGTAAGAAATGAGAAAAATCGAAATGCAAGGACGAACAATGTAACCAGAGGGTAGATTCAAATATTTGCTTTCGCAACTGGAGGCAGAGGCTGAGGCTGAAACTGAGGCCATTGGATGTGTATTGTAAAGCATAGCTGATGAATAGAATTGCCTACCATTGACTCCTTTGTGCAATAAGTTGACTGACTTCCTCCTGCTAGCTTAAGTGTAAATTATCATTGTGGAAAAAGCAGTGAACAGTGAAGTGAGTAAACATAAGGGTATTTCATATTTGTGTATGCTGCACCCAACCCGCTTTGTGTATGGTGTGGCAAACGGATGTGGCTTTTGTTTAATCAGCTCTCGGATAGGTAGGTAGTATGTAGGTACATATGTCGTTTTGTAGCACGCTCAATTAGCAAATAGAGCTAAAGGACAAATGGCAGATTATTTGCTTTTATTAAAAGGAATTTCATCGAAGTGGCAGTTGAATAATGTTCAATGGCTTTGAGTTGTTTCGATGCACGCACAAAATTTACAAGCACAACGTTTAACTGGAAGAGAATTGAAATCCTAGCAATTTGCATGATATTGTGTTTATTGTTGATATTCTGTGAACTGCGATTCAGTTAAAACACAAAATATTTTCATGGGATTTTTTCAAATAACAACTGAATAAATTTATCAGAAAGCTCTGCCGTAGTTCATAAACCAAATCTCTAAAATTGTTAATCACGTGTATTTGGAGTCATGTTGAGCAGAAACGTTGTTGAGAGGATAGTCATGCAGAGGTTTTGAAAATGACGACTCTTCCCAGTGTCGGACAATTGTGAACCATATCAAAATTTCTTCGACAAAGCTTGCCATCAGCTTCTTTGTTTAAAAAGAAACATTCGAAAACTTTGTTTTGAGCCAGATTGCACGGTTGGGTTCCGGAGTATCTATTTAATTGGAAGAAAGTGTCCCCGTGATTGACAGAAAAGCGTAGATTGTGAGATAGCTCCCTTGGCGTGCGAATAGCTACATTTTTGCTCATGTACCTGCGTCACTTCGTCAGTGACTATAATAGTCACGTTATAAATTAACTTGCGAATTCCAACACGGCTCAACTAATATCCCTGGTTTGATTCACTCCCTGAGTTTTGCATTTTAAAGGTGAGATGTTTGCCTTTATCTTTCACAATAATCATAACGACAGGATGAGACTACAACACATAAGCTGTAAATTGCATTCAAAATCGCCAGTTCAAAACACTTAAGTTTTATATTTATAAAGGATCTTCCAACCCAAAGAAATTTTGAAGTAGCCGCAGCGGTAGAAACGCTGTTACAGGATTTTTGTCGTCGCGACAATTGCAAATGCATGAAAATACGGCCTCATTCTTTTCGTGTCAGTTTTCTTTTATACACGGTGGGCCAAAGAAGTCATCCGATGCTGAATGCTGTTTGGCTCTCTTTTTTTCCATAAATGAAAAACTTCGCCCGATTTGCGCCGCACCGTCACAATTGATTGTCATACGGGCTCGTTTTATGGCATTTTTCATCACTTCGGCAAGAACTTTGTGCGACAGATTCTCGCACTCGTATCGAATGTTGTCCTTGAGGGCTTCCATAGTCTCGGGCTTGTTCACACGGGACTTCAAAAAATCCTGCAAAAAAGTCTGGAACGCTTAAATTGGGTGATCTTCCTTACTTACTTAGGTGGGCATTACAGTTCGGGGTGAACCTGGGCCTCAACCAACATCCTTCGATAACGACTTCTATTTCGGGCGAGCTCTCTCCAGTTTCGCACTCCAAGTCGGTTGAGGTCATCCTCCACTTGATTGCGCCTAGGGTTACCATTTCAGAAAAAGACAAAATGGGGACTTTGAATTTTGCTAATCGGGACAGTTGAGTTTTAGGGGGACAAAATTTAAAAAAATCCACTTTTTTAAATTTTGAAATAAATAAAAAACAACTTAATTTTTATTATACCTTTGGTTTTAATTAAAAAATAAATAGCTTACAAATTATATTTTTCTCCAGATTTTATTTTTTGTAACAAACTGTCATTTCCATATATAAATTTGTAAAAGTCATTCCAACTCAATTTGTAGTTATAGTATATGTGACCAAAAACATTAAAATATGACAAAAACATATCTTTCTAAATAAAATTTAGAATAAAGCGGGCAGAGTGACAGAAAGAAAACAACTTTTGCAGTTGAAGTTGGATACGGTTCGTTGAATGGTATAAAATGAATGTATACAGTTGTAGGGAAATTCAAAGTTATGATGGAAGTATCCACAGAACTACTTAAGAAAACAATTAGAACAGAAAATTCCATATTTAAGAACGCAGTTTTTTAATAAAAAGGTGAAAAATTAAGGATGTGTAAAGAAGGGGGACATTTGCGTCCCCTTTAATCATTTTCTGTTTTGGGGGACTAGTTTCTTGTTGAGATGAAAATGAAGGACTGTCCCCCTAAAAGGGGGACGAATGGTAACCCTAATTGCGCCACCTAAGACGAGGTCTTCCCCTTCCTCGATTTCCCTGCAATGTGCTTTCGAACACCCGACGAGCCGGAGCGTTTGGGTCCATCCGCTCAACATGGCCCAACCATCGTAGCCTCGCGATGCGTACTCTTCTGGTTATGCCCATGTCGCGGTACAGCTCATACAGCTCGTTGTTGTATCTTCTTCTCCACACATTGCCTTCGCATACGGGACCAAAGATCATTCGGAGAATTTTTCTTTCGAAACGACCAAGGGTTTCCTCATCCGCTTTCGATAAGGTCCATGCTTCCGCGCCGTAAAGCAGGACTGGGATGATTAAGGTCTTATATAAGGTTACCTTGGTTTTTCTGGAGAGGGTTTTGTTTCTCAATTGCCTTCTTAACCCAAAGAAGCAACGGTTGGCAAGAGTTATTCTCCGTTTGATCTCCGCACTGATGTTGTTGTCCGTATCTACAGCGGATCCTAGGTAGACGAAGTCCTGTACTACCTCGAAGTTATGTCTGTCTATTGTGACGTTTTGTCCAATTCGTCGATGTTCTGTGTCCTTGTTTGATGACAGCATATACTTTGTTTTGCCCTCATTAACCATCAAACCCATTTTTGCCGCTTCTGTTTCAATACTCGCAAAAGCACCTATGACATCACGCTTTTTTCTTCCCATTACGTCAATATCGTCTGCATAGGCGAGCAATTGTACAGATTTTTGAAAGATTGTTCCTCTGGTGTTGACGTTTGAGTTTCTTACAATCTGTTCAAGTATGATGTTGAAGAAATCGCATGACAGTTTATCGCCTTGCCTAAAACCTTTTTCGACATTGAAGGTCTCGGTGAGTTCTTTACCGACCTTGACGGAGCAGCGTGAATTCTCCAAAGTCATCCTGCATAGTCGTACGAGCTTTGCAGGGATGCCGAAACTAGACATGGCTCTGTACAGCTCGTCTCTGTAGATACTGTCATACGCGGCCTTGAAATCGATAAAGAGGTGGTGAATATCGATATTATGTTCTCGGGTTTTTTCCAAGATCTGCCGTAATGTGAAAATTTGGTCTATTGTGGACTTCTCTGGTCTAAAACCACATTGATAAGGACCTATCAAGTTGTTGACGTGGGGTTTCAGACGTTCACATATTACAGCAGACAAGATCTTATAAGCGACGTTAAGGAGGCTTATCCCTCTATAATTGGCGCAGTTGTGAGGGTCTCCTTTCTTTAGGATCGGGCATACGATACTGAGGTTCCATTCATCAGGCATGCTTTCTTTCGACCATATCATGCACATCAGCTGGTGCAAGCTCCTTTCCAACTGATCTCCAGCTGCCTTGAAAAGTTCGGCATCAAGGCCATCTGCACCTGCAGTCCTATTTGATTTAAGTTTGCATATAGCAAGCTTAACTTCTTCTAGGTCGGGAGGACGGCATTCTTGATCATCGTCCAGGCTGAATGGGGCAATCTGCCTGACAGCGGAATTTGTGTCCTCATCGCCGTTAAGCAGTCTGCAGAAATGATCTTTCCAGATCCTCAGTAGCGACTGTGACTCTACAACTATGTTTCCCTGCTGGTCTTTACAGGCTTGAGTTCGGGACTTGCCACCCTGGCAGGATCTTTTTACCTTTTGGTAAAACTTCCGAGTCTCGTTCCTGTCATGGCACCTCTCTATTTCCTCAAACGAGCGCTTCTCATGCTGCTTCTTTTTCTTTTTGAGAAGTCGGTGTTCTTCCCTTCTTCTCTCCTTGTAAATCTCGTTATACCGATCGTGAGCAGCCCTCGTTCGTGTTTGCAAAAGCATTTGTCGTGCTCTTTGCTTGGCTGCATTTGCCTGCCTACATTCTTCATCGAACCATGGGTTTCGTTTTGGTGGCCGAGTGAAACCCAGAACCTCAGAGGCAGCGGTTCTGATGGCTTCTTGGCATTGCTGCCACTGGTCTTCGATGTTTAATGCTGGCGGCACGGGATTCAAGGATAATTGAAGGGACACTCGATTGGAAAAGGCATTAGCAATCTCTTGCGATTGTAGCTTTCCGACGTCATATCTCTTCACAGCGTTAGTTCGTGCTGGTCGTGAACAAGATATCCTCATTCGTACCTTGGCTACAACAAGGTAGTGGTCCGAGTCAAAGTTGGCCCCTCGGAAAGTTCGGACATCTAGCACACTGGAAGAGTGCCTTGCGTCGATCGCAACATGGTCAATTTGGTTGACGGTTAATTGATCTGGGGACCGCCATGTGCCTTTATGAATTTTGAGATGCGGGAAGCGTGTACTACTTACAACAAGATTTAGCCCCGCAGCAAAATCGATAAGCCTCAATCCGTTTTCGGAGGTTTTGTCATGGAGGCTATGCTTACCGATTGTATTTCCAGAGATGTCCTCTTTCCCTAGTTTTGCGTTGAAATCGCCAAGAACGATTTTCACGTCGTATCTAGGGCATTGCTCATATGTTTCTTCGAGGAGCTCGTAGAAACAGTCTTTGGAATCGTCGTCTTTCTCTTCTGTGGGGGCGTGGGCGCATATAAGGCTAATGTTGGCGAATTTAGCCCTGATGCGGATGGTCATTATACGCTCATTGACTGGATTTTGGCTAATCACCTTATCCCTGAGTCTACCTCTAACGACAAATCCGCACCCAAATAAACGCTTTTTCTGTTGTCTGTAGCAGTCGCCATAGTATATGTCACAGTTTTTCATCTTCTTTATGCCCGGTCCATTCCATCGCACTTCTTGGATGGCGGTTATGTCTGCTTTGCAGCAGTCCAGGGCGTCCGCTAATTCTCCAGCTGCACCTTCTCCGTTAAGAGATCTTACGTTCCAGGTGCAGATCCGGAGGTCGTTGTCCTTTTTTCGTTTGCATGGGTCGTCAACTTTGAAATCATTATCGTTATCCGAGGCTGTTGATTGTTTCGGAACTATATCTTTTTTACGTGGTTGGGTAGTTACCCCTACGCACAACCCCCAACCTGGAGGGCCAGGTCCTTTTGGATCCCTTCGGACACAAAGGGCTGGAGTATCCAGAGTCAGTACCCTGCTGCAGGGGTGTGAGTGCTGCCGTTGGCTCACCAGGAGCTCGTCCGCCACCATCTCTACTTCAATACCCTGTCCTAGTATTGAAAGACCCCAAAAGACCTTTAAACCAGATATGTTGGAGTAGCTCTTTCAGGGGTTTCTGCTTTTATGGCTGCTGAAGTCCACCGTTGATTCTGTCCTTCGAATTCATCCGCTGGGACATTTACACGAAAGCTCTCGTAGACCACTGAGATTCATGCAGTCAGTCATTGTTCGCAGAGCAATTATAGTGTTGATCGATCACAATTCTTTGTTCCGGATTCCCTTATCTCAACACTCGCACTTACTAGTTTAGCAGGTCAGCTCTGGACGGAGCATCCCAGGTCCCAGTGGATACCGCTTGGAGGTATAGTAAGCACAGTTGACGTGTACTATAAGTTACAGCATCTGGGCGCCGCCAAGTTAGCACCAATCAGAGCCTACCCGAATAGTACAACGCCCATCCATCTGGGTGATCTTCCAGGCCAGTGTAAATTGCCAAAACGAGAGATAAGCGACCCGGGAACGCCGCCTGCAGAATATCGGTTGTGGCTCCCGCAGTGTGTGCCACTGCTGAGTCCTCTTGGAACCATATGTCCTTCTTACCTAATTTTTCTAATTGCGAAAAAACTCGGCCAACATGGCCCTATAGCGCGCGGTCTACTGTTATCGTTTAGACAGCGGAATTCTCGAAAAAATGGCCCGATGACTAGTCCAGCCTCCAGCGTGAACAGCGCACAATGCATCCTGAGCGTTTTACGTTTGCTTGTTTACGTACCCGTTGAAGTGGAAATGAGCCTCACCGCTCATTATGATTTTGGTTGAAAAATCGTCCACTTCTTCCTCAAGATTGAGGATGGCTTTGGCATTAGTTACGCGTTTTTTACAGTCGGCAGCCAGCAGCTGATGCACGGAATGGACTTTATACGGGAAAATGCGCAGGTCTTTGAACAAAATAGGGACGTCCGACTGATGGCTAATTATGTTGCACGGCGTCTCATCGATCTTCCCCGATACAGCTCGTCATCCTCGGTAACAGCGGCGATATTCTCGACAGGACAAGCGCTACGGGGTCGGCTACTCTTGGCTCCCATACTCTTGAAGGTTAGCGGCCAAACGGTTTTACAATCGGTGTCAGATGGCCGGGGATTCAGCGACGGAATTCGCGCTGCGCTAACACCTCAGGCGAATCGTTACTAAAAAAAAAGACAAGATTATTCCGCTTTCTTGGGGAGTGCATCGCTTTATCGCTTGTTCACTTGTATTCTGCAACTGTCTAGTCTACAAATGTCAAAACAGATTTGACATTGGCGGCCATTTGCAAAAATAAAAGCATCTTCCAATAGAGTGATTTCTTTTGGCTCACCTTGTATACCTTACTTAGTTGGGTGGGCATTACAGCTCGTTGTGAATCTGAGCCTCAACTAATATTTTCCGCCAACAATTTCAATTTCAGGTGAGCTTTCTCCAATTTTAGACTCTTAGTCAGTTGAGGTCTTTTTTCAATTGATTGTGCCACCTAAGACGAAGTCTTTTTTTTGATAAGGTCCACGCTTCCGTGTCGTAAAGCATGACTTGGATGATTAAGGTCCTATAAATGGTTAACTTGGTTTTTGTAGAGAGGGTTTTGTTTCTCAATTGCCTTCGTCACCCAAAGAAGCAACGGTTGGCAAGAGTTATTCTCCGTTTGATCTCCGCACTGATGTTGTTATCCGTGTCTAGTGGTTCCTAGGTAGACGAGGTCCTGTACTACCTCGAAATTATGTCTGTCTAATGTGTCATTTTGTCCAATTCGTCGATGTTCTCTGTCCTTGTTAAAATGCAGCATTACTTCGATTCGCCCTCATTAACCATCAAACCCATTTTTGCCGCTTCTCTATCGATGCTCGCAAAAGCTACGATGACATCACTCTGGCTTCTTCCCATTACGACAATATCGTCTACGTAGGCTAGTAATTGTACAGACATTTGAAAGATTGTTCCTCTGGTGTTGACGTTTGAGTTTCTTACAACCTTTTCAAGTATGATGTTGAAGAAATCGCATGACAGTTTGTCGCCTTGCCTAAAGCCTTTTCGACATCAAAGGTCTCGTTGAGTTCTCTACCGACCTTGACGGAGCAGCGTGAATTCTCCGAAGTAATCTTGGATAGTCGTACTAGTTTTGCAGGCATGCCGAAACTAGACATGGCTCTGTACAGCTCGTCTCTGTAAGTACTGTCATACGCGGCCTTGAAATCGATAAAGAGTTGGTGAATATCGGTTTTATATTCCCGGGTTTTTTACAAGATCTGCCGTAATGTGAAAATTTGGTCGATTGTGGACTTCTCTGGTCTTAAACCACATTGATAAGGGCCTATCAAGTTGTTGACGTGGGGTTTTAGATGTTTACATATTGCAGCAGACAAGATCTAATAGGCGACGTTTAGGAGGCTTATTCCTCTTAATTGGAGCAATTGTGAGGATGTCTCTTTTTTGGGTCGGGCATACGATACTGAGGTTCCATTCATCGGGCATGCTTTCTTCCGGCCATATCATGCAGATGCATGCTGCTTTTCAGCTGATCTCGTGCAACCTGAAAAGTTCGTCATAAAGGCCATCTGCACCTGAAGTCTTATTTGATTTAAGTTTGCATATGGCAAGGTTAACTTCTTTTAGGTCGGGAGGACGGCATTCTCGATCATCTTCCAAGTTTCGTTCGGTTCCCCTTTGGAAAAATTATAAAATTTTGAGAACAAGTGACACAACCTTAAGTTATTTTAATAGTGAACCTTTCTCTCTCTTGTGTTAACAATTTAATACCAACTACCTATGTGCAATTTATTCTTATAACTTTTTCTTGAATTTAAGTTATGTTTTCTTAAAAAGCTCCTCCTACCTAAATGGAGTAGAAAAAAACGCATTTTTTTCTTATGATGCATCTCAGAATAATTTCCTAAAGCATTGACGCCGAGATCGGAAACACGCTGTTTATTATTTCAGATAAAAACTGCAGATGTATTTTAATAGAGCCCATCTATATCAATAAACGATAACTTTTCCGCCTCGTAGCAGAAAAAATCCCATATATCTTAAAGGATGACCTTTAACGTTACCCTCATTACAAACTATTACTGGACGTTATTCCATTTTCCATTATGTTTTAGTGAGAGATCTCCCCAAAATTTGTTTTTACCCTTTTCATGTGTATCTCGCATTATGATCATTAATTAATTTCCATTGCCCTTGATAAAAATAATTTCGGATCGAGCTGATAGGCAATGCGATAGCTGTTCAACACATTATGGAGTTTTGTACATCACCATTATTCATTAAACAGTCATCGCATGGGAAATTAATTAAAAAAATAAATAAATATTTCTACGATGGAGAACTTTTTTGTTGGAGGAAGTACAGGAAGATACCACCATCTGCAGAAGTGAAGAGTATGATAAATTGTTGGAACTGTCATTGACGATGAAATATAAATTTCACCAAGTCACGAAATGGAAATTGAAAGGAGAATAATGAAAATGAGTAGCATGATTTATCTTTTTCTTCGAATCAAGACAATAATCTGGAAACTTAGAGTGGAATAACCAAGAAGGAGTGCTTGGGCAAAAGCTTTATCGAAAATTTTCTAATCCATCATTGACTTTCAGTATTCAAAAGCCATGAAAAAATCAACTGAAGGCTTCCCGGATTAACTATAGGGAGTGGCCTGAAAGTGTCTTAAGTTGCAAATTTCGTAAGAGATTGTTAAACTAAGAAAGGGACACAAATAACAAAAGGACTAAGTGTGGGAGATACGCGGGTCCAACTCGATTAGTAAACAGAAAGTGCAATTTTGCAAACATCGAATAGGACGAGCTTATTATCCTGGTTCCGTATTACCGCACACGCTATCGAGTAATACGTGACGGAATTATATGCGTTTGATATTACTACTTAAACAGACTATACCACACCTAAACTCGAATTTGTCCATTTTTATATTGGTCGGTTAAAAAACAAACATTTCGCTTCGTTTTACAGATCATTGTAGCGTGTTCCAAGCGAAGGTGATGGCAATCAGCGAAGCTCTGTCTTGGCTAAGAGAAAACATGATATCCAAAAGGGATATGTGTATCTTCTCAGACAGTCAGGTGGCCATCAAATCCCTGGCGTTAAATTCCTTCAACTCTATTCTAGCCTGGCGATCATCTATCAGGGAAATGTCAGAGCAGTTTAACATTCACCTGTGCTGGGTGCCGGGGAAAACGGAACACTTCTGCCCTTCTCACCGATAACGGATAGTATCGGCATACCAATCGCTACATACGAATACAAAATTTTGCTCAGGCAGGACGCATACAAGAAAACTTATCAGAGATGGTCTAGCAGTTTAACGTATAACACAACGAAACAAATCTGTCCTGAGCTAAATCTTAAGAGGTCGAACGGCTTGATCTCTCTCAACAGAAAACACGTTAGTGCGAAGATAGGTGTCATTACAGGACACTGTCTTATTGAGATATGCCGCAAGGCTAGGAGTCGCCTCAAACGATATTTGCAGAGGCTATAGGGATTAAGAAGGAGGAAGCTATTCTCCACCTTCTCGTTCATACCCCGCTTTCGTTCACAAACGTAGGATATACCTAGGTTTATGTTTTTTAATGACTTACTCACACCGATGCCCTGCTTCTCTCCCGCTTCATTTTAAGCTCAAAGTGGTTCCATTAGGATAAGGATACGTTAGATCCATTGAGGTATCACATTAGGCTAAACGGGCCTAAGTGTGTTAGCCGAGCTAACAGCCACTTTAACTCAACCTAACCTAACATTAGTCCCAATTTCGAAAGAATAGTTCCCCTCACTCACTCGATCACTGATACGGTAATTCGACACTTGCTTGGATTTGATCAGGATCTCAAAGTTTTCTTTTTAGCTAAAAGCTAAACATAGTTTTGAAGGGGTTTTACAGTCAATCAACTTATCATAAAACAATTTTGTCTGTAGTTCAAATCTGAGTGAGACGTCCTTAAGCCAGTTTGCAACAAACAAAGACAACCAGGACAACGGTTAGTGTAAAATCAAAAACTGTGATTCTCTACATTGGGCTTTCTAGATGTATTTGAAATAGGTGTTATATACTACCTTACCTACCTCGATAATTCGATATCTCTTAACTGCAACTGGCAATGGCAACTGACTACAGCTCTCATTCCTCTCCATTCTCATTAACAGCTAAACAAACAATTGCGAACCAGATAAGTATCCTTGCCAAGCAGATGAATACTTTTCCAAAACAAATGTTTCTCCAGTTATAACTTCAAAATAAATGGAATGACCCTTTTCGATTGAAAAGATATTTACTAAACATGAAACAAGCACACCCCCATCAACTGTCCCTGTGGTATCGAATTTCAAGAACACACACCGTCACAGCATACAGTCACCATCATCCCTTCAATTTGAAACTAAAATAAAAAACATTCAATTTTCATAACGAAAATAGAATTTATTTTATGGAATTTTTGAGGGTGGCTAGTGACGGCCGGCGAGCCGCGCATAATGCTATACCTACATTCTGCTTTAGGGTAGTATTTAGTGTCCTTGTTTGCCCAAAGTAAGATTGCTGCATTGACTTACGCCAAACCTTACCCGTGTCATTGAAAGCATGACAAACACGGGCGTGTGCCGGATGTTATTTTTGACGAATTAAACGCGACCTAAATGACGACTCTTCTCTTATCCTGTTAATCAACATAGGAGCGCATTTGAAGGGAGATATTTGTACACACACACACAAATGCACACCCGCACGTATTGAAATTATCATTTCAGTTAGATGTGTGCCATGACCTCTGAGTTTCCCGTCCTGGTTTCGACGAGTTCAATGACTCAGACGTCATATGGATATGACAATGTGCGTCAGAAACAGTCCATTTTGCTTTTGAGGTTTTTAAACGTTGTCTTGTCGTTGTCACTCCCAATTGCAGTTCGATATCTAATTTGGGAGTTGTGCGTAGCTATATTTATTATTTGAATTAATTTTTTCGTACCTAGTAATAAATTTTATTTTGGGGTTACGTGGAGTTTTTATTGACTCATGACCGATAAGGTTGTTTTTTTGTTTCTGAGGGTATGTGTATATTGGCTTATTGAGTGATATTAGGTATAACGGAAGATAGGGGAGGAAGACCCATTTACTGGCTTTAGCGTTTCGGGGGATGTATTACAATATTTACATATTTAACTATTTCATTGCGCCAAAAAACGTAGGCGTTAGCTTATCTCCCCCTCTTCAACACAAAAAAGTGTCATATGGTAGCAAGAAAGGGTTGACATATTTTTGCTACCCACGATGTAAGAAGTGAATTGAATGAAAAAAGATTCTTCCTTGACTATTAACGTTTAATTTAAGCATATTATAAACAAAAATTCAACAACAAAAAATAAAAACATATAGATACATAAATCGATAAGAAAGAAGGGTTGACACATTCAGTGCCGTAACTAGCCTTTTATGCGCCCTGTGCGAGCTTACAAAACTGAAAAATGCTCTAACCAGGTGCTGAAAATAAAATGGACAAACTTGCATACAAATAAATCTATCTATTTATTGTATACCAAAATATATAAGTACCTACTTAGTACTTTTCTTTAACATAGAAATTGTTTATTCAAAAATATTTGATCAAATACAGAAATGAACCAAAGTACTCGATCTTATCCCCAGGCTGTCCTTACTTTAAGATTATGTACTTAAAGATTTACTTTCCGCACTTTTCTCATTACGAAGTCCTTTATTACATTTTCATATGACAGGAGCTGTGCTATGTCGCGTTCAATCAACAAAATTGGTAGCCCAGACAATCTTTCTTCACCCAACGTCGAGCGCAGATACGTTTTTATTAATTCGAGCTTACTGAATGATCTCTCGCAAGAAGCTACAGTCACTGGCTTCGTAAAAAATAGCTTAATAGCGACTATTACATTGGGAAACATTTCCTTTAAATCCAGTTCCACTATAGCTTTGAGCAGGCCCATACTTGACTGACATTCACGGCGCAGGGGCATAAGACCCAGGGAACTTACCCCCAATCAAAAAAATTGGGCTTTGTGACCCACCAGAGTGGGCTTTAATTTAATCGAATTTTCTAAAACTTTATTTGCATATGTAAGTACATATAAATGTATGTTTCTGTTTGTTTTTAAATCTTAAAATCAAATTCTATTTGTTTATAGTATAAAATTTTTTATGGCTATAATTTTATTATTTTGTTTTCTCCGATAGTTTTTTTGTGAAATTAGAAAAGATAATATTCTAGTTGTTTCCAATTCAATACAATTTGACTTTCTTGAAAATTTTAATATGAGACTCTATATCTGTTTACCTATAATTAAAACTGTATACGTTATATTCGGAGACCATTTGTAACCAATGATTAATTTTCGAATTCGATTGTTTTTATTTGTATTGAAATCTTTATTTTGTTATGTTTTTGACTTTTTGTTTTCTTTTCTTGTTTTCAATGAATTTCAAAAATCGTACGTTGTCTTATGTTTTCTGCGAAGCTTTTGCTCCTTTTTCCAAATATTTGGGGTTTGAGACCCACATCGTGCAAATGGAAAAGGGCTTTATGACCCACCCAAGCGGGTAACAATCCCCAACTACAATTTGGGCCTTATGACCCACTCTAGTGGGGCATAAAGCCCAATTTTTTTGATTGGGGCTAAGTTCCCTGAGTCTTATGCCCCTGCGCCGACATTCACATATCACATTTATCAAATAATGTAGTTGCTTCAACTTGACTCTCAAAAGTGTCTATCTCGGACCAAAATTCTGTGGTATTTATATCTGCAGAATATTTGATACTCAAATCAGCTGCATGTTTTTTTAGTTCTTCAACCGAATATGTAGTAATGTGTTTTAAGGTAAAAAAAACCGAAAGAGTTTTGTATGTCGCGTAGTTTTTCGAATAGCCATTTTAATTCAAAAATAATTGTATCCATTGCTTCATTTATCTGAATTTTGAAATGTTGCCGGTGTCTGAACTTTCACTTGAATCGAGTCTTTTTACTCGCTTTCGTCGCTTTTCAGGAATTGTCTTGTCGAAAACAATGTCAAATTTCGCGAATATTTTGTATTTGGCTTGTTAGTCCCTTGATTAGTTCAGAAGCTTTGTCGATAGTCATAGTTTTATACTGTAGAGCTATACATTCACTTTGTCAACTGATTCCAAAATCTTATCCCAAATTTGGAGAGTACCTACATATGAATTTATAACTAATCGGGTCCATTATGCTTTTAGCTGTACAGATTGTTTCCGCATTGTAATCATTGGTAGTTAGAATCTTTGGCACACACCAGATTTGGGGTATTTGCGAGTTCAAAGCTTTGACGGCCCTAGCTTTAGAGGCCCATCTAGTGTTGGCGTGTTTTTTCAAAGAAATATTTAAGTGTTTCATTAAAGTTTCCCATCTGACCGTTGAACTCGAAAAAAACACAAATATTTTCTGGATTATCCAAAAAAATGTGATCATGTTAGGTGTAACACCAGATAAATTCAAAGAATGCGCTGCACACGGTACATAATCAGCATTTTCATTCATTTGTTTTATTTTGGCTTGCGGACTCCGTTATACTTACCGGCCATATTACTACCATTGTCGTAACCTTGGCCACGAAGATCTTGAATATTCTATCCATCAACTTATAATTTCTCTAAAACCTCTTTTGGCAATCCCTCGCCCGTATTGAAAAGTATTTTGCGGCACGAACACCGTCTAAAATTTGTTTTTTAACCTCAGAGGCAAGAATATCTACAAGCTCGTTTTGAATATAAGGCGTAAAATTGAAATATTTCCTTTATGAAGCGATTTAAAATGCGCTCTAAGTTCAGGGTCGAATTTTGAAATCATATCCGTGGCGCTCAAGAAAACTCCAGATCCTGAATCTACATAATGGTCCTTTCTGCGCCCCTCCAGGGTATGCGCCCTGTGCCTGGGCACGCCTGGCACCGCCCTAGTTACGGCACTGGACACATTGTTTAATGATGAAAACTACCATCTTTTTCCTTTCACATCTTCCTCATTGGACTATGAGCAGTCACCGTATCCACATCAATACCCTGAATTACACAGTAGCTAATACAATAATTCATTACCTTTTTGCCTAAATTCTTTTTAAGGTGAAATCGAAGAGAGCGTCTTATTTGATTTAATTGCTATATTCGGCTTCAACTGAGTTCGATTATTATCATTTCACTTTTTTTATAGTGTAGTTCCCCTTTGATTGCAAATAATATTTTTTACGGCAATTTGGAATGAAGCTATTAACATTTTGTAACTTGATAAAAACCCATATCGAAAAAATGTTCACTTTTTTAGATATGTAGATTTTTAACTTGTTAACAAAAAATGGCGACAATTGTTCCCGCTCAAATAAAATAGGAGAGAATTCATTAGAAGACACCGATGCACATTGCTTTTGAATTATTGTGAGTCGTAACGTTGGAAAAAACAGAGTCCGGTATTGCGCATTGTGGTAGTGCGACTAAAATACGAATCTCTGTTCTACGTCCGAAGTTGCGTTCGAGGTAGAACTCATGAGCATTCCCAGCGAGGCGGGTTTTGCGGTTAAATTGTTTCAGAGGAGGAAAAGGTTAGGTTAGGTTAGGTTAGGTAGAATGGGCTGAAGGTTGGTCTTATTTCAGTCACACTTAGATTCCGTCACAACTTATAGATCCATTGTAGTACCCTGGAGTATTGTATAATTAATTAATAGGGTGGCGCCACAGAGCGAGAAGCCCTCGGGCCTAGTGCGTTTCTCACAACCATGCCTTGTGAGGGAATGGAGGAGACCTATAATTTTCTGCCGGTTCCGAATGGCTAACTGAGAAAGCGCTTTTCATGGCAATGAATTTACTAACGGAGAACTTGCCAATTCTTCGCGAAAGGCGATACCCGTGAAAAAACATTTTTGCCTCTGCTGGGATTCGAACATCGAACCTTTGGGTTAGCAGGTGGATATGCTAACAATCGCGCCACGGGTACCACAAGTATTGTATAACGCCTTAAAAAAACCTATGAGTTTATGGTTGGTCAACATTTTTAACCATTTTGTGGTCTTAATGAAGTTCAACAGGGTGTTTCTTGGAATGTCTGATAATTCTTCTAGTTCATCATTCATTGGATTTTCGTGTTATTTTGTTACCAATGATCTATTTAATTTCACAGGGTGGGACCCTTATTGTTCGGCAAATGAGAGATGAGTCAAGTGCTGAGGCTTTCCTTGCTACTTCGTCCACTTTTTCGTTTCCCGGTATGTCACTGTGACCAGGAACCCAGCAGAGTACAACGTTATACTATATGTCAAGAACCTTTAGTAATTCCACTCTGCAAAGACAGCTTTTACCGCAATCGTTTTAATTCGACGAGAGGCAACCTTAGAAAAGAATGGGAAATTGTCAATAGTTTGTTAAACAAGTCCTCCTCATCTAAAACACCTGTTTTTCTCAATGTTGTTAATTGTTTGATTTCCGAACCTTTTGATGTTGCTAATACTTTTATCTTTTAATGATTTTTATGAAAACATAACTAGTAGCTTACAACCTTTTACTTTTAACTCAGTTTGTTCTCCCTGTCCGTCCTATGCATTATCGTTTGAGCTTCCGCAGAGAAACAGTTTCTTGTTCATTACTCCTGTTTACATGCTAACAGTTATTCGTGATTCGAAAAATTCGAACACCAGTGGAGTTAATGGCCTATCTAGCGTTCTTATAAAGCAAATTTCTTATCTTATAGTACACGTCTGGACTGTTATTTTTAATAATTGTGTTTTTTCAGGAGTATTTCCGGCAGAGCTTAAAACTGCTGATGTAATGCCGCTTCTTAAAAAAGTTCTGCTTTGAATGTTTGAATTTTTAGACCTATCGCAAGGTTTTCGAGAATCTTATGGAAGATAGAGTTGTAAGTTTTTTAAATAAAACAAGTTTTTTTAGTTGCAAGCAATTTTGATTTCGTAAGGATTGATGTACTGAAGATGCGCTCCCAAATAATGTCTTATCTTGACGGTAAAAAGTGTACAGCGGGGTTGTTCATTGATATAACCAAGGCCTTTGACATAGTGAACCATAAAATTTTACTGAAAAAGCTAGAAAAAGCTGGTTTTCGTGAATTTGTTCTGAATTGGTTCGAGGCTTACCTTAAAGATAGAGCACAAAGAGTAAAAATTGGTGAGATAAGGAGTGACCTGAAATTTTTCAACTTGGGAGTACCTAAAGGATCTGTCCTTGGTCCAATCCTATTTCTTGTGTACATAAACTCTCTCTTGGAGCTTGACTTCAAAGATTTGCCAACTGCATTTGCGGATGATGTGGGTTTTTCTTATGGTGCGAATAGTACTCTTGATCTGGTTGCTGATATAAATTGGGATCTGAGTTTATTGAGGGTTTGGTTTGCTGAACACAAATTGATAATCAGCAATAAAACAAAAATAATGTTTTTCAGTTTAACTAAGTCAGTAAATTTGATATTTGGAATCCACTTTCATGCACCGGAATGCCCTAAATTCAAAACTAATAACTGTGTATGCCATATCAGTCTATTTCTTCCACCTTTTATAGGCATCATAAATGTAGTGATAACTGCTTTGAAACTGAGAAAGTTGATGAGTTTAAATATCTACGGCTTTTTATTGACTCTAACATGTGTTTTTCAAAACATATTGATTCCTTATATATGTATTTTCGTTCAAGTCTTCGGCTGTTTTATTACTTGAGAAATGTGTGTTCTGATTTTGTCATGAAACAAATCTACTACGGAATTTTTCATTCCAAATTACAATACGGAATTGTTTGCTGGGGAGGTTCGTATTCAAACAAAATTCAACCTCTTTTAGTGCTGCAGAAGCATATTTTAAGGAAAATGTGCCGTAAAACTGTAAGACATCCTAGTTCCCCTTTGTTCTGTTACCTTAACATCCTTCCAGTTCGTCACCTATATTGTTTTAAAGTGTTGAAGTCGTTCTATATGAAGTCCGGTAATCGTAATTTTCGGCTTATTTCCACTTATAACTTACGTGTTAATCTGTCTAATGTGGTAACTCTTCCTTTGTTCTGCACAACTGCGTTCCGTAATTTTTATTCTATATCTTCTGTTAGATTTTTTAATAAACTTCCACCTTCAATTAGAGCAGTATCGTCTTCTGGACTGTTTCAAAGAGGCGTAAAAGTCTGGCTCTTAAAATTTGACCGTTCAAGTCTAGCTTCAAACTTTTTCTGATGTTCCGATTTAACTTATTATTATTATCGCTAATATTTTCTGTATCATTCTTGTTTTTTTTTTTTTCAAATATAAAATTTCTTATTGTTCTTTTTTGCTTCCAAAATGATGTTTTTTTATTTATTGCTTCCCCACATTAAGCACTTAATTCGTAAAGTCTGAATATTTTTTGAAGTGACATCATCATGCAATATTTACTTAGCTTAAGATTAATTATTGTGATGTAATAATGTATGGAATAAACTTAAACTTAACTTAAACTGGCTAGATTGAATCTTTCTGAATAGAAACCTGCACCTGTTCCAACTTCCATTTTCGAGCAGTCCGTTTAAATTAATATGGATATGGATGATATGTCTCGTTCATATGAGGTGTTTCATTCTCCCGATCCTGTCAATTGGGGAAGCTGGTTGAGAGAGATTTTTTTTTAAGTCCAGGTATGGAGCTTTGTAATTCGTGCGGATATTGTTGTCTGCATATCGTGATAAAATCTGTGCAATCAGAGGAGGAACGCAACTGCAACATTTCGATGATGTTCAAGAGATTCAATCGGTTCTACGATTGCACTATCACCTACCAGTCTTAACGCTCTGTTTTGTTCCCCATATCAAGGAGGTGCAAAGATGTTTAAGGAACACCTGACCAGAAGTGTGAATTTTACTCTAGCTTTGGGCGGATGTAGGCTTTATAAATTGTTGCCAGATCAGAAAGGGTAAAGAATTTCCTGCATCGCCTTAACAAACCTAAGCATTTTGCAGCATTTTTCGCCAATTAAAATATGTGGTTATTTCAAGGAAGTTCATCGTTTACACACATTACACATACCAAGTACTTATACTAGATATATATATGTGTTTTTGAGGGCTATAGGTCAATAAAAGATGATGTTAAGTTTATTTGAAGATTAACGACATTTCGAGCATGGTTATGCTCTTCATCAGGTAACAATATTAAAGAACAATAGATTTTTGTTATACATCTTCAGAAACAAGCTATATACACAATGCGTATGAAAATGAGTTAAAATAACCAAGAATCAATCATACATACCAAGTACTGACAGCTTTTCGGTTTCTTGATACAGGTACCATTCATAGATAATGGCAATGGGCTGGTGTTAAGCTTAAGTAACAAAAGATAAGCTTTGAATTTTACTCGGTTTTTACTACCTCATCATGTAAAAATGCTGTCAAGTACAAAATTCAATGAGCTTAAGCTTATCATACGTAACCGTTGCAGTTCCACATCCGAAGAGCAGAGACGAGGATTTGGAAACAAATATGAAAAACTGAGGGTTCAATTAACAGCTAAACAATTGAGAGGACTAGAAGTTTCAGAAAAGAGATCATTTATGAAAATGAGGAAGAAAGTCGAAGACAAAACGAAAATGAAGAAGAAACTATAGTCGATACCAAAAGCACGTATTTTCGATAAGAGAGCTTAATGCCAAACTCTATATCAAATGGCTTAGAAATATCAAGAGTAATGATCTACTTTCTCCAAAGCAGTGTAAAGAATGGTTCAACTTTTCGGTGAGATATGCCATCAAATCACCAATGTTTTTTAGACAAAGGGGATATACAAGTTGACTCTCTGTACCTACACTGTGACCACAGCTATCATATAGGTCAGTTCCGCAGGCCAGTAAGACCATGTATCCGGAGCCTTGTCTGGTGTCGTATCCCCTGCTTATCGCTATTCGACGCCATATCTACAGCCACACCCTTAGCCGTATTCACTACTGGCTCCATAGCCTTATCCGCAACCATGGTGGCCGCATCCGTAGCTACATCCACAGTCACACCGACAGCTCCATTCGCATCTTCTCCGCAGCAACTGCCGTACCTTAATCTGTAGTAGTATCTGCAGCTGTATCCATAGCCAAAACCACAGTCGTATCCTCAGCCGTATCCCGTATCCATCTTCTCAGCTACATTCCACATCCCCAAGCAGCACTTAAATCAATCGTCAATATTTCCACAATTTTTTAACCGCCCACAACAACTGTGGATCGTCTCTTATGAAGATAACAGAACACTTCATCAATCATCTTTTCTGGGCTGCCAGAGCACAGAATTGCCGAATCCGACTACACTTTAGCTTCGTTTTTAGTGTGTTATAACCGGACGCTGAACTTTACTTACTTACTTACTTAGGTGGGCATTACAGTTCGGGGTGAACCTGGGCCTCAAGCAACATCCTTCTATAACGACTTCGATTTCGGGCGAGCTCTCTCCAGTTTCGCACTCCAAGTCGGTTGAGGTCTTCATCCACTTGATTGCGCCACCTAAGACGAGGTTTCCCCTTCCGCGATTTCCCTGCAATGTGCTTGCGAACACCCGACGAGCCGGAGCGTTTGTGTCCATCCGCTCTACATGGCCCAACCATCGTAGCCTCGCGATGCGTACTCTTCTGGCTATGCCCATGTCGCGGTACAGCTCATACAGCTCGTTGTTGTATCTTCTTCTCCACACATTGTCTTCGCATACGGGACCAAAGATCATTCGGAGAATTTTTCTTTCGAAACGACCAAGGGTTTCCTCATCCGCTTTCGATAAGGTCCATGCTTCCGCGCCGTAAAGCAGGACTGGGATGATTAAGGTCTTATACAAGGTTACCTTGGTTTTTCTGGAGAGGGTTTTGTTTCTCAATTGCCTTCTTAACCCAAAGAAGCAACGGTTGGAAAGAGTTATTCTCCGTTTGATCTCCGCACTGATGTTGTTTTCCGTGTCTATAGCGGATCCTAGGTAGACGAAGTCCTGTACTACCTCGAAGTTATGTCTGTCTATAGTGACGATTTGTCCAATTCGTCAATGTTCTGTGGCCTTGTTTGATGACAGCACATACTTCGTTTTGCCCTCATTAACCATCAAACCCATTTTTGCCCCTTCTGTTTCAATACTCACAAAAGCACCTATGACATCACGCTTCTTTCTTCCCATTACGTCAATATCGTCTGCATAGGCGAGTAATTGTACAGACTTTTGAAAGATTGTTCCTCTGGTGTTGACGTTTGAGTTTCTTACAATCTGTTCAAGTATGATGTTGAAGAAATCGCATGACAGTTTGTCGCCTTGTCTAAAACCTTTTTCGACATCAAAGGTCTCGGTGAGTTCTTTTCCGACCTTGACGGAGCAGCGTGAATTCTCCAAAGTCATCCTGCATAGTCTTACGAGTTTTGCAGGGATGCCGAAACTAGACATGGCTCTGTACAGCTCGTCTCTGTAGATACTGTCATACGCGGCCTTGAAATCGTTAAAGAGATGGTGAATATCGATATTATGTTCTCGGGTTTTTTCCAAGATCTGCCGTAATGTGAAAATTTGGTCTATTGTGGACTTCTCTGGTCTTAAACCACATTGATAAGGACCTAACAAGTTGTTGACGTGGGGTTTCAGACGTTCACATATTACAGCAGACAAGATCTTATAAGCGACATTAAGGAGGCTTATCCCTCTATAATTGGCGCAATTGTGAGGGTCTCCTTTCCTTAGGATCGGGCATACGATACTGAGGTTCCATTCATCGGGCATGCTTTCTTCCGACCATATCATGCAGATCAGCTGGTGCATGCTCCTTTCCAACTGATCTCCAGCTGCCTTGAAAAGTTCGGCATCAAGGCCATCTGCACCTGCAGTCTTATTTGATTTAAGTTGGCATATAGCAAGCTTAACTTCTTCTAGGTCGGGAGGACGACATTCTTGATCATCGTCCAAGCTGAATGGGACAATCTGCCTGACAGCGGAATTTGTGTCCTCATCGCCGTTAAGTAGTCTGCAGAAATGATCTTTCCAGATCCTCAGTAGCGACTGTGACTCTATAACTATGTTTCCCTGCTGGTCTTTACAGGCTTGAGTTCGGGGCTTGCCACCCTGGCAGGATCTTTTTATCTTTTGGTAAAACTTCCGAATCTCATTCTGTCATGGCACCTCTCTATTTCCTCAAACGAGCGCTTCTCATGCTGCTTCTTTTTCTTTTTGAGAATTCGGTGTTCTTCCCTTCTTTTCTCCTTGTAGATCTCGTACCTGATCGTAAGCAGCCCTCGTTCGTGTTAGCATAAGCATTTGTCGTGCTTTTTGTTTGGCTGCATTTGCCCGCCTGCATTCTTCATCGAACCATGGGTTTCGTTTTGGTGGCCGAGTGAAACCCAGAACCTCAGAGGCAGCGGTTCTGATGGCTTCTTGGCATTGCTGCCACTGGTCTTCAATGTTTAATGCTGGCGGCATGGGATTCAAGGATAATTGAAGGGACACTCGATTGGAAAAGGCATTGGCAATCTCTTGCAATTGTAGCTTTCCGACGTCATATCTCTTCACAGCGTTAGTTCGTGCCGGTCGGGAACAAGATATCCTCATTCGTACCTTGGCTACAACAAGGTAGTGGTCCGAGTCAAAGTTGGCCCCTCGGAAAGTTCGGACATCTAGCACACTGGAAGAGTGCCTCGCGTCGATCGCAACATGATCAATTTGGGGATCGCCATGTACTCGTCGGTGAACATATGCCGCTAATCTCAAAGTCCTGTCAAACAACGAAACCGGTGAACATCATTTCTGCACATGCCTCAAATATACAAAGTACAATAATTGGAAGAGCTCTATTTCAACGATCCAAAAGCAACATAGATATTCATAGTCTTCATCGCTTTATAGAAAACTTCTTGAGTGGTATCACATAACAGACTTCGCTTATTGGTCTAGGTGCGTTAGTCGTTTTCCGACAGCCCACCATAATCTAATCTCACTACATCTTTAACTGAAGCCATGACATCACATTCCCTGCCTTACCTGCAGCCACATCCACAGTTGTTTACGCAGCCGTTTCTGCAACAATTCTTGATGTCTTCATTAGGAAGATATAATTTAAAGTCTTTCAAAATCGATTTTCAATACGAATGCAACTTCCAAACCCACAAGAACAAAAACCGTCTTATTTTCACATGCTCAAGGTTCAAATTTTTTGATTTCTGTGTTCAAAAGTTTTGTTTTCTTGAATTAGTAAAACTAAAAAAATAACGACTTTCAGCCTTACAGAAATTTTTTCCTCCATATTAATGTTTGTCAGTTTTGGGGCTGTGGCCGTTCAGTCTATGTAAATTTTCACCGCAAATAGATGTTGAGGAGTACGGAGTAAGCAAGAGTCCTGTGTAAATTATTTTCATCCTACAACACTCATTCGTACCTACAAAACTGTTTCCCGTGCGTCATCAAGATGACGATAAGAATCCTTTCTTTGTTAACCAATTCCCCTAAAAAGATTCCACTTTTTGAAAATTGTTATGAAGAATTAACCTGACATTTCTATAAGCAACATCCCAAAAACTCTATGGCTACAATTTCGTAATCGTAAAAATAAACAGACACTTACATCCCCTCCCCTAATTTCTTCCAAGTCTTTTGAGAAACTTTTTACTTAGAGACGTCTTCTTCATTCATATCTTCCTAATAATCTATTCTACCCTTCCTTCTTGAAAGAAAAGCCCTTGGAAGAACAACGGTCCTTCCGTGGGCTTGGGCCTTGACATTTTCTTATACCAATTCATGCCCATTTCCGTACAAGACACTAAAGTATGTACATAAGCAATTCATTAATTGAACAAAAATAATCTTCCAAATGTAGCACCGGTTGTTTAAAACAAGGATGTATTTCTAGAAAATCGCCGCCATTTCTAAGAATATAAATGACACAATTAGGTTCGTCGAAAAATGTCAATGAAAAAATTTTATTAAAGAAATTGTTTGCGTAGAGGTAAAAAGTCATGAATGAAGCTGTGTTAATGTAGCTCATAATGTTAAAATAGCTCCTCCAAAAAGGATACCTACATTTTCTGCTTTATCATTCTCATGGTTGTCTGCGTCAGTGTTTGGAAATGCCGGCCAAAATTGAGAGATTTGGTACAGAAAGCGGCACCTACGTACATAGATACCTCTTCTGATGGCTGATATCACGCACCAGCTTCAAAGTGTACAATGCGCATGACTCCAATGGAGCATATCGGAAAGAAAGAACTCTCTGCTTCATTCATGAAAAACTGGATTTTTAACCCAGCAAGAACTTTTGCCGAAAGTGGGACGAAGTTGAGCGAAATTTGCCGCGTCAGAGATCAAGGGTATTTTTTATTTCTTACTTTTTTCTATTTCTTAAGTGTCCTTTGTGTCAAAATAGGAGAGTACGTCAGCAAAGCATAAATAAGGAAGGAGATGTACGTCGCCATGACGTCACGTTTGGTTTGGTTTGCATGCGTTTCCGGAAAATTGTAGAGGAGGTGGAGGCTTCATTGAGAACAATGTTTTTCTAATGTTGCGTTTTTGGCGTTTGACGTACATAGGTGATTCAAGGATGGGGGCAATACCAATATTGGGAAGGTATAACAAGAAGAAAAATGTATTCCATTGAGTTACCTTAAAATAATTTATGAGGCTGTCTGAGATCGTGGTGGGAGGTAAGTTAGGTGTGATTAAATTAGCCTCAGCGGAGACAGTTCTGAGAAATCGATAAGAATAAAAATACATGAAATGTTTTTTTAATGGGACTCAGAAGATGTTCCTATTCTTAGTCTTTTGTAGGTACAAGTTCAAAGCCCCGAACTTCTCTTTGCGTGGCCTTTCGCCTGAACGAATTTAGGCTTCTCGTCGTAAATTACGTTGTGTGTCTTGGGAGGGTGGTTCAACAGATAATTTTCTTGGACTTGTAGAAAAACGAGATAGGAGCCTATTAACGAAATAAGACATTACGACAATTGGGAAGAAGACATGTCATGGCCATTTATGCCGTCGTTCTGTTTTTAATGATTGGCAACAATGCATCAAAACATTGCAGCCAGGAGCCGATCCAGGGGATGGAATGGGTGCAATATAAATATATATATAATAATAGTCTGAAGCAAATTGTACGTAGTCGCTACAAAAATTTGGTTGGTTGGTTAAAATCTTAAGCGCAAATTTAAAGTCATTTCAAATCGCCTTACAATGAGCCTCCACCGTAGACCAAAATTCAAAAAAATAAAAAAAACACATGACATTTGAATTTTAGTACTCAAAGTGTTAGTAAGACTTCATTTGGCCAGATATTTCCAAGAAAAAACAGAATTTCTACTCCAGCTAAGCAGACCTCGGCTCTCTCTGTTGATTGGCATTCTCACGAGGCACAACTCGTTGGGTACCCACATGATGAGAATGGGTATTAGCACATCCGACTTATGTAGAGGATGCCAAGATGAGGAGGCAGAGGAAGGATCATTTCACTTCCCCTGTGAGTGTCCTAGCTTGGCCCACACTAGGAAAAACACCCTCGGAGAATACTTCTGCGACGAACTGGGCGACATCTCTAATCTCCCATTGAGCAACGTCCTGGCATTTATTCAGGGCTCCAAATGGTTCAGTAGGGGCTCCCTACCCCAATAAACCAATCACCAACCCAACCCTCTACCTCTCCAATCCTCTTACCTTCTCATCCTATGTTTTTCCGGGGAGCACAATGGATCCTTGAGATCCGAGTGGGGTGCTGCCACTTGCGGCTGCACCCCCCATGCAACCTTATCTAACCTAAGACTTCATTTGTTGGCTTTGACGTTTTCTTATCTTCTGGTGGAGTTGTTTTTTTGTGGATATGTCCACTATGTCCTCTACTATATTTTTTTTAAAAGTCAGTGTTAGCCTCAATATAAACGTTTATAAATTGGACGTATATAGGAAAAGAAAATAGAAAAACTTAATGTTATGTGCCTTAAACTTTTAAATATTACGCCCCGCAACGCCCCCAAAAAGTTTTATACTGCCAGAAAGGTTATTAAATGTACTATCGTATACATACCAGTTTTTTAACGCCATTGATAGATCTCTAGAAATTGTCCCTACGTTTCAAAGTTAGTTTTTGAAAAATTTATACGTACCTAACGATGTACTTGTACATATATGCATAAACCTATATTTTGTACACAAAACACTTTTTGAAAATAGTCTTATTTAAAAAAAATAAACTTAAATTGAATACTTGCATAGATAGTTGTTTCTGTGTTTTGCTAAGTGTTTAATTTTTACAGCTCGTGCTAGTGCTGTGTATACATATTTAGAACAAAAAAATTATATTTCGATAAGTGTAGAAAATAAACTTTTAACAGGATTTTTTCTAGTCCATGGTCCACTAAAGTAAACCGATCTTAAACCCTTTTACCGCACTTATCTCAAGACATTGAGATACATCAAAACTGATGGCAGTTTCGTAATCAGAGAGCCCAAATAATTTTAGGAAAAATAGTTTTTATATGTTATCAAATGAGTAAGTAATTTTGGCCGCCTTTGTTCGAGACTGGAACCACTTTGCGCTAGCTTAAAATGACACTTCACCAATTTTTTTTCGTTTTTAATCAAAAACTGTGCTATTTTTCACGGGATTTTAGGTTCATTCGTTGAACTTTACTTAGGGTTGACCCAGGCTTTCTTGACAACCTTATGAGTTGTAAAAAAAACCTGAGTTTTCCAGTCCTCAAAAAACGCTAAGCCACAATATCACAACACATCCCTGTCACTTAAATAAAAATACACGCCATATGACAGCACTCAACTCGCCACAACAAAACCTAGGGCAAGTTGAATTTGAATATCTTCAGAACGGTTAACTCTATGAAAAAAAATAAATAAAGCTTTTTTGTTGAGCATCCAATTTACTAATAAAATAACTTGTTAGTTTATTTTTACAATGCTCAAACGCCAAGCTACAAAAATAAGAAAAAAATAAAAAAAAATCTATATTATTTAAATGGAAAACTGATAGTTTATAACAGGCACCACTTAATGTTAATAGATTTAGATTAGATTAGATAAGATAGTTTTTATTTATTCAAGTTAATTTTTTATGCATGACATTATGAGGTCTGACCGATCGTACACCATTTACTTACAACATGGTAGATCTTCCCTATGTGGTAGATAATTCAGGTTTATGAAATCACCTCTCAACCTCATCATGACATTGATATAACCTGAACACTGTTTTTATCGTGGAAATAGTTTTTTCCTATCAAATTGTGGTCCAAGCGACTGTACACTGCTCTATGTACCAAAGCTTTTGCTTCTTTTCTGTACTCCAGTAGCTTCAGTTCATCAACTTTCTCCACCTTAATGTTAATATTGAGAGCTCAAATTTTAAGAAGCTTCATTTTATACCTTCCTGAAAGTATTTAGCCTGTTTTTTGTTTAAATTAAAAAAATGCCCAAAAATGACACACCCTAATAAGTAGTCGAGGATAAACAAAAAAAAAAAAATACGTTATGTTGAATTTTCTAACCTGCAAAAACTATATTATCCCAACTTAAAAAAAAAGATCAAACTTCCTCTTGAATACTGTGCGAGAATAGGGACAGATGGATGTGTTGTTCGGCGATCAGAAGATCGAGGGGCAGTCATGGTAATTCATAAAAAAACGAAAAATGCTGTAAGGACTCCATGTTACAATCATAAGCTAAACAACTCCATTTCTCGAAGTTCAAAAGTACCTACCATTCGAGACCTCTTTGCAATGATGAAAGAAGTAACTGTCTTCTTCAAATCTCATCCAAATCAAACATCTGTCCTCATGAGCACCTTGGGGTGGGGTGTCCACTTACATCACTTTGTGAGACGTGGTGGGTAGAACGACATGCAGGTGTATTTCAATTTTCTTCAGATCCCCTTTAAATTGTTGTAACTTTAGAAACGATATCGCAGTGGTGGATCCTAAGCACAGCTGGCAACGCTTCTTTGCTTGTAACATATTTATGTAGTTCACAGTTCACTTTATCACTTTTTTGTTCGAGTGATATGTTGTCTTTAGCACAGTCCTTGAGCAAGTGTCTACAAACTACATCTCTTCACCTAAATATCAGCGTGATGCTGGTGAAGAACACGCTTCCTTTCTTTCAGATCGGCGTGAGATCCCGATTCCCACAACAACTGTCAGCATGCAAGAATTAACCTGATTAGTTGAATGTTGAGTTGAGTATACCACGCCATGATGGACACCAAATTTACCGAGCCAATTTAAGAAACTGATTCAAGAATACTATACAGAATCTCGTTATATGCACCTCTACTTGACTCTGCCTTGACCGATTTGTGTACAAGATTTCAACCCGAGACCTTTGATGCACTTCAACTGGCAATTTCCATCCCAAAAAATACGATCCAATATAAAACTGATGAGTTTGATACCAGGCTTTGTTTGGCATTGTACAGTACACCGTTTTTCTCTTAATCCTTGCAAAACTTCCTCTAACAAATTATCCGGCAGAGTGGTCTTTAACTTCATTGCGACATCTTAAAACTTATCTCTGTCTCCCTCTCGGGAAGAACCTGAGCCTCAAACAACATCTTTCGCACTTTTTGTGAGTTGAGGACCTCTGCCACTTGATTGTCCCACCTAATACGAGGTCTTACCCTCCCGCAACTTCCCCGCAATGTGCTTTCGTAGCTATCGTAGCCTTTCAGTGCGTACTCTTCTACCTATGCCCATGTCGCGGTACAGCTCATACAGATCGTAGTTGAATCGTCTTCTCCGCACATTGTCTTAACATACGGCACCAAAGATCATTCGGAGTATATTTCATTCGAACTTACCAAGGACTTTCTCTTCCGTTTTAGAAAAGGAAGTCCGTACTACTACGCCGTATAACGGGGCTGCAATGATCTTTTTTTTCTCAATTCCCTTCTGAACCCAAAGTAGCAGAGTTTGGGGAGGGTAATTAACCTTCCGTTTGATCTCCTCACTGATGTTGTTTTACGGGTCTATAGAGGGTTCTTGTTAGACGATGTCCTGTACTATCTCGAAGCTTTGTCATTTTATTGTGACGTTTTGTCCAGTTTGCCGATATTCTCGGTTTTTGAGACTTCTGTTTCAAGGCTCGCAAAAGTACCTATGGCATCACACTTCCTTCTTCCCATTACGTCAATATTGTCTGCACAAGCGAGTAATTGCACAGACTTTTGAAACTTATGCATCAGGTCTTGACATTTGCTTGTCTAATGTCACTTTCCATTGGACGAAAAGAACCGCCCAGGAGCGCCCAGAAGCATTCTCAAACCGTTCCATTGGTGCAAAAAGATCGCTTCTCATGATTCTGAGGAGTGACAGCCGCTTCTCGATTTGAAGTGAGAATCGACTCAAGGAGCACTAATACATGTAACTCAAATGTCAAAAAGAAAATTTCCCACAGGAAATATTTTTTATGTGCAATTGGTGTTTCACTCACACAAACCCAATACGTTAAGTTGAGCAAAAACAACTTTAGATGTTCCATTGGTTTTTAAAATGAGTGCTTCCCCGAGTGAAACCAATGGAAAGCGCCATAAAGCATTTTTCGACATCAAAGGTGTCGGTGAGTTCTTTACTGCGTCAAGTCCATCTGAACCTGCAGTCCTACTTGTGGTGAGTCAAGCCCTGAAGCTGATGGTTATTATACGATACCCACACATATTAAGAAGGGAAGCTAGTTTAGAGCGTGAGAAAATGGGCATAATTTATGAATTTTTTGTTACTCAACAAAAGAAATCTGTAAAAGAGGTTTTATAATTAAGATTTTAATATACACTAACAAATTTGTTCGTGTCAATCAAATTCGAAATGGCGGCTGTCCAGCATTTCTTCGAAGGCGCCTCATTTTTTAGACGGCTCCATGGCCGAAGATGTAACCTCCTTAATTTTGGCCCTGGAACACAATCCCGAAAATTTTTAGTTTCTATATAACAACAGCAAGTGACGTACCTACGTAGGATTTTTTTCGATATTTTGTTTTTTTTTTGCGGAATGGTGCACGTTTGAACAAAACATTAAAATTTTCACTATAAAAAATCGACAAAATTGTTGATAGAAAAAATCCTACCTACGTCTCCAGAGAAAGGTATTCGGAATGTACTATCAAAATTTGGTTTAGATCGGTGAAGATTTGCTCCAGTTATGTCTTCGGCTAGTTCAAAAAAAGTGATTTCGAGATAAAAACGCGTTTAGAGGTAGTATAAAATCATACTAACCTGTAATGTGCGATGCCTGCGCCGTACATTTTTGCCGGCATCCATCCTTTGGTATGTTATTTTTAAGACCCCAAAGTACCTTTTAAGACAAAAAAAAATGTTCGGTTTCTTCAAAATTCTAGACCAGCTTCCCCCTTAACTGAATATTGGCTGATAAGCTTATCCCTGAGTTTACCTTTAACCTTTAAGGCACCCTAATAAGCGTTGTATTTGTTGTCCGTAGCAGTCGCCATAAAAGATGTCGCAGTTTTTCATCTTCTTTATGCTCGGCCAATTCCATGACACCCTTTGAATGGCAGTTTCGTCTGCTTTGCAGCAGTCTAAGTCGTCCGCTGATTCTCTGGTTGCACGAAGTTCGTTAAGAGATCTTACTTTCCACGTGCAGATCCGGAGTTCTATGTCCTTTTTTCATTTGCTTGGGTCTTTAGCGTTGAAATTATATAGTTGTTATTCAAGTTTGGTGATTGTTTTGAAAACATAGCAATTTTACGTGTTTAGGAAGCTAACCCCACGCTCAACCCCCGACCTGGAGTACTATCTTCTTTTGATCCCCTTAAATATAAAGGGGCAGATAGTCCGGTGTCAGTACCGTGCTGTAAACATTAGAGAAATTCCATGCCGTTGGTTAACCTGTAGCTCATCCGCCACCATCTCTATTTCAATAACCCGTCCCAGTATTGAAATATCCTGAAAGACATTTAGGCCAAATACTGCGGAGTAGCTCATTCAGGACTGCTGAAGTACATCTTTGATTCTGTGAGCCGAATTACCCCCGCTGTGACATTCCCAATAAGCCCTGGCAGACCACTGACATTTAGGCAGTCGTTACCCGCAGAGCATTAAAGTGTTGCTCTTTTTTTTTCTTGTCTTTGTCAACACTATTTTTATATCAGTGGGGCCGTACGCTCCACTAGAGACTATACAGACATACCAGGAAACTGCAAAGCAGATGAACTCGAGAGAAACGGAACACTTCTGCCCTTCTCACCGAAAACGTAGAGTATTGGCATTCCAATCGCTACATACAAACTCCTGCTCAAGCAGTCCGCATATACAAGAAAACTGAAAATCTGAGATGGTCAAGCAGTTTAACGTGTAACGCAACAGAACAAATCTGGCCCAAGCTAGATCTTAAGCAGTCGAACGTCTGGATCTCTCTCAAAAGAAAGCACATCAGTGCGACGATAGGTGTCGTCACAGGACACTGTCTTATTGGACGGCATGCCGCAAGGCTATGCGTCGCTTCAAACGATTTTTCAGTAACTGCATGGATGATGAGGAGAAGGAAACTATTCCCCTCTCTGTTCTTGCCCAGCGCTCACAAAAGTAGGATACACCTAGGTTCGTATTTCTTTGATGACTCTAGTGATCTTACTCGAATCGACGACCTACGTCTCTCCCGCTTCATTGTAAGCTCGAATTGGTTCCACTAGGATAAGGAATAAGGATACATAAAATCGATCGTGGTATCATAATAAGCCCAACGAGCCTAAGTGTGTTAGCTGAGCTAACATCCACTGAAACCTAACCTAGCCTAATCTTGTCAACAATTGCCCCTTACTATTTTGGCAAGTCACCTCTGTTTGAACTACCGCATTGAGGTATAGTAAATTGCAACAGCGGTAAGTGCTGCGCCGCAAGGCTAACATCAATCAGACCCTTCGCGAATGCACTCCACCATAATAATATAAAAATTATAATTTAAAAAAATAATATAAAAAAAGTATTAACATGCCTGTCCACACAAAACCCAAAGATTGATATTCTTGTGTCCTTGTGTGCTCCCCAACGTTAGTAAGAAGACTGCAACATTTTTGCTAGCTCGTAGCAGAAAAGACTGTAGAAAGCTTATTGGCGTTGCCAGCGGGCACTTCTCTTTTGCCAAGCATTTAAACGTGTTAGGCTTAAGCGACACCACACTCTGTGAATCTTGTGGAGAAGATGAGGACACCGCAGAGCACTTCCTCTGTGAATGTCCTGCTTTTTCTCGCATGAGGTTACAGATACTCGGCGCAGACATGGTGAGAGCTGGTAACTTAGGCTCCTTATCATGGCAGCGTCTTTTGGCTTTTCTCCGAACATCTGGAAAGCTATAACAAATAGAAGGTTGCTATCTGGTAGTACAATGGACCGGTATTTAGGTCTGAGTGCTCCAGCTGGTATTTTAAAAACCTCCAACATAAAAAAAAAAAAAAAAGTCCTTGTGTGTCTTTTTGAATGAAAAGTAAATTTCCTTGTCATTTTTTTATTTGAATCATTGTATTTTGTATCAATCACAGGAAACGAGAATGATAAAATTTATACTGCTATTCAAATTACTAGCTCATACCAGAACCACTTTTTCACTATACCCGGCATTTCCGGCAAAAAACTACATTTTTTTCTAATTAACTGACAACTTGACAAGTTTATTTGTAGCCTTGTTCTATGCAATTTTTTTTCCAATCATACTCCCAGGATCACGTTTCTGAATCTGCCTAAAAATACTCAAAGAAAAGTTGTATCAATAGTTTGGTCTTTCGCCCAGAAATATGCCGCGTTATTTTGGCAGTAGCAAAATCAATATGAATCCAGCATTTCCACCCACCCTCTTGCATTCCTTAACGACTTAATTCCACGAATCTCTCTCATTCATCGTAATACGCACTTCCCCAGACTCCATTCTGAAGATAATGTCACAACGCATCTCGATATATGTACCACCACCACCACTAACAGGAACAGCAACCCAACACCCAACAACATCTTTCAATTCACAGTTAATTAGCAATTCATATTTTTCCCCAGTCAATGACGTCAAATGGATATGATTGCGCACATCTTTGTCCCTCTTTTCGCTGAGAAATCCATAGCCTCTATGACAATAATTCGCTCAGAGTGAGCAACACAACCACTTGTTTTCGAACACCGTTCGTTTCAGCTACACAACCGAGCTCACGTTGTGAACAAAAGGGAAAACACAAAAACCTTTTCTGTGCTCATGTGGTTGTCTCCTACTGCTGCTGATTTGAATTTCGTTGACGTAGACGTCGTTTGTTCGTCTCTCACAACAGTGAATTTTTCTCGCCGTAGCTAGTGGTTTTGGTTTTCGCATAATTTTTTTCTTGTTTCTGTCGTTTTTCGCTTTATCTCCTCAGAGCTGCTCGCTCGCTCACTCGCATTTCTTCGCTCAATTATATTTTTGACAAGGAAACGAGAAGTGATACAAGAAAAAAGCAAATTCCAATCAGCAGATTATTTCGAAAATTCGTGTGTTCAAAACTTACAGCTCTCGACCGCAACTTGGAAAATATGTGAAAAGTTATTTGAATTGGAATTAAAAATCAGAAGAAGAAATATACCCAAGGAAGCAGCAGTGGTCTGCTTACAAGGTCCTCAAGTGTTCTCCGCGATTGATTATTCGAGCAAATAGATTAAAAAGCAGGTGCTGGCTGCAAGTGTAAACGGAATTCAAAAGAAAAGTGTGAAAAAATACAATTCAAGTTTTGCTGCTGATTAAAAAAAGTCCCCGATGAAAATTTTTGAACAATAGAAAAATAAGAAAAAGCCTCATATATGTACATTCTACTGCTCCAGATTATGCCCCAGAAGCAACTACACCTAATTAACATGAGAAAAGTTGTAAAAAACGACACGAAAAGTTCAAAACTTGGTTGAAATAAAAATCGACTGAAAAAGCAAAAAAAAAAAAAAAATTTAGACGGGGGCGGAGCGGCGGAAAGACGGACGGACGGACGGTGGCAAAATTGTCTATCTTGTTTATTTTTTCTCCTACTATATTCGCAAGTCAAACAACTCACCTTGCTGTGTGTTAAAATTTTCTTGTTTTCGTTGTTTTTGTCGTGTGTGTGTGTGTCGGTCGGTCGGTTGGTTGGTTGCTGTGTCTAATTGGAAAGTGAAAAGAGAAAATTCCTTTGGTCTAGTTGGAGTCATTAAGAAAAATATTTTATTTTTTTTTTCAAAAATATTCCACCAAGCAATTTGATAATTTCCCATTGAAAACGGTGTGTGCGCGAGAGCAAAACACCAAAAAAGGAAGCACAAAAGTAAAAGTTATTATTCTTTGTTATTTGTTCGCATTGCTTGCGGTTAACTTGGTGTAGTCTGTAGTCGTCGTAGTCGTAGTCGGTGTTGTCGTTGTGTCGTTGTCATCGCTGGCGTAGTTGACGTCGTTTGTCATACCCACACATTCGGAGAAAACGAAGACGAAAAAGAGGTTTTAAAAAAGCAAGGTCTCCCTTTTGGAGCTCCTTTGTGAGATGGCGTTTCTGTCCTTTCCTGTGCAATAAAAAAGTGAATAAAACGGGAATACGACAAGAAGAAATCGAAAAAAAACTCAATAAAAATAAAAAAATATTACAAAAATTGTCCTACGTACGTGCTGTGTGCTGTGTGCTGTGTGCTTTGACTCCCTCCATCCGAAACCCCCCATTTGTGTGGTGGCCAATGCAGTTTGCCGGAGAAGTGGGAGCATATTGTTTGTTTTCTCTGCGAAAACTCCGAGAGCAGAGACGCGCATCGACTACACATAGGAGATTCCTCCGGTAGAATCGCACCGCATCCGAAAATCCTTTAGTTACACAAAATACACGACTGGCATCATCATGGCTATGAACTACAAGGTCCCGTCGACGTCAAAAGTCTCCGTGGATAAGCTGCTGAGGGTTGGATACTATGAGCTGGAGAAGACCATTGGCAAGGGAAACTTTGCTGTAGTCAAATTAGCCTCGAATATTGTTACCAAGACGAAGGTGAGTGTTTTTTTTTCCTTCACACTTTTGCTATGTACATTTTACCTACCCACTACCGGTGTGAGCATATAATCCGATCCGAGTTCTTTTGATACTGTCTGGTCCCTGTAGTGGTGGAGCTGGCATTGATGTAATGGCCACTGATGGACGATGGTTTGTCCTTCAGCTGGGGTATCCACATGAGTCTATGAATGTGGGGATAGAGGCGCCTTTAAGTTTGGCTCGATTTTAAGGCAGTGCAACGCCCACTACAGAAGCGGTTTTTTTTTATTTCTTTTAAATTAATTTTCGTTTTATGTGAATTTGAGTGCTTCAAGTCGAATTTGGTTTTCTGATTTCTTAAAATGATGCTCTACTCAAAAGTTTCCGTCGCAGTAAATAAGAAAGAACTTTGGTACAAGTTCAGGTGGGTGGTTAGATAACCGTATTATTGCTCATGGTGGAAAGATACATCTGAGTGATAAAAACTTACTGAGATATTTGGAAGTGTTGTCGACTTGTGTGTGCTGCTACTTTCTAAAACTTCGGTACGGAACCATAACTTTGTTGTATAATTGATAAAAGGAGGGCTATGAAAATACAAAAACGATTAAATACTTGAGCCAAAAACAGGTTAAATGCTTTCAAGTCACCAACAACATCAAGATTAGAAAATTAACGAGGTTAGAACACTAACAGTCAACACACAAATTAGATGAAAATAATGTTTTGGGTGATGGTTTTTGGAATCGCGACGTTCCGCTCTATGATTGGCAACATTGCAACAAACTGGAATTTTATTTTGGGGGTTGCCTCTGAAACAAAACAATACAACGAACTGGTACCTACCTTGTTTTTTTGTGCTGCCATTCTCTAGAAAACTAAAAGACAAAAAGCTAGTGTCGGAGAAAACTTTGTCATTTTATGTTCAATGTACATACATACAGCTATGGACAAAGAAATAGCACACTATTAAGAAAAATCATAAATTCAAAATTTCCGTTATGTGAAATGGTTGTGATGTTTTCTTTTCTTCGGGTAGGTATGTAGATTTGATAAACAAATGCAGTCTATCAAGCCTAAAAAGTACCGCAATTTTTGAATCGTCCTAAGTGCGAAGCGTACAATCCTAAGTATACTTTAAAGACGGTGAATTATGGAGTGGAAAATTTAATGGTCTGGGTGGTTGTCCTGGCATGGGGTGGGACCATTGCATTGGTGAGGATTGATGTCAAAATGGATTAATTCGCGCTTGCAATACTGAAGAATACAATGGAACCATATTCCTTTGAGTTCATGCCAATTAAGTGGATATTCATGCATGGCAATGACCCCAAACACGCATCAATATAGTAAAAGCTTGGCTCGTAGATGAACAAATCGATGTCCTAACCTGGCCAGCTCAAAGTCCCGATTTTAATCCCATAGAACACCTATGGAATGATGTTAAAGTCAAAATTGGGCAGACAAAATTTAAAAATTCAAACGATCTTTGGGCCGGAATCAAAGAAGCTTGGTACTCTATCCCGCAAAGTAGATGCCGGGCGTTAGTTGAAAGCTTACCAAGGAGGTGCCAAGCAACTTTAAAAAATCGTGGTCAACCAACTAAGAACTAACTTGGTATTACCAAAATTTATGAAAAAATAAATATTTTCACTAAAAATTATTTTTTTTTACGATCATAGGTAGGTGTGCTATTTTCTTGTCCACAAGAAATTTGATCATCACTGCAAAATATATTTTTAAAAATTGAATTGTAAAGAAATAATTCCCTATTACTAATTATTATTAATCCTTAGAAGTCACTTCATGTCATAAAATAGGAAATAAACTATTTAAGTTCAAAAGGATAAAATAAATGCGGTTTTCATAAGAAAATGAATGAGTGTGCTATTTCTTTGTCCATAGCTGTATATGGGATCAAATTTTGGTCGTCGTCTTTTTCTGTTCAAGCACTGCATGTAGCTACACTAGCAGCACGAATCAGCTGGGCGGGTATTGTAATGGTCGATGATTTTGCCCTATCCAGAGAATGTAGGGTTTCTATGAATGTGCGGTTATACCTAGGTACCTTATGATAAGTTTCGTGACCTTTCTATCTTAAGGGATAATTAATTATTCTTTATGTGGGCTATAGGTCATGACCTAATTAATAGAATAATTAAATACCTAGGTACCTTTAATTTTGGCTGGCTCGAATTTTAAGGCAGTGCAATGCCTAAGAAAAATTAAAAAGCATCAAGAATGGCATGAATGACGACCACGCACAGTGCGCCCAAATGCCCCAAGTGCGGCCAAAAGTAAAAAAAAAAAAATAGTTTCTGTTTAGGGTTTTTTACCCCTTGAGTTGGCTGCAATGATGTTTCAAGAAACTAAAACCATTCATAGTGATGAGTGATGACTAGTTCGTTATGATCCTCCCTTAAGCTAAGTTGGAATGTAGCCTTCGCTCTAGCTTCTCTATATACAGGGCCGGATTCCTTTAAAATGCCGCCCTGGGCACTCTAAAAAATGTTGCCTTTATGATTGATTTATAATCATTTGAAATGTTAGTGAGATCGTTAACTATATCATTAACGAATAAAATGAATCAAAAACGTAAGGTTTGAGTTCATTTATTGTTTCATGGTAAAAGAATAATCACATAAGACTTTTTTGTGAGAAAATGAAACTCAAAGTTGACATACAAGATAATTACGGATGTTTATAATCGTTTTCGTTTTCAAATCCAAACACGCCTTACTTTCTTTACCGCGAACTGATCTATTAGTTTTTCACAATTCAAGCGTTCAAGTAAATCCGACTCGATGCACAGAATCGCTAGACTATTTAGCCGACTGCCCGTCATAGTTGAACGAAATTTTTTTTTTCTCTTTTCAAACATGAAAATGAACGTTCTGCGCTGCAATTCGTCACCGCTAATGTCGTAAATATACGATATGGTATTTCGACGTTTGGGAACTCGGCGTATAAGTCGTTCGTTTTCAAGAATTTTAATAGCTTTGATGGTGAATCACGTTCTAATTTTTTCTCAGAGCAATACGCGTGGAAGTGCAATTCGTCATCCAATGAATTTTTGAGGTCCAAGGTATAAATTGTCCTTAGATGTTCCAACTTCTTACGAATTTCACAGGAATTCAAATCTCCAAATTCAGTCATTACTGAAAACTTTCCGTGAATTTCTTCATATATCCTTGGCATCTTCTTCGCAATTCAGAATCAAGATTGTCAAGAATGACGTTGAAAGTGTTGACTCGAAAATTATTCCTTCCTGACAATTGAACATCTCCATCTCGTGATTCATCAGCCTGCAACTTTGTCCTTCTTCTTCTAGAAACACTTGTCTGGTATAACGCTTTGTGTTCATAAACTTAAAACTCCATTCGTGCATCAGCTACTACTTTGATCAGTCCACGATAGTCATCAATCACATCAGTTATGCTGATATCAACCTTTTGCAATTTTTGGCAGCATCGAATCTCGAAAGTGAAAAATGCCAAAGAATCTGCATGAATGTTGTACTTTTGCTTCGTGATCGCGTTCTCAGTGTGTTCTTCTAAAAACGGATCAAATAATGCAAGGAATTCCATCAGCATCAAAAAATTTCCATTATTTGGAGACCCAAATTTCTCGTTACTTCCTTGAAATCGAAGACCACGTGACGTTAGAGCTTTCGTAGGTAGCAGCAACCACTCTTTTCAAAAAATTTTTCCAGTAAGAAATTTCTTTTTCAAATTGATTGATAAAATCGTTGTTTATTCTTGTTTTGATGTTCGATCCTTCCTTCAGGTTTAACATACTTTTATTGTAACTTTTCGAGTTTTCATTAGACGAACACCTCCGTGCCTCCAATCATTGAAACCTGTCTTTCCATTAAATTAGCAATCAGCATCAAATAAGAGACATGAAACGCAGAAAACATACTTATAACTTATTGAGTAGTTTCAGGCGTACGTAACACCTTTGTCCTAATTTTTTTTGACTGAAAGAATCTTTGACTTTCTTTCAAAATTTTGCCGACCCCAGAATTTGCCGCCCTGTGCCTAAGCACCGAAAGCACCTAGTGTAAATCCAGGGTTGTCTATATATTTAATATACTGTAAATCGTTAAAAAGGTGTAAAATTGTGTGTAATAAAGAAAATCAAAAAAGACAAAATAGAATCCATTTCTGAAAGTGAGGAGAATATGTAAAAAAAGTACTAACATCAATTGTTAAGTAGTGAATTAGGAAAAACATAAACAATAGTGTCATTTTTTCACGTAATTTTTCCGAAAATTTAACTTTTCAAATGATACTGCATTAAAACGCTGCAAAACGCTGCTTTGAAACCATATTTAAATAATAATTGAATATATTGTCTACCAAATAAAAAAAGATTCAGCTGCCAAGAGCTGCCTATTCAAATTTTATACCGTTTTTTCGAAATCACCTGAAATCTTGTACTCGGGGGTTTTCACTATCAAAGTGAGCTCCATCTGTACCTGACGATGAAAAAGAACCGGAAAGTTTAAAACTTCCTCTGCCCTAGGATGCGGATTCCTACGAAACTAATTTCTTACTGTAATATAATTAGCCTACCAATTATCAGTTTTCTGCATTGAGTAAAAAAAAAAAAAAAAATAATCAATAATAAAAAAAGAAAAAAACGAGAACGTGAGCTCAAACTTTTTTGGAATTTTTTTTAAAGTTATCCCAAACAATATTTTAAATATCAATTTTTTTTTTGACCCAGTCTAGTGTACATACAGATGGTTTTTCTAATTTCTCCATTTTTGACTGTATCAGGTGTGGCAATATGATGCTATATTGGACCCCCCATCTTGAATTTCGTAATTCTGAAAATGGATTCGTAATCAGCGACCCCGAAAACCCCCGAGTACAAGATTTCTGGTCGATCGTTAAAGTTTTTGAGTTGGGATTCGGCCGCACTGTGCCACGGTCTGATTTTAATATTTTTCGTTGACAGGCAAGCTGACACAAAGTCAATTTCTGTTGGTAAATGAAAAGCTCAGTACAAAAATCCGAAAAAGATTCATTTCCCCCAGACTAAAATGCTCAAATGTTCTTCAGAGATCCAGCAGAAAAGTTGTGATAAACTGAAAACTGAAGTCATAACAAAATTATCCGGCCGGTCTCAACTTAAAAACGAAATGGCAGTCAATTACGACGTCGTCGGTAGGTTGGACCTTATTTAAATGTCATTTATAAAGGTGCCCCTAACGTGTATACTTCAAGTAAACTGCCTCTGTCATTTGACATTTTCCATTTTTAACCTTCTGAAAATTATGATTTATTTCAACGGATGTTTCCCATTTTTTTTCGTCGTAGCAAAATTAAATTGTTCTCTCGAAGAGACTTCACCCACATCATATTCAGAAATATATTTGGTAGTATAATGACATTGCATAGTCAAGACAGCCAGGAAGCAACCGGAAGTCTGAAGATGACAGCAATCTCCTTAACCTGGACAGATTCGTTTTTAAAAATGCCAACTCAGTAATGCAATGAAGTAAGGAAAGGAGTTAAGCAATGTTTTTTTTTTCTTCAGTTAGACGTAATTATTTGTCTGTGTTATAGACAGAATTTTGTGTGGAATTTTCATACACAAACATGTCACGTAAGAAGAAGGAGAAATAAACAGAACAATGAATCAAGACGAAAGGTTTAAAATTAAAATTACGTAAGTCAAATCAAGAGGAGGATTGAATAGTGATGCAGATTGAAGTGTTTCTGGAAAAGTTATTATGTTGAAAATTCACACCCAGCTATCAATCTACGTACCTGCATAATTCTAGCCAGAACTCGTAAGTTTATGGTTACCACTTTCATTGGTCTTCAATTAACTCTTATTTGTTGTGATTTATTTAAAAACTTTCTCAATAACTAGTTATGATGAGTTTTTTTTATTTTTTTGTCAAACAATGAGATTTATTTGTGTGAAAAAAAAAAATAAATAACATTTTTTATTTTCAACTAGTTGAGCCGCCCGGCGTTACTCCGGTCTGTAATTTTAAGGTTTTAATGTTCTTGTTCTCGTTCTTGGGATGAAATCTACGCTTAGTTACTGAGGGATTATGTGGCACCACAGTGCTGAAAGAATAGTTGAGATCTGTCCAGTAGTTTCAAAGTTTCCGTTCCCTACCCCGTTCTTATGAGAATCTTCCGTTCCCTTGGAAGTGTGTGAATGAAACGTAAGTCTATGTCACTGAAGGATAATGTAACATACTTACTTACTTGCTTAGGTGGGCATTACAGTTCAGGGTGACCCTGGGCCTCAACCAACATCCTTCTGTAACGACTTCGATTTCGGGCGAGCTCTCTCCAGTTTCGCACTCCAAGTCGGTTGAGGTCTTCATCCACTTGATTGCGCCACCTAAGATGAGGTCTTCCCCTTCCGCGATTTCCTTGCAATGTGCTTTCGGAAACCCGTCGAGCCGGAGCGTTTGGGTCTATCCGCTCTACATGGCCCAACCATCATAGCCTTGCGATTCGTACTCTTCTGGCTATGCCCATGACGCGGTACAGCTCATACAGCTCGTTGTTGTATCTTCTTCTCCGCACATTGCCTTCGCATACGGGACCAAAGATCATTTTGAGAATTTTTCTTTCGAAACGACCAAGGGTTTCCCCATCCGCTTTCGATAAGGTCCATGCTTCCGCGCCGTAAAGCAGGACTGGGATGATTAAGGTCTTATACAAGGTTACCTTGGTTTTTCTGGAGAGGGTTTTGATTCTCAATTGCCTTCTTAACCCAAAGAAGCAACGGTTGGCAAGAGTTATTCTCCGTTTGATCTCCGCACTGATGTTGTTGTCCGTGTCTTCAGCGGATCCTAGGTAGACGAAGTCCTGTACTACCTCGAAGTTATGTCTGTCTATTGTGACGTTTTGTCCAATTCGTCGATGTTCTGTGTCCTTGTTTGATGACAGCATATACTTTGTTTTGCCCTCATTAACCATCAAACCCATTTTTGCCGCTTCTGTTTCAATACTCGCAAAAGCACCTATGACATCACGCTTTTTTCTTCCCATTACGTCAATATCGTCTGCATATGCGAGCAATTGCACAGATTTTTGAAAGATTGTTCCTCTGGTGTTGACGTTTGAGTTTCTTACAATCTGTTCAAGTATGATGTTAAAGAAATCGCATGACAGTTTATCGCCTTGTCTAAAACCTTTTTCGACATCAAAGGTCTCGGTGAGTTCTTTACCGACCTTGACGGAGCAGCGTGAATTCTCCAAAGTCATCCTGCATAGTCGTACGAGTTTTGCAGGGATGCCGAAACTAGACATGGCTCTGTACAGCTCGTCTCTGTAGATACTGTCATACGTGGTCTTGAAATCGATAAAGAGATGATGAATATCGATATTATGTTCTCGGGTTTTCTCCAAGATCTGCCGTAATGTGAAAATTTGGTCTGTTGTGGACTTCTCTGGTCTTAAACCACATTGATAAGGGCCTATCAAGTTGTTGACGTGGGGTTTTAGATGTTTACATATTGCAGCAGACAAGATCTTATAAGCGACATTAAGGAGGCTTATCCCTCTATAATTGGCGCAATTGTGAGGGTCTACTATCTTTAGGATCGGGCATACGATACTGAGGTTCCATTCATCGGGCATGCTTTCTTCCGACCATATCATGCAGATCAGCTGGTGCATGCTGATCTCAAGCTGCCTTGAAAAGTTCGGCATCAAGGCCATCTGCACCTGCAGTCTTATTTGATTTAAGTTTGCATAATTATAGCAAGCTTAACTTCTTCTAGGTCGGAAGGACGGCATTCTTGATCATCGTCCAAGCTGAATGGGGCAATCTGCCTGACAGTGGAATTTGTGTCCTCGTCGCCGTTAAGCAGTCTGCAGAAATGATCTTTCCAGATCCTCAGTAGTGACTGTGACTCTATAACTATGTTTCCCTGCTGGTCTTTACAGGCTTGAGTTCGGGGCTTGCCACCCTGGCAGGATCTTTTTACCTTTTGGTAAAACTTCCGAATCTCGTCCCTGCCATGGCATCTCTCAGTTTCCTCAAACGAGGGCTTCTCATGTTACTTCTCTTTTTTTTTTTTTTTTGAGAATCTGGTGTTTCTCCCTTCTTTTCTCCTTGTAAATCTCTTTATACTGATCGTAAGCAGCCCTTGTTCGTTTTTGCATTAGCATTTGTCGTGCTTTTTGTTTGGCTGCATTTGCCTGCCTGCATTCTTCATCGAACCATGGGTTTCGTTTTGGTGGCGGAGTGAAACCCAGAACCTCAGAGGAAGATGGCTTCTTGGCATTGCTGCCACTGGTCTTATGCTGGCAGAATGGGATTCAAGGATAATAGAAGGGACACTCGATTGGAAAAGGCACTGGCAATCTCTTGCGATTGTAGCTTTCCGACGTCATATCTCTTCACAGCGTTAGTTCGTGCTGGCCGTGAGCAAGATATCCTCATACGTACCTTGGCTACAACAAGGTAGTGGTCCGAGTCAAAGTTGGCCCCTCGGAAAGCTCGGACATCTAACACACTGGAAGAGTGCCTTGCGTCGATCGCAACATGATCAATTTGGTTGACGGTTAATTGATCTGGGGATCGCCATGTACCTTTATGAATTTTGAGATGCGGGAAGCGTGTAGTACTTACAACAAGATTTAGCCCCTGCAAAATCGATTAGCCTCAGTCCGCTTTCGGAGGTTTTGTCGTGGAGGCTATGCTTACCGATTGTATTTCCAGAGATGTCCTCTTTCCCTAGCTTTGCGTTAAAATCGCCAAGAACGATTTTCACGTCGTGTCTAGGGCACTGCTCATGTGTTTCTTCGAGGAGCTCGTAGAAACAGTCTTTTTCTTGGTTGACGTCCGCTAATTCTCCAGCTGCACGTAATCCATTAAGAGATGTTACCTTCGACGTGCAGATCCGGAGGTCATTGTCCTTTCTTCGTTTGCTTGGGTCGTCAACTCTGAAATCATTATCGCTATACGAGGCTTTTGGTTTTTTGGAACCAGGTCTGTTTTACGTGGTTGGGTTGTTAAACCTACGCACAACTCCCAACTGCAGGGGTGTGAGTGCTGCCGTTGGCTCACCAGGAGCTCATCCGCCACCATCTCTACTTCAATACCCTTTCCTAGTATTGAAAGACCCTGAAAGACCTTTAAGCCAAATATGTTGGAGTAGCTCCTTCAGGGTTTTGTGATTTTTTGACTGCTAAAGTCCACCGATGATTCTGTCATTCGGATTCATCCGCTGGGACATTTACGCAAAAGCTCTCGTAGACCACAGAGATTCGGGCAGTCAGTTATTATTCGCAGAGCATTATTTAGTTGACGTATACTATAAATTTATATATCTACCAAAATTGGGTCCTTGGTTAATATTTGAAGAAAAGTTGCGAATTTTGATTTTTTTGTTTTTAGTATATTTTTTAGAACTTTTGGTTAGTAAGAATTCATTCCATGCGTTTATATGTGCTGTGTGTAGCCTACAAATACGATAGAGGAAAAATTTGAAAAAAAAACAGTTTTGAAAAAAAAAGCGTTTAAAGTTTCAAGTCCGCTTAAAACAGCTCCGAACAGCTCTTTTTTTCACTGCTGTATCTCGAAAACAACTCCGAATTTTTAGAAATCTAGACATGTTAACTAAATAAACGCTCTGGCGCAACAGAGCGAAAAGCCCCAGGGCCTAGCGCATTTCTTACAACCATGCCGTGTGAGGGAATGGAGGGACCTACAATTTTCTTCCGTTTCCGAACGGCTAATCGAGAAAGCGCTTTTCATGGCAATGAATTTACTAACGGTGGACTTTGCAATTCCTCGCCAAGGCGATACCCATGGAAAAACATTTTTGCCTCTGTTGGGATTCGAACCACGAACCTCTGGGGTAACAGGCGGGTACCGTATGTCAAGACATGTTAGGAACCCAATTTATGAAAAATAATTTGACTTTTTAAGCCCACCAATGGCCAAAATCATCAGAGAAATCCGTGAGTGTCGACATGCGCTCCTGCGAAGCGAGACGAACACAGGGTAAACCCAGGGTTTCGGAGTTTTGACTAACAAATCTTGTTTTGGACATAGATAAATACATATTTTTGAGGGACTTATGACCTTTGGAATTATCTCCATGCCCCTTGAAATGATAAAGAACATGATAGTCTAGAGGCAGATTTAAAGTTATCTACATAATTTACTGGACTATCGAGAAAAACCTTTCTGACAGACAGAAGGACAGCCAAGTACCTACCAAATTTTAAAAAGTAAATTTTTAAAGTCTAAATTCATACTTTTTCAATTGGACAATTTCGCTTAGATAAACGGAGAAATTTAAATCGCCCAGTACAATTTAACTTATCTCAAAATCCTTGCAAGTTATGAGTCTAAAATTTTATCCCACAAATTTTGGTGATTAAATAATAGTCCCCAATTATTGGTCATATAAAAAAACGAAACATATCAACGAAAACAAAGACAAATCTCTTGGAATTGTTTTGGGTCATAAGAAACCATGAATTAATCAACACAAATTGCTGTGACGACATTAAGCTATCGATAGCCAAAATATTTTTTAACTATACAACCTCGCCACGAGCAAATGCTACAAGTCATTCGTCTTGAAGATCTTGTCGTACACAGTTAAAATAATAATTATTATGAAAAAAAAAGCAATTACAAACTAACACGGGATACTTGTTTATCAAGCTCAAGGCATAGAGAGCAAAATTGTCAAACGCCAGTCTGATAAATGGTGTTTTATCAACACAGCCGTTCACATGGAAACACTTTTGTTTATCGCTTGCAAATCTCATTGCGTCCGTGCAAGACTGGATCCAACCAGATTCATTGATGTTACTTTGAACCAGTAACAAGTTGGTCTTTTAATAAAATAATAAACATAATAAACCCCAACAACAACTTATGACTTGTAAGATCGATTAAAGCTCTGTACACTCTCTGCTGTTCGTTGAAGCAAGGTACTCGTATATGAATACTTGAAATTTTCCATAATTGAATCGGTTGTATAGCAGCAGCCAAGCAAGCCCTCCTGCTATTTATTTAATTTACACGTGGATGTTATTTGTGTTTAAATTTCAAAAAAATATGTACATTTGTCTCTACGTACAAAGTTGATTTGCATGACTATAATGATTCATCTTGAAACATTTGGCCCGCAGACATTTTGGTGTGTGACCTTATTGAGGAGTATATAGACATAAACTTGGGCTCGGCGCGTCAATGCTGTTTATCTGTATTTGGACATGATTGCTAAAAAACAACAAGTTGTGTCTGTTTTTTTTGCTCGTTTGTTTGCTTTTTGGTACCAAGCATACCACTGTCCTTGTTGCTTCAAAGGTCTTCATTAGTTCAAATCGGAAATATGCAAACATAAGCTTCAGTCTTTTTAATGAATACACAAAATTCTGTTCTTGTGAGCGTGCAATTTCAGAAATATAAAATCTGGATTTTCAAACCCTTTTCGATTTATCAGAAGTTTCTGACTTAAAACTGAATGAAGTCTGTTAGCCAGTTTGATACAAACATTGGAGTTTCTCTTTCACCCACCAGTGTGTCTAACATAAACAAGTTGTTTTTACAGTTGTTTTGGGGCATAAAGTTCTAAGTCTAATCAGTATAGTTCACACGCTCAGCTTAGTGATAAGCTTGCCTAGACGAGTCTGCGTACCAACAGAAAAAAAAAAATGAAAACAGAAAAACAAAATACAGTTCATACACGTACAAAAGATATGAATGTGAACTCCAAAAAAGTATTTTAGAAGAAGAAGCATTTTGGAAACATTATAAAAATTGATTTTTCGAGTTCTTTGACCCAAAATTCTTTGTCATGAAATTGTATATTTTCTAAAAGTGGGCTTTAGTTTTTCTGAAAGGCGGAAACAAAGTGTAGTTTTCGAAACTTACTTCCCGTTGAGCTTAGAACTTGAAATTTAAACCAAAACTCAGTAGTGGATGACAAAGACAATGCAAAAAAAAAACCTTAAGATTGAAAGCAAAGACTGCAGAAAAGGAAAAAGACGAAAACAATAAAAAAGGATTCCCAACTAACTTTTCAATAAGCTAAAGAGGCTTTAAATTTGGGCCAGAGCTTAGAATTGGATGTGGAATATGTATATGAAAAGAAAATGATTACACAATTATGAAGAAAAAGAAAAACACAAAAATAATATAAAATTATTTTGAACACTAGAATAATCAGCATATACCGAACTCGTGCAAAAGTTGATGCACTACAACACAGATGTCCTTGAGCAATATCGAGTTAAAGAAGTGTGAGTTTTCTAAATTCGGTCCATGGTTGTGAGAAATGCGCTAGGCCCAGGGGCTCCTCGCTCTGTTGCGCCGCGCCGCCCTATTTATTTATTTATTTATTTATTTATTTTAATGGAATCCTTAGAGAATTGCATGTTGTGCTTGTTGACGTCGAAAAAGCGTTCGATCGCCAACCATGAGATCTAATGTGGGTGGCCCTCGGAGAAAGTTCCAGAGGTCTCTGACCGGATGATTGAGGATATGTTTGAAGGAGCGGTGACGAAGGCAAGATGTCCAGCTGTGGTCACAATAGCATTTCAAGATACAGTAGATGTACAGCAAGTCATGTGCTTTTTATTATACTTTTTGACAAGTTTTTCTTAGATAAACTACAAAACAGCCACGTAAATAAACTATTATTTGCTGACGATGGAGCCATCATAAGTAAAGATTCTAATGGGTGACTTTTTTCCTATTTTCTTTTTGACAACACTGTCGACTTTTGGACAGCACACTCACGTTGCGTATTTTGTTTCAGTGTCAAACATCTTCTGTTTATAGCTTAACCATGAATCGTCTCACAAACAAACAACGCTTTCAAATTATTGAATTTTTTACTATTGAAAATTTTGTCGAAAATCCAGTTTTTTATCTAAAAATTGTGTTTGGCGACGAAGCTCATTTCTGGTCGAATGGTATTTGAACAAACAAAACTGCGGTATTTGAATTGAAGAGTAGCCAGAAATATTGCTAGAGCTACCAATGTACCAGTGCATTCCGAAAATTGCGCACGATTGTGTCACACGAACTTTGCGATTATGTGCTGCATCCATAAAAAGCGGTACGACTAGGTTGCACGAACTTTGCGTTTGCGTGCTAGGCACAATATCATAATCTTAAGGCTGAGTGCAAGCTTGTAATATTCGTTCTTCATAGTATAATTAATGGTACAGGGTTGCCAACTTCACATCAATTGTGAAAATTAAATAAAATCACATAAAATATCGAACAATAAATCAAATTGAATATTCCAGAAGTTTTTAGCAAAAGAAAGAAAACGCCATTTTCTTGCAGTTGGTACATATGAACACTTAAAATTAAATCAAAATTGTTAAACAAAATTTTTTTTAAAAACGTTTTTTTATATATGTAGATTAGATTAGATAAATTCTTTATTTAATCAATAGTTTAACAATATGGTTTTTTTTAAGAATAAGGACATGGCAAAACTGCCGTCTACCTGAAATGACATTTCGTATGATTTTAAAAAAATAAAAAATAGGAAAAATTTAAAAATACTACCAAAATAAATATAAATACAATAGTTACTTGAATAGATTAAGACTTGGTAACGTTTTTTTATTTTTCGCTTTTTTTAAGAACATTTTCTTAAATCAATTTTGCAAGTTTTAAAATCTTGCCAGAAGATGTCTTGACAAAAAATGTAAGCAAAAAATTACTGTCATAGACTGGTGGAATTATTGGGCCGCATTCTTCAAATTGGATGCGAATAGCAACGTTACTGTGAATTGTGAGCGCTACCGTCCGATGGTAACAAACTCTTTTTGCGGAAAAGGGAAGAGCTTGTGGTTTCTACAAGACGGTGCCACATGTCACACAGCATTTAACAATGAGCCTAGTTCGGTGAATTTTTTTTTTAAATTTTGAGCCGGTTGACTGGCCATCTTTATCGTGCAATTTAACGCTTCTAGGCTATTTGTTATGGTGCTATGTTACGGCTCATGGAAGTCACTGAAAGCCAACAATAAGGCATTTATGAGTGAGATACTGGCCGAAATGTAGGAATATAGGTTCTGATTCAGACGTGCCTGTTTCAGACATTTAATTGAACGAAAACGTGATTATGTATGATCAATAGTAAAGCAATTTGTGATAACGGCATCAATCATCTAGTAAGCGTTGGTTGTATGAAGTGGCGAGAAATAACTGCTCTTTTCAGTGAATGAGATGATGGCGGTGATGGCGGCAGCTGAGATGAAGATGCTCCGTATGACAACAGGGGCCTGTAACACAATTCTACAATTTAATTCTACAATTCAAGAGAGGATTATGTCGATTACACTTGTAGAAGAGCAAGGGAACTTGCAGTTTTGTTACAGAAAATTTTTACACCTGTCATACTTCACTTGTATTCAAGTCCTTGTAGCTTTTTCTTACAGGCCCCAGGATAAACAAAGTTTGGTCGTACCAGAAGGGCCAACCTAGTCTGATTTCAACGGCGCAAACACATCAAGAACATGATAACAACAATGCTCAGCAGCAGAATCATTAGTTCCGAATTGGGGAGCTACAAAACAAGCAGAATGGCCAATAGAGGAACTCCGTTGGGAGGAGTTCAATCTCCCCTACTGTAGAACCTGGTCGTTAACAAATTGTTAATCGACCTAGACGACGAAGGTTTCAAAACCAAAGTCTATGCCGATGATGTAGCAATTGCCGTTTCAGGCAAGCACCCACAAACCCTAGCTGGGCTGCTACAAACAGCACTTAACAAGCTTAACAATTGGGCTGTAGATTGTAGTCTGAACATTAATCCACACAAAACGGAATTAGTTCTCTTTACGAGGAAATACAAAATACCGGACTTCAGACGACAGCCAACTATTAAAGGGGTAACTCTCACACTGTCAAACCAGGCTAAATATCTAGGTCTCATTTTTGACAGAAAACTGACCTGGAAAACCAATATTGAGAAAAGAGTGAATACAGCCAACGTGGCACTCTTCTCCTGTAAAAAAGGCATTGGTGGGAAATGGGGTTTCTCCCCCAAAATGGCCCATTGGCTGTTTACCTCGGTAATTAGACCGATACCCACATACGGGGTGATTAGTCTGGTGGACCGTACTAGACAAGATGATCAACTACAACGGCTAGTCTGTGTATTAGTGGCGCACTAAGGACAACCCCATTGGACACCCTCAATGTACTACTAGATATCACACCCCTAGATATATTCAGTAAACAAGTCACAGCTAGCTCAGCTACTTGACTCAGAGCTACATTACAGTGGAGAGTGGACCAATAATCAAATCGGCCACACTACCATTCTAGATAACTTTAGATTCTTACCGAATCGATCCGACTACACCACCCGCAAGATGGTGTTTGACAATAATTTCCAAGTAACCATACCTTCAAGAAAAGCTTGGGAAAATGGCACTCTCTTAGAAAATGAAGCAATATACTTCCACACCGATGCGATGGTTAAAAAACCAGCGAAGGTGTAGGAAGTGGAATCTACTCAGAAAAACTGAATCTCAGTTTTTTCTTCCCCCTACCCAATCATTGTAGTGTGTTCCAAGCGGAAATTCTGGCGATTAAGGAGGTGCTGTCTTGGCTCAAAGAAAACGTCATATCCTCCGGATATTCGAATCTTCTCGGACAGCCAAGCTGCCCTTAAATCTCTTGCCTCTGTCTCTACAAAATCCATCACGGTCCAAAATTGTCAGATGTCTCTGAGGGAGATGTCAAATCAGTTCAATATTTACCTTTCATGGGTGTCGGGGCACAGGGACATATCAGGCAACTATATGGCAGACGAACTAGCCAAAAAGGGCACGACCACTTTCCTACGCTCATAGAATGGAACAACATAGGTGCACCTATCGGTACAAGTAAACTCCTACTTAGACAAGACGCTTCGAGGATAACAAACACTAGATGTACTGAGAGTAACAACTGCCTTGCAACCAAAAAAGTTTGGCCGTGTGTAGTAGACTTAAAACGCTCAAGGAGTTTTTTAGTCCTGAACCGCCTGTATAGAGGTCCTACGAGCTGTTCTTACGGGTGTTCTTACGGGAAGACACGCCAAAAGACTTGGTGTGTTTTTCAGTGATTTCTGCAGAAGCTTCATCGACGATGAAGATGAAGAAACCGTTCATCACCTTCTTTGATCATGCCCTGCACTACTTCATAGGAGGAAAACTCATCTCGGTGAATTCTTCTTCGATAATACTAGCGACTTAGCTTACATAGACCCTAAAAAAATACATTAAAAGTTGCACGTGGTTCGACTAGCAGGTGATTAACCGGCTAGTCCCGTAATGGAAGATTAATAAGTGTTAACTCGTTAATATTATATCGAGTTCCTGATATCAGTAGGTGATTAACTTGCTGATCTCTGTGGTATCATAATGGGCGCTTGCGGCCTAAGTGTGTCAGGCAGTGTACTCATTGGCTGACAGCCCCTTCCAACAAATCTAACCTAGAAGGACCATGATCCGTGAAGGTCTTCACGTCAAAAATATCATTTTGGAAAAAAAGAACACGACCGGCTCAGTTGGTATTGACATCTTGAAAGGAGAGATCCAGAGAACTCCGCCAAAAAAGTATTATCATATAACGATTAGAGACGATCGCGAAGGTTCAAAGAGAAATTCGGATTAAAACACTTCTGCTACAGACATGAAGCAATCCAACACTGCTACTGTCCAAAGCCTTTTTTTTTTGAGAGCTTGGGTTTTTAAAGTATAAGCAGCTTGATTAAAATCATCTGTCGAAGCAACTATCCGGACAAATTCTAAAATATTGTTCATCATACCAAATTCCGAACATGTAGCCAAACAATTGTTGTCAAATATTCTTTGAATAATTCAGCTATTTCATAACGGTCAACAATTTTGTATTTTGCTTGAATTAAATTAATTGATGCACAGGTGCAGGCCAACACAAAATTCCAAACAATTTAATGACTATTTTTTATTTCTTTCCTAACCTAAACCTTTCCTAGCATAAACCTCGAAAAATATAGAATTTGTTGACACAGATTTCCTATTGCCAAATTTAACCGAGAAAAGTGTTGTAGCGCCTGACAACGTGTTTTAATGTTCGTATGAAGGTCAGAATTTTCCATTACCTCCTCCAGACTACTTATTGATAAAAAAAACAATCTATCTTTCGATTGAATTGGCTTAGCGCAACATCAAAGCTTTATTTCCCAATACCACCTGTCGACATTCATGTCGTTATGATACGCTTGAGCCCTAAGCACAACTGTCACTTGACCAAGTTTTAATTATCACCGTCAACATGAAAGTTCTTAGGTTTAAATAAAAATGACAACCCCCCTGTGCCTCCCTAGTAAGTTGCTCGCATTTACGACAGTAGTCTTGTTTTCTTTGTATGTGTGTTGTTTTTTTTTTACTGATAAGCATGAGATAACAGCGTAAACAAAATACACAATATGGCGTTAGTGCGAATACGTGATAACGAATTTGAATATTACTTGTTCTTGGAATTGTCTATGAGCTGTTTAAAAAGTTGAATTGGTAAAACGTGTGCTTCTTGTACACCTCAAATTTCTAGGAAATTTATGTGATCGTTTTGTTCCATGCAGTTTTATGTTATGTTCCCTCAATAAATTCCCTCGTTCGACGGATTTCAACTCGAAAGTTGGAACACCAACGGTCAGCTGTTGAGCTTCCTCCCTTCCTCAAGTTCAAAAATTCTACGTTTCATTGTTTATAGATTTATTTACGATGCTGAGTTAGGGTAGATGCATTTAAGTCTGAGCATTTGTTTGGATAAATTCTGTTTAATTTTAATTGTGTGATGTTTTTGAAATACACGACACCGATCGCAAATTAGCAATTCACAATATTATGCAAAACTATCGCATAACTCAAGTATTATTTGTTTACAAAGCGACCACTTAATTCGATATGGTTTTGGAGCTCTAAAATTTTTAATAAAATCAAGTCAACCCACGCTTGAAACTTTGATCTTTTTTCACTTCTCAATTCATAATCAAAATTGGATGCAAAAACGAGAAATCTTTGGACTTTAACAATGCTTAAGACAGAAAAGGCACTCACACGTTATTCCCCGATAAGGTGACTTTGAGTTATGATGCTAAATTTCTATATTCACAGGTATTGTTGATTAAATGCTTTGGTGTATTCTCTCGTGATTGGTTTATAAAAAGAGAGTTTTTAAAAAATGCAACTCAAGTCGAAAATTTATGTTAATTATCGAAATTTAAGCATTCGCGTGTTCTTTTTTTTCCTATCCAAAAACAAATTAAGAAGAAAATTTAAATCACCGAGCAAAGTAGGCAAGAAGATAAGGTCGCACGTGCCAGTAATAGTTGGACATAAAATACGTGATTATAAGCCGCTAATTATTTAAAGTTTGTTTGGATTAAAAAAAAGATTTATTTGGCACAGTAGTCATATACTAAATGTTGTTTACCTCCTTATCGCTGTTTTGATTTCTAGGGCAATTTTCATAAATTAACATTAGAGCTGTGAGAATTGTAAAACAAACAAATTGTTGCATTTGCTTTCATAAAAAACGTTGTAGTTCAGAGGAAACCAGTATTTTCTTGCAAATAAATTCAACATTCGTCCTTTTGTACGTTTGGATTCTTATCGCGATGTATTGTTTCTCATCAAAATGGTCACACACCCTTTTCAGGAAACTATGAAACTGCTTTGAAAGTAAGTCCTGAAAGCAGCGAAATTGATTAAAATTTTTTTGTTTATTTTTTTTTCTTTCTTACAAATAAGTGGATACACTTACCGTGATATATTTGCTTTGAAATCAAATTCAACAAACACTCTCAAAATTAAAACTAATCCCAACATTCACATACGATTTGAATTTGGCGCCATGGTGTAGCCAGCGTAAAAGAATGATGAGTGACAAATGGTAATTTGGGTCTGTTATTTAGTGTGGTCTTTAAAACATGGTCGAAACTAAATTTTGGTTAAAAGTCAGGTCATTGGCGCTAAGAATTCGCATCCAACTATTCTCAAGTATACTACAGCAAAGTCAGGAAAGTTAGTGCGGCTGTTGAGAACTCCAAAGAGAGCAGAACGAATAGGCTTGATTGGATACCATATGAGTTTTATACGGCTCACGATTCTCATCTCCAAATTTTATATAAGGTGATAGGCTACCTAAACAACAATGTGCAAATATAGCGGGGATATACGATACCTTTTTTTACTGTACAAAGGAAAAGGAGATACACGAAGCTGTGGTAGCCCTAACAATCCGGGTTTTGGGTAGCCGGTTGCGAGCAATGATTAGATTTTTTACGGGTAAGTCAGCCAAAGAGGATTTGAATGTACTGGTTGTCTTCGAAAAACAGGGGTGGTACTCAGACAACGAAGAGTTCCGAATGAACGAATAATCGAGGATCTATGCGAAAAAACTGTGACAAAGCTTAAATATCCAGGAGGACTCTTCGAAGAATTTCAAGTTACAACAGGTGTACACCAAGGGAGCGTCTTAAGTCCTATACTTTTTATTACAGTTTTCGATTACATGGTCGAAGGTTAAACACGGATCAACAAAGATCATCAACTAAAGAAGAAGAATTCAAAATCATTGCAAGTGCACTTGACGTATGTGCTTTTTGTTGGTTTGGTACCGTATAGGTCCAAAAAGATCTGCAACTTTTAAATCCTCTCCTATTTTCATAATGCTCGCACTGTAACATTATAAGGGTATCCATAACCCCTTGATATGCGCGATAATTATGAGAAAAAAACTTACGCTGCCCGTTTTCTGATCAAGACTTCCATATTCCAAACATTTATTTGAATGAAAATGTGATTTCTATGTGTACAAAGTTTGAACATTATGATCTATGATTATTGAAACAACTTGTTAGTCATCAGATAAATCTAAAGTAAAAAAAGTTTAAGAACATTGCTTCTGTGTTCGAAAAGTGCACCATAAGTTGCAGTGAAGACTTTATAAAGGGTCCGCCAAATAACTTTTTTTTGAAAATTCTATTAAACAAAACTACTACTTCTTTTTTTATTTGAAAGTACAATCCTTCCGGTTAATAATGGAAAATAATTTCATTCAAATGGCTGCCTCGGCTGGCCATGCAGTACCCTACAAGATCGGTCCAATTTTTAAGCACATTATCGATTGTGTGCCAGCTGTATTTCACCAATGTCTTCACGAATATTGTCCTTCAAAACGTCAATTGTCTCTGGCTTGTCGGCGTAACACTTATTTTTTACGGCACCCCACAAATAATAGTCCAACGGTGTCAAATCGCAGCTCCGACCTCCGAGGTGGCCAAACGACATCAGCTCTGCGGCTGATAATGCGATCTTCAAAAACAGGGCGCAAAACATCGAGTGTAGCTTCGACTGTGCGGCACGTAGCGCCGTCATGTTGAAACCAAAGTTTGCCAATATAATCTTTCTCTGTAAACAAAAATTCGTTCGACATGGCCCGATAACGATCGCCATTGACTGTAACGGTAACTCCTGCTCTTTTTCGAAGAATGCTTCTGGCCCAAAATCCGCACCAAACAGTGACTCGTTTTGGGTGTATCGGCTTTTCAATGTATGGGGTTTTCTGTGCCGCCAAGATCAAAATGAGCTTCATCTGAAAAGATGATTTTTAGGCAAAATCGTCATTGTCTCTAAGTCGATCGCAGGCCCACTTAGAGAAGCGAAAACGCATTAGATGGTCAGTTGGCTTAAACTCCTGAACCAATTGGACTTTGTATGGCGTCATACCAAGGTCTTTATGCAAAATTCGTCTCAATGATGTCTCCAAAATGTTCAATTGTTGAGAACGACGGTGAATTGATGTTGATGGCGCTCCACGCACACTTTCTGCCACAGCAGCAATACTCTCGGCAGTACGCACTGTGATTGAATGGAGGCCGAAACAATGTACATGCAAGATCCGTAAAAGAAGTAATAAATCGTTCAAACATTCATTGGTGATGAATGGAGGACGACGACAATGTTATATCGGCTAAGTGAGAATTCGTTTTTCGTTGGCAGTGTAATTTCCTATCGGAGGACTTGACATTTCCTCGCAGAAGACCAAACACGTGTATACGTGGAAGATATTTTATTTTTAAATGTTTCTGGGATTCGAACCTCGAACTCCCAAGTAATAGACAAACATGCTAACCAGTTCGCCGACATGACTACTGAAGTTAAATAAATATAGTAGTAGGGTGGCGCAGCACTGCGAGGAGCTCCAGGATCTAGCGAAGTTCTCACAGCCATTGCCTTTGTGAGAAAATGGAGAGGACCTACAATTTTCTGCCGGTTCTGAACGGCTAATCGAGAAAGCAGCTCTTTTCATGGCAATTAATTCGCTAATGGTCCTCCTTGCCAATTCCTCGCAAAGGGCAATACCCGTAGAAAAACATTTTTGCCTCTGTTGGGATTCGAACAACGAACCTCTGGGTTAACAACAGACATGGTAATGCTAACCGTCACACGGTTGCCACCCTTTTGAAGTTACCTGATTGCATTTTCTCATAACATGTGCATGCGAGTTTTTTCTAAATTGCGAAGTTCTGTCGTTGTATTTTTGAAATACGAGTATCTTCCTTAACTTGTCAACTTTGAACTTAAAAATAAATACAATCCCTTGCCGTTGTTTGATTCACTCTTCTTTTGCAGTCGTTCGAAAGCACTTTTGAAAACTACGCCAAGTGAGAAACAGAGATGTTGTTGAAAATTGGAATCTCAGAGAATTACAAAGCGAGAGTAAATGAATCAGTTTTATGTTGCTTACTTTACAATCACAACAGTGTCATTTTATTTTACATCGACAGTTTCAGTAGTTTTATAAACCAAATTTGTTAAACTTTTCTTCTCAAAGGATAAAGAGTACCGTCGCGTCGGCCTGGCATGTATTCGCCGCTGGCCTTACGATTTGACTGATTTGTCTGAAAAAAAAACCATCACCTATTTCTACGTCACGTCAATTCCACAAACCACCTCACCATAGCAATTAGTCGGCTTGATTAAATCTTCGTCAATATTGCGAAGCTTCGAAGTACGAATAGTTTTCCAGGATACTTCGAAGAATGGGTATAGTTTTCACGAATGTGATTTGATGAACCAAAGAGTGTTTCAGAGAAACAGTAGCTGAACTCTTTGGCTTAAGAAATCTCATTCCTGGAATATTCATTTGGTAATCAAAACGTCAGGATATTACATTTCAAAAAATGCTCTGAAAACACAAACATTCAACCTTGAGTGCTCCTTAAATTCAATAATTTCCAATTTCATCTCATAAAGCAATTTTTGTTGATATGATGCAATCAAAGAGATAGTAATCGGGTGAAATATCTGGGCTTCTACTCCATACAAAATTCAAGTTCAAAACTGTTTTGGGGTATACATTTTGTATGATGTTAGAAATCTACTTGTAGTTTCCGTCTGACTATCAAAACGAACTGGAAAAGACAAAAGAAGAAATTACTTGCGCCTTCAAAGAAAAAACCAAAATATGTTTGAACTTATGTACACTAAAAGCTTTGTTTTTCCTATTCAAGCTGCATCCAAAACTAAATGAGTATACCATCAAAGTTTTCAAAGATTCCAAAGAAAATTTAAACGTTGCATGGGTTTCTGTAATGGAAAAGTTGCTTGGGTTAAGAATTGAGTTTTGATTATACAGTTCAAATATTTTGGCCAGCAAATTAACAAAGTAGGTAAGAAACGTGTTCAAAAGACCGAAAAAGCTACAAAAATTTTTTTAGATATGCAAGACGATAGTAAAACATGTGTTCATATTTCAAAAGCCGATAATGAAGTCAAAAAGCCACGGGGATTTAGACTTAGATAGATTTTTCAGAGAGCTGTGATATCTTCGGGATCACGATGCTAGTAACACCGAAAACAGGAAGAAGGAGACATGTTTTTTGTGTCATCTGAACAAATCGTGTCCATATTTGACACCAGTGCTGCCGCGACCAACATTACTAATGAGCCCATTCGGGTGGAAGAAGAGTCCTTTTGAAAATAAAAGAGTTCCTTTTAAATTATTTTAAAAAATCAATAACCTAAGTCGATACTTCACTGACTTTTTACTTGTTGTTATAGGTACTATAAAGCAAGTTTTGCAATTGTGAAGAAAATTTTTTTTGAGATAATAATTAAATATGACATTACGATGATAGAGAGTACGAAAAAAGTTGGTCCTGTAATTTTATCTATCTATCTGTCTGTTTGTCCGTATATAAATCTACAGCCTGAACTGATGCCTACAGAGGGGTTTTTGGAATTGAGTCTCTAGATTGTGAAATATCGGTACGTGCCATGCAACCGATATGATAATACTTACTTTTCTCGAAAACGGCTTCAACGATTTCGATTAAATTTTGCATAAAGGAGAAATTTTAAATTGTCTTTCTTATGAGGTTAACATTTTTTTTTTTTGGAAAAAGTTTAAAAACGCTACCTCCCTTCAAAACTGGCTTTCTCGTTAATGGCCTACACGATGTTAACGAAATTTTGTATTTTAGAAGTCCTAAGCTATTTCAGTAAGATTGCATATTGACATTTGAAAAATTCTAATTTTTGAGATTTTTATAAATTTAAAAAAAAATTTTTTTTGATGTATGGAAAAAACTTCAAAACCGAATTTTTGATTTTTTTAAATTTGTTGTCAAAACAACTTCTGCCATGATCTTAATAAATAAAAAACAATTTTTTTTGAGCTGGTCCAACGATTTTTATTGAATTTTCAGCGTTTATATGTATTAGCAGTTTAGCAGTTGCAAAAGAATTGCGTTTTTAGATTTTCACATGAAACCTTTGGAATATTTAATTTTTTCAATATTTTGATTGATTTAATTCAATTTTCATAGTTAATGTATCTGGCAGCCCTGTACCACCAAATATATTATGAAGAGCGAATACTAAAAACTTTTACTCCACCTTAGGATTTTGACATCGTATTAAGCACACAATCGAAAGTTCGTGTGACCCAGTTATGCCCTTTTTTTATTTTAGAAACCAGACTTAACAAAAACTCAACACACACGATGCCCTCAACCGTTTGCATATCTAATCTATTTGATTTTTTAGATTTGTTGATTGCAGCTCTCAACTTAAAGGAATAGTCTTCAATGTCATCATTAAAAAAATTGAACATTTTCAGCAATGATAGGTACTTGTGAATTGAAACATTTTTAGAGTGATGAGGACTCATTGGGTTTGATAATTTTGAATACATTTAATTAATTTAATTTTTAGGGCGGGTTGAGCAGAGCTGCACAACTCTAGTGCCCAGAGTTGTCGGTGTCTACTTGAAAACTTTGTACCCATACTTAAAGAATATCATTTTGAATAACTTTTCAAGGGTTTTGTTTATGCGATGAAAGATGACTCACATGTTTGTGCATAACGGTGATGTGTTTTGAAGTATGCAGTTTGGAAACTGCTAAAATAATTTGTTATCTTTGCTTATTTGTCTTGTTGGAAACTGTGAATAGAAGTAAAGGAGCGACACCTGGCGCAAAACAGCGTAACTCTTCAATTCGACGCCTTAAGAATGTGTACCATCGAAATTGCATGCTTCGTTAAGCTTCTCCCATTCTTTTATTGTTTTGTCAAACTTCTAAAATGGGTAATTGTCTTGAACACCCCAGTTTTTTTTTTTTTACAAATTTTTTTTATTAACAAATAACTTTATCGTATGATTATAGAATGTTTATGTCCACACCTTTTTTATTCACGCAAAGTAAAATGCTTACCTATCTGAAACCCGAAAACAGATACCTGCTTACAAATATTCATTTATTTACATGCTCTACAAATTGAAGGCTTATTTTTTTTGCATGTCGGTCAGACGGAAGAGGTATGATATGGTTTAACCGTAACACGCCCATATACGTGTTTCGACAGCCAGCAACTTTCACAAAACGTGGACTTGTCAGTTTTATTCTGAATCCTCCTCTTCCTCCTCACTTAACGGTCATCATTCATTTTCATACATGCGTGTGAATACACTTTGCGTCTCTCACACCCAAATCAACTAGGCCGATGAAACCTTTGCATATTTGCCAATAAACGCAACCAAGAGACACAAGTGAGGTTAGTTTCAAACTAAAGAAACCCCCCAAAGAACAAAGCATAGTCTTGCAGCAAATTTAGAAAATCAGATTTGTGGAGCTAATTTTCCTTAATCAGCGTCCACGGCCAATGTAGTTGTAGAGCACACTTGCCAACAACTAAGTAGTCTCTTAAGTACCCATAAACTAACTAACTAGTAAATTTAACGTCGCACTCCTACAAACGCACATTGACTTATGTATACAACACACACATACACACTCTCCTTCCAAGCATGTGTTTTTATTTACTGACTTAACGAGAGAAAGAAAAAGGAAATAAGCAACATAGCTACTGTACCTACAAGAAATTAAATTCTATCTGGTGTGCACCGCATGATTGTTTGACCCCCTTTCTCTCCCCGACAGCCTCCTGCTGTCTTTGGTCTACAACACAAATCATCACATTCCAACACATATATGTATGTATATAAAGCACTTTCCATAGTAGTGCTGTTGATTAAGACCCCTTGCTATCTCGGTGTTGCCCCATCTCTTCCACCACACAACCCACATTTCCTTTCTTTAGTGGCAATCTGTTCTATTATCTGTCTATTGGTGCATAGAATTTAGCTATCGCAACCTTAGAGATTAGCGTTGCAGAACGCGCCAGACAAAATAAAAGTCAGACGTTCAATATTGACAAAACTGCAGAAATGCTGACAAAAATGTGTTTCTTCATATAATGGGATGTGCTTCTGAATGGAGACTGATATTGTTTTCAAAACTTGTCAGGCTTAACAAACAATTTACGAAAGTTGGAAATTGTTGAAGAAAAATGAAGTAACAAAACAACTTAACACCTACATACGATACCTACCCCCTAACAATTATCAATTTTCTTGTTATCATCGTCTATCTGCCTGCATACTTGGTCAATTGATGAAACTTAATTAGCGATGAATTACGAATACAGAGAGAAGCTGTTTACAGTGCGAGACCTCAACGTAAATTGGAGAGAGAAAGAGAGAGAGAATGTATATACGAAAAAATAATAACAAATAAAATCAAAGTTGTGATAAAAAAACATATTCGTATGTAGTTTGTATGTATGTGGAAATGTGTGGTTTTTTATAGTGGTTGATTGAAGTCACGTGCAGAGCTGTTTGGCGAACTGATAAAAACAGCGCCTCGTCACTAAATCAATCAGGAGTATCTACCTCCAATATGAAATACAATATTGGCAATAATTGAACAGAGAAGTTGTACTTAGCAAGGGCGAGCGGTATGCTGTTTGAAGTGTGAGATTCTTAATGGTGTTACCTAAACAGATTTCGTGATAAGTCAGATGGCCGTTAAGTTTGACGCTTTTTGAAATAACAATAACAACTTTGCAATTTATTTACAAATTTGAATTTGGTTGAATCTTTTTTGAAGTGCTTTTTTATTAAAGGAGGTAAAACCGATTCGTTACGGTGCCAGTCTGTCTGGTTTCTCTTTTTTTACGCATATGGCAGCGGTAGGCAGGCTCCTCCTCTCTCACTCTAACCCACAGAGCTTAGCTAGCTTTTCTCAAGTTGAACAATTTTAATGTGAAATAGTTCAATTTAGATTAATTAAGAGGTTGCTTTTTTTCAAGGTGAAGAAAATCGACCTTTTTTATGTAAAAAATTAAATATTTATTCAAACTTTTTACAACTTTGAATATATGTACACCATTTTAAAAAGATTGTTTTAATTTTTTGAACGATATTCAAAACTAAATCTTTGTGACATCATTTCCGGCGACCCCTTGGAAAAAAGGTTGCCTCCGCATAGACAGCTGAGTTTTTAACAGGATCATCAAAAAAAAAACATTTTTTAGTTTAGACCATAAACTTGAACATGGACGGAGGAAAAAATGGGCACGACTGGATCGCACGAACATGCGATTGTGTGCTTAGTACAATACCAAAATATTAAGGCTGAGTAAAAGGTTTAATATTCGCTCTAAATATATTTGGGGGTTTCAGGGTTGCCAACTACACGTTTATTATGAACATTGAATTAAATCACGCAAAATATTGAAAAAAAAAATTTAATTAAATATTCCAGAAGTTTCAAAATCTAAAAACAACATTTTCTGCAGTTGCCAATACATATAAACTCTGAAAATTCAATCAAAATCGTTAGAACAGTTTTTTCGGTAGGGAAGGCCGGGGCTAGTAGACTAATAATTTTCTTATTTTTTTTTTAAGAAAAAACAAGACGAAAAAAAACTTTTGTATAAAACATTATTTTTGCTTTTGAAAAAATGTGGCTGACTGCCAATGAGTACATTGCTTGACACAAGGGCCCATTGTGATACCACAGATATCAGCAAGTTTATCACCTACTGATCTCAGAACCAGATGTAAGATTAACGAGTTGATCACTTATTAATCTTCCATTACGGGACTACCCGGTTAATCACCTGCTAGTCGTACCACGCGGTACTTTTAATGTATTTCGAGAGACTTTTGGGGTATATCTAAGCTAAGTCGCTAGTATCATCGAAGAAGAATTCACCGACATGAGTTTTCCTCCTATGAAGTAGTGCAGGGCATGAGCAAAGAAGGTGTTGAACGGATTCCTCCTCCTCCTCGTCCATGCAGCTTCTGCAGAAATCATTGGAAAACACACCAAGTCTTTTGGCGTGTCTTCCTATTAGACAGTGTCCCGTAAGAACACCTTTGGTAGAACCTATAGATACAGGCGGTTCAGGGCTAACAAACTCTTCGAACGTTTTGAGTCCACACACGGCCAAACTTTTTTGGTTGCAAGGCAGTTGTTACTCTCAGTCCATCTAGTGTTTGTTATCCATGAAGCGTCTTGTCTAAGTAGGAGTTTACATTTAGCGATAGGTACACTTCCATTCTGAGCGTAGGGAAGTGGTCGTAACCTTTTTGGGTAGTTTGTCTGCCATACAGTTGTCTGGTATGTCCGTGTGCCCCGGCACCCGTGAAAGGTGAATGTTGAACTCATTTGACATCTCCCTCAGAGACATTTTACAATTTTGAACCGTGATTGATAATAGATTTTATAGAGAAAGAGGCGAGACATTTAGGGGCAGCTTGGCTGTCCGAGAAGATTCGATTATCCGTAGAGGATGACGTTTTCTTTGAGCCAAGACAGCACCTCCTTAATCGCCAGAATTTCCGCTTGGAACACACTACAATGATCGTGTAGGCGGAAGAAAAGACTGAATTTGAATTTTGAACCATCATCGGTGTAAAAGTGTATTGCTTCATTTTCCAAAAGAGTGGCATTTTCCCAAGCTTCTCTTGAAGGTATGGTTACTTGGAAATTATTGTCAAACACCAACTTGGGGGTGGTGTAGTCGGATCGATTCGATAAGAATCTATAGTTATCTAAAATGGTAGTGTGGCCGATTTGACTATTGGTCCACTGTGATGTAGCTCTGAGTCGAGTAGCTGAGCTAGCTGCGACTTGTTTGCTGAAGATATCTAGGGGTGTGAGATCTAGTAGTACATTGAGGGCGTCCGATGTTGTTGTCCTCAGTGCGCCACTAATACACAGACTAGCCGTTCTTTGAACTTTGTCCAGCTTGTTATAGTTGATCATCTTGTCTAGTGCGGTCCATCAGACCGTAAGTAAGTATCGGTCTAATTACCGAGGTAAACAACCAATGGGTGATTTGGGGGGAGAAACCTTATTTCCCGCCAATGGCTTTTTTACAGGAGAAGAGTGCCGCGTTGGCTTTATTTACTCTTTCCTCAATATTGAGTTTTTGTCAAAAATGAGACCTAGATACTTAGCCTGATTTGACAGTGTGAGAGTCATCCCTTTAATAGTTGGGGGGTCTGAATTTCGGAATTTTGTATTTCCTCGTAAATAAAACTAGTTCCGTTTTGTTTGGATTGATGTTCAGACCACAATCTACAGCCCAATTGTTAAGCTTGTTAAGTGCTGTTTGTAGCAGCTCAGCTAGAGTTTGTGGGTGCTTGCCTGAAACGGCAATTGCTATATCATCGGCATAGGCTATGGTTTTGAAACCTTCGTCCTCTAGGTCGATTAACAATTTGTTAACAGCCAAGTTCCACAGTAGAGGAGATAGAACTCCTCCCTGCGGGGTTCCTCTACTGGCCATTCTGCGTTTTTTTTTCGCGCACTTCAATTGTTGCTACCCTTATAAAGTTAAGAACACAGTGCGGGTGTTAGGAAATAAGGAAAGGATAAGAGAGGAGATGCCGATGCACATCATTCTTGAATTTCTGTACATTATATTGCGTGGGGAAAATTGAGTTTTGTAAAGCATTCCACATCTGGGTTGTGCTGCTAAAATACGAATCTCTATACTTAACTATACGCCCGAAGTTGGGCTGAAGGGAGAACTGTAGTTCCCCAATTCGGAACTAATGATTCTGCTGCTGAGCATTGTTGTTATCATGTTCTTGATGTGTTCTTCTATGAGGAGCGCATCAAGAGCATTAGTGATCGCTGTATTGTTAATGTCAACATTTTTAATGTTGAGAGAGTATTCTTGGTAGTGCAGGGATTTGCCATGCCTTGTGATTGTGAGGGAATGTAGGGGCCCACAATTTGCTGCCGGTCCCGAACGGCTTAACGCGAAAAGCGCTTTTCATTTCAATGATTTTACTATCGGAGGACTTGCTAACTCCTCGCGAATTGCGCTACTCGTGGAAAATCATTTTTGCCTCTATTGGGATAAGAACCAAGAACCTCTGTGTTAACAGCAGACATGCAAACTATCACGCTACGGGTGCCACAACCTCTAAAACCTCTATAGCTAGTTTCTCAAAATAGCTTTACTTATCGCGGTCAGTTATTGTGACAAAAAAAAATCTGCTCCGCCGAAAACATATTTTGTTCATTAGTACAAGTCAGCATCGGTTCTTCTTCTTCAAAGATATAAAGGTCTAGAAATCGACAAATGCATTTAAACCATGACAACTGATCAAGAACACCAATTCTCAAACAATGAGAACCGTAGGGTGGGGGATACATGTGTTTTTCATGGCAGTGTGTATTACTCTCGCAGGATTTGCCAAAGCCGATGCCCGTGAGAAACATATCTTCTTTGATGTTTCTGGCATTGGAACCACGAATGTCCTACATAGCAGACAGGCATGCTAACCGCATAACTTAATGGCAATCAATTAATATCAAAAGCAAAATTCAAAAGTGAAGCCATTTTAGTTATTTCTCTAATAGAAACAATTATGAGCTGAATTTCCTACATTTTAGAAATTTTATTTCTTTATTCCGTTCTACTATTTTCTATAGTGGCATCCCCGTCCATATGGCGTAGTGGTGAACATGCCAGCCTATTACTTATGAAATTCGATGTTCGAATCCCAACCTGAAAAATGTTGTTCTCCGGGTATCCCCACGAGGAACGGCAAGCCCTTCGAGTCTTGAAAAGCACTTTCTCGAATAGCCGATCGGAAGGTATGGTTGTGAGAAATACGCTCTGTTTCTCCAACTAATTTATTCATTTTGTTTTACTATTTTCAATATTATTTTCTGCTAGAAAAGACTTGTTTGTCTTATTTGTTCACCTACATTTGATAATAATGAAACTTACTCGGTACGTGTATTGGAAATTTACGCACTGAAGTAGAGTTACCATACCATTACGACGTCAGTGCGAATTTCTGTTTCCTTTTCTGTGGATCTTTCTTTCCAGATATTTTATACCTATTGTTTGTTTTTGGAGCACAAATAACTCAATTTTTTTTTTCGTACATGAAAAACCGTTAAAAGGCAAACAAAAGATTTTTGTTCCTTGCTTTGTGAAACTCGATACAAATGTATGCTCAAAATGTCACGAATCATGGTTCCTCTATTTTTATTTGGAACGATTTTATTATGCAAACTATGGCAACCTTATGAAGCCTTATTTTAGTGACAGTTTATTGAAATCAATTACCCTACCTTCGCTTTATTGACATTATCTTTCTTACAAGATTGTTTTTTTTTCTTGCCGTGCCAGTGGCGTAGTGGTTGTTCGCATGTTGCATGTCTCCGTGTTACGTCAACCATATAAGCCTGTTTTTGAAAGAATATTAATTTTATTGTTGTTTTGTAAAGAAACATGGTTCAGTCTTTTTTTATATGAAATTTCCACAAACACACGTTTTTTTACAACGCAAACAAAGTTCCAAATATAGGTCTTTTTCAACTTACGGATATAATGTTCAAAAGCTTGCATTTGGACAAAAATGTTTGAGACTCAATATTGGTTTTATATCAGTCTTTTTATTCCCACAGAGTCTACAGAGTGAAATTCTTTGTAAATAGCTGAGCTCATTTCAACCAGTTTCTTATATTAATAGATTCTGCAAACAGAAAACAGTTATGTTTCTTTTGAGAGTGCTATATTTAAAGTGTTTGCATTGATTGTTGATTGATTAGGGCTAAAAGTAGTGCACGTACGTGCTTGTTACCAATAAGGGGAAATGAGGAAAGATATTCGCAGTTGTTATATAATTATTATTTTACTACATACTCTTACTTCTACAGGGTTTTCCATTAAAAGCTATCCATTTTATTTTTTAAATAAAAACGTCAGCCATTTGAGATATCAAAAAAACATTTATTTCATATTAAAGTACACCCAATACCATTACGAATGGAACTCTATTTCGTTCATATGTCCTCCACGGTCGCGCTTGCAGCGATCGATACGTTGAACCCAATTTTCGACCACTCTCTCGCACATATCGACCGGTATTGCAGCAATTTTGCGTTCAATATTGGCTTGAAGCTCCTCCAAAGTCTCTGGCCTGTTGGCGTAGACCAACGACTTGACATAGCCCCAAAGAAAGAAATCCAAAGGTGTCAAATCACACGAGTGCGGCGGCCAATTGGTCGGTCCATTTCTTGAGATAACACGTTGACCCAATTACCTCTTCAAAATGTTGATGGTTGCATGAGCTGTATGGGCTGTAGCTCCATCCTGCTGGAACCACATGTCACTAATATCCATTCCACGCAACTGACGCCAAAAAAAACGCCAAAAAATGTGGTTTGTGCGATGCCCAATTCCTGTGAACGACGTGGAATTGACTGATTTGGGTCGTTCTGAACGGATGCACTTACGGCCGCGATATTTTCAGCACTCCGTCCTAATCTTTGTCTCACTGGCACGGGAACATTGTGCAACGAAAACGTGGATTCAAATTTGTGCACTAAACTAAGAATTGCGGCACGGGTGGGACGATTATAACGACCAATAATAGGAGTTAACGCTCTTAAAGTTGCAGCGACTGACTCAAAATTTTGATAGTACGCTTTAATAATTTGGAAACGTTGTTGATTCGTGTAACTCACCATGATGAAATGGTAGACCTTAATGAGCAATCTGACGTTTACAGAATGTCAAAAGACCTTAAGGGCGCGTTTACATTAAAGAAACAAAATGGATAATCCCCAATGGAAAACCCTGTATTTCCAAATTTGTAATTAAATTGGTCTTGGGAAGGAGGTTAGCCAGAGATAACTCCAAAACGTCGACTGTTGTATCTAGATTTTATAATGTTTTAAAAAAATGGATTTTAATGCAATTTATGAAGTAATCACATACTCTTTTACCCGTTGACGAACTGGATTCCAGACAGATCGTTTAGTATATCATTAAATTTCGTCAAGTTAGCACTGACTCCTCTCAACTTTAAAAGTTGTTAATTGTGCTAACTTAATTTTAACAAATTAGCAAAAAATTATCTGTTTAACAAAATTTGAAGTCATGATGCTTGACGGACTTTAGTTTTTCTCTCATCCAAAACATCTTTGTAAATGAAATGACTTTTCTTCAGTGATTTTTACTAGCAGAAAAAATTTTTGAGATAGCAATTAAGTATAACGTTTCGATTAAAGAGAATACCAACGAAGTGGGCTGTAAGTCTGTTATATGTATGTCCGTATACAGCCTGAACCGCTGGACTCATTTTCTTCAAAATTTGCAGCTAATGGTATGTGGGACAGCCTACAGGGGGGTGTATGGAATTGGGTATATATGGTCTTGAAACAACGCTACCTCTCATACGACCTATATGATAACACCTATTTTTCTCAAGCACTACTCTAACGATTTCTATTAAATTTTGTGTCAGTAATTGGTTTTTGGTTGTCTTTCTTATGATGTAAAAAAAATTATGAAAAAAATCTAAAACTAAGTACCTTACATATTTCTGTTTTTTTTTTTTCAAAATGATTTTAATGATTTTTTCATATTTTAGAAGTCCTAGGTTGTTCAAAACAAAAAAAAAAATTACCTATCAACATTAAAAAATTAAAATTTTTGATATTTGCTTAGTTTTTTTTTTAAATTTTGATATTTTTCAAACATTTTCAAAAAGTTATCTTTGATTTTTTATATCAATTTTTTTGTCAAAACATCTTCTAGCAAACTAGCCGACTTGATTCTTAAAAAACTTCTTTTTAAAAAAATGTGAAAAGTAAAAAAACCAGCTCCAATGATTTTGATTAAATTTTCAATTTTTATATGTATTAGAAACGACGAAAAGTGGGAACCCTGTTCAGCCTTACGGTTCCCAATAAAAGAACCAGATTTGGTTAAATATGCTTGAAGTACTGGGCTGTTGAACCAATTGTCGAAGTATATTTTGTGGTTCACATGTCTTGGCACAGTTGATACCAACCTGGACACAACATTTCCACTGGCGCCTAAATTTGGAAAATCGTATGGAATGCCATTGCTCTGCTCCCCCGCAAATATGTCGAAATCGTTGCTGAATCCAGATACTCCACTTAAAACGAGGTTTTTGAAACCCCATTTGTGAGGTTTTTCTCGGTTATATAGCTTTAGGCTATTTTAGACATTTAGTGGGAATTGTTTGCTCATCCACTGCAAGGTGTTCTTCTATTGGTGTAAGAAGAAGTCGCTCCCTGATTTTACTAAGAACTGGTTAAACTTCGAAAAGTTAAAAAAGCGACACAAAAACGCCTCCACTCAACGCCATAAGAGAGAACAGCGCTAGCGGTTGGAGTTTGCACGCGTTCACAGGACTTGGGACTCTAACTTTGGAAATGAGCTAAATTGGCAAAATGCAGTTTTTCTGACGAAAAAATAATCATGGAAACAGTGGTTATATCCATCAGGTACATCTAGGTTAAATTTTTTTGGACAGAAAAAACTGCATTTTGACAATTTAGCTCATTTCCAAAGTTAGTATCCTCTCTCTCTTATGGCGTATGAGGCGTTTTTTTGTTGCTTTTTTAATTGAAGATGGTCTGCACTGAAAATAGCTCGACGAACAGTTAATGTGCTGGCTGTTACGCTCGCTTTTACCGTTATTCTACTGGTGCGGTGAGCTGAATTTGATGCATTTTTTTTTTAATTTTCTCTTATTCTGAAGAGTTAAAGCAGTTTTTGTCCTTTCTTTGAAGTTTTTATCGTATGAATCACTGTTTTTAATAAAATTACTCACTACATGGCCACTTCGGCCTATTTTTGTTGCAATTCTTCTCATTGAAAACTCTTCGGATTGCAACACGTCAATTTTCCCTGCAGCTAAAGTTTTTTTTCCAACAGTTTGGACTGAAATCTGTGGCAAACACTTTTTTATTGCTTAAACTTTGCAGCTAACTGTAATCCACGTAACAGATCGCGGCCAACTAACTAATTTTACAGCTGCGTCTAATCATGTGAACAAAAAAAAGTGTACTTTTTCTTGGAGCATAGACAAAAAAGGGAAAAAAATGTCTGTTTACTTCCACTCACCTTGGACTTGCTAGTGTTATTTTGTTGAGAATTTAATGAGCTTTCAAATAAATGCAATTGTTTGACAATTACTACCCAGTACCCACACTTACAAAAAAAAATTGGGTTATGTAAAAAAAAATGTGTGCGTCTAATTTAGTGAGCAGCACTGTATTCTAAAGGCAATAATAAATCAAGCTTTTATTTTAGTATTTTCGCACTACACTTTAACTGCGCGCACTGTGTAACTTGACTGCGGTTTTTGGCGATTGCGCAAAGAAAGAGAAAACCAAATGCACAAATACATATAAAGAAATACCTATTCTAAGCTACCAAAACGGTACTTTTCCAGTGGCAGCTGTGCAATCGCAGTAATCGACATTTAAAATCCAAAAGCCAAATATTGCTCCTTGTGCAGTAAAGAGTTAAATAAAATTTAAATTGCACTCCTGACCTAAAAACTAAATACTTTTTTAAGCTCATAATAAGAGTATAATTCTTTTTGTACTACCAATAAATAAATTAAAATAAATAAATATTTGAGTTAAAACTCTGCCTTCTTCAAATTAAAAATCAAATCAAATTAATGTGTTAAAGTGCGTCCATATAATGCCGACCGGCAATCGAATGCATTTCATTCGGTTCAAATTCGAGTCGGCTTTCGGTAAGGAGAAAGGTCAATTCGGCATTGCCGATCAGCATTTATGTCGATTGGTGCCGTTCGGCATGGCGTGGGCGCCTTTAGGTTTAATTAAGGTTTAATTAAGAATTAGAGTACCATAATTGTAGAATATTCGAAAAATAATTAATATTGCAACAAGACATGGTTTTCTAGTCCAAGGCCCTATCTTAAGATTTTTAGAATTGCGAAATTTTTCCAAACCATTTATGAGACGCTGAAGCTCTTTTCGTTCCATAGGAAGTCGTAGTTATTGATATTTTAATTGGTTTTTGCCCATTTACGACACTCGTTCAAGTTACCAAAGTCGTTACTGATCTTTAGGCCTTTCGTTCTCTTTTTACTCAAAATCGGTCAGACTTGTTACTTCATCATCTTCCATTTGCTCTCAAAGTAATCGGTTCATAATCTCCATTTGATGTCAGCACTGCTTATAGCGGTGCGTCTACACTTTGCAATATTGAATCAGTGTGAACGTTCGATCAGTCTTCCTTCTTACCGAAAAATAAAATAAAAATAATTAGGGTTGCGCAAAAGAGCGAGAACCCCGGTGAGTACTGAGTAGGTGGCGCATTTCTTACAACCATTCCTTGTGAGGAATGAAGGGGTAAGGAGACCTTCAACTACTAATAGAAGAATTGCTTTTCATGTCAATAAAATAAGAATCGTAGCACTTTCCAATTCCTTATAAGAAGTGACCACCATAAAAAAAAGAGGAAACATTTTAGAAGTCATATCTGAATACTGAATTCTAAACATGGGTAACGCAGCAAAAAATCGTGCGCTGATACACTAACTCAAGCGCAGTTTACTGTATCAACGCAATGCGTTAATGCAATTGCGCTATGGCGCAATTTTTCTGGACTGAATATATCCAGTGGAAAAATGATTTATTTTCTTTTATGTCTTGTATATTTTGAGTTTAAGTGATGTGACAAAATTAAACTTTTTATATGATTACATAGGTGAGATTGATGAATGATTTCTCAAGTAAAGTGTTTCACCTGCTGAGAAAAATAAAGTAAGTCAGCTCTATCTGCATATGTTTGTTTGGCTGAGATCAAAATGTAAACAAAAAGAAATCGTGTGATAGTGAAAGAAAATACCCACCCTTTCTTGGTAGCTTATTAAAGAAATAACAACCAAGAGGGTTAACCTCACACACCACACACAACTGCATCCGCCGCCGCCTAACGCCCATACAATTGACTTTAAAAACACCACTTTATATTCAGCTACATACGTTTATTAAAGATATATCTAGTTTTACAAAAACAACAATGTAAACAAATAACATTAAGAAATTTATCTGCGATACAACATACAAGCATCCATCAGCCAACCAACAGACCAACAACCAACACCACTATTTTCAGTACTCTACTCATTCTTATCAAAAAATATCCTGATTTCTCTGCTCTAAAGAAGAGAATATAGATAATAGTAAAGAGTCAACTGCGCTGTGGTATCACTGCGCCATAAGTGTATCATTGCGCTATTGAGTTACAACTGCGCTATTGAGTTACAACTGCGCTAATGTATTATTGCGCTACTGAGTTACAACTGCGCTAGTGTATCAAGATGCGCCATTGAGTTACAACTGCGCTGTGTGTATCATTGCGCTATTGACTCTTCTATAGCGCAAAGACACACTGGCGCAGTTGTAACTCAATAGCGCAGTCATAACTCAAATGCGCCTTTGGTTCTGTTCTCAACGCTGTGCTATCGAGTACTCTACTGTAGTATTGTGTGTGAAATAAGGGATGATTTTTGCCTGTAACTTGTGTATGATGCTGTTGGAGTGTTGGCTATGGCTCTTGGTTCTGTGCTGGGGCTGAGTATGAAAGCGCTTAAAGTTCAATTTGCAATGCTTTTGGGTAAGTTTTATGTTGTATATCGGATCTGGTTGTTGTGTTGCTATTGAGTTGCAATTGCGCCACTGAGTTATTAAGGCAGGCAAAAGTGTATCAGCGCACATGGCGCAGTTAGTGCGTCAACGCATTGCGCTAGCGCAGCGCTGAGTTACCCAATACCCATGTTTACTGAATTCTCGTGTGATAATTCGACGCTCTTACCATTACACAACGGGGTATGTATCGCAGGTAACGTTCTGTGCATGTTCTTCACAGGTCGTCAATTTTTTTATTTTCTATGATATTCAGCAGAGTTGAGTGAATATCTTAGCGCCAGCTTTTCAATAATATGATCTTTACTTTGATAGCAGAAATATGCAAGTCAATGAAGCATTGATGCCACTCTTGTCGTTTTTTAAGCCTTTGTTCCCAGAGTTGTCAATTTTTAAAAAAAAATTTTGCATAAAAGTTTGAAAAAAATTTCGTCAAGAAACCGTTAGGAATATAAAGAAAAAATATTTACTTTGTGGTTGCCCCGCAAAACCTATTTGGATCAAAGGTTAAATGCTAGAACTCTTGCTGTGGGTTGCACTGCACATGCTAGAGAGGTATTTGTTTTCAATCTTTGGGGACTTCTTTCTCTGGCATTGCATTTTGTTGTTATTGAAAAACTTCTATATGTGCGGCCAAGTTGGCTGAGTTTCGTAGTAATATTTAATTTGGTTACTATTTCGCAACATACATGAAACTAATGTTTTTCACATTCGGAATCGGCAGAAAATTGTAGGTCCTTTCCATTTCCTCACAAAGTCAATAGTAATGAAAAAATCCCTGGGCCCCGGGGCTTCTCGCTCTGTTGCGACACCCCATTTTTAAAATTTTTTCTTTTTTTTCGTTGATATAATTACAAAATTACGAAATTTTTATACGTAGGTACTCAAAATTCAAAAATGTCGATATTTTTCTGTTTTGATGTTTAAAACGGCTTAAACAGCAGTAAATATTAAACGTGCGCAAATGAATAAGAAACAAGATCACTTTCATCATAATTAACTTGTATTTTTAAAATTTGGTAAGGAAAAACTTATGATAATTTACAAAATAGTCTGTTTAAAATCATTTCAAAAGAAATTTTGTGTCCTTTTCAATTGCTTCAATCTTGCGTTGAGCTTCTTGCAACTTGATTTGATTATTTTCCGTGAGTTTAGCTAACATTGAGTTAATTGAAAGTATTCTGTCCCTAATTGACTGCACAGAATACTTATTGAGGCGCTCGGCGTCAAAGACATCATCACGAATGGCATTGACGAAAATCCACATGTTGTCGACCTCACGTTTTGCCACCATCTTTTGTTCATCCAAATCTGTAGCCAACGTGACTTTCAAGTCTTCAATTTCCCTAATAAGTACTTGGACCCCACCACCGTCACCTCCGGTACCGGCACAGCCACCGCCACCGCCACCATCATCTTCATCGCTACCAAAGTTATCAGGATTCAATTTGACTTGGCTGCATTCGAGATACTTTTGTTGAGACTTCAAACGTGTCAGCTCGCAAAGTAAAGTCGTGCAAGACTTTTTTGTAATTTTCTTCTGCTCTTCCATTGAGTGTGTTTTGGTTTTGTGTTTTTAAAGGTTACACTGTCGCTGTTTCTACTGAATGTCCTTTGTTTGGTGTGTTTGTTTGTTCACCAAGGAATCGAAGTCCTTCGAGTTTCAAGGAGAATGTGACTTGTTTTACGACTTGCCCCTTGTTTACTATACGTAATCAAACGTGTTACTAAGTCGAACTGACGTCGTCGGGGTCGTCCTCGCAGGACTCGTTTAATCAATAATCCTTTGGAATGTGTGTGTTGCAAAAAGTAGTTACTATACTACACCAACTGCTGAGTGTCCTCTTTTTTCTACCTTTTTTTGTTTTGGTTATGTTTTTCACTTTCAGCTTTTTACTGACTTGGAATATATTTGTTTGAAACAAATAACTAACTACCCAGGAGATGCAAAGTCGAGCATTTGTAAGCAAAAGCCGAAGTGAGCCGGGGTCTGGTTGTATAGGCATTTTTGTGGTAGGCTGTGTTAGAGTGTATGTATTTATATTTTTTCGTGGAGGACACGGTTTTATGATTGTCCTTCTTTGTCTGCGAAAGCTATTTCAATATACTTTTATGCATTTATTTAAGGACGATAGCGAGGACACAGGAAGACTGAAAATGATATTTTCATTTATGAGTTCTGAAATGGATTTTTGAAGTCTAAGGAGGAAATTGTTTTGTGAGTGAAATGGAGTGGGGTGGTCTTGGGTGGATGCAGACTGGATGGATGGAACTGTGTTGTTTGTATTTCGATAAGGAAAACTAGGTGAATGTATAACGCCGTCTTTTTGAGGAAAGCGATTTTGAAATTTTCGATTTGACTGTTAAGGAAGTTATTACCTTGGTAGTTCCGTCGCAGGTTGTTATGAAAATGTTATGAACTTATTACATAGGAATCGCAGAATCGGTTTTGTTTTCCCCAATTCGAGTTGTGGTAAGGTTCACATGGAAATTAGTTAAGTTGGGAAGTGCTACAGTGAAACCCGCTTAAGAGAAAAGGCAAATTGTCACAGTTTTTCTTTCACTTAAGCGGGTTTTTCACTTAACCGAACCCCGGTTAAGTGAAAAAAATTTCATTTAAGCGGAGTCCTGATAAGTGAAAAAAAATTGCACTTAAGTGGATTTAAAAGTTCCATTAAGCGGAGGTTTAATGCTTCATATACACAATAAATAATTTGATGTATTTATCTTTGGAGTTGCCTGGAAATAATTTAAATAAAAGTGTTTGAATAACTAACCACGATTGAACATCAAAAAAGTAATTTATTGAATAACAAAAATAACATATGTTTGTACATTGGAATTCATAGGTAGTACATAAATATATTACATAAATTACAATAAATCACATTTGAGTTTTTGTAGGTTAATTCGTAGGCACATTGGGCATATCAAAAAGAGGCCACTCCCAAGTTTGTTTTCAGGTTTCAAATATGTAGGTACATCAAGGTGTGTCATTTTTGTGCAACTTTTTTTTTCAACGATAAAACAGGCTAATTACTTTCAGGAAGGTATAAAACGAAGCCGCTTAAAATTTGAGCTCTTAATATTAAAATTTAGAGATGCCTCAATTTTCCATACAAATAACATAGAAAAATAATGTAATTTTTTTCTTATTTTTATAGCTTGACATTTGAGCATTTTAAAAATACACTGACAAATTATTTAAGTAGGAAATTGAATGCTCTACAAAAAAGCTCAATTTAATTTTTTCATAGAGTGCGCCGTTCTGAAGATATTTAAACTAAAAGTTGGAAATGTATGAAATTAAGATTTTTATTTTATTAAACACTGATGACTTCTTAATGACTTTAAGAGTTACTCAAAAAATGACACACCCTAATGTACATACATATTCATATTTTTGAATACAATTAGGAACGTTTTATGAAGACAAAAATAATCTCACTTTTTTTTAAAATAGTCATCAATTTTCGTTTGCAACAAAGTCGGAAATGGCAATTCAACATTTTATATTCAATTTCATCTAAGATTAGATCCCCATCAGAAAACTGCTTAAGAACATTGAGAGATTTAAAAGCTTCTGTAGTTGTTGCTTTCTGGACTCCCAAAATTTCCACATCTAAATCATTGTCAGATACAGATCTGCTAGCATCAAACTTTTCGAATTGTAGTGCTGCTTCATTAATTAACAGGAATTGTGCTTTTTTAAAGCATCTCGGATTATGAGATCTACTTTATACATATTAAGAAGAAAAATTATAAGCAAAAGAAAAACAAAATATGTTTAATCTTAGACTACACACCAATACAAAAAATAATTTTGTCTGTTCCAGTCGAATAAGAAATGAAAAGGACTGTAATACGGCCCTTTGGTAGCTTCAATCCTGAAGGTTTTCACATCTATTTACCAATGAAGCCGTCGGCGTCGGTAGAGCCTTAAACATTACCCGACCCTGAATTTATCAGCATTATGCACGTCATCAGGTTTGTAGCTTTGACAAATGTTTGGCCAAAAAATTTCCAGCCAATGGTTAGCAGCAACTGTGTCAGCAGAATTATTTTCACCACAAATCTTCTTAAAATGAATATTTTCACGTTTTTTCCACTGATCTAACCATCCATTTTTTGGCTCAAATTGTTCTGTTCGATAAAATTTTTTTCCACTTAAGAGAGTTTTTTTCAATAAGAAAAATGAAATTTAACTGAAAATATGTTTCAGGTATCCGGGTTTTTCACTTAAGCGAGTTTCACTTAAGCGGAGTGTTTAATAGGTAATTGGTCTACAAATACTCGGGGACGAAAAAATTCTTTCAGATAAGCGGGTTTTTCTCTTAAGCGGGTTTCTCTTAAGCGGGTTTTACTGTATTTTTATTTTCCTATTGCATAGTAAAAAATAGGTTATATGACATTTGTTTGAGTGTCTGTAGTATCTACGGTATAGCAAGCTAAACTCACCGTACGTAGGGAGCTCTTTTCGTCGTAACATTACTGCCCTTAAGCGACGAAGAGAAAGATCAATTTTTTGTTTGTTCTTCATTTTCTGTTTTTTGAGACTGATTTGATGAAGCTGACGATTTCATGGATACTTAAATTTCTTCTCATCAATCGAATCAAATACTGACATTTGCATTATATATTCAAAGTTTTTATTGGCATCGATAAATTGGGTTTTGCCACTAACTTTTTAAAGATAGCTTGATTTCAAATGGTTTATTATTTGTTGACTTGCTGACCTGCCGGTCGCGTATTGTGTTTAATCCGTGTATTAGTTTTGGATACACAGCCTTGATAAGTCAGAGTCGAAGTCATCTAGCCTTAGCGCATTAACCCTAGATGGTCACACGGGGTCAAAATGACCCCAGGCCTTTTTTGTGAAGTCTTCCGATTTTCAAATTTTACCCAATATCTACATTTTTTTCGATATAATAAACATTAAAATATGCACATATTATTATTGAAACATTTAGTTTTGACATTCAGGAATGTATAACAAAAATTTGGAGACATTATTTTGAAAATTGCAAAAGTTATCAACGTTTATATACGCTGGGGTCAAAATGACCCCGTGTGACCATTGTGTGATTATTTTGACGTGTGACCATCTAGGGTTAAAAACGGGTTTCTCGAGAATGTGTTTAACAACAGTGGCCAAGATATCTCGAGAACTACTCAACTGATTTTGATGAAATTTAACAAACATCTTCGAAATATAATTCACAAGTACTTGAACAAAGGAATTTTTGTTTTTTCGATTACAATTTTTTTAAATAGAAAAAATGAGGAGATATTTCGACCGAAATTTCAATTTTTGTAAACATGTCTGCTAATATTACAATATTCCAATTTTTTATTTCTTTGTTTCTCCTTCGTTCAACTTCTATTTTATAGTCGTAACTAACATAAAATCAGCACCATAAATGAATTGGCATTTACAAATTGCAAGCTAGTCAATTTTTTACTTAAAAAAATGAATATCCCAGAACTCCGTGAACAAATTGAAACAATCTTAGACTTGAAGCCCTTATTTCATATTTACAACAACTACTTCCAAAGATGTTGCATATTGCAATGTGATCGATGTCTAAAATGCGTTTTCTACTCTGATCCTGATGAACAAATTTGTTCACTAAGTCCGAAAGCTAGTCAAATTGTATACAAATCTTTCAAGACTCAATAATGTTGTGCCTTTATAACAACTTGACGCCGCGCCGCTCAGCGGACCTTAAACTGTAGGTCAAGTGAAAGACTGTGATGAATCAAACATTTTTTTTTTTTGGAAAAACAAAGACCTTTGTTAACTGACCATTTCAAAATTGCCATTAGATTTTCATTAATTCTGCATATTAAATCCTCTTGTAGACCAAGAGACCGCGATATGTGTATGTATATTTGCACATCATCTGCCTACAGATGAGCCAGAACACTTGAACACACATTTGTCTGGTCAAAATAATAACGGTCCCATGATAGAGCCTTGTGGTATCCAAAATGTTTGGCTGCGATTGTCGAACTAGCATTTAATTAAATGCAATGCTCTTTAATAAAACCCAAAATAATGCTTAACTTTCTTGCAGAGTTTACCTAACTCTGTCAAAAGACTTCGAGAAATCAAGTAGACATAACAAAGTTAGATAGTCTCTCTCATATTTACATCTTATATCATAAACGACTTTGATCATTGCAGTTTGGCAAGAATGATCTACCCGAAACTTGACTGAAATGGTGATAGCAAGTTGAATCTTTTAAGATGACATTAAATTTGCGACGCCAGTATTTGCTCAAAGACTTTTGACAGACACGGAAGAATACTGATAGGATTTCTTTTCTTGGCTGGCCTTGGCCGCTAAAAAGCCACTGTGCTGCTGACGGTATGACTCAATTACTTTTTTATTGTCTCTATCATTATAATGTTTGTTTTGATAAAAAAAATTCTAATCAGTTCTTGCTTGATAGAGAAAGTACGAATATTGGTACAGAACATTGAGATTAATAGGTGATAGTTTAAGTGTAGGATTGATTGATTCTCTTGAACATCGTCGAAACGTTGCCTGTATGCCTGTCTCTGTCTATTTTATCGCTTTTTTCACAATCAGTGCTCTAGTAAAATAGCCAGTTGCATTCCATTACCAACCTACCAACCTAGGACGTACAGTAAAATATAGAGATTCATATTTAAGTCGCACCAACGGAATGTGAAATACTCTCCCTGGCTTTGTCTTTCCCCAGAATTACGATTCACAAAAATTCAAGAGCAACGTGCATCGGTGTCTGTTATTAAATCCTCTCTTATTTCCCAAATGCTAGCCCTGTGTTTAACAGTAGAAAAGATTGATATACCTGATCTCCAGTAATTTTTTTTTTGACACATCTCATCTCTTTTGCGTTTTAATTTTCATTAGCTATCGGTGTTTAGTGTTGAAACTCATAGTAGGTATTTATATTTATTTAATCATAAGTACTATTTAAAAATATTCCATCATCTACATCTACTAGACGAGCCTCTTGACTATTAAGATACTCCTCTTTGTTTATTAAACTATTCAATCAGCACTTCTTCTAATTAAAACCTCTAAATTCATACAAAAGCAAGTAAATGCGCAAAAAATACCTGAAACGTTATGACAGACACAACCGCAACCAAATGAGTCAGTATATGCAAATCTTAAACATCCGCACGAATTTTCAAATAAAAACAAATAACAGCCAACTTGAATTGATTGTCGTCACCGATTCCTTCTTTTCTGACTCAAATAATCATTTCCCCAAATGTCTTCGACCTCAACTTAAACAAAATAAAATACAAAAATTTCCCATTCAATGTCTTACTGTAACTGATTTCAAACGAAGTAATAAAAACAAAACTTCATGCGAATTGACAAAGTTCTCCTGGGGTCACTTGCAATTCTGTATCAGCGTCACTTCATCTCAACCCAGACATTGAAAAACCAGCCAAAGCCGGTTGACCAAATATCGTGAATCAAAAGTTCTCCGATTTGTAAGAAAAAAGTAACTTATCCAATAAAATTATCGGTCGATTGCGAAACTTATTATTACATATTAACTGCACTCTGCTAATTCATTTCACACGTGACAATATTTCGAAATCAATATCAAGACAGACTTTTTTTATTTTTTGCAGGTGGCAGTAAAAATAATCGACAAAACATGCCTAAACGAGGAATATTTGGCGAAAACATTTCGAGAAATCGCCATTCTCAAAGAAATGCATCATCCGCACATCACACGTTTATACGAAGTTATGGAATCTCAAACCATGATCTACCTGGTGACGGAACATGCGGCCGGAGGCGAGATTTTCGACCATTTAGTTGAGTATGGTCGAATGAAAGAACCAGAAGCGGCAAGGGTATTCACCCAATTGGTGTCTGCTGTGCAATATTGCCATTCCAAAGGAGTGGTTCATCGTGATCTCAAAGCAGAAAATGTGCTGCTCGACAAAGATATGAATATCAAGGTAGGACTTTTGTTTCCTTATAGTTTTGATGCAGTTTTTAACCAGTTTTTAATTTTTATTTGTAGCTTGCTGATTTTGGATTCAGCAACCGATATAATGAGGGAACCCCATTGAAAACGTGGTGTGGATCACCACCATATGCTGCACCAGAAGTATTTCAAGGCCTTGAGTATGATGGACCAAAGGCAGACATTTGGAGTTTGGGTGTTGTTCTTTATGCAATGGTTTGTGGGGCACTACCTTTTGATGGTACAACACTGTTGGACTTGAAGAGCAAAGTTGTTCTTGGGAAGTTTAGAATTCCGTACTTTATGTCCCAAGGTAAGATTTTTGGTTTACTTAACATCTGCACAAACGGAAATTCAAAAGCTACAGTCATATTCTCTTTTGTCGAGAAAGCGTCTAGCGATATTGCTTCTAAAATATATTTCGAAACTAATTTTGGGTTTCAAACTGCAAGAGCAACAGTGTCGACGGTCAAGGAAACATTCAGCATAATTAAATGTAGGTTATCAAGGATTTGCGTATTTTGCAACATTGTGGTGTAATATTCGAGTTGCATGCACGTTTGGTCATCGTAATCTAATCCGAGTACGTGCAACGTAGCGCAGACACTGGTAGCCAAAGTCACTGAATGCATTTAACGCAGTGCTTGCATATTTCACTACGTGTAATATGCAAGCCATGCACTTTCCCACGTTCAGTGATTTTGCGTTGACCTTGTTTGAGCAACGATCACATTTAATCTTCCTAATGGAAGAGTTGAGTTGTTTCTTGACAGTCAACCGTGTCGGTTTAATTCATTACACAACAACATATAGCTTCAATTTTATTCTTGATATTTCCTGTTTTCAATGCAGACATGTACGCCCATACTTCGTCCTTTTCAGCTGTTCTTCACTAAGTATTCATAGACATTAAGATAGCGTTCGTCTCAGTTTGCCAGATATGTTGATAATTGAGGTGTTGCACTAAGTATGCCTTGTAGCTCTCAGTTACAGCACCAACAGCAGATTCATCAAAGATCCTAGCTGTTTTGCTGACGACTCGACCCTCAGCTTTTCATATTCGTTTCCAAATTCACGACCCTGCTCTTCGGATGTGAAACTGGAACTGTTGCATATGATAAGCCCATTGAATTCTGACCTTGACAGCATTGTTACATGGGGTAATAAGAACCAAGTAGAATTCAATGCTTCGAAAACTCAATGCTATCTGTTGTCGTTGAAGCTTAACATTCCCCCATTGCCATTTAACTATGAATGGAACCTGCATCCAAGAAACCGAAAAGCTGTCAGAACTTGGTATGTGACCAAATATTTGAAGTCGCCAAAAACGCTGCTAAATTCTTAGGTTTCTTGAGAAGATACAGAAAGTTCTTCACCCTTTCTGATCTGGCTCCAATTTATAAGGCCTTCATCCGCCCAAAACTGGAGTATAACTTCCATATCTGGTCAGGTACCGCTCAAACATCTTTGCGCCTAATTGATAGGGTACAAAATAGAGCGTTAAAATTGATAGTGATAGTTCAATCGTAGATACCCGTGTGGCACCCGTGGTGTGATGGATAGATAGCATGTACACCTGTTAATCCATAGGTTCGTGGTTCGAATCCCAACAGAGGCAAAAATGTTTTTCCACGGGTGTCGCCTTTCGCGAGAAACTGGCAAGTCCTCCGTTAGTATTCATTGCCATGAAAAGCGCTTTCTCGATTAGCCGTTCAAAACCAGCAAAGAATTGTAGGTCCCCTCCATTCCCTCACAAGGCATGGTTGTGAGAAACGCGCTAGGCCCTGGGGCTCCTCGCTCTGTTGCGCCACCCTATTTATTTTTTTTAGTTCGATCGTAGAATCGATTGATTGTCTTGAACATCGTCGAAACTTCACCTCTCTCTCTCTTTTATCGCTTTTTCACAAACAGTGCTCCAGTGAAATAGCCAGCTGCATTCATCCCCTGAAACAATTTAGCCGCAACACCCGCCTCGCTAGAAATGCTCATCAGTTTAACCTTGAGCCTAACTTCGGGCGTACAGTCAAGTATAGAGATTCATATTTTAGTCGCACCACTCGAATTTGGAATGCTTTACCTGACCCTGTTTTTCCCCTACATTACGATTCACAAAAATTCAAAAGCAACGTGCATCGATGTCTCCTTTCAAATCCTCTCCTTTTTTCCTAAATGCTCGCACTTTGTTCTATAACATTATGAGGGTAGTCATAGCCCCTTGATATGTGCACTTATTATAAAAAAAGGTTCTGACATAGATTCGACAACCTTTCTTTGCTGGTTCAGTTTTTGGTCTACACCAGAGCTGTACCTAAAGAAAGTTAACTGAAAATCTTTGTCATATATTACGTATGATATATTTCTTCTTTTAGTCTTCGTTTCCAAAAAGTGTTTTCACATACGTGATTAAAGACCATTTGGAGTTTTTTTTTCTTCTGAAACGACCGATGCTTTCCTCATCCGCTTTAGATATTAGCCGTGCTTAGAATGAATTGACAAAAAATGTTATAAAAAATATTAAACCCATGACTGCTAGCACTGGTTTCTGTTTACATTTTCCTCAGTTCATTCTTCTATAAGAAAAAAGAAATGAAAATAATAAAACAAGATAATTAAAATGTGTGCTTCTTTCTTTTTCAGATTGCGAGAATCTAATACGCAACATGCTTGTTGTTGAACCAGATAGACGCTATACTCTGAGACAAATGATCAAACATCGTTGGCTAAGTGAATGGTCTGGTGACATTGAGACAACCTCCACCACCACCCGCATCCAATCAGTCATCGAACCCGCAAATCTTGATACGGTGGTAATGACACACATGCTGCAATTGCCTGGCCTAACAGCTGATATGATTGCCCAATCGGTGCATGAGAATCGTTTTGATAATATTTATGCGATATACAACCTCCTAAATGATAAACTTCAAGAGAAACGAAGAGAACAGCAAAGACTGCAACATCATGCCAATTTGGCCTACTCTAGGTGAGATTAATAGCATTTATGTATTGAGTTGCAATGTTCTGTACAGTTGACATTGCTATACTAACTTGTTACAATCGATAAAAGGAGTATGTGAGTCAAGTGAATTAACAACACAAAAACACAACTTGTGTTTGTTAGTGTGTGCTATTGGCTATTTCTAGTTTTGCCTGTCGACGGCGTTGACCAGTTTGACACTATCTCTTCCGGTGACAAAACCATTGTTTTGCTCTGACAAAAGCCCATACACATAGACTGCTTGTATGTAGTGTGTGGCAGAACAATTGTAATAAGCTAAAGGTCTTCTGTCTTTGGAATAACTTCCTCTAAAAAGGGGTGCATTTTGTTAAATGGCTTATAGTGTTTAGCTTCGGGTATTGTTGCAGATGAGCTGGCATTTTGTGATGGTAATGAATGGTCGTGGGCATAAAATAAACTGAACTTTACAAAATTAATTATTCGGTCCTTCACTTTTGTGTGTGTATTTGAAGGTACATATTTTAAACCCGTGTAACCGGAAGACAAATGCTTTCTTTATAGGTCGCGCAAAACAAGCATTACAACGGGCGTTGTGGATAGATCGGAGCCTATTAAACAAGAATCAGCTGATCGACTTAGCCCGCTTACAAATGCTTCATGTCCAACTACTGGACAATTGGGCTGGACAGATGTGTCGGTGGATTTAGAAAAATTCGGCGATTTGGAGTTGGAATGCCTGGCGCGGGCATCTGAGGTTTGATTAGTTTCTTAAATAAGTTGAATAGCTTTGACTTATTCCTGTATCTCTATTCAGCAACAGGTAAGCAACCAGCACCACTTGAACGCAGCCAATGCATCAGCAATCGGTGGCAATACTCGGCGGCATACAGTGGGGCCAGGTGATGTGGCCCACGAACAAGCATTGGCCAATCCGAATGCCATTAATCCTATTAATTTCAAATGTCCGGACAACGAAAGTGGCGGGCCCTATCTGCCAATAAACTTGCCAATGCTTCAGAATCAGCCACTGCACAATCTTACAATAAAAGATCAGCATTTATTAAAACCGCCTACAGTAATGGGTGCAAGTAAGTATATATTTGTTTGGAAATTCAGTTATAAATTTATACTTATTTAAATTTACTATTTGCAGCTGGTGCATTTGGAAGAAGAGCTTCGGACGGTGGAGCTAATCTCCGAATAAATTATCCGTCTTCAATGAACAATGTTCAACAAACACAAACTCAACCACAGATGGAGGGCTTCTTTACGAATACAAGTATTGCAGGTGCTGTTTGTAATACAGGTACTGACCATGTGGGTGGAGGACAGGTTTCTTGTGAGCAACAGCTATTGCAACAGCAGCAACAACAAGCTCATCTTAATATGATGGGAGAAGCAATGATGAATCATCCAATAACACAAGAAGTCAACGAGGAGTCTAGTGACGAAATACAAAGGTATGCTTTTGGAAAATATTAAAGATATCTAAAATGAAAAGATTGAGATCGAGTAGGTTATTGTTGAGGATGGTTCTAGAATCCATCTTAAGGTAGGGCTGATGTTTGTTCGGTAGAAGAAGACTGAATAATAAATGAAATGGGGCAATATCTCGGTTGTCTAGACCTTAGAATGACTCGCACTTCATACTAGTTTTGGCATTAAACCTATTCTATATTGAAACATTTGACCAATTAATTTGGTATCGTTGAGAAAGCTTTCCGAGAGTTCAGCTTCAGCTAGTAAGAAAGGTATTCCTGCTTCTCAGAACGCAAAGAAGGGAGAGCATGTGATATGTGAAGCAAGCATCCGAATCTATTGAAGCTACTGTAAAGGAAATATTTTATTTTTAAATGATTAAAAGATTTTCCTAGTTTTACACAACTATATTATCCTGGAATCCTTTCGAGATGAGAATGGAAGTAATAAAATAGATATGCAGCCGGTGATATGAATATGGAAAGAAAATGAAAGAAAATACCTTGACGTTTCAGAGCAAAACACGTTTTATTGTTTTCAAAGTGACTTACGGATATGATAATTGGTTCGTTCATTGAACTTTACCCAGGATTGATCCGGGTTTCTCTGACAATCCTATGGATTGTCAAAAAACCTGGGTTTTCTAGTTTTCAAAAGACGCTAAACCACAAAATCAGCACACATCCCTTGAATAAAAGTACATGCCATTTGACAGCCCTGTTCATTACCCAAACTCGTTCCAGCAAAAACTTAGGGTGAGTTGAGGGAATACCCAGGGGAAACCCAGGGCTAAAAACACATTCAGTTTGACATTCAGCGTGAGTTAAGGTTTGTCAAAAATCGCTTTGAGGCGACCACAGGGTGACCCCAGGGATTCAGCGTACGAACCTAGTATTAACACAGCCGAGTTATACAAAACTTTATTTTATTTAAGAATCCTTGCCAATATCAGTCGAGTGTAGATAATTTTACCAGAAAATTTTAGCTTACTCGTCAAAGTCTATAAATTGGAACAATAACAAAAAAATTTTTATTATTGTTTATGTTTTTGTCCTGGAGTTGGAACTTTTATTGAAAAATAGGAATCTAAAAAGAAATAAAATAAATTTCTTAAAAGACGTGTTTTAAGATCGTTAAGATCACCACAACTCCTAAGTTTAGCGTTTCGCCCAGGTACGGCAATGGGCTCATCAGTTAGATGTTGCCGTACCCTTCTAAGACGCAAACTTTGTTCGGAATACACCGACACTAATAAAATCCACTGCACTTAGATGCCGTGAATTTTATTTGTAGAATTGGTTTCATGTTACCTCTTCAACATTATACGGAACGACCTAGTTAACATCCGCCTGTCTGGTTCACTGAAAGAATTTAACTCAAATGGTACAAGGTAGTGTAACCTTCTTTAACCGACTAGTGGCGTAAAACTTTATGAACAGAAATCCATAGAATTGACATGTAGGTTAAGAATTGTTTCATTAAGGACTGACCGTGCACTTATATTTAGTAAAATTTCGTAAATTGTTCTTTTTTAAAATATATAAATAATAAGAAATGTACGTACAACGAAAAGCCTTCAACATAAGAGCGGAAAAGCCAAAACCTGGCCAAAAAACGAGTTGTTTCTGCATATTTTGGGTAACATTCCTTTGTTTTCTGAATTCGAAAATTAAAGTTTCGATTCCACTTTACGTAGAAACATTATATTCCCAGGTTTTCGTCACTATCACCTGCACTTTTGGATGTTGAGAAGTCAGTAAATTTAAATCAGTTGATAACTTCAATGTGTGCATTGTGATATTGCAAGTTCTCTACTGTCTGAAACGTTTAAGGTTATCCTTTGAAATCTCTTCTATTTGTTTTTACTCTTTGTCATTGAACGGCTTTGCTGTGAGTATTGTGATCTGTGGTGTAGTCTTATTTTTTGTGGTACCCGTGGTGTGATGGATAGCATGTCCGCCTGCTAATCCGGAGGTTCGTGGTTCAAATCCCAACTGAGGCAAAAATGTTTTTTCCACGGGTATCGCCCTTTGCGAGGAATTGACAAGTCCTCCGTTAGTATTCATTGCCATGAAAAGCGCTTTCTCGATTAGCCGTTTGGAACCGGCAGAAAATTGTAGGTCCCTTTCTTTCCCTCACAAGGCATGGTTGTGAGAAATGCGCTAGGCCAAGGTGCTCCTCGCTCTGTTGCGCCACCCTATTTATTTTTTTAATTTTTAAGTCTTATTGGATGTAAATCCAAGGAAGTTTTTGGCATGCCTTTCTTCTTCCTTGGTCGCGTTTGTTTTAGAACCCTATATGGTATTGTTTTTGATCTTGGATATCTGCTGTGAAGATTAAAATATTAGCTCAGCCGTTTATGCTTTATCTACTGCTTGTTATTTTTCATGTGTAGCTTTCCAGGAGTCTTGGTAATTCTCAATGTACGCATCACCAATATAAGGTGACAGTTAACTAACCATTGTAACCACATTTTAGATTTCTTGGTGTAGTGTAGAATAACACACCTAATCTCACACTTCATTTTTGTTCATTTGAAGATGAAAGATGGCTTAGTGTTTATCATTTCTGTTCGTTGTGCGAATTCCAACAGAAAACAAAAATGCTTTTCCATAGGTATCGCCTTTTGCGAGGAATTTTCAAGTCCTCCGATAGTAAATCCATTGTCATGAAAAGCGACCTCTCGATCAGTACTTCGGAATCGGCAGAAAATTGTAGGTCCCCTCCATTCCCCCACGAGGTATGGTTGCGAGAAATGCGTTAGGCTCCGGGACTTCTTCCTCTGTTGCACTACCCTATATAATTATTTAGTTAAAAGAAAACAGTTTATCTGAAACGCCTAACAATTTTCGTGTTAACACTCTTGCATGTCCATGAACAGCAAGTAAAGTGTTGAACGAAATCAACGCACTGTTCCATTCTTTTCTTTAGGGTAGAAATTATTGCAATGGATTAATTGTTGTTTATTGTTTTTAGGTATATGCAAGCTAGAGGTTGCTCAAAGCGCCACACTGTCGGTTGTACAGATGATATATCAACGTCTCATCATTCGGAAGGTATTGGAATGGACCAGCAGAACCTATCCCATTCACCAGCGCCTCAATCAGGTGGCGGACGAACACGTCGTACTGGTCTCCTTACAGTCATGGACCGCCCGCCAGGTATGATATATGTTACCACCTGTCCTAGACATATCCCGTATGTGAAGCATGTGTACTTGCACGATTTTTTTTCTCATTATTATTTTAAAGCACTTAGTTCAAAAACAAATATTGTTCATACTTTAGTTGCGACAATTCTTTTAAAGTATTCTTGTGTTTTCATTTATTGTATTTTATTTTTTTGATTTCTTTTTCTTTTCGGTTTTTAATAACATTTGATTTTGTGCTTGGATGTGTGCCTTCTTGGTAACAAAACAAAATCTTAAAACCCACCAACTAAAAACTAATCGATCCTTCCAACCATCGATCCCAATAAATTTTGTATTTGCTATTATGCTAAAATGCTGGTGAATATACTACTATATGTGTTATTGCATATAAAAACGCCTTAACCCAACAAATCCAAATCCTTATCCCAAACAACTACTGCTATCGTAGTGATTAGTCCGGAACTGATCAGAGAAGTGGAGTCGCGCATGAACCGGAATTATCTTCCGCCGGCTCTTAAAATGCAAAACTCTAACGGTGGACTAAGTCAAAGTCCGCCGGCGGGATCACAAAGCGGTCCAAGTCCATCTAGCTCCTCTACGTCATCGTCACCATCCACAGTGGCGGGTTTAAATAATAGGCGTTTTGGTAGAGCTTGCAAGTTGCTACCTACAGTCCAAGAAGTTGGTAAGTTTTGTTTTACTATTTATTTTATTTATTATTTGGAAATTATTTTGTTTCGTTTTTCATTACCTTTATTTTCGTCCTTGTGTTCTTTGAGTGTTTTATTTTTTATTTTATTGTGTATTTTTTTTTCTCTAAAATTCATCAAGTGCTTCGTTTGTCTACAGTTAAAATTATGTGAAAAGCTGTTGTTCTTTTGCTATTGAAAGATATGGCAATTTGTAGAGTACTGAAATGTAAGAAAATATATCAAAAGTCCAATGTTCGTTTGTTCCTCGTTCAAGTTGTTAAGTTTATGTGATTTCCCTTAGCACTCCATTTATATTAGTATAAAGATTAGATCAGCAAATTTTTTTTTACTTACGATGACATTTATAAGAATTTTGTTAATTGTTTATTACACAGGTCGGTACAGTCCAGTACGACGAGCTTCAGAGGGATCGAAAGCACAATTCCAGGGACCACTGCAAGAGTGTCAATATCTACAAAAAGGTATAGCACAGCGCAACTTTTTGGTTGCTCCAAGCCCACCGCTTTTAGAGAACTCAATTAGCTTGCCTGGTAAGATTTGCTTAAATTGGATGTTGTAATTTGCGTTTAAATTTTTATTTAAAAAAAAGTAATAATAGCGTGCACGTTATAAAATATGTTTTGCAAAGATTGCCTTAATGCACACACCCGTTAAAATTTAATGTTGAAAATGACCATGAATGAGTGCTATTGAAAATTCCTTATTAGTATTTTTTATTTTGTTCAAAACCTAAGAGCTTCGAAAACAAAATGAAAAGAAATTGTTAGCTGCTAGTTGAAGAATGTGATTCTACTGTTATTTCTCGACAGTTATAATAGAATTTCAACAATTTTTTTGAGTTAGCTTAGTTACTATTTTTAAAAACCTGCTAAACGTTATCATGTCGGTATGACATGAAAATCTGGAGCCATAATAGTAATCAGAGTTCGTGTGAATCTATACAAGATTTTATTGTCAATGTAATGTAAGCTTGATGGGAGGAAATATTGACGTGCTATGAAATATTGCAGGCACAATGAAACGGTTTACTAGTTGTTTGTTTGCTTCCGCTTATTCGAATCTGTATCTGGAAGATCATGCGAGAATAGAGTGTAGGTGAACCACATTCTTGTTTATTTTGTTCTTTACCAATAACAGTTCTTAACCAATATCAGTTAACCACAAAATTTTACAATACAGTGATTCTGATAAAATAATATTTGAACTAGGTACGTGTACTTTTCTAGAGTGTTTTCTGATAAAAAAACAGAACTTCAAAAACATAGATCGAATATGGCGACGGCGGGCGCCGGGGACAGCCGAAAGATGATGTTGTGTCATCATCTTGATAAGGTTGTACTTCTTCCCTAGAAGAGTTAAGCCGCAACACCCGTATTGTTAGCTTAACTTCGAGAGTACAATTGAGTATGATAGTCAATTTTTCCTTCTAAACCTGCCCCGGGTTCCACTTTAACGCAATACAATCTACAAGAGTTTAAAATCAATCAATTTCCTATTTTTCTAACGCTCGCACTGTGATTCATTCATTAGAAAGGTAGTCATAACATCTTGATATGCACGTAAAACATAAATATTTCTATAGTCGTGTTAAGGACTTCCGTCGCGTAATGGTTAACATGTCTGCCTTTTACTCTAGGGCGTGTTCAAATCCTAGAAACATTCTATTGTTTTCTGATTATTTCATTGCCATGAGTATTTCGTTATTAGCATTTCGGAGTCGCAAAAAATTGTAGCTTGTCTCAGTTCCTCACAAGAAAAGGTCGGTAGAAACGCGGTAGGCCTCGGGTCTCTTGTCTGTTGCTCAAACTTATTGATTACTTACTTTTTTTCGGGAAGATGCGGGCATAACAAAAGAAGAATTATACATATTTGAAAACCTTGAGTATAGTTTTCCTTTAATTTCGCCCAAAGTGGTTGAAGAGGAATCGGGATGAAAAGCGGTTTCTCATTTAGAAGTCCACAAAAGAAATTGTTTACGTAGGAGAGAGAAAGGTTCATTATTCAAATAACTTAATGCTGTTTCATTAGTTCGCAAACTTTTAAAATTTCAACTTTGCCGAAGTGGGACATTTATTTTAAGTAATAAAAGCAGATGAGGTGAACTTATATCAGCCTTCAATAGTTTGAATATAAAGGAAGCATTAAGTGATGACCTTCTGTCCTGTCATCTTGTATTAAGACCAAGGAAGATGAAGATGATTTCCCAGTTGAGATGACGCACAGGAAATATAAGAAATTCCAATCGAGTTATTGCACCATTGTAGTAAATGATCGATACCACATTGCAGTTGAATGTGATCAGCACTAATTTCGTATGAAAACTAGATTTTCGCATCGTCAGCATATAGATGTTTATCATAGTATCTTATCACAGAGGGTAGATCATTAATAAATATCACAAATAAAAGTGGGTCCAGGTGGCTTCCTTGGTGAACCCCGCATTTAACTTCTTTTACGCAGGAAACTTGAAACTTGAACTTAACTTTTTGAGTGCGAGATGATGATAAGTAACTTTCAATCCACTGAACAAGTTTTCGGGACCAACGGAAATTTGAAAGATGATGATTAAAGCGGTCAAAAGCTTTGGAAAAATCAGAGAATACCTCATCCGTTTGAAGACCATTCATAAATCCTTTTGTGATGTAACATGAGATATATGCGATTTTGTTCAGTGAATCAACTCTTCGTTTATTATGGATTCCATCATCTGTCGGTTGATTTTCTGAAGTGTTGATTTCGATTTGTTAATTCATGTTACATACAAATTAGCCAGAGTATCTATGTACGCTAAGGCCTTGGGTCAAAACAAAAGCCTTCACACCTAAATAGAAGTCCAAAGTCAAAATACTTGAAATCGTGTGCAAGTTTGATTTTAGTTGTTCGTTAGTAATCAATTATTTGTGGCCAACTTTATTGAAGAAAACGCCAACTTTAACGCATAGTAGTAGCACAACCTAGACCATTTTCAATTTTTTTTGTGGGTGTGGCAGTGGGTAGAAATTGGAAATTGTAGTAATTTCTATCCATAAGAACTATCATTCCTGAAAATTTCATCCAAATCGGTTCTGTTGCTCGATTTTAATGGGCTTTTTCCGCTCTCCTATGCGGGGCGTCGTACACCCTGAGTGGATCACTAGTGTCAAACAGTTAAGTTTAAGAGCTAAGCTAAGAACTAATAGATCACGACGCTCGTAACATCGAAAAATAATAAAGTTTTAATGCACGTCTTACATTTTTTAATTAAATCTTTTGTGCTCAAACAATGTCGAAGTAAATAACATTTTTCGTAACCACAACCAATTCTAGTTCATAAAAAAGTGATCGTTGCTAGTTTGTTTTTATTTTATATGAAATTATAATTATGGACTTATTATTAATATTGTTGTTTTTCATAAAAAACACACTTTATGTTAAGTGCTTTCGTTTTAGCATGTTTAACATTTTTTTTTGAGTCGCACATTGAGCTATTTTTAATAACTATACAAACTATAAATGGAGTCTGCTCTTTCTTTAAGAAGTTTGATTTGCAAAGAGACAAGTCTTGAGCATTAACTTTTTTTACATAGTGTATTAAGTAATTCCAATTATTTGGGCCCAGGTTTTTAGTATAAAAGAATTAAATCATATATCATAGGAGATCGTCTTTATCATAGGAGGTTATAGTATCGTTATTGAAGCTGAAGTGCTGGGTTTGTTGTGCCACAAAGCGTTTTTGGGAAACCTTAACTCGCTCTGAATGTCAAACTGGGTGTTTTTTCAGCCCTGGGTTCGTCTTAAACCCTTAGGGAGAGTTCATTTAATTAACCGGGCTATTAAATGGCGTGTACCTTCAAGTGAAAAGCATGATTATGAAATGATCGGCCCTATCGAGGGTACCGTCGGAGCGGAATTCTCTCCGATCGGACACATTTTTGCTTCGTGGTAGTTCTCCGATCGGACGATCCGACGTTCTCCGATGATTTTTTGTTGCGGAGATTTTAGTTTTGGGAATGCAGTGTATTGCCGCATTTGTGAAAAATTTCTTACGACGACAACTACTTCTAAGTTAAATTGAATCTCCGAAAAAATGCGTTGCGGAGAAAACTCCGCTCCGACGGTTACCTCGATAGGGTCGGATTTCGTGTTTGAACACCGGAAAACCCAGTTTTTTTTTTGTGTAAACTCAAGAGAAATGTAGGGTAAAATTTAATGGACGAAGCTGTTATCAGAGGTGAAACGGAGTGCGAGTACCCTCCATATAGCCATATTAAACTAAATTCAATCAAATTTTCAGAGAAATGAAATATGCGACGAAGCGTTTTTGGGAATCATTTGTCATTCAATTCTAACTAAACATATTTGTTATTTGAAAATTTTTCCTGATTCGTTTTTCTGATCGCTAAGTTCGGAAGAACATTTTATAGCAGGTCGGGGGACTTGCGAGAGGCGATTGTAGAGAAAGTGCGAATAATCCTGTGCTCACCGTAACTACTACACCAATGGTACGCTTTAATTTTTTATTTGAAAAGAAAAAGTAAAACAAAAATTCCGAAATAAAATATCTTAAAAATGTAATTTCTATTAACATTTTTTTTGTTAATCAATCAGAAAATGCTTCAAAAAACATTCAAATTTGTGGTGTTGACGTTTAGGTTTTGCATAGTTTTTTAAATGTGATGTATAAGAAATCACATGACCGATCTCAAAACATCTTCCACCATTACAGTGCTTCATTATGGCCCGTGTACTATGGATTTTATTTCCCGAGTAGCATGGGCTATATTTCACTTCCATGGAAAAGGGAACTTAGAAAACACTCTACCGGATTCAAAAATTCTTTCACCATTAGAGTTGTTCATTATCCCCGATTAGCGTGAATTATATTTTATTCCCCTATTCCCACGGGAATGAGAGCGAAACCGGTACAATAGAAAATACTGGACCGATTTCAAAAATCCTTTCACCGTTTGAGTTCTTCATTATCCTTGAGTAGGAAGCAATATATCTCATACCCATATTCTCCGAGTAGCGTCGAAAGCATTTTTCGACATAAAAGGTTTTTTACCAACCTTGACGGAGCACGTGAATTGCTCAAAGTCCTTCTGCATTATTTAGTGCTTGGCATTGACCAAAGCTCTCATATAACCGCCATCAAATTGCAAAGTCGCTTAATTTATCAAGATTACTAGGTGGTGTCACTATCCTGTTATCAATGAGTTAATTGCAGTTTCTCAAATCCTTAGGTACTTGGTGTTTGATACTGGCCAAATCTCTATTCATATAATTTAAAAAAGATAACACCGTTAACTTACTTACCAGCATCTGCTACCAGCCTGCTACTCCCCTTACCACACTCGTTCTCTAAGACGACTCAATCCGAACTCGGTATGAAAAACAATTTTTTGGCAGCAAGATTCACATTGACACCGAAACTAAATTTTGTAACTAATGTTTGTAACTAGAATTTTAATTGTCCCAAGACGATCACGATAGTCTTACTTTGAGTTATATTGAAAACGTCAAGCGCCTTCAGCTGTTGTCTGAAAAATAACACATAGAAGATAAGATGCTGACCGAGTTGCTCGTAGCAAATTTTTGAGGATTTGGTTCTCATTTTGGCCGACATCGTTTTTGTATTGAAATATTGTGAGTAAAAGAACTCAAAGAAGATCAGTATGTGGTGTAGGTATGTCGTGTATGAGAAAGTCAGATTATGTACATGACAAACGTGAGCCATATAATTATCCTTTCATTAAGTTCGTTCACCTTTGCTATGTGGCCAACTTCAAAAGCCTAATTTAAAATTTCTTCTTAAAAAAATTGTGAACCGAATAAGTTCTATTGCCATTAATTATAATTTGAATTGAACAGTTTGAAATGACTTTTTTGTGTGTATGTGTTTTGTTTATTTTTCTAACATAAAACAACAATGAGTTTATCTAACACCGATAATTCAACACCTCTTAACAATCAGTTTTTTTTTTATCAAGCAACAAAACTTTTAAAATTTAGTTCACGCAAAATAAAAATGCAGGTCGCTCTTTATTGAAGTTTAATCAATATCATAACTCTTCTTTGTTGGAAAATAATATAACACTTTGCTTTCTGTTTTCCAGGTTCACCAATCCATGGTAGGCCAATTATAAATCTTATACAAAATCGAGGACAAAATATCGAAGTATCACAAGAAGCTATGATGAATCTTGTTCCCGCTCTGAATCGTCTTGTCAAAGAGCACCGCATCAGTGGAGAAATAGCAAAGTGTATTGTTTCATCGGGTCTTGTTCCGTTAGAACTAGCGCAATATTTAGGTCTTGTGGCACATTCCGGGCAGCAGTGCAATATGCAACAAATGCATAGCTATAGTGTTAATCCGTTATCAGCACCATCAACAAGCAATAGTAACTCTGGAAACACAGTACAACCTGGTCCAGGTTCAGCGTATTCCAAGTACATGGCAGGTCCATTAAACTCGTCGTCAAACTACTGTGGAATGACGCAACATAATCCTAGCTTAATTGGTCAGTTCAGCAATATCACTCTAACTGGTGGGGCGATTGGAGGTAGTGGAAGCAATTGTGGCTGTCAGTCTCCAGTATATAACAGTTTTAGCTGTTGCTCATCGCCGAATCCGTACATGTTCACTGTACCCACTGTCTTATCGCCAATGCATCAAATTACGAAAGGATTTAGTGGTCTCACGACGAGTGGTGGTGGCGGCTCTATAACAAGAGGCACATCGGCGGCAAGTGAAAATGCTTCAAATCAACCATTGGATCTGACAATGGACGTGTGCTCTTCGGATGCTCAGCCTACGGAAATGTTTTCTTGTTCATCACAACATCAGGCTGGTGCAAACTGGTTCATGCCTGCAAACTATTACGATTTGAAACCGCTAAACTTGTCACCTGCGCAACCTGTTCGAATAGTTCCAACGCCTCCCGCTTCGCCAAATCTTTGCATCATTCAAGAAGAGAACGCAAACGGTAGCATATGCCACACAATCACAGCTGGCATTCCATATGGTGCTGTGGGATTTAACCATGAAGAACTATCAGCCTCCCAGCCATCTCATCCTCAAATATGTCTGACTGATGTACAGGGCAGTGAAATCACTTTAGTGGCACTATCTTCCGAAAACAGTCGCGACAGCGATTGTGACTCATTGGAACCACACATGCCATCACTTGCACTGCAGGGCCTCATTATCACAGAGCCTTCGGTTGACATGCCTTCAATCACGAGAGGAGTCGGTCGCAAAGCAAGTCTTGAGAGTGAAAACAATTCAAGACTAGACACTGAACCCTCGTCGTCGGCATGTGGTGCCACTAGCGGCTCAAACCGTCGAGGAAGTGACAAGTCGCTGGGATTTAGTGACGACAGTCTAAGCAATGATTCGAACAATTTGTCCCCATGCCAGGAACCATCAGCAAGTTCGGGGTTTAAAAGTGATTCACATTCCGAAATAGGCGATCAAACTGAGGGTCGCATGAGTCCTGATTCCATTTGTGACTCCCGAATGTCAGACGAGTGCTACGAGGTACCACTGCCACACGAATGCTCAAATCTGGACTCAACACGTATTCTACAAATGGTTAAGCAAACAATTGACTCAACGATGCCACCCAAAGGCTTTGTTCTCAACAAAGCAAACGTTTCAAATGATGGGTACGAAGGGGTAAGTGCAAAATCAAGCACTTCTTCTTCTTCAGGAACTGGACTGAGTATGAGTTCTTCTGGATCCGGAGGAGATACCGATGTGCCAGTTGACATTTCCAATCTAAGTTTAGAATATTCCGGGGGCTTGCAGATTGAATTGCAAGTTTGTGAAGGTAGAAATAAGGATAACAAGGGAATCAAGCTAAGAAGAATATCTGGCGATCAATTTGAGTATGGCAAATTGTGCCAGCAACTAATTAGTAGTCTGACTGTGTAAAGTGAGTACGAAATCATAGAGCTGCCATTGATAACATTGAAAATTGTGTGCTTTGGGGATTTCGTGGCCGTTTAGAAGTTTTTTCTAATATTTTGTATTTTGTCGAGTTTTTAAAGCAAGCGGGTGGTTGTGATGATGGAAAATGCAATAAGTTGTTCTAACAACTAAACTTTCCTGATTTCACAGTCCATCTGTCTGTTTGAATAATGTCTGTTCGTATGTGAATAATTTAATTCATTCCTCTAGGTGTTGTAAATTGATTCATTTTTCTGTAGGCTGGATACCTTATGAAAGGGTAATTTAATCCAGGTTATATGTTACTGTAGTTATTACAGACTTGTTCCGTGGGTGTTGAAGGTCAATTTAAAGACCTGTTGAGTTCAATCCCAGAGCCATTGAAATTGTAATTACCTTTTTTCAGTCTGTCTGTCATTAACTGGCAAAGAAATAACTTGAAACGATTTTCAATTTTATCGAGAAGTTTTTTGACTTTATTTTTGTTTACGCAACAAAGTTTTGGAACTCAAAACAATGTAGAGAAGAAACTGCTTCACTTGTTGTCGTTCTTTTCGAGTTTGAAATTATTAATGCTTACCGTTGCACTCAGTCAACTAATATGTTTGCATCGATACATTGAACTCTAGTAATGGCCACCCAAAACCCCTGCCACAAGAGACTTCTCATGCATTCCTCAAAATATCATAATTCGGTTAAATAAAAAGTAATCATATTTTTATCATCATCGTCGTTTACGTTTTCCCGTAGATCAAAAAATATGTAAATTTTATTAACGAATTCAACTAAATGTAATCTAATCACACAATTAAGTATGTACTGACTGAACATTTTGTATATTAAGTAGATTAAAGTAGAAAATAAAACTCTCTGTCTTCACTAAAAGTAAAAGCTTGTTAAATAGAACAACAGAAAAAGTTAAAATTTAACAATCAATACAAAAGAACTAAGAATGTGTTTAGCATAAAGCGAATCGTATTTAATATTTTGTCCTCTTTTATCTAAACTAACAACTAAAACCTAAAACAACTGAAAAGACATTTAACATAATAAAAAAAAAAAAACATTAATCCACACGCAATCCTTATTATTTTGATGAATTATTATTTGTGTCGTTACGTTTCAAACTGCCTCACTGATAGTAGTTTATGAAGCACATTCTTACACGTTTGATTGAGTTCAACTTACCTTCAAGCCCCGTTGATTGTGTTAACAAATTAACGAGTTTAAAAAAAATTGTCCAATGAACAAAAGTTCTTTCTAAATGGAGGTTGCCTCCTTAACGTTCGTTTATCAATGTTCTTTTTTATAAATCTTGTGATCGATGGTAAAGGAAACTTATTTTTTTTTTTAGAGTAAATTCTTAGAAATTAGAGGTTAAATTAATTTTTATTCGATTTCTCATTCCGGCTATTTAAAAATTAAATTAGAAAAAAAGAGAAAACAATTGTAGTTTTAAACTTAAGAGGAAATGAGAAGGCAGAAAAAGCAACACTGGATTGTAAATCTGATTGTATTCATAAACTAAATTACAACACATCATTCCAATAGAGAAATTTACTTTTACGAGTTATAATATAAGGAAATCATTTCTCTTGTTAAATATTTGAAAAGTCTAAAACTGCATAGCGCCATACAAGTACTACAATTGCTTATTTGTAGTCAAGTTTATGTTTTGTTCTATTTCTTACATTTTAAGTTAGTCATTAGTTGAATTATCTTTTTCCATTGGCGCAGTATTGTAAGTTTATCTAAACTCTAAAGAATAATTAATCTTTAAAACTATTTCATTGCAATATACATACTATCAACGAGTGTACGTTAACAGAGAAAAAAGAAAAAACATTATTTCGTTGCATAATTTCGTTGACAGTTAAATATTTGATCAGAACTGTTCAGTTTAATTATTTTTTTTGTATTATAATAAATCTTAAATAAAAGTTTTATAAGTAAATCATTTTAAAAATGTTCAATTAAAACACACAAAACATGAAATCAATTACGTTTTAAGTTAAAAATATAACAAACAAGTGTATAAAAATTAAAAAGACTGCTGTGATTTAAAAATATAAATAAACATATTATACCAATATTAAAACAAGATTATGTTTTATGTATTTCTATTTTTAGGTTCTTCATGAAGAGAGGATGAGGAGAATGGTTGTCGACATTTTTGTCGCATAGATTGAATGCCTTCTTTTGTTGCAAACAAGCAGGACTAGTAATGTATTGGAGAACACCTCGATTTATGAAATTAATTTGTTTTCACAATCAGACTTTGTGATTTACAGCAGAGCACGAACTAGTGCCCTTCTCCGAATGAGAGTTGATGTCTATTCAGTATGACACATGACATCGCTGCCAATTCCAAAAGTTATTGTTAAGTTTATGGACCTTTGAAGCCTAGTAGACCTTTCAGGACTGAGTCGCCATTCGCTTAAATGTCAATGGGTGTTCGTCTTACGCTAACTGGTATCTATGTAAACATAGAATCGAATTTTAGAAAGTGCATCTTTTGTAACAAAGACGATCTGGTAGTTTATCCTCACCACTTTACTACTTCATGAACTGTATGAGCTGTACCGCAACATGTGCATAACTAGAAGAGTAAGTGTTGCGAGACTACGATGGCTGAGACATGTAAAGTGAATGGACATCAACGCTCCGGCTCGGGGGCTTACGAAAGCACACTGTACGGAAATCGTAGACGGGAGAAACCCCAGTAGCGCAATCAAGGGGAAAAATACCTCAACCGACTTGAAATTCAAAACTGCAGAGAACTCGCCCGTAATCGAATTCGTTATCGAAAGATGTTGGTTGAGGCCGTATTTAAAATGATAACCGAAATTGAGCCCGTAAGGAATGAAAAAGCGTGTCCTTATTTCCAAACGAATTGGCTTCTGATTTTGTATCATAAAATCGTTTGAGAAATTCATTTTTTGTGTTCACTGCAACTGTTTATTATTTTAGTACATGAAAGTGTTAATATACTCGTAGTTTACCATTTCTCATGTATAAAAATAAATAGTATTTTACGTAATTCATAATCTAGATTCTGGATTCCAGTAAAAAGATAAGTGAATTGAAAATGTACGTAGCCGAAAGCGAGAACTACGAAAATTCTGAGACGAGAGGATATAGTATCCGAACGAAAATTAGAACAGTAGTCCTATTATGTAACTCCATTCTGCAATCAAAGTATTCGAGTGATTGAAATTTCTCCTACATTATTCTTAAAAACTTAGGAGAAACGGGAGACTTCATCAAAATTTGGTATTTTTTTTCGAAATCAGTTTGAAGAACTTAAATTCGATTACACTTTCATTCTTATTGACCTTCAAAAGTACATATAATCAAAATTAACTTTGAAATGATTCCAAAGTAGAGTAGTGTTACATAGTATTGCTCCGGGGGCCATAGCAATTTATCATTGGGAAGAGGAAGAGAAGAAAATTTATTTCAAATTTCAGAAATATTTCAGAAGCGGATTGGATATTTTCTTCCGAATAGGAAATTTGTCCTTGCTTAGATTCAATCCAATTCAATTCCTTATCCAATTCATTGGCTTATTCAGAGATAGAATTGTGTACTGGTAACTTGCCTTGCAATTAAATAAAAGTAGGTTACTGATATAATAAAACACCAACTCCTCTCAACTCTAAAGAATGTTTCGCCCAAGCAATCATATTGGGATGGTCATTCAGAACCTGCCGTATCCTTTTAGGAAGCAATGTTTAGTCGATGTTTAAGGCCATTGGTTTTCATTTGCGAAACACGTTTTGAAGTTCAGGTCATACGTACATAAAACATACATACATACATACCACAGAGGAATAAAGAAGATCTCCTCTGTGTTACATACATAGGGTAGTGCAACAGAGCGGAGAGCCTAGCGCATTTTTCACATCCATGATCATGTAAGGAAATGGAGGGGACCTACAATCATTTACCGTTTTTGAACGGCTAATCGACAATGCGCCTTTTAAGACAATGAATTTCCTATCGGAATTACCAGATCCTCGCGAATAAACTGAGGTCACTAGAACTTTATTTAAATTTTAAATCAAACGCTGCTCTTAAATGAATACAGTTTCTTATAAATAAGGGTCTCCTATATTTTGAGTGTAGGTATAGTAGTTACATCAGTAGTAGATTTTCTTTATTTTTATTTTGCCGTGTACTAACAACTAACCCTGGCACTATATTATGATGAGCATATCTTTAGATCGTTATAATAGCTTGCTTTTAGCTTGCGACGACTAAGATCTCTGAAGTGCAAAAAAAAAACATTATTACTGACTAACACTGACCCAATATAGCAGTTAAATATTGCAAACTCTTGCCTGAATACCCTTATGGTTGGACCAACTAGAAGTTCTGGACAGTCAATGAAAACGGTAAGTAAAAAGTTCACTCTTATTTTTTTCAGTTTAGTTTGAGAATTTTTTGTTTTATAATAAGTACCCTATATCACATTAGATTAGATTAGATTGAACAATCCAGAGTCGCCAACAAAATTTTGTCATTTCACACTTTATGGTTAAGAGAAATGCACAAGCCCTCGGCTTGTCTGAGCTTGGTTTACTCGCATACTTACTTATTCTTGATTAGGTCATCAAATAGTAGATCATTCTTATCTGATACCCGTGCCCCACGCCCTATCGTCATCTTGGAGGGCCAAATCCTTTACTGGAACTGGTACTTTTGAACAATAGTATCTGAAACAATTTTCCAAAGCCAGACACGTGAGAGGTGAGACTATGTTGATTATTCTGATAACTCTGAAAGTCCTTGTGATGGTCTCACCGTTTCGTACTGGGACTTGTTAATGCAGAGTTATTATAGTATTTCTAGTTTAGATTTCTCATGCTTAACACTTTTGCAAAATTTTGGATAATTGCAAATGTATGAAAAGCGTCGTTGTTCTTGTGACTCCACTTTAAGGCGTTATGTAAATATTATTTGACAGCTGAATTTATGGCTGCTGCGAAATCGCTTTGGTGTGGGCAGTCCTTAGAAGTTCAACAGCGTTTCTGCCTCTGTAGCAACTCCAAAATCGTTATGGTTTGGGAGTATCTTAATTCTGGAGATACTCTCAACGCCAAAGATTTACTATTGTTCGATTGGGGGATTTATACTCTGAATTCAAACATTCACGCTAAAGCATCTGATCTGTTAAATATAGAATATACATAGTTTGCTTATTGTAAATTTGCTCTGTCAGCGTTCGATTTGAAAGGTAAAAAGTAAATACGTTAGAACTCATCAATGTGCTAAAGAAAACAATTTAAAAAAAATATGAATTGATTAATTGCTGTATGTGCACATCAGCTTACCATCAATGCAGGGAAAAAAAATTTATAAAGTGGTCTCGACTCTCGATTTAAGGTTAAATCTTTAGAGATTTAATGAAAAACGTAACAAGATAGTTTCACACCTATACAAACAACACTCAGGCACCATAGTTGAAGTGAGATTCTTGAAATAAAACCATTTTTAAATTGTTGGTGGAAAATGTAGTTTCCTTCGGCTTTTTTGGTCACTTTAAATAAAACCATTTTTTACAGTAATAAATATATTATATATTTTTAAAGCAAAGAAAGTAACACTTACATTTATCAATTTATATTTTCTTATATCAGTAAAAATAATTCCGTATACAACTAAGAAAATATTTAAAAAAGTCAAATACACTCAGAAATCTTAAATATACAAATGATATTGAAAGTGCTGACGTATGGAAACTTTGACAGAGATTATAAAATGTTATAAGTTACCTAACGTACTTTTTAATTGAAGTTACTTTGAAACTAAAAACAAGAAAAATTAGTCAGTTATATCGATAGGTATGTTTTTGGATGTCCTCGAAAAAAGTAGAAAGTTATTTTATTATCTACAGTACACTTTACGATGTAATTAAAATGATGCAATAATACTTTCCCTGATTGTTGTTGCTTATGTTAGTTGTTGTATTAGTGATGAGTTTTTCTAACAAAGAAAATCGACCAAAAATTTAAATGCTGGATGACATTATTGTTCGTTGGTTGGATTGTGGTTATCATCAGATTCTGGAATATTTATAAAGAAAAAAAGTGATAATTATTCTTGGCAATTTTCATCTGTGTATAAGTTGTGAGGTTTGAGAGGGGTTGGGAAGGGGGTGGCTTTACAACGTATCTATCTATCTTTTCAATTGGAAAAAAGTATGCGTGTCAAGCAAAGAAGGATATGAAAACCTCTAATTGATGAGCTCATTGTTGCACCTAGGTGAAACAAATTTTTTTTGGAGTTCTTGATCTTTCTAATTTTTTTTTTAGGTTTTTTTTTTAAATTTATTTCAAGCAGCTCCAGGGTAACATCAAGTGCTTTGTTATTTTTCTCTTTTTGAACACTATCTTTTCTATTGAGCTTATAGCGACTTCGAAACTATCAGTATTACCATCGTGATTTTTGTTGTGCAGTGTAGTTTCTCTCAAAGAGCTTGAAAGACGATACCCGTGAAGAAATATTTGAATGTTTCTGGGATTCGAAGGTCGAACTCGAATAAAGCCACAATCTCATATTAAGCAGGCATGTTTAGCTCATGTCCTTAGCTACATAGTATTTGATAAGAATCACCTGAGAAAATAAGAACAACTGGTGTGGTTTAAAATACAGAAAAATGATAATACAGGAAAAGATAAAACAGGTGCGTCCGCGTGGGGTGCAGTGCAATAAGCCTCGCGGTGATAAGACCCGTGAGAGCCTTATTGCTCAAAAAAAAAAAAAAATGGAAATAACACCCAAGGGCTTTGTTTCCACTTTGAAGAGGCAATAAGGCTCATCAAAGAAAAGAATTTAGGCCCATGTCGTTTGTTGCCATTTTGAAGCAGCATTTATATGAGTCTGATGTACATGGGATCTTAAAATTATAGTTTTCCTTTTTAGAAAGGATTAAGAACATATTCGATGTGTTAAATGCATATATTCTAGTTTCTTTTTATTTGAAGGAAACAACATTTTGAGGTACCGAAAAACAATGCTCCAAAATTTAGGCACTTATTTCAGGTGTCAATGGATATGACTTCAACGTGAGCTATACGTTGTCTGCCACTTCGTTAACGCTGAAGGTACCTGTCAAATGAGTGGAAGCTTAAGTTTCAACCGGAAATTACGGCGCAATATTAATGTACATTTATTGTGCTCTGTATAATTGCTGTATCAATTTTAGGCTACAATCCCGACAAAATAGTTTTAGAACTGTTACATTTAAACTAAACCTAGTATTATGTCAAATCCAAACATTTTTTTAAAGTCAAATAGTTTTTCCAACGCCGTAAATTGCTGTTTTTTTTCTTCCTAAGGTAAATTTGAGAATACCCTTGGCAAGATCTTGGTGATAACTGACACCTCATAAAAGTGTTTAATTGACATAGTTATTCTTAGTTTGTTTTTCTATAGTTTAAAAAAAAAATCACTGGCGACGATAACTGATTTCTTTCTGTCGAGTGCAAACTTGTGTTTTAAACATCATCACTTGTGTGCTGCCAAATGTGAGGATACAATCGAAAACACTCGATCGACTCAAAACAGGGATGGAAAATTAAGTTTTTCAGTTGTACTAAAAACAATTTTAAAATTGTGCTGAAAAGGTGCTAATTGTATAAAAAACCCTTTAAAAAAAACCAACAATAATTTAACTAATTTTTTTTACAAACTAAATGTAAAATAATTCAAGGGACGTTGTAGAAATTGCTATATTTATAATGGAGGGGTCAAATACACGTTCCTTTTCCAAAACAAAATAAGCAAAATTTAATTGTTTCCATATGTATTTACATCTGCTTTCTTAACAAGAGCCAACATTTTCATTAATTATGGTACACAGTGACGGTCGTTCAAGTGGCAGCTTCGAGTGGCTCGCAGTAGCGAATTCCGTCACCCTAATTTTGGAAGACCAAGTTGTTGGTTTCGGGTTGTAGCTCCCGGATTTCTTGGATGATATTGGCCTAAAGTGCTTCAATTGTTTCCAACCGTAGCTCACAGCCCCACAAAGCACAATTAAAAAAATTGTTCGACTCTCGGCTATAGCAGCCGAGTACGAAGATGAGGACCGTTAGTGTTATTCTCCAGCATGGCAGTCTCACAAGTTTTTTTTCAAAAAAAAATTGCGTACAACAAGCGCAGTATTTGCTTCATTTCTGCCAAAACTTCTTTTCAAAAAACACCGAAGCAGCCTTACTTGCCTATGGTTTGAAAAAACAATTTAAATGAGTTTTGTGTAAATGAGTTTTGTGTAAATGAGTTTTGTATAAACGAGTTTGCTGAGCTTAAATGATTGGGTTTATGAAAACGAATAAATTCGAGGTTGGCTTCTTGAGTTAATTTCTAAAAGAATTATGAATTTTGTTTTCAATTTTTTAAATTTCCCTTTTTACTTCCTTTGGAGTAAAATTGATTAATTTTACTTGGGATATTATGGGAAATGAAATTGTTTCTAATTGTTAAGTCTCCAAGTGGTTCCTTTCAAGCTGACAGGTATGGTTTTTCTGTCACTTAAAGGTATTTTAGCCTATTCATCCACTCAAATAACTTTGCAAATGCTACTGTGAGTTTTCGACAAAAGGGGGCGTTCCGTATTTACCTCTACAAAACCAGAGTTTTCTTTGTTGACAAAATCATAGAAAAAAGAAATACTTATTCAAAGTGTCCTTTTATGGCGTGTTAATGCTTTTTTGGTATCAAAAGTTGCGTGAGAGATGCAATCTATCAATCTGTTAAAATCACACACTTGAGTTTTTTCAACGCCTACAAAGTAAGAAGAAAAACAAAGAAGAAATATATCTACTCGTTGTTTCTTTGTCACGTAAGCTCATTACAGCCAACCATAATGTATTTTTGTCTTTAAATGGAGATGAATAAAATCCTTCTCCATTTCAGTATAATTTCAGTAATGTTTTAAGCAAATGGGGAGTAGCAAAAGTAATTCCGAAACAAAATGAGGCTCATAAGTCGCAAAGTCTGAGTTCAGCATAACATGTTTACTAAAAATATAAGACTAATAAGTTAAACAGAGAGTAGGTCATCTCACATAGAAAAAAAGTTTAACAACCACCACCTTTACCCGAAAGTCAACCCACTTTTCCACCTCGCCAAACACGAGCTTTCTTTTGTTAACTTTTGAGACCAACAACTTGTGTGGAGGTGCAAACGACAGGTCATAACTCTTAACAGAATGTAGGCCAGAGTATATTTAATTGCATTTGTACTGTAAACTATGCCTCCACTGTGGGTGGGTTGACCAACTTACCGGCTTATTTAACCCTTTCGTGGCGAATTTTGGAAGCCAAGTATAGCGCCAAAACGATTCCAAGTATTTGTATAAATGCAATACCAAGACCGACCCCAATTAGGACAACAGCATTCTTATCGATGCGTTCTTTGAGTTTTCCCACACAACCATCCTGCAGAAGGAAAAATAGTTGTTTAGACTTGATTGCTAGACTTTCACACAGAGATACTCTTACCTGGAAGTATTTGTCTTTTCCGAGAGGTGGTGCATCGGCACAGTGGCCAACAGCTTCATCAATGAATTCCGGTCGGCAACAACTGGCCCGTAGAGTTTTGTCCCTGCTCATGCCACGCCAGTCGGATGGATTATCAACACCACAGCACCTAAGCTTCATCTGGATATTGTCCCAAGCCTTCAAATCTTCATCATTTGAACGCTTTATTGAGTCCATGAGTGAGTTTTTGAGGGCCATTTCCAAATCGGATTTGAAGACTATTGCTGCAATGCCAACAGCGAGTTCAATGATGAAGATGATAGCAAGTAGGAGGGCGTACTGTAAGAGTGACATTTAAAGTTTTATTCGAAAAGAAGAAAAAAATGAGTTAATAGGTTGTTGCGTTTGATTGATGGCTTCTTTACCAATATGAGGAGTGAAGGCGACTCCTTAATAGCACCGAAACAACCAAGGGAGGCAATAAGGAAAATTATTGTCCCAGTTACAATGAGGACAATTGGCGGTCCTGTAACTTTACCCTCCACAAAGTGGTTGAATTCGTTGACGTCAGCTAGTACCAAAGCACCGGCTATTAAGATGCCAAGACCCGATAACTGAAAGGAAATAAAAGCAAAACAAGAAAGTTAGTGTTGAGAAAGGCGGCAGTTAATGACCATTGTGTATTTTACTTCTAAAACTATGTAGTAGCTATATAATTTATAATTTTATTTTTTTGTGATTCAACATTTTTATCGATTTTGTTACTATGATTTATTATTCAATCGAAAACAGACAGACTGCGTCATAGCACTAAAGTCAGGATTTATTTTGTTTTTACAGGCAACAAAACATAAATTGATAGCAAAAATGGATGCGATATGATTTTTCTATTCAACGATTTTTCTTCTGGACTTCTGTGTTCCTGTACACGACGCCTTTTGCCGCTATCATCGAGAAACATAACTCAGACATTGGATCGACGATGCATTGTCAAAATTCAAAGCCGAGGGTAAGTAAGAACTTTTAAAGTAATTAGACCTTAAATATTTTGAAATGAATAAAAAAACTCAATCGATTAAATAACAAGCAAGACGCTTACGATAACATCACGAGTAATTCCTACAAACTTTGAACATTGTTAATTTTTTAGATTCTGTAAAGAAAAAATTTGCCTTCTTGCTTTTGTTTGAACTTTTTTTAGATGGCCTTTAATTCAAAATGGTTCGGTTTGTTTTGCTAAATCAAGTTGTGCTACGCTACTACTTATTTTTATTTATTTTCCGATGTAATATGTATGCGCACCATTATATCAAATTCAACCATCTGACAAGTTCAGCCGGTGTCGGGGTAGGTGTTTATAGTAATTTTTCACACTTTGTCGAAGTGATAGCCACATGAGTGATACGTTAAAAATTTTGAAAAATTCTCCTGATTAGAAATAAGTGTGCCGCAGACGATTTGGTCTCAGCCTTCTGCTTGCCATGCGCATTTTTAAACTTTTTCAAACTCATTTTTCAACATACAACACTGATAACTTTTTTTCCAATACCAATAGAATGGTACCCCTTAAACAGAGCTGCAAAAGAATGTATTCTTTTTTGTATTGCAGTCAAATGATGAAAGAGACCTATTTTTTGAATATTTTGACTTCATGTTAGTACTTAACTTTAGTCTCAAATTTCCCAGTTAATTTCGAAGTCTTTAGTAAACCAATTGACTAGAGCAGTCAAAAGACTTGAAGTCAAAAGAATGCAATACTTTTTAAATGCTTGCAATCTAGGAAGAGCCTTTTACATTCCTTGCAATCATGAAGTCTGTTTTATTCTTTGAAAGTAATGCAGTCATTTGGCTACTTTGAAGTCTTTTGACTGCATGAAGTCTTTTAATTGCTTGAAGTTTTTTGATTGCTAGAATTCTTTTTTACTCATTATACTCTAAGCAGTAAAAAAGAATTCAAGCAGTCAAAAAACTCCAAAGACCTATGTCTTACTTACCCATTAAGACATATGCCTAGATTGAGTTGAATGATGAGTTGAACGATGAATGATGAGTTTTAATTTTATCCGTGAACAAGAAGGGCAATCCTCTTACCATGGTATTTTTTCGAATTCTCTCAAAAATTATCTTTTTCGAGAGTTAGGACAGTATTCCATTAAGCATGCGATTTCATTCTAAGGTTTCAGAAAAAAAGTTACGCATACGCCATAGTGAACTTTTTCATTGGTAGGTTTGTACCTAATTGGTTTAGTGAATTAGCATTCCCAAAAAGAAGTACTAAACAGAATTCAGTGAACAAGAAAATTTTTAAATCGGTGTTCCTCGCGTGAATTTTTTTAAATTATATTAATAAAATAGTACGTTGCTTATCTAGCAGCCATTTTTCCAAGCCGCTGTTCTTTTTTGAAATGACAAATTTCAGCTTTTTCAACCTCCCTTTGGTTTTATCAGGATGGCAGCCTTGTTGTTACAACTTCTTCCGTCTTACCCAGAACATGTCGTCTCCGATGATTTGCTTTGTTCGCCCGAAGTGGGCTCAGCGTGGTTTAAAGGCAATGGGTGGGGTCCATTTAGTCTGACTTCTCGAGACTTGCTGTCGGTGGCGGCTGGCAGGCAATACTCCTCTTTTTAAGTAATCGGCTTTTTTGCCACGGAGTTTTTTCTTATGTTTATGTTGGAGTTGGCGTTGTCTTTGGTACTAGAGCGGCGACAGTCTATGAGCAGATATAGTTGTTGATTAGAATTGTGAAATGCTTTGGTTCCCTACATTCCTTATATTTTCCAAACATTTAACACAGTTGGTAGCTGATAGGCCCCCAGACATGTAATAAAGTGGCTCTTAAGACTTAGCATGTTTATCATCTCCTAAGGATAACCAACAGTAACCATTTTTATCTTTTACATATTACAAAAGAAATATGGGTTGTTTACCAAGCTATTGTAAACGATACAGTAAGGAATGATCCAATTAAATACAAAAGATACGTTGTGCATTTCTTTTAGATCAAAATTGCCCTTTACTGCATGTGATTTAAATGAATATTTTCGAAGATATTGCAGATTTAAAAATTTCGAGGTAAAAATGTAAAAAGTAAGTAAAAATGTTGTATATGAATGTTCCAGGACATCTTCATGGTATAGGGAAAGGGGAATTGTTTTACTCCAAATTTAAATGTTCACAGTTTTTCTGTAGTGTATTTAGTATCAGCATTGTGCACGTGCGAAGCCGGAGCGGATCGCTAGTATGAAATAAAATCATAGAGTATGTTTTATTTCGTTACAAAAAGCACTAGCAGTTTTTCTTGTCGCAGCAATAACTTCGGATAGCAATATCTGTTTTGTATGTACAAGGGGCAAAATGAATGTTACATTAGGAATAGTATTAGCAATAAGAGTTCCAAAATATAACCACATATGTATATGGTGTCTATAATGAGGCAATCTTAGCCACAAAGAAACACAGATTCCTGTACTTTTCATATTATTTGATCATATTATGTACGTTTTTAATAAACTAGTCGGCATTTGCCTGCAAATCTTCAACTTTTTGAAGATTGGAAGTTTATTCAAGTTCTAGTGGTGATCAGGACATGGGAAGTTGCCTGTGAAAAATATTCAATGAACTTTTATGTTATAATTTCAACGTTCATTTTGATTTTGTGTTTGATTTTGTTATTAGGTTACTGTCGGAAGAATTGTTGGTTAGAAGACTTGTTTAACTATAAACGCCTTTTCAATTGAGTTTTGTTCTCTTTTGATTCTTTTAACCATTTGACTTTTGCTTGTTTGTTGTTATTGAACGAAATAGAAGGACATTTAAATTAATTATTCGAATATTTTAAGAAAAAAAAATCACTGGTCTTGAAAGTAACTCTCATAAAGGTCGGAAATCCGCTCTACTACTTTCTGTTTTTTTTGCATACATTAGCACGTGCAGGCCTGTTTAAGTACATTTTTCAAGCGGTCACTAAATGTTCATAAGTGTCAGAAACTGCAGAAATGACGTTAATGAATAAAATTAATGCAAACTAAACTAGTTTGTCTAAAATCTGACATTCTGAATATGCGTAACGCAGGTTAGGTAGACGTTCGTGAAAACACGGTGGAAGCGGCTGGTCTTCTGAGATTTTACGATAAAATTTTAGATCACTTTCGTTCCTAAAAAGCTATGATTGAGAAAAATTACGGTGCAATTAGCCTCCCTGTTTTGCATTGCTGCAGGTTTGAAGCCAATCAAATGCTGATGTCGGAGCATTTTTTTCTTAGTGAAATGGTTTTATTTCATTATTCAAAATATTAACTCTAAAACATTTCCAGAAAAATTATAAAAACAAAGTCAATTGAGTAAATAATTATAATTAATAGTAAAAAATTTTAAAAAAATCAGAGATACAATTAGACAAAATAATTAAAGATGCAAGATTTTAGTGCGATATAAGATTCAAAAGGGAGCAGACACACTTCGACTCATTCTAACTACTTTCCTTGTAATGCAATTGTTCTGATTGACTAAATTTGTAATTATAATAGCTGCTAGAATAAAAACAACCAAAACTTAGCACCGAAAATGGCGCAAGAGAAATGCTTGAAAAGATAATACGGGTATAGGTATACTAAAGTCGTTTTCTAGAACTAAAATATGGAGTGAATTGGAGAGTTGAAGTACAGATTTGACACTTCAACTCTCCGATTCACTCCAAAACGTTTTCCAAAAGTCGATTTTGAGGAAAGTGAGTGGTTTGTTCACTTCCGTTTCTATGGAGGCAAAAGTTCGCATCACAAAAATAATTTTAAGAAACCGATTTTTATTTAGTCTTGTTTTAGGCGTAGCAATTATTTATGGTGGCAAAACTGCTACGCAATCACTCCTAATCTGTCCAATTCGCTTAAATAAATTTCAAAATTCGACAAAAAAGGTGCGAAGGAGTTAAATTTTGGAAAACAAAGTGATGTGAATAGAGACAATAGAGACAAAAATGTTTTAAACACATTTTAAATTGAAATGACGAAAATGAACTATTTTCGTAATGAAAACTAAACAAATGCTAAAGTTGGTTCCGGATGAAGAATTTTTTCCAGAGACGCATCGGTTAATCGGTGTTCTTCTGTATTTTGCTTTTAGTTCAAATTAATTGAATGGTTTTTGGAGTTAACAAAATTTTGAAGAAAAAATTTTTTTTTTTTCTAACTAAAATTTTTACAAAACTTTGCCGTAGTTAAAGTCACTTTTTGTATAATGTAATAAATGCTTTTATAAGTTTTGACTCAAACACGGAAAACGAACGTGAAAATCTTTCTTAGTTTTTGAGAAGTTGCTTTGTCCAAAAACCCCTTTTTACTCAGAGTTTATCAGAGTTTTTACATAGGAAGTCAAATAAGCTGAGAACCCACAAAATTCAATACCCTGGAGGAACTTAGCTTTTAATTTTATACGAGTATCTCAAAAACTTGAAAAGATTTTCTCTCGATAAGGTAAACCTAAGATCTGTCGCATTTCAGGGGCTTAAAAAATGTTGGTGATCTCGAACGGCTAAGAGTTTTTCATGGCAGTGTAACTACTCCCAGAAGTCTTGGCGACTCCCACGAAAGGTGATTGTCGTGAGGAACAATTGGATGTTTCTGGGACTCGAATCTGGAGCTCAAATGAAATAAGCAGAGATGCTATAACCTTTACACCATGGGCACCACGTTTGTCTTCAACTTTAAATGTTGGCTAGATTCTTAAAATGAAACAAAAAGGTTTTTTTAATCCTATGTCCAAGCTTTTCATTCAATAGGATGGAATTTAAAAATAGGAAATATGAAAATGTAAAAGTCAAATAGAGATATGTGGGTCAGTTTGATGCTTTAAAATTTATATTACTTTCGCATCCCACTAGCGGAACACAAGTGTGAAGGCGTTAAGTGGGAAAACTGATATCACTTCGAGACCACGATTCTTGTAACTCCCAATGGATGAGAAGCACGGGTACTTATTTGCGTGAACTGTTTTATGCTTTGAAAAATTAGCATTTGACTACAAGATAATCTTGCATTGAACATGTACTAAGTTTCATTTTTTCGGAAGATCCCAAGGGAGGGTTAACCCCTTTCAAACTTTAAATTGTCATTTTCGTAGACAGCTAGCACTGTAAGTTTGAATTTCGAAATGTACTTTTTTCGGAGCTTCTCGCATTACTTTAAAAAAGAAGTTTTTTTTTTGACATCTTCTTTTTGAAACCACGTTTGAAAGAAATCAAAAAGTATTTCTTATCTTTCAAGTGGGATTTTCGAGACTAAAGCATTGTCATGACTTTACAGACGTTTAACAAATTGCTTCAACCTCTACTTGCAACTTTTGTGTTTTAAATTTGAGGAAAATTGGCTTTTATTTAAAAGTTTAATACTTTTTTCATCTTTTCCCTTAAGTTTTTGATAAAATATTTTCACTTCACAGTTCACACAAATCACTGACAAATTCCTTAATTCAATTTCATTTGATTATTTTTAACGAAACCAAAAAAATAATTTAAATGTAGGTACTCACAGCAAAAATAATGTTAAATCCAAAAAGAATGTATTTTATAGTGCTCATCCCACAATGCCTCATTTTGAAGTTCATTTGTTTTTTTATTTTTTACTTATATTTAAAATTTTATGCTTAAAAAGAAATGTTCTTTTTTTTTAACTGAAACTTCTTGATGTCCGTTCGAAGTCACGACTCTATGCAAACTGGACACTGTTGAATTTTAAATAAGTTCTATAAGCCACAAGCACGAAAGAGCTAATGACCACAAAAATAAGGTAAAAGAAAAATGGAAAGTCCACCAACATGAACCAACTCCAATGTTAATAGGTTTAGGGGTTGAAAATAGAAAAAAGAAACTTAAGGGGTACATTTTATTGAATGAATGAAACTTATTTCGTGTTTTGAGGTTAAATGGCTACCTCTAATTCATATGCTGTCAATGCACTACATTAATAAGCGGATTGACAGAGTTTTCAATAATAGAGTGTTCATGACTCAATGGTTGTGCTTCGAAAGCAATGTAATTGATTAAAATTGAAGCTCAATAATTCGACTGAGCAGTCACTAAATTAGATGCAATGCCAATAATGTGTTTTTATCATTTTGAACTTCGTTTCCTGAACTTTACTTTACTACGAGTTTAGAAGAAATTTTTTTTAATCGATCATCCGGAACATACCCACCCACATCCAGCAGTTAATCAAAGGAAAAAATGTTTGGGTCCAACTTTTTTCATTGTTTATTAGTTGTTTATTTTGCTTCAATCTGAAACGCCCATATAGAAGTGATGGGAATGGAGTGGGAGAACCACGATGTGGTGGCAATACAGCTGTTTATTCTCGAAATGATTTTCTCAAGTTATCCTACTTCGAATCTGCTTTTGAACGGGTTAAATGAAATGAAATTGGGTGGCACAAGAGGGCTTGGAGAACTTTGATGCCTAGCCCGAATATCTCTCAACCATACCCTGGTGAGGAATGGAGAGGATCTTAATTTTTTGTCGCCGATTCTCAATGGTCAAGTGAGAAAGCGGTTTTCATGGCTGTGTGTTATAACTATCGAATGGCTCTCCATTTTCTCGCGGTGAGAGATACTCGTTTAAAAACCATTTAATGCTTCTGGAATAAACCTCTTACTCTTACGTAGCTAACAGAAATGCAATCACTACGCCAGAGGCCGCTGGCGCCACTTTTCAAGTACCTTATTTAAATATACCATTCAATTTCTGACATTCAGAGTATGTTCAAATGTCATTAATTTTTTATTTACTTTTGTAGACATTTTTACGCACCGTAGGGAAGTAACTTACCCCGTGAGCCGGATTCTCTACGGTGTATACTAAACTTGACATACCGCCTAAAATTCCAAAAGTTTCACGCTGATCTACCCCTCGGAACACTTGCCCATTTCTTCGAGTCCGGGTCCGTGTCTAGGTGGTAGGTTCTAGTTCCTCAACTTCTTCTTCTTCTTCCTTTTTTTTCTAGAATCTGTGTCAGATACAATCTAATTCACCTCCAACTATCTTCACCTCTCAACATCTTCTTTATGATATTATTTGGGCTGGGTTCTCCGATACTTCTGTTTATTTTCTGACGGCAAGATTCCTATCTACTGCACTTAAGCACTGTATAATAAGCGTCGTCTATCAACGAATCTCCTTATTAGCACGAAGGGCTTCTTCTTTTTCTAATCTTGAAATACCCGTGCCCGGTGAGGAACCATGTGACGTTGTAGTTCACTTCACCATGTTTCCGGTTATTCAATTCGCTTAGGTCTCCAATCAGCCTAGATAGGTGGATTGTAACTGGTTGTGCGTCCAGCGGCCGTCTGTATCTGTCCCCAAAAGCTCAGTTTCGTGTCGAGCTTCCAAGGTATTATATCCCGTTTTTATTAGAAGTACTACTTCCGTCCATTTTACAGACCTATCACAAGCTACGTATGTGGTCTAAGTGTGTCGGTCTCCGTATACTGACAGCCACATCTAACTACTTAAGTCTTTTCAGTAGCCAGGGATAGCCTATGTTCCTCCATCCAGAAATTGGTCCTTCGCATCACTTGGTTCAGCTTTATCTGTGCGCTTTCGGTTTCCCTTTGCAGTTATCACCGCAGAAACGTCATCAGCATACCCAACTAGAAAACAGCCTTGGTGCATTTCCATACAGAGAATGTCATCGTACGAGATGTACCAGAGGTCTGGTCCAATGATTGATCCCTTACTGTAATATTCTTTCGTCTCATTCCTTCTGTGATTTGGTAAATAAGTTCATGTGCTTTGAGATAGTCTTTTATCATCCGTAAGAGATATTCTGGAATTTGGAATGTTCTTTCAGGTGCATCAATCATATTTGATATTGCTAGGCAAGGATCTCAGACAGATTTCTCAGGACCTGAACCGTTGATAGGTCTGCCAGCGTCCTCAGTTAGGGCTTCAATCAACGATTGGATCTGCCAAGAGCACAATCGTGAATGGCATGCCTCCATTGTATGCAGACAGACCAAACGTATGCACTACTAGCTACCTCGTAGCAGAAAAGAATGTAGAAAGCTTATTGGCGTTGCCATTGGGCACTTCTCTTTTGCCAAGCATTTAAACGTGTTAGGCTTAAGTGATACCACACTCTGTGAATCTTGTAGAAAAGATTACACCACAGAGCACTTCCTCTGTGAATGTCCTGCTTTTTCTCGCATAAGGTTACAGATACTCGGTGCAGACATGGTCAGAGCTGGTAGCTTAGGCTCCTTATCATGGCAGCAACTTTTGTCTTTTCTCCGAACATCTGGAAAGCTATAACAAATAGAAGGTTGGTAATTGGCTTACAATGGAACGGTATTTAGGTCTGAGTTTTCCAGCTGGTATTTTAAAAACCTCCGACCGAAAAAAACAAAATTATATTTGACCATCGGGCTGAATTAAAGGTGTTTCGGACATCAAGCGCTACCAGCGGCATAATTTAATTGATGTTTTGGCTCCCTTGGTGAGCATTTTCGACAGCTCTTACTATACTTCTTATATTCCAACTATTGTAGAGCGCCCTTCCTTAAGCCATATTTTCTTTCAGACAAGTCTCCCATTCTTTGAATTGCGGCTTTTAGTCGTGGTTGCAATAGCTTTTCTAGGATTTTGCCTGCTGTGTCGAGCATGCATAAAGACCTGTATGCGGATGGAGAGTCCGGTTTTTCCTTATTTTTGCTGATAAGTACAAGCTGTCGCTGTTTTCAATACTTTGGAAAAATTCCTTCAGCTAGACAGCTGTTGTACATTTTTAAAAGTAGTTTAGGACAGTGTTGGGATTTGTTTTAATACTTCTACCGGTATGCCACATGGTCCGTAAGCTTTTTTGTTTTTTATTTTATTTCTTGTTGCTGCAACCAAGGGATGAAATGTCAGTTATGCCCATGACGTAATAGTTAGCATGTTTGCCTGGGAGTTCGAGGTTCGAATCCCAAAAATTCAAATGTTTTTCTACGAGTATCGCCTTTTAAGAGGAACTGGCAAGTCGTCGGAGAGTAATTATTACTCTGTCATGAAAAGCGCTTCTCATTTTTGCTTGCATTAAATATTGCCTGCCGTAGCACTGTGGCGATGTTACTCTTTTCTCTTCAAACTATAAAAATGTTCTTTTTACAGGTCATGCATTTGAATTCCTTCACTCCGTATGTGGGGTTATTGATTTATTCGTCTAAAAAACTATTCTTCTCCTCTTGCTTCTTCGTTCATGGTGTTACAAGTTTTTTTTCAGTTTTAAATTTGAATGGATGGGTTGATTTATTCAAAAAAACAGGGAAAAGAAAGAAAAGAAAACTTTATCGACGTAGCTCTATATTTTTGAAATGCTTATTGTTGTTATATTTCATGTGACATCAGGTAACTCTAATAGTACTCGTAAAATTTTTCCCTCCAACCGTGGCAAGGAGGTCTTTCACGGAACATTCATTTATTAAATATTAAGCATGTGGCGGTGACCCTAAACATTTGTTGTGGCTTTCAGCTGGAATTTCCTTTTCTTAGATTCCTTTTTCTTTGCTTTAACCTAGATGAAAGCAGGTCAGGCAGGTTACTACTCGTTTGATTTTCTATTAAAACGAAGTGGCTAGTGGGCCAAATATGGGAATATGGGTTTTCTGAATAATTAAGTGTAGTGAATAAGAAGCATGTTTTATTGTAACAGTCTGCAGTTTTTTCCTGTTAAAAAAGTAGATATAAGTGGACAATTAAATGACTAAGAGCATAGACCTTTACACACGATAATTTGTTTATTGTTTGCCACAGTACACATAAAGTTTTTCTAAGAAAAAAATTACAAGAAATTAGCTGGAATTTCTGTTTCTTCTGTGAGTGTCTTATTTGAAAGGACTTAAATGTATACATAGGTATAACACAAACGTATGAGTATGTATTGTTGATTTGGCCATAGTAAATAGACTCAATCTGATTATTGGTCAGATACCATACATAATTGGAACTCAGTTCCCATCAATTTTAATATTTTATCAGTCAATGGCATCTTAATACCTAAATTTGAAATTGAAGCTCTTTTGTTGTTTTTGAATAAGTAGAACGTGTTAATGATGACACTAATTGTTTTACTTGTTGACAGGGTAGATAGATACACTTAAATATTTCAAGCCTGGGAAAGTTGGGTTTTATTGGATTTTTTAGTATAATGACTGTTAGTTTTGTGCATTTATGATGGTTCCATTGGGTTTGTGACCCAATTTTTTTTTCAATCAATCAATCAATTTTTGTTATTGTTTTTCTTATTTACAAGAGAATACCGCATGAATTTAATTGCTGGAATCGATTTGTTGGTCTCTTCTGGGTATAATTCAAGAAATGGCTGAAAAGTTTAACTGATTTCATTTTGCTCTTTAAATTTACTTATATCCAACTTTAAGTTGAGCGGAAGCCTTCACGTGTATAGTATCAAGGAAGAAAAATCAACACTCTTTGCTCAAATAAACGAAATCAGCATTTGGTTTGGAAAGAAGACTTGACTTGGTGCTGTGGACGGAGTAGTGACAATGAACGAGTTGTTATATCTTTGAGATCAGATGGTTCCAAAACGTAGGGTCAGATTACCTACTATGAATAGATCAATAAAGCTTCCCAACTTCTGCAGTGTCATCCTAGCAGAATTGCAGTGTGCGAAGCCGCAAAACACCTAGCTACGCAAACCTTGATCAACAAAAATATTGACTTCTTAATAGACAGTCAGGCGGCCATTATTATTGTTATCACAAACCCAGATTAGTAGACAGCTATCACAGTAATCTTAGACTGCTCGAAACAAACCTGGGTTCCAGGACATCGTGACATAATCGGTAATGAAAAGGCGGATAAGCTGGCTAAAATAGCACTCGAATCCAGCGAAACGAACATCTCAGTTCTAACGCCACTAGAACAAGAACATAACAGAACCAAAAACAATTTTCTAAAAACCGCCAATGGTAGGTGGCCGTCTTTAGAAACATGTCGAGTCTTCAGAAACCTTTGGCCAGACATTTCCAAGAAAAAAACAGAATTTCTACTCCAGCTTAGCAGACCTCGTTTCTCTCTGTTGATAGGCATTCTCACGGGCCACAACTCGTTGGGTACACAGATGATGAGAATGGGCATTAGCACATCCGACTTATGTAGAGGATGCCAGGACGAAGAGGCAGAGGACGGATCATTCCACTTCCTCTGTTAGTTTCCTACCTTGGCCCACACTAGGAAAAAAGGCCTCGGAGAACACTTCTTCGACGAACTGCGCAACATCTCAAACCTCCCATTGAGCAACGTCCTGAAATTTACCCAGGGCTCCAAATGGTTCAATAGGGGTTCCCTACCCCAATAACCCAATCACCAGCCAAACCTTCTACAGACCTCTCCAATCCTCCCACTTCCTCATCTTCTGTTTTTCCCTTGGAGCACAATGGATTCTTGCGATCCGAGTGAGGTGCTGCCACTTGAGGTTGCACCCCCCATTTAAACTAAACCTAACCTATATCTTTCAGATTACGATACTCGTAGGGAAGTTAAAAAGAAAACAAGGGGTGCTTATCACATTTCTTAGATTGAATGAAAAAAAACTTGATGTAAATAAAAAAAAGTACTTAAGGTGTTGAATTTTTTTTGAAATTCTCCTTTTTCTGAGTACCTAGTGTTAAAAACTATTTCATTAAAAGTCATCTGGTTACTTGATTAGCCAGGTTGCGAAACTTAGCAACAGTTTGCGATGAACAGCGTCTTACTTTTCAATCATTGCACTAATAAAATCATGAATCAAATCATCACCAAATCAAGTCTAGGCATTCGTTAAATATTTGTGAACAACTCTGGCGATTAGAGTTCAAGCTTCTTTATCAAATTATCTGTACCTTCTTATCTTTTCTATTTGTTAATAAATCTTTAATCTTTTTCTTTTGCTTACGACTTGATGTCGTTTTGGATAGAAAAAAGAAGCTGTGCATTGTCAAACGAACCATAGACAAATATAAATATTAAAGCACAGGATGCTAGGTTGGAAGACAAACGCAAGTTGCTTTTAAAATAAATGTTTGCCATATTCAAACGCGCAGTTTGTGTTTGTAGGTTCGTTCGTTGAACTTTACCCAGGGTTGACTCAGGTTTCTTTGACAACATTTGTAGCTTTTATTCCTGTTAGTATTGCGCCAATTGCAGAAGGATAAGCCTCCTTAACGTCGCTTATAAGATCTTGTCTGCTGTAATATGTGAACGTCTGAAACCCCATGTAAACAACTTGATAGGTCCTTATCAATGTGGTTTTAGAACAGAGAAGTCCACAATAGACCAAATTTTCACATTACGGCAGATCTTGGAAAAAACCCGAGAACATAATATCGATATTCACCATCTCTTTATCGATTTCAAGGCCGCGTATGACAGTATCTACAGAGACGAGCTGTACAGAGCCATGTCTAGTTTCGGCATCCCTGCAAAACTCGTACGACTTTGCAGGGTGACTTTGGAGAATTCACGCTGCTCCGTCAAGGTTGGTAAGGAACTCACCGAGACCTTTGATGTCGGAAAAGGCTTTAGGCAAGGCGACAAATATCATGCGATTTCTTCAACATCATACTTGAAAAGATTGTAAGGAACTCAAATGTCAACACCTGAGGAACAATCTTTCAAAAGTCTGTACAATTACTCGCCTACGCAGACGATATTGACGTAATGGGAAGAAAAAAGCGTGATGTCATAGGTGCTTTTGCGAGTATTGAAACAGAATCGGCAAAAATGGGTTTGATGGTTTATGAGGGCAAAACGAAGTATATGTTGTCATCAAACAAGGACACAGAACATCGACGAATTGGACATATCGTCACAATAGACAGTCATAACTTCGATGTAGTACAGGACTTCGTCTACCTAGGATCCGCTATAGACACGGAAAACAACATCAGTGCGGAGATCAAACGGAGAATAACTCTTGCCAACCGTTGCTTCTTTGGTTTAAGAAGGCAATTGAGAAACAAAACCCTCTCCAGAAAAACCAAGGTAACCTTGTATAAGACCTTAATCATCCCAATCCTGCTTTACGGCGCGGAAGCATGGACCTTATCGAAAGCGGATGAGGAAACCCTTGGTCGTTTCGAAAGAAAAATTCTCCGAATGATCTTTGGTCCCGTATGCGAAGGCAATGTGTGGAGAAGAAGATACAACAACGAGCTGTATGAGCTGTACTGCGACATGGGCGCGAGACGATGGTTGGGCCATGTAGAGCGGATCGACCCAAACGCTCCGGCTCGTCGGGTGTTCGAAAGCACATTGCAGGGAAATCGCGGAAGGGGAAGTCCTCGTATTTGGTGGCGCAATGAAGTGGAAGAAGACCTCAACCGACTTGGGGTACGAAACTGGAGAGAGCTCGCCCGAAATCGAAGTTATAGAAGGATGTTGATTGATGCCCAGGTTCACCCCGAACTGTAATGCCCACCTAAGCAAGTAAGTAAGTAAGTATTGGTGCGGAGTAAGAGCAGCAAAGTAGATATCTACGAGTAGCTTGATTGGTAAAAAGAAGTTGTCCACTAGCGCGGTGCACTGTATAGTCCCAATTGACAATTCTAGTGGCGAAAATCATAAGTTTTAAATGTATTAAGATATCGATACCTTTTTTTCTCCTTAAAAGAGATTTCCATGGCTTGAAAAGCTAGAAGTGAATTGAAAAAAATTGTTAAACGGGGTGTTTCGCCATTTTTGGCGAAATTATATTTTATTTGATGTTTTTTTTTTTATAATTGAGAAGATAGTCGCGCGATCTTATGAGCATCTTGCGACTGGTATTAGGACACTCATTGTGGTAGCACTACCAACAAGCAACGCGACCGACCGAAGTTCATCTTTCAAATGCCCGATTCAACACCAATTAGGCCATAGACTTACAAATGGCAGTTGGTACTCTTTCTTCCAACAGATTCGATTAACCGACTACCCTGCAAAACGTTTGTCGGACTACAGGGAGAAAATTTGTATGTTTTTCTGTGGTTGTATGCTGTTGCCAGTACCAGTAGGAGGCGATAGTGTTACTGCACTGCTCGCCATTGCTACCGCTAGCCGCGGGTAATAAGAGATTGCAAATAATCTTTCATGGCCCATGCTTACTTTACAAATATGATCGAGGAATCAAACAGAATACACTATATATTCAAAAGGAAACATATTTTTGGTATTTGGGTCTGTGAGCCCAAACATGCGAATCATTCAAACATCCGTGATTATTATTAAATAATTTAAATTTTAAAACAAGAAACTAATGTACACTGTTCAAACAGAAATAAACAACCACGATTCCATGAACGAAATTCCTGGTTGTTGCATTCTCATAAAAGCTAGTAGATGAAGTAATATCAAAGTGCGCACTCATCTATCACTGAATTCCAATGATTTATTCAAACCGAAATGTGTTCGGATTGAAATTGAATATAAACTAAGGCAACGTTTTGTTTATTTCAATTCAGACATAAACATTAGTAGGTATCTAACTTCCTTAAAAAAATCGAAATCTTTTGTAATACTTACCAGAAGGTCAACCAATAACCCAAACCACCAATATTAAATGTTTTCAAGACAAATAAAAAAAAAACACAATTTTTATTAACAATATCATAGCATATTTTTATTGAACAAGTAAAGAAAAAAGATTTTTTATTATTATTTAGAAAAAACAAAACAAAAAGTACAATTACAGAATAACAAAACAACAAAACAACAAAACATTATTTAACAAAAAAAATGAAAACGCTCTACTACAAAACAATTTTCTGAAAGAAATTCAGAAAGTTGTTTCGTAGTAGAATGTTTTGGAGTCTTTATTGAAGTATACAATAGTAATGCAAAAGATATTCGACTCTTCACTGTCTAGAAAACATTCTTCAGTCGATGTTGCAACATCGACGTATTCGACTTCGGAGCAGCACCTCTTTTTTTGCATATTTGAGAAGAATTTCTGTATCCCTGTAACGAGAAGAAAAAAAAGTTTAGAATCTTCTTTCTATTCACAATTTTTAAATGAAAAAACAAATATAAAAAAAGTTGTGTTTAACTTTAAACTAGTTTTGTAAGAAAACAACACAACAATCTTTAAAAAATTAATAATTTTTACATACTAACATCCATGTTCATAAACGTATTTCAAAGTTAACCCCTCGATATCATCGAGTGATTCATTACCTTTGAAATACTTTTGCGAACATTTCTATTAGTTCGCACCAGTTTCGATTCAGTCACTTTGTACTGAGCGGAACATAAAAATTTATTTTGTAAATTTTTTTTTCATCTAGAATTATTTGTCAAAAAAAAAATATTATTTTGCTATATATATGTACAAAAATTATTTTGCTGTAAAATTGAACAACTCAAAAGAATACAAACGATAGATGGTGGACAATGCGTTTAAACAAGACTCCCTTCATCAAGAATTTTCCGGACGACCACCACAAGCACGATGGCAACAAAAATAAATAAAATCAAGAAAAAATCAAATAATCAAATTTCAGTAGTGGAGCTCCTGGGTGCTCCGCTAAATAGAAAATCTCTAAACCACCAAAACTTTAAGAAAAATGCAATTTAACATTTAAAACACTTGAACACACAAAATTTTGAAAAAATTGCATTTATTTAAACCAAATTCAAACAACAATAACAAAATTATTACATTCTTTTTCATTTAACTTACTATTTCCAGCTTTTGTGAACCAACCCATTCTGTTTTTTCCTTCCTTAAAAGACAAAAGTTTGCACCTAAACTTTAACTTTAATATTTTAAAATAAATTTACCTTTTTTCTTCTTTTAAATATTTCTTTTTTAATTTCTTAGCTCCGCTTCTTCAACACGTTTGTTTCTGAAAATAAAATAATTAATAATAAAATTTTATGAGGAATTCGGGGTCCTTATATAGTCTGGCATTGAACCTGACATACTCTGATTAAAAAACAAAAACTAAAACAGCAAAGTAGAAAAAACAGTAGAAATGAGGTTTTCCGGTCATGGTAGTTATTTGTCCAGTGCATTGTGCATTATGCATGGTGCATTGTTCATGATGCATGGTGCATGATGCATGGTGCTTGGTCCATGGTGCATGGCACATGGTACATATTGCATGGTGCGGATTGCATGGTGCGGATTGCATGGTGCATGATGTACGATGCATGGTGTATTGTGCATATTGCATGTTACATGGTGCATTGGGTAAAATGCATATTGCATAGTGCGCGAAGCATGGTCTATGGTGCGTTTAATAAATTTTTTGACATTATAAAGGATGATGGTACTGCATTTTCATCCGATGCACAATGCACCAAACACCATCTCCCATGCAACACATATGATGAATTCTGCTTGTACCACATAACGGATACAATGCAATATTACTCTAAAAACTTTCTTCTACATGGTCCATGCACCAAGCACAACGCACCATGCACCATGCACCATGCATCATGCCGAATGCATCATGCACCATGCACCTGCACCAATGCACTGGACAAAAAAACTCTACCCATGACCGGAAAACCTCATTTCTACTGTTTTTTCTACTTTGCTGTTTTAGTTTTTGTTTTTTAATCAGAGTATGTCAGGTTCAATGCCAGACTATATAAGGACCCCGAATTCCTCATAAAATTTTATTATTAATTATTTTATTTTCAGAAACAAACGTGTTGAAGAAGCGGAGCTAAGAAATTAAAAAAGAAATATTTAAAAGAAGAAAAAAGGTAAATTTATTTTAAAATATTAAAGTTAAAGTTTAGGTGCAAACTTTTGTCTTTTAAGGAAGGAAAAAACAGAATGGGTTGGTTCACAAAAGCTGGAAATAGTAAGTTAAATGAAAAAGAATGTAATAATTTTGTTATTGTTGTTTGAATTTGGTTTAAATAAATGCAATTTTTTCAAAATTTTGTGTGTTCAAGTGTTTTAAATGTTAAATTGCATTTTTCTTAAAGTTTTGGTGGTTTAGAGATTTTCTATTTAGCGGAGCACCCAGGAGCTCCACTACTGAAATTTGATTATTTGATTTTTTCTTGATTTTATTTATTTTTGTTGCCATCGTGCTTGTGGTGGTCGTCCGGAAAATTCTTGATGAAGGGAGTCTTGTTTAAACGCATTGTCCACCATCTATCGTTTGTATTCTTTTGAGTTGTTCAATTTTACAGCAAAATAATTTTTGTACATATATATAGCAAAATAATATTTTTTTTTTGACAAATAATTCTAGATGAAAAAAAAATTTACAAAATAAATTTTTATGTTCCGCTCAGTACAAAGTGACTGAATCGAAACTGGTGCGAACTAATAGAAATGTTCGCAAAAGTATTTCAAAGGTAATGAATCACTCGATGATATCGAGGGGTTAACTTTGAAATACGTTTATGAACATGGATGTTAGTATGTAAAAATTATTAATTTTTTAAAGATTGTTGTGTTGTTTTCTTACAAAACTAGTTTAAAGTTAAACACAACTTTTTTTATATTTGTTTTTTCATTTAAAAATTGTGAATAGAAAGAAGATTCTAAACTTTTTTTTCTTCTCGTTACAGGGATACAGAAATTCTTCTCAAATATGCAAAAAAAGAGGTGCTGCTCCGAAGTCGAATACGTCGATGTTGCAACATCGACTGAAGAATGTTTTCTAGACAGTGAAGAGTCGAATATCTTTTGCATTACTATTGTATACTTCAATAAAGACTCCAAAACATTCTACTACGAAACAACTTTCTGAATTTCTTTCAGAAAATTGTTTTGTAGTAGAGCGTTTTCATTTTTTTTGTTAAATAATGTTTTGTTGTTTTGTTGTTTTGTTATTCTGTAATTGTACTTTTTGTTTTGTTTTTTCTAAATAATAATAAAAAATCTTTTTTCTTTACTTGTTCAATAAAAATATGCTATGATATTGTTAATAAAAATTGTGTTTTTTTTTTATTTGTCTTGAAAACATTTAATATTGGTGGTTTGGGTTATTGGTTGACCTTCTGGTAAGTATTACAAAAGATTTCGATTTTTTTAAGGAAGTTAGGTACCTACTAATGTTTATGTCTGAATTGAAATAAACAAAACGTTGCCTTAGTTTATATTCAATTTCAATCCGAACACATTTCGGTTTGAATAAATCATTGGAATTCAGTGATAGATGAGTGCGCACTTTGATATTACTTCATCTACTAGCTTTTATGAGAATGCAACAACCAGGAATTTCGTTCATGGAATCGTGGTTGTTTATTTCTGTTTGAACAGTGTACATTAGTTTCTTGTTTTAAAATTTAAATTATTTAATAATAATCACGGATGTTTGAATGATTCGCATGTTTGGGCTCACAGACCCAAATACCAAAAATATGTTTCCTTTTGAATATATAGTGTATTCTGTTTGATTCCTCGATCATATTTGTAAAGTAAGCATGGGCCATGAAAGATTATTTGCAATCTCTTATTACCCGCGGCTAGCGGTAGCAATGGCGAGCAGTGCAGTAACACTATCGCCTCCTACTGGCAACAGCATACAACCACAGAAAAACATACAAATTTTCTCCCTGTAGTCCGACAAACGTTTTGCAGGGTAGTGTCGGTTAATCGAATCTGTTGGATTAAAGAGTACCTACTGCCTTATGTAAGTCTATGGCCTAATTGGTGTTGCATCGCGCAATTGAAAGATGAACTTCGGTCGGTCGCGTTGCTTGTTGGTAGTGCTACCACAATGAGTGTCCTAATACCAGTCGCAAGATGCTCATAAGATCGCGCGACCAGGCTGCATAATTGGCGTCGCGCGATTATCTTCTCAGTTATAAAAAAAACGTCAAATAAAATAAACGGATAAAAGCCGGTTGAGATTTGGCAAGTTCCACCACTTGTACCCAGAGCTGCGAAACCAACAAGATATTTTTACCAATACACATACATACATAAAATGAGATTAAATAAATTTCACTACTTAAATTGTCTTCGAATTCCACTTGCCTTTGCTATTTGCTAATAGCGTTTTTCATTGAAATTCGACAGAATTACTCTCAAATCAAGAACTTACTCCAATCAATTCAATGAAACATTTTTATCAGTTTTTTCCTGGTATTGGATGTTAAATTGATGTTTACATATAGGAATTCATATTTTCACATTTTGTGATTTGGTTTTTTTCCATAAAAATAACTGATTTCTAACACTCGCTTGTTCATAATTTTCATCAATTTTTTGAACTTAACGTTGACAAAGCAAATTTAAAATGATCCATGTTTTTGCTTGTATACGTGAATTCAGAGTAGATCTCCCAACCGAATGGGAGTAGATCTTTTCGTTTTTCAATGAAACATGAAAAATAGAAAAAGACTTAAGCCGTTGTGTTCGTTTGGCTATTCTCAGGGTAATCTGAAATTACCCTCAGAGCAAGTTTTCCTACTCAAGAAATTTTTTTAGAGTAAACTCACACCAACATAAATGACATTTCTCGTTTGTCATTCTTGGCATCTCATTTCGAATTTTGTGTTCACGCGGGCGTTCACAAACCTATCGGTTTTGGTTTGCATAACATGTCCATGCTGTTTTTGTTGTTGTCCGAGCTCATACAAATTTCTTATTGCCTTAAATTACCTTTGTATAAAATCAATCTGGACATTGATGAAGTTTATTACGTATCTTTTTAAGATATAAGTTCTTTTTGTCAATTGTTACTTCATTCAAAAAATGTTTACTTAATTGCTCATGAAATACGCAGAGATATGTTTCTGAAAGTAGTCAATTGCATTGAAAGCAAATTATATGTCAAACGCACACATGCATTGACAAAAACGGAGTACTCTGATTTCATGTTCGTTTGAGTTGTCAAAAATCAGAGTACTTTAAAAAAGAAAGGGTACTCTAGTTTTACCAAACGAAAACGGTATTAATCTTTTCACAAAAGGAGTAACTTCTTTCGTCAATGAACGATATAACGAGAACGCGATATAAGAGCAACACGACGAAAATCAAATTGGTTGATTTGAAGCAACCAGACTACTTTTCTTAGCGGCGGTCGCATGAGCATACACTTTGAATATGAAAAGCTTTAATGATAAAACTTGAACGATCATGAATCAAACATTTGCGACCGTGCTACCCCATCACGCGATCGCTTTCCTGTGTTAATAAGGACACACAATAGGGTTATTGTTGTTTGATATTTTGATCGTCCGATGCAGCGCCCGTCGCTAGTTGTTCGGTCGCGCGATGGCTGTCAATTAGGACATTGGGTAACAAATAGTTGAGGTAAACTACCACGTCCGATTTTTTGCATGACTCCGCCAGAGTTTTTTTGTGTTGCTCAACTCAAACCCAAAAAATTGCTAAAAAAAAAGTTTTCCATCATTCAGGAGATTAGATTGGAAAACAAATCACTCATGATTTAATTTTAATGAAAATTTATACTAAATTAATGATAAAATTTTTATTTCTCGCTTTTTTGCATGATAATACAAAATTTAGAATCTATACTGACAAATAGTAAATACAAAAGTTGCAGATCTTTCAAGTATCTACAACTTTTACATTTAACTTTTTTTGATACGCAAAAAACAGTTTTTTTTACCATTACGCGCTACATACATTATTTTTTTAACAATAACAATTGGAAAGTCTCCCTATAATGAAAACATGATTTTTACGTAAAATTTGACGCAGAATACGATGGTAATAATAAAAACTCAATTCATTTTGGGGGCAATTGTTAAAAATCGATTAAAACAATTAAATTGTTAATTACAGTACCAATTTGTTGATACTGTACTTTTTTAATTTATTTTCCTTGATTTCAATTTGTTAGATACAGAGTTAGAGTCTCCAACCACTATTATGAAATTTGTTTTAACTTATAAAATCGAAAATAGGCGATGAAAAAAATTTCTCGGACAGGTATCTCTTGTTTTTCAATATACAAACTGGAAAAAAAGTCCGTTCGAATGAGCTCTATGTGAAAATATTAGACTAATTTTATCAAAATGCTGGACTAAATTCAAGAAAATTGATATTGCTTGTTAAATATTTCATATCTGCAAAAAAGAAAACCAAAAGAATCGTTTTTCCTGTTTTTTGCACCATAGAACAAAATTGACCAACTTTGCAAATCTCTGAAAGTCAAAATATGTATTAGTCAGAAAATTATTTTGTCTGCAGTATTTGAAGCTTTGTTTGTATGTCTTTAAGAAAACATATAATTTTGTATTTACGCATTTGGGTTTTTGGGACCACAGACAGCTGCGACGCAGTATCGGCAATCGCAAAACTTATTAATTTTGATCTTCAATATCAAAACCGATATCATAAAATTGATTTAATTCTGGATTCTAACTCTTCACTTTCTACTTTTGAGAGCATATTCCTGAAGCTGTCAATTTATAGATATTAAAATTGCTTCTTAGAAGGCTTGGAATATTTCATACCAGTTGGGTATAGATTTTCAAAAGTTTGGTTGCGTATGTAAAAAAGTTTGCTGCTAACAATAGCCGTTAAACATGAAAGTTTAGCTTTTAAAATGAGGAAAACATTCAAAACAGGAAACTAAAAAACCTACACGAAAAGATAAAATAGCAAATTTTCAATCATCTGATCAAAATTTTTATATACTTTTAAACAGCCCTTTGGTGGAACCGGGATTGTGATTCTGCTAAAAGTTTAACACGCAAACAACAACAGGAAGCTTTTCGGATTCGATTATTGAACGCTCTCATTCAGAAAACTTTGGGGGAGTTCAATAACCGCATCCGGATAGCTTTTTAATGTAACGAACCCGTTTTAAAGGATGCATTTGACTGTTTTAACTTTCTGAAAGTTATCTTAGAAAAGGGTTTCCGAGATAGCCTATCTGATATATTCTTAAAAGGGCCAATTGATCATTCCTCTGTTGTAAAAACTTAAATCGATTTTTTTTTTGATATTTCTGATGAAAAATCGCCTTTTTGACGCTTCATTTACAAGTATGTCAACCATCCCAGTCCCTTTTCCACACACATAAATCCTAATCCTAACTTAGCAAAATAACTTAGAAAAACAATGAGGTCACCGAAGACATTTCTTTCAGGAAACTAAAGGACCACCCATTGCACTACTTTACATAGTCTTTGTGCTGACCGACTTCAAATCACGCAATTAATTAACATTTTGGATTAATAGAAACAACCGACGTCCTTGCTGATTGCCATTAAAGGTCAAATGTAAGAATTTCGTTTTACTAACTTTTCCAATTACCTACATACACTATTACCTATATTTTTTTTTGGGAATAATTTGTTTGTGCCGGAATCCATCAATACATTCGCAGCACATCGTAAAATATGCTTACCCTAGTCCTGGAGCACGTTAAAAAAGGACGACAGAATATTTAATATATTTTGTGTTTTTCTTTCCAAAATGTTCCATTTAAAAGTGTATTTCGTGTGGTGCTGTGGAGGTCTATGTCAGGCTTCGCAAAGGTTAACGACTTCAGTTGTGGTAGCAAAGTTTAACGTGTTACTGCGTGACTGTGTAGGTATGGTATTGATTGTTTCCTTCACAACCACTGGCCATTTGTGTTGTGCCACTTGGTTCTTATGATTGAACACAAAGTTGTTAAGATCAAATCCTTTTTGCCTACTGATAAGCAATAAGGAATGGAGTTAAATATTCGTTATGGTTATGTCACTGCTCTGGTTATGGTTTCATAGTTTTTGAAAGAGTTGCAAGCTCTTAGTTCTGCGAACTAAATGGAAGGCTTACCAAACTAAACGGTTCCTTACAAAAGATTTAAGAGGAAGTATATTTGCTTGTAGCGTTTTTCATTTACGAAAAGAATTATTCTTTTTGTGAAAAGACTTACTCCTTTCTAATTTAAGGAGCTACTCTCAACACGAAAATTCTACTCCTATTTGGTTGTGAGATCTACGTTAAATGGAAAATAGAAAACTGTGTACATTTTCAAACAAGTTTGGTAGAATATATCGCGGAGCCCTCATTTCTAACAATCATACCTTATGACTTATGAGGAATGAAGGAAGCCTAAAATTTCTTAAGGCTAATTGAGAAAGTGTTTTCAGGGCAATTCCTAGCGAAAGGTGATACCCGTGGAAAGACATTTTTTTGTATTCTGTTGGGATCGGAACCTTGAACTTCCTTCGTAGACAATAGACTTGCTTATGAATATGAATTTAAAAAAAATTGTCGGTGGAAATAACCTGAAAATACAAAAAGAAGGAATTTTTGGATTTTTACAAGAATTTAATATTTTCCTGTAATGGCTGAAGAAGCCACATTTCTTTAGAACGGTAGATATGTAAAACTTTTTTTTTATATAGGCATATAAAATTCGTAACTCTAACTGTAGTAATTTTTCAAAAAATGTTTTAGTTGAAAGTTTTCTTTGTTGCGAATTTTGAATATAAATATTTTTAAAAAGCTGTTTCAAGGGACCTTTGCCTTCTCTTAATAAGAGGCTTTTATACCAACACCCATCTTTCTTTGAGTTTATAAATAATATACTAGCTGAGCAGCCCGTCGTTGCTCAGGTACGTAGAAGGTTCTCGTTCCTCCGCTCCGTGGGAATATGCTGATGAAATATAGTCTATTCTGTTGATGGAAAATGTAACATTTTAAGGCTTAAAGAATTTTTGAAATCGGTCAAGTAGTTTTAAGGTTCCCGTTCTCGTTCTGGTTTCTGTTTCCGTGGGAATATTATTATGGAATATAGTCTCAGATAGAATTTTTGAAACCTGCCCAGTAGTTTCTAAATTTCCGTTCCCAATCTCGTTCCCATATGAATATGGGGATAAAACCTTAACAGGAACGATTGTTTAACTATATTTAGTTTAAAAAAATTCATAAAACCGGAGTCTAGATCGGACAAACATATACAAATAAACATACATCCACTTTTATATATTCAGCCTATCAACTGATTAACGATTGACAAAATTTATCAATTGCAATCGAAGTTCGTGTTGTGCAAACTGATTGACGAAATCTTATGTTTTTGTTAATACCTACGAAACATTAGCAGGTTTTTGAATTAGATATAAACAAAAGAGACACATTTTTTTGTTTTGTGTCAATTTGAAGAAAGGAAATTATGTATTTTAAAATCTTAGTTGAGTGGTTGATACTGCGGTTTTATTTTGAGTTTTCTTTTTATCTTAAATTATATGCAAAGGTCGATCAAAACTCTTGTTCCTGTATATTTTTTAATTTTACCTTCATTTTCACCTTTTTGTTGTGACTTCAAAATGCTGGTAAAGTAAAAAAAAGTAACCCTAGTCCATCAGCCAGCTGGTGGTTTACTCCAAGGCATCTGGGAAAAGGCATTTATTTATTGAGCGAGCGGACGGCTGGAAGCTCAAAAGACTAAGAAAAGTTCTGTAAACTTTTCTACTTGTAACAGCACTAGTGTTTGCTCGGAAACATATGTATATATATGCGAACTTTTTGCTTCTTTTTTTGGATTTGTGTATTCAAATCCAATCATTTTTGACAGCAATGGTTTAAATTATATTACGTACCAAAATGTAAGCCGAAGCCCTGTTTCAATCACTATGGAAGACGTTTTCCCTAACCCTAGAACCATTGATGTTAACAAAGGTAGTGGTCCCGATGGCATTCCTCCTTTGTTTTTAAAAAACACCGCCTTCCAAGCCCCTGCTTCAACTTTTCAACCAATCTTTGTCTAATGGGATATTTCCTAACTCGTGGCGTAACTCGTTTCTTACGTCAATATTTAAAAACGGAGACATATCCAACATCAAAAATTATCTGGGTATTACAATCCTGTCGGTTATTCCCAAATTATTTGAGAAACTGGTAACTGACAAGCTGAACGTTGAGCTGATTTCAGTCTTAAGCAAGCATCAACATGGATTTCTTAAAGTTAGATCTACAACTACTAATTTAGCAGATTATACCTCATTTTAGAAATGTAAAAAGGGAACCAGGTTGATGCTATCTATACTGACTTCAACAAAGCTTTCGACAAAGTTGATCATAATCTGCTTATTTTTAAATTAAAAAAATATGGCATTCATGACACCTTATTATTGTGGATCAAATCGTATTTGTCGCAAAGGACGCAGTTTATCAAGTTTTGTGACGTCTTGTCACGTTGAATTTATATTTAACTTCTGGTGTACCCCAAGGTAGCCATCTTGGGCCACTTTTATTTCTCCTTTTTATAAACGACTTGCCCTTACTGCTTGAAGGATGTAGATTTCTGATGTATGCCGACGACCTAAAGTTGTTTCAAACAGTTAACAATATTGCCGACACGCAATCATTGCAGCAATGTTTACTCATTCTAGTTAAGCGATGTAAGACTAATGGAATGATGTTTAATGTGGAGAAATGCAAAATAGTTTCTTTTTTAAGAAAAACATGTGCAATAAAATTTTGACTACTCCATAGATGGACAAAAATTAGTAAGAATTGACGTATCAAGACTTAGGAGTTTTAGTTGACAGAAAACTAACTTCTAAACATCATATTGATAAAGTTCATTCCAAGAGTATGGCTACGCATAGAATTCAGTTTTTCTTGTTTCTTCCAAGAACTCTCGAATATTGAGATAACCCTAATAGCAGGTTGCTATTGCTGTTTTTTCGTTTTTAAGAAATAGTCTATTTGTATTTGCTTACATATGTGTTTGCTTTTCTTCATAAAATCAAGATTACACACTTTATTCTGCTTTCGATAAGAAAATTTTAGCTTCTATCTTGATATGGGTAAGGTATACTTACATACTTCAACGCAGTTTTGTATTATATGCTTTAAATAGCTTAAGCCTTAAACCATATCTTTTTTAGTAGCTCCAAGCAATCCAACAAAAAATTTACCTTTACAGGGTGCCCTGTGGTAAACATTTTGTTTATTAAAGGGCATAAAGAAAGCTGTTGTTTTACTTTTCTGCTTTATTGTCAACTTATGCTAATTTGGTTTGTTTGTTTTTAATTACGTGATTGAAATCTGCCGGTTCCGAAGGGCTAATCATTAACAGGCGGACATGCTACCCATCACACCACGGGCACCACTGTCCTTATCCTTAGAAAATGCATTCAGCTCCACAAGACATTTTTCCTGATTTATGTTAAGATTTAATTATATTTCCAATATTCACAAAAATGTACGAAAAATGACATTCCAAACTAAACTGTCCTCAATCCTCAAACTTTATCTCTGCAACGAGGACTTGAAGAATGTGTGGATGTAAAAAAACATGTAGTTGACCTCTGACTTGGAATAGTCTTTAACACCGGGGAACTTTCCAATGTCTACTGAGGTCAACGCGGCGTATCCTAATAGCGGATCACTTGTGTGAAGCAGATAAGTGGGACAGCTGTGCTCCCTTTGAATAACGATGCTCGTCGCGCCCATAATCATGAAGAAGAAGTGCCATTGATTTTTAAAGCTTTTCATTAATTTAAATCAATTTTTTTTTTTTTGTTACAAAATCCATACCTACATCTCTTAGGTTGAAAGCTCAAACTTCAGACTCTGCTGCTCGGATCACTTGCACATCTTTAACTGAACTGCATTCAAACGAGTAGATTAAAATTGTTCCAACATCCAACAATTAATCATTTATTGTTAGAACGCTTCAAAAGCGATAAGTTTTACTCTCTCTCAAACTGGAATCCTCAAGAAATTATTCGTTTCGTTTGCTTCAACAAAATACAAACAAATCCATGAGACTGCTTATCTTACTCGTTTATCAGTCTACATCGAACTGTCGTAGCGCGTTGAGCTGTTTTATTTTTTATTTAGTTTAAGTAAAACGGCGGAACCGGGCTTTAAATGCGATGAAAACGGTTCGAAATGTAGTTTTCTCACATGTGAAAATAATTGCAACATAGAGTCTCATCGAAAGATCGAACTTGTATATAAACAAACCTATGAAAGTTTTGTTCCGGAAACGAAGTGTAAGATCAGTGTGAATTTCTTTTTCAAAAGCATAAAACAAGAATCATTTAAACCAATAAAGATAAATGAATAAGGGTATTCAAAACAAAGTATTCGGATGTGGAATGTAATCATTAAGATCGTCTGGGAATAGTAAATTTGACTTCATGAGGAGCAGATAAAGCAAATGCTTATAATCTCTACACATTTCTTGACTTAAAACTCGCTATTCTCTAAGTGAAAGTCTTTGAAGTACAGTGAAATAGAACAGTTGTGTTTTGGAACCTTATTTGTTTGGAGTGTTGGTCTAGCGCCTATTATATTGAGTGCTTTTTAATGTACATAGATGCACTATACAACCATACCCTGTTTGTAGTTTGTACGGGTACAGCTTCAGCAACGTTAAGGTCGCTTTTCTGGAAGTTTTTTTTAGGATGAACAGCTTTGTTCTTAGTAGGAAACTCCATGTGATATTCGTTAGAAGCTAGTGTTATCGTTGGTAGTACTATTAATAGCGTATCTTGAAATTGTCTTTGATAAACTCGACTCGTTGCCCTTAAGAAAGCTTCTAATAGCCTTTGGTGATATTCTCTAACGTGATTCTGATTACATCTCTGAATATGCAAAGCTCAACTATTGGATTTCACTATAAACTGAGAAAACACCGTGATCAGGAATGGTATAGTTTTACAAAGGAAGACTCACATCCGATGCCCCCCACCTTGGAAAGAAGGACTAAATTTCAGCAGACTTACAGACCTCAACCGTGCAAAGTACCTCAGGTCCTCACGTTTGTTCTACATTCACACAGTTAGGTTATGAAAATCTCTCCAATCTTATGCTGGATGTTTTAAGTCAATATAAAAATACAGTCGTGCTCTTTTTTCCACTTAAAGAAAACAGAACCTAATCCACTGAACTCACTCCCAATGTCAATCCTTTCTTTCTACCTATCAATCACATCTTACTGTATCTTCTTTATATATATAATTCTGCTGTACGTGTGTATGTAATTGAACTCCTCCGAAACGGCTTGACCGATTTAAATGAATTTTTCTGTATGCGTTTGAGTGGCGCCCTGGATGGTTTAGATTCACAAATCAGCCCGGCAGATGGAATTGGAATATAGTAAAATTGACAGTTTCATTATTCTTAACTGTAATGAATTAAAAATTAAATTCAAACAATGATTTTGTGTTTTTTTTTTGTTTTTTGACAAAAAAAATTAAAATAATAAATTACAAATAATAAGGTTTCTTTTGAAAAATTCTTTTAATTTTTTGACTGATGTGATAAGAATAAAGATTTTAAATATGGTACCTGAGTACCATAAACAAATTTTTGTTTGTTTTATAATAAGCCACAAATCAATGGGTTATGACTACCCTTATAATGTTATAGAGTACAGTGCGAGCATTTAGGAAAATAGGAGAGGATTTAATAGGATACACCGATACACCTTGCTTTTGAACCTTTGTAAATCGTAATGTAGTTGAAATACAGAGCCAGGTAAGGCATTCCAGATACGGGTGGTGCGACTTAAATAAGAACCTCTATACTTGACTGTACGCCCGAAGTTGGGCTCAAGGTAAAACTGATGGGCATTTTTAGCAAGGTGGGTGTTGCGGCTAAATTGTTTCAGAATGCAACTGACTATTTCACTAGAGCACTGTTTGTGAAAAAAGCGATAACAAAGAGTGAGACAAGTAACGTTTCGACGATGTTCAAGAGAATCAATCGATTCTACGATTGAACTATCACATATCAATTTCAACGCTCTATTTGGTACCCTATCAAGTAGGCGCAAAGATGTTGGAGAAGCACCTGACCAGATATGGGAGTTATACTCCAGTTTTGGGCGGATGAAGGCCTCATAAATTGTAGCCAGATCAGAAGGAAGAACTTTCTGCATTGTCTTAAGAAACCTAAGCATTTAGCAGCTTCTTTGGCGTTTCAAATATGTGGTCATTCAAACGAAGATCGTCGTTTACACACATACGAAGTACTGACAGCTTTTCGGTTTTTTGGATGCAAGTACCATTCATGGATAATGGTAATGGGGGAATATTTAGATTCATTCTCAAATTCTCCCAGGAACGGTAATGGGAACGGGATCGGAAATTCGAAAACCACTGGAACGAATTGTAATTTTTGTCGCTATTACAGTACGATGTCATCCCCATATTCCCACGAGAATGGGACGGGAACAAGAACATAAGCGGGAACTTGGAAAATACTGGACCAATTCCAAAAAATTTTCAACGTTAGAGTGTAAAGTGCTCCTGAGTAACAAAGACTATAATTATTTTCTTTAGATATTCTTTCGGTAACGGAAGCGGGAATGGTGACATAATCAAGAACCTGGAAAGTACTTACCTAATTCCAAAAATTCTTTCATGGTTAGAGTGCTTTAATGTCCCTGAGTAATATAGACTATAGTTCATCAACATTTACCCACAGGAACGGGAACCGGAATTCAACGTACGGTTTCGCCATTACAATACGGTGCTACATAGACTATATTTCATCCCCATATGGGAATGGAACGGGAAATGGGACATATTCGGGAACTTGAAAAATGCTATACCGATCCCACCAATTCTGTCATTGCTTTAGTGCTTAATTGTCCCTGAGTAACATAAACTATATTTCATCCTCACTCTCCCACTAGAATAGAAACTTTGAAACTACTTTACTTAACTTTCAATTTGATAAACGTAGGGCCTGAGCTACGCCGGGCGGGTCAGCTAGTAGGTTTTATATAATTTCAGTGTATAACTATCTTTAAGACTATTTATATGTATGTTTACAAACTATTTTCTAAGTACTCCAAAAGATATTTTATCTTAAATCTACATCACAAAAATGTTATTGATAAACGAAGTGAAAGTAGTGTATTTCGACGAAGTTTTTACCTATGCATACCCTGCTTGAATGAAGATAACAGGGACAGCGGAGTGAATGGGGTTTTTGTATTAAAATATATGAAATCTCAATAATTGTACAATCGGTCATTTAATTATATATGTATGTATATTTTTGCTGTGTCTATAACTCCAAAAATTTGCTTATAGCTCTTAGATTATAATGTTTTTATTTATATAAATCAAAAATTTTTATTTTATAAAAATCATTTATGGCAACATACTAATTCATGTCACTATTTGATCAATTTTTTTTTTTACCTCATCATCAAAAATTTTAATCAGTTTTTTGATTCTAGTTCTTATGAAGTGTATTTATTTATAATTTTAAGCTTCAAATAAAATTATATTTGCTTATATTCTTAGTATCAAAAAGCTGGAAATAAGAGTATAGTCAACTTACCCTATAGCCTTGGCCAACTTACCCCGGTATTGGGGATTATCAAAAAAAAAAAAAATCCTTCTACTAGCCCCGCTCTCCCATACTTAATGCATTTTACTGTATTCAAATATACTTGATCCAAATCAATATACATAGTTTGATTTGAGGAATTATTTTTTAGTGAGTAAATCATCATAATCATTTTCTCTTTAAAATTTAACAAAGTAAAACGACATTAAAGTCAGTTGATATCGACTGTAATTAATAATAATTATTATAAGTATTTCTTTGGAGAAGAAAAGAAAACACAGCACTAATCGGCTTTTCATTTAGCAAATGAAATCATTTACGCACGCACAGACACGATTTTCAAACACACACGACACAAATTAAGAGACTGCATATGTACGTACATACATACAAATGTATGCACATATGAAATGAAGTTCAAAAATATTAAACACTTCAAAAAGAATATTTTAAATTTTATTTTCTCCCAAAATATTTCCACCGAAAAACACATTTTACTACAATGGAATCGTTGGGATGAATGACGCGAAATGAATGACAGCAACTTATAAGCAGTGCCAAAAAATATGCAATCGATAATATTCCTTGTTAAACGCATAACGCTTTCATGTTTGTAAGTCGCACAAGAAGTTTCACTTAAAAAAAAAAAAAAAAAAAAAATTAATTGGAAGGATAAACCTGGTCATTTTAAGCCAATCTAATTAAATCTGGTTCAGCATTGATGCGCTGCAACTTAAAATATCCGGTTTCAGTTATTTTCAAACTTTTTTTTTGCTTAAACACACTAAAGCATTTGAGAATTTTTACGATGATAAAAAGGCGATTGAATGGTAAGATATTGTTCAGCTACGTTTTTCAATGCAGAGGGTATTATGTCTCAAAATTGCACTCCAATTTGAACTTCTGATGATAGTTTTGGTGGAAGTTCTGCTCAAGCTGCTCCACCATCAGCACAGTGATAAACTCTTTTTGCATTATGACATTGGCTTCTTCCATGGCTGTTTGGATTTTTTTTTTTAATGTGTCTAGTTGAGTTACTCCAAGGGATCGATATCGATCTTTTTGGTAACTTATGCTCTAAGGTGTACAACATCAATTTTTCTCCCGGAGAAGGCAATAGGATGAACGAAAAACTTATCAAAATCTCCTTTATCACACGGAGTCAGATGGCTATCCAAAGGAAAGGTATATTAGCAAGAGTTCTGGAACTGAGAGCCGAATTGTTGGAATTTTGTTTGCAACGTGTTGACGTATTTTGGATGAAAAGAAAACACGAATAAAAATAATTTAAGAGCTTCACTTGCCAGCTCTGGGCAAGTGAAGCTCTTAAATTATTTTTGCCCCATTCGCCACTTCATACCTGTGTGAACTGACATTTTCTTCAATGGTAGGCATTAAAACTAAGAAGAGTTAGGTGTAGGCTGCAACTAGAAAATTATTTAATTATTAAGGTTTCAAAAATAGCACCACAATTTGATAAACTTTTGAAAAATAAAAAGCGCACCCTTCTAACTAAAACTATGTTTTTGTTGTCTAAGAACCTCTACTTCCGGCGAGAGATTGAAAAACACTGCTTTAATGCTAGCTGTATAGAAATACGCACAAACAAACTTCAAACAGGACTAACAAATTAAAATCAATGCAAATTGAGCCACAAAAATTATTATGCTGAATTTTTGTTTGACGGAGCCGGTTGTAAATAAAAACAAAAACGATATGATAATTAACATAAATATTGTGGTCACCATGTCATCATTGTTGATTCGCCTCGTGCAAGATAATTGAAATGAATCCGACATCAACCACTAACGCCAACGGCTGACGCCTAGACGAATTTATACTGCCCAGCTGATTGTGTAGCTCCATCTTAATAATTTTATTTATAATTCAAAGCCCATAGATCTAAGAGATTGCTGATCTGCCTCTTCTATCAGTTTGCATTGAGCCGTTGCGTCGGAGTGTGCTGAGCACTTATCATTGAACTGCTTGTTTATTAAGTTTGAATATGGCAGAATCTTTTCGTAAAATCAGTGAAGATGTTTTGGTCATGAGTGAAAATATTAGCTTTCTAAAACCTCTCGAAATTAGTGCTCCTGTTCCAGAGTCCAAGCACAATGACAAAAGCCTTCGTTCAGATTTAAAGTGTGAGTGAAAAATCACAATTAAACCACCTGCTATTTCTCATAACACAAAATATTTACAATCAATTTCATAAAAAAAAAAACAAGAATCAATGCTTCTTTGAGAATATCTGCTGAATACGATTACGGTTTTATGTTGGGAACTAGTTTTCCATTGTGATTGCTGTGGAGCAAAATCGCACTTTGTTCCGACTTTCAATGATAACTTTGTGAGCTGAGGATTGTTTTTTGTATTACTCACCAGTTGAAGTGAAGACTTGGTGTATAGGGAGCTTTCATCACCCTCTTGAAGATTCAGAAAGTTTAAAACATCGTAGATTTGTCCAATGCGTCGCTATAATGTTTTTATGTTGTTTACAATTTTTGCAATTTTGTCTGTGCTTTTTTGTATGAGTTGAGCCGTAATCGGGGCCTACATAATGTTTCTCGAGTCTTAAAGTATAAAAAAGGTGTGTTCGCAATTCAAATACGGAAGAAAAAAACCTTTAGAAAACACACAAGGGGACTATGAAAGCCGGAACAAAGAGGCGAGGAAGATTATGTATATGAAATATTTGTATTCTACCCTATTCTCTACCAAACTGAATGTCGCTTCTTCGTGTCATCGTATTTTTAGTCTCACATCAATAAAAAAAAAAAAAAAAATACGGAAGTTTTTCATCCGTCGTGTAAGTTCGTTTAGTACCGCATTTTGAGTAATTTGATTGGGAAAAAGGTCGTGTAGGTTCGTGTTGGCTCGTCAGTTCTGATAAGAAAGGGGTTCCTATTGGCTAATCTTAATTGAGCTCATTGCGGTCGTTTTAGTTTAGAACCTCCTGGCGTTGACAGAGTTCGCGTGAGTTTGAAGATGTTATTTGTTGATTAAAGTTTAAAGTATCTACATAACATTTACTAAAATAATACGCATTTTGCTATTTTTTCCTTTCGGTGTAAACAATCAATTCTTACGACCTTCTGGTAATGCCCTTTTATGTGCGGCTAATGGCTAAATACAACCTAGTTGTCTTCTTTCAACTTTTATACATCTTCTTTTTTACACTCCTGTTCATTGTAAAATTTAATAAAGTTACTCGCTCGTCTTGGCAGCACGTCAAATTAAAAAGCATTTTTTTATAAAATAATCATCGAACACATTAAAGTTTTCGCTAACATTATTAATTCTGTCATTTAAATTGAAAGTTTAATTTTATATTATAACGTTTTTATTTTTTTCAGGTTCGAATTTCAAGCCATTATTTTTCCAACTGCAAGTTCTGCGATTGAAAATAAAATTGTTTTCACTTTTCTGTTCACTGACAAAACTAATAACACTTAAAACTCGAGCTAATTCTGTCAATAACCTCATATTTTCTACTTAAACGACTGCAATAAGGCAGTGATGGGACTTTTTGGAAAAATGTCCGAAGTAGATTTGAAATAAAAATGCAGTAGATTCAACTGTTCTGCAGTAGATTTTTAATTTTCAAAACATGAACAACTTTAAACATAGATTCACATACATAAATAACTTAAGATAAGAAAATAAACATTTTTCTTCAAAGCAAATTCACTTAAAAATTCATATACTCATATGATTATCAGCTTTGAATTAAAAAAAGTACTGTCATAATTGCTAACTATTTATTGCTTTTTTTTATTGTCCGTCGACAAATAAAAACTTATTAAAATACTCTTTAAGGCCCACGGAATCAGAAGGTTCCCAACAATCTTTGTTTAGGTCGTCCATTTCCTTACAGGGTATAGCATTTTCTAAAGTATGGTTATATTCAATTTGTTGCGAAGTTTATCCTTCACTTAACTAACTGTCGAAAACTTCCGATCTGCTGCGGTACTACTATGTGGCAGTGATCATAAACTTGACATATATGTACATAAACTATTAAATTATTTTCCCAAAAGTTTTTTCTTCATTTTTAAGTGTGACCCTAAAAGCTGTTATGTCAACAGCATCATAATATTTATCTAAAAGATATTGGTTTCCCAACAAAGACCTCCAAACAATGTTAAGTTCTTCAAAATTTTCAATCAAATCAAATTAAAGAAAGGAAAAGACGCTACAATGGCCAAAACGAGGTCATTGTATAGAGAATATATCACTACCTTTGCATCTAAATACTTAAGAAGTTTTAATTGTGTATTATTAAAATTAAAACGCTTTTTTATTTAATCACAAATTTCTACATAAAATTGAACCAAACATTTTTTTATTTCAAAAATTTTGCTTTCCTCAAAATTGTGAGAAGCAATATATCGCTAGAACTCGATCCCAGAATTCATATCCGTATAGGAAAGATAAATGTAAGGTACTTTCTAATCCTGCATTGGTACTGACTGAATCCATACTAATATAATATTTAAAAATTTCAATGTAAAGACCTGTTTAGTTATACATAGTCAACCGTATCTATAATCGCATAATAAACTCCGCACAACTTTAAAACACACTTAATCATTGAATAAAACAAAAATCGTATTTATAATCAATTTTTGTCAGTGAATAAGAACTGAATAGCTTAAACGCCGATATGCGTGTTTTAGCGCATAAATTTCCCTTGATTTTGAGTATTGAGTTTTCATTCAGTGGTTTATTTACAACTTGGAGAATTTTACTATAACTAAAATGGAAATGTACTCAAATTACATTAACTTTATAAATAATTTGGATGTAGTAATTGTGTTTCAATTGAAAGAAATATGCATTGTTTTCCTTTTTTGTAAATTGGTTTCTTACAAGTTTTCCAGTTGCGAAACGTTAACAAAACAACTAGAAATTAAAGCCTAAATATATAGAATAACGTACATTGTGTGACCTACATTTCATCTTCCATAGCTAAGAAAATATAAACAAAAACAAATTTCTGTTGTCAGTTTTAACCATTGAGAAACCAAATTAGAGAATTTCTTTATGATTTTGACATAAGGTATGAATAACTATAATGGGTGATGAAAAGGATTATACATTAGGATTTTTATTCACTGAATAAAGTTTTAATAAGTTCTTATTCACTGCATAACTATTTTGCGTTTTAAGCGTGTTATAGCAAAATCTAATAAATACGGCTGAGTAAGAACAAAAGTGCAGTAGATTTGATTTAAAGGCAGTAGATTTATTTTTCGAGAAAAGTGCAGTAGATCTACTGCAATTGCAGTAAAGTCCCAACCCTGCAATAAGGTAGTGTTACACCAACCAACGCGAACCCACACGTTCTCTTTTCCACTAAAAAAAACCACCCTACACAACATTTTTTCCACTCAAATTACTCAAAATGCGGGGTAGCCGACACTACCCACACCATTTGTGCATATAGACACTTCCATAAAACTCACTTACCTGGTACAAGGTGGGTCATAAAGTTGAGTGGATTTGAAAAGATCATTTACGGTGGGGCTAAGCAAATGAATCTTCATTGTAATTAATAAAGGTACACGAGAAAGTTTTTTTTTTTAAAATGACATCTTCATGATTTTCACAATGAAGCAAGCACTCCTCCAATCTAGACCCTGAAGTATCGAAAACTCGCTGGCACATTGCTCTTGGAATAGTCGGATTTCGTCTTCGATACTGAATACTGATGTTCAACTGGGTAGTCGTGGTTTGGCTTGGGCCTCTGGACGGCCAGGATATCATGAGTTTTGTACATCTCGTTTACTATCGAGTGCTATCGAAGCATCAGATATATAGCATTTAAATCCATTTTATTGAAACCATGTCGACCGGTTATATCCTTCGGATTCTTTCAGTTGAAGAAAGAAAAAAAATTGGTAACATGGTTGTTACCAGAGCAACTGTCACAGATTGGCTTACCTCCCACTAAAGCAAACCGCTACAACGTAATGGTTATTTAAAAATCATACGTCTTTATTGCACAGCCTATGTACTAAACCTTTGTAATAAACAGGCACAAACACATATACTAAAAACAAACTATTTTATAAAAACAAGGCGCCACGAAAGTGTGAGAGAAACTAATAGTTTTATAACGCCGCGCCGTTCTGCTGTAGATATAGGTATTCCCACTATCACACTATCGCACTTATGGACAATGCTCAGACGACAGAGCTAAGAACCATCGCAGAAAGAAAAGACCGATGGTATAAAATAATGTGTAATGTATTTTATTTTCTTTCTCATTCTCTCACCGATTGTCTCTTTGTTGTGACGATTTTTCGTTTCATCGAGTTTCAAACCACAACGAATCTAAAAGAGTTTCACTTCAACAAATTCTGGCCAGACAACACCCAAAGGTAGGTGTGTTAAGATTTTAGTTTAGTTTAGTTTATTGAACATTATGGAAGTACAAGTAAGACAAGAAAGTCTTTTATAGTACAAAAAATAAATAATAGGACTGATGACTTAAGGTACATGAATGATAATATAAATAATACGATAAAATAATATTATGATAATAAATAAATAATAAAAAGTACGACAATATTTTGATTAACCTTAATATATGTACTTTACATCTCCTTTTCTTGTAATTTAAAATAAAAAAAGTAATATTATTAACAATAATGCAAAAAAAGTAATATTTTTAAAAACAGAGAATCAACCTTAAAACTGTTGCATATTGCTGTCTAGGAAGTAATTCAACATGGCGTTCTTAAATTTATGACTAGAAATAATTTGTTTAATTGTAAAAGGTAGACTGTTCCAAAGTCTGGTAGCATGAACAAAGAATAATCGCGAAGAATTTAAGTATTTTGTTAGTGGTGGGATGAGGTTTAATGTTCTAGGAGAGTTACAATGTTGTATTTTTTCAAAGAGGTATGATGGAGTTTGGGTTATTAATAGTTTGTGCATGAAAGTACTACACTTAATGTTTAAAAATTGTTGAAATGAGCACCCGAGGACTTTATAATGAAGGTGCGATATATGGTCATGACGTCGCAGTCCAAAGACATATCTCAACATATCATTAAAGGCCACTAACAGTTTATGATACGACTGGGAATCTGGTTTACAATATACTACTGTTCCGTAAGTAATCAGAGGCAACAACAGGACTTTTATCAGCCTAAGCTTCGTATTTTCGGGGGTAAAGCTCGCACACAGCCAGAGTTTTCGTAGTCCACCATAAATTTGTCCAATAACACAATTAATATGATCACTAGCCGATAAGGTGCAATTTATTTTGAAGCCTAAGTTTGTTACCTTGTCAACAAAGTGAATCTGAGAACTTCCTAAGTAAACAGACGGAATATTATCAGGATTGTAATTTTTCTTAGATATAATCATGACTTGACATTTTTTCGGGTTTAAAGAAAGTCCATTTGCAGTTGACCATTTTAAGATCGCACTTAAATCTTCATTAATACGGCAAACTAAGTCTTCTACCAGACCGATCGGCCTGGATAGATAAATTTGCACATCATCTGCATACAAGTGAATAGATACATTTTTACAAACTTTGACCAGATCATTTATGAAAAGGCAAAATAATAAAGGACCCAAAATGGAACCTTGGGGCACACCAGCAATTAAGTTTTTGTAATGCGAAGACTTGTTTTCAACTGTCACTTTCTGCTCACGGTTACAAAGGTAATTTTTTATAAGACACACAGCACTTTCACCAAATCCAAAATATGTACTAAGTTTCTGACACAAAATTGTGTGGTTTACATTGTCAAAAGCCCTTGAAAAATCAAGAAGGCAAAGAATGGTCACATCCTGCAAGTCAAATTTCAATCTTATATCATCTAAGACTTTAACAATAGCGGTTTCGCAACTATGTTTCGCTCTAAAACCCGATTGGTATGGAGACAAAAGACTATACCGATCAAGATGAGTATTCATTTGCTTAGCTAGAATTTTTTCAAAGACTTTTGACAAACATGGTAAAATGCTAATGGGTCGGAAATCATTACAGGTTTTTGGATTTGCTTTCCTAGCTACAGGCACAACCTTGGCCACTTTCCAGCTGTCAGGAAATGAGGAAGACATTATACAAGAGTTGATTATATGTGTAAGAGAACTCAAGATGTGAGGCAAAATCATTTTTATAAAAGAAATAGGAATCCCATCTTCGCCTATAGCATTAGATCTAATGTCACGAACAATTTCCACAACATCCAATTCACAAACAGTTTCAAAATTAAATTCAGCACCTCGTTCACACACATTCACAATATCAGATACAAAACAGGTATCGCTTACAGTGCTCAACGCAAATGCATTGTTGAGATCATTAGGATCCGGTATATTGTTTAGCGAGTACCTCTTTCCTATTCCTAATGATCGCAAATTTGACCAAAGTTTTTTTGACGGCTGATCTATACTAAGCTTCGACTGGTAAAATTGTTTTTTGGCTCTTCGAATCAAAGCAGTTGTTTGATTTCGAGCCTCACAGTAAAGCTCCCAGAAATACGACGTTTGGTTGACTTTCCACCTGTGGTACAGCTTTCTGCGTTTTCGTATTGAGTTGTTAACCTTAGATGTAAACCAGGGAATATTTACATTACGAACATTCACAGACCTAAAAGGAACATGATTATCAAATTACTGATATATAGAGGACTGAAAAAAACTTACTTTGTCATTCAAATTAGGAAAGTACTGGCATCTAATCCATTCAGTTGAACATGCATCTAACTGAAGTGCGTGGTTGTCTATGGACTTAAAATCTCTGAACTGGAAATTCAGTGGGGACACTGAGCGAACGAATTTTATAAAGTACAGAAGACTATATCATGGTCAGAAACACCTTCTATCGATAGTTGGCCCTGCAGAAGAACATTCATAAGGTCTGAAACAATGATTAAGTCAAGGAGACTAGGTCTGGTGTTAGGACCGAAACGAGTAGGATATTTATTTACTACTGTAAGCCCAGAAGAAGCAACAAAATCACGAAGTTGGTAAGATCTTGAATCAATTTTTAGTAGATCCGCATTAAAATCCCCACATAAAATAATATGCTCATAAGTCGAGGTAAATTCTTGTAGCACTGAGAAAAAACTTTCAGGAGAACAACTTCGATTAGGATTATATACAACACCAAGAATACACTTTGTGTTGCAATCTGAAACTTCTAAAAGAATGAATTCAGTCCCATACTGAGTGGATTTAGCAATAACCTTATAGTTTAAGGATACATGTATATAAAACGCGACACCACCTCCAGTAGTTTCAGTGATACGATCATTTCGAATTAGATTATAACCAGAAATATTATAATATGAATCTGGAATATCAGGTTTAAACCATGTTTCACTTACACAGATTACATCAACCCCAGAAGCACCGAACACATATCTCATGAAATCAACCTTGCTTTGATTAAGACTTCGCGCAAGATCTTTGCTGAATTAAATCTTTTAACTCAGCTTGTTGATGAGCCCACACATTAAAAAGAGAAAAAGTCCCAAAAAGAACTATATGGCAATATAAGAAATCCAATTGTGACGGCCTGAATAATTTCTTTCGAAATTTGATATCTAACGTAATTCGCAACGGCATGACTAACTTTGTTCCGCATAGATCAAAGAGCATCATCCCCAAACAAAATTCGTGGTTCGATTCGAGCTGTAGAGAGATGATAAGGGAAAGAGAAAAATGTTTTCGGATTTTCAAAAATGAGCCTACAGAAGAAAACAGAAATAAGTTTAAGTGCTCCAGGAACGCCTGTAATACTCACATACAGAGACCAAGTTTTTATCTGACCAAAAGGTAAGGCAAAATACTATTGTGTCCAAAAGGAATTAAAAACTTTTGGTCTTTTGTTAAGAATATTAAGAACTCGACCACGTCATCGGTCCCAACGCTCGTCTTCAATGACTTTGCTTATGTCAACTCCATCGACAAGGCAAATCTGTTTTCTTCTTCGTTGGATTAGAAATTACCTTTCCGACCGTTCAATACAACTTGTATTGGATGGTTTTAAGTCTGATACCCATTTTATAAATGCTGGTGTGCCCCAGGGCTCCGTTTTGTCTCCGACTCTCTTCCTTATTTTTATAAATGATCTCCTTTCTGAAACTTCTAATCCTCTTAATTGTTTTTCTGACGACTCAACCCTCGGCTTCTTCACGCCCCTGCTCTTCGGACGTGGAAAGGAATGGTTGTGTATGATAAGCTCATTGAATTCTGACCTTGACAGCATTGTTACATGGGGTCTTAAAAACCGAGTAGAATTCAATGTTGTCACTTGTCGTTAAAGCTAAACATTCCTCCTCTACCATTATCCATGAATAGTTCCTGCATCCAAGAAACCGAAAAGCTGTCAGTACTTGGTATGTGTGTCAACGATGATCTTCGTTGGAATGGTCACATATTTGAAGTAGCCCAAAATGCTGCTAAATGCTTAGGTTTCCTTAAAGGTGCAGGAAATTTTTCAACCCCTTCTGATCTGGCTACTATTTATAAAGCCTATATCCGTCCTAAGTTAGAGTACAATTCACATATCTGGTCAGGTGCTCCTAAAACAGCATTGAGCCTACTCGATAAGATTCAAAACAGAGCATTAAGAATGATAGGTGATAGTTCAATTGTTGAATCAATTGGATCTCTTGATCATCGTCGTAATGTTTCATGTCTCTCTCTTTTCTATAGGTTTTCTTACAAACAATGCTCGGACGAAATAGCCAGTTGCATTCCTCCCCTTAAGCAATTTAACCCTAATACACGCTTCGTAAGGAATGCAAATCAGTTTTACTTTCAGCCCAATTTTAGACGTACAGTGAAATATAGATTCATTCTTTAGCCGTACTACTCGGATGTGGAATGCTTTACCCTCTCATTGTAATACGCATTTAAAAACAACGTGCATCGGCACCTCCTTTCTAATCTTTTCCTTCTTTCTTAAGCGCTCGCACTGTGTTAATAACATTATAAGGGTATTCATAACCCCTTGATGTGCGCGTATATTATAAAAAAAAACAAAGTTGAATGAAACAAAACTCCCACAAACGTACAATTGGAATACACTAGAAATGGCCTAAAATGACTTCCTTGAGGGATTTCATACTGTAAAAAGTTCCTTAAGTTCAGTAATTGCAGAGAGAAATTAGAGAAAAGCTATCTATTGAATTCTTGTTTTCTATTTTCAGCCTCAACCTTCGGAGCTCGACATGTCCAGGCTTTGCTGCTATTTCTGTGTTTCGTAGTAAACATGATTGACCGACTTAAGTCGTCAGTTGCAGTCGTAGCTATGACAGATGCGGCCACAACAAATCCGTCATTTCCTGTAAGTGGAATATTTTATTATATTGCTTTGCCCACCCCAAGAACGACAAATTATTAGTTTTTCCAAAACAGGAATACGACTGGGACAAGAAACAAAAGTCCTACATCCTAAGCAGCTTCTACTGGGGTCTGATTCTAACTCAGTTTCTTGGCAGTTATATGTGCCATAAGTTTGGGGCGAAAATCACAATGTTTATTTCCACATTTGGATCAGCTGTGTTAAACCTCATCACTCCAGTATCGATACCTTATGGCGGATGGCAGATGTACGCTGGTATAAGAGTTGTCCAAGGCATGTTCCAAGGTTTGTTCACACCGTGTATTCATGAGCACATAGCAAAATGGGCACCAGTTGCTGAGCGAAACCGCTTGGGCGCGTTCGCCCATTCAGGCAATGAGATGGGAACTATCCTGGCAATGGGAGTACCGGGTTTCATAGCACAGTCAAGTTTGGGATGGCCTGGTATTTCGTACGTGTCTGGTGGACTTAGTATAGCCTGGTGTCTTCTGTGGGTTGCGTTTGCCGACAACAGTCCAGCCGTTTCGAGATTTATCACTGCCAAGGAGAAAACTTTTATTCTGGCATCACAGGAAAATGTCGACACTAGTCAGCAAAAAAGAATCCCTATTCCTTGGAAAGCAATATTTACTTCAGTTCCATTCCATTCGCTCATTCTTGTCCAAATGACAAATGCATTTGGATTTAAGACTCTTCAAAATGAACTGCCATCATATTTACATGGCATTCTTCACATGGACATCAAGAGCAACTCTTTGTTCTCCTCGCTGCCATATTTGGTGATGTTTGTTATGGCTAATGTTTACTTCGTTTCGGCGGATATTCTGTTGTCAAAAAAAATTATGAGTCTGACGGTATTGCGGAGAACATATATGTCAATTTCGGCATGGATACCAGCGGCGACGCTGATTGCTGTAGGTTTTCTGGATGAAAACCAAAAGACTCTGGCCATCGTACTTATGATAATATCAGTTGGTGTCAGTGGAGGTGACGTGATCGGGAGTGGATTGAATGCCATTGACTTATCGCCAAACCATGCGGCTACGCTTATTGGAATCATTACAACGGCAATGAGTGCGGTTTTCATGATAACTCCGCTTGTAGTTGGAGTCATAGTTGGTGATGGGGTAAGTTTTTTTTTATGTTTATCTCATTTCATGTTTTATCCTGTGTGCCTTTTTTTAATGCTTCAGTCTGAAAGATCGGAATGGCAGATAGTTTTTGTGATCACTGCATTGGTATACTTCTTTGGTAACTTGCAGTATATTTTTCTTGGATCAACCAAATCACAACCGTGGAATGCAGACGATTTTTTGTCCAAAAAGCCTAACAACGCAAGTATTGAACAGAAATATGTTATTGTTTCCAACCAAGCCACGGACACAAAACGAAGAGAATCCGTGAAGGACATGGAAATAGACACAGCGCCAGTGTAGGCAATGTAAAAGTATTAGTTAAATTTTGTTGTGATAGGTGCTCTTTAGTGTTTTTTAAAAATGACATGAAATCAGTTGAAGTCACGAAAAAGCTTTTGAAGATAGACAAATGCTTTTTTCCATACAAATAAAATATCTAACAAGGTTCGATTTGGTTTGTGTCATAATAAGAAAGGCTGCAACGATAGCTGCAGTTCATGGTTAGTGGAGTTTTAGGTAAAATTTGTCTGTAAATAGAAAGGCTTTCGCGGCCCGTACTTATTGCTGTTTCACTCCATCTTGGTGACAAGAAAATTACTTTAAGACTTGGCACTGCGCAAATATTGGTCAATAACAGCGAATATTGCATACTGAAGTCTTGCTGAGTCTTCAGAATATGCTTAAGCACCAATTCATAACAACCTTTTAACATAAAGGGTGTTTTTTTAGAAGTGTGGCTTTCAAGAAGAAATAAAACGTACGTAATTCAATGTTATGGCCAAGAATTTGGTTCAGGGCCCAGCGCATTTCTAACAAATTGTGAGTGAATGGAGGAGACCTGCAATTTTCTGCTGCTTCCGAACGGCTAATCGAGAATTTGGACTTGCCGATTCCTCGCGAAACCTGTGGAAAAATTTTTTTGCTTGTGTTGGGATGTATGTCATCAATAACACACTGAACATTCACTTCCAACTGTCTCGGGTTTATCTGCGTAGAAAAGCGATTTCACAGGCCTAAAACTCGAAATTAAGTAAAATTCGGCGTCATCAGCTTCAACAAGTTAAGACGATTGAAAACCACACGTCTAAAAAACGTATCAGAGGAAAAAGGAAGTGAAACTGCGCCACTACACCTCAAAACTTTAGAAACCTTAGGTTATATAATTTATGGGTTTTCGGCTCCTTTTGCCAACTTTTGCACGTGTTCGTTATTCTCAAACAGTTTTTGTACAACTCCTATAGGACTATAAAAGGCCGAAGGCCCAATGAATCTTCATACGAACTTTGGACAAAGACTTCGCTGGTACACAGCCAGCGTTCTTAGGTCCAAGATAAAAAAATCCAGGACTTTATAAAAACAAAAGAGAAAATGTTAAGAACGCCTTACTATGAATCACAATTGAGTGATTTTCATACAGAAAACTTTTTGTTTTGAAATAAATTAAAGTTTTGAAAACGAGGTCATGGTCACAGCAAAATGTCAGTAGAATCAAGAGCTTGTAAAAATAAATGCTATCTTCAACTTGAAAAAGCAACCGATTCAAATATTTTTTGTTTTACTCGTAATTAAGGGTGTTCCGTAGTTACTGGGTGAAGGAATATCACAGAGTTTTTTTTTTTTTTCTACAGAAACCAAAAAATTTTTTTCCGCGGGCATCGCCTTTCACATGAAACTGGCAAGTCCTCCGATAATAAATTTATTGCCATGAAAAACGCTGTCTAGCTTAGCTGGAATCGGCAGAAAAATTGTAGGTCCCATCCACTTCCTCACAAGTCACAAGGAATAGTTGTGAGGAGTTCACTAGTCCTCAACTTTTTATTGCTTTGCTGTCCAGTTTCTTTGATTGATTTATTAGCGAAAACGCCTCTGATTTTTTTTTACTTTTCTAAAATCTTTAGGAAAATTTGGTTCATTTCTGTTTGAAATTAGGAACATTATAACCCAGAAAGTTTTGCGGTGTTCCACAAAACCCTTTTAATTTTTTATTTTTTTTATTGTTTGGGGACCTTGTCCACTTCCAAATCTTAACCACTCTCAATCCGAAAACTCTGTCTGAGTTAAAATATTTGTCCCAAAAATATCTTATGGCACAATTCTATCTACACACAAATGGCTGCAAGGACTTATTTGAATATTAACTGTAGATATCCTACTTTTGACCTAGGACGCTAGGACATAAAGACTCAGAGAACTGATGAAAAAGCGATGCTCATGCATTGGACCGGAATTATAAACTGTAAGCGCTGCATTAATCTTTAATCTTCTTCTTCTTCTTCTTCTTCTTCTTCTTCTTCTTCTTCTTCTTCTTCTTCCTCTTCTTCTTCTTCTTCTTCTTCTTCTTCTTCTTCTTCTTCTTCTTCTTCCTCTTCTTCTTCTTCTTCTTCTTCTTCTTCTTCTTCTTCTTCTTCTTCTTCATCTTCTTCTTCATCTTCTTATATATAAAAATGAATCGCAAAATATGTTTGTAAGCGCATAACTCAACAACGCCTGGACCGATTTGGTCAATTCTTTTTTGTTGTGTTTGTTATTGCCAGGAGAAGGTTCTTATGACAAAATTTTTGCGCGGATACTCCCACAGGAACGGGTTTGGGAACGGAAACTTAGAAACTACTAGACAGGTTTCCAAAACGATTCCAGCATTAGGGGTGCTGCATTATCCCCCTCCATCAGTAATTTAGATTGTATTTCATCCGTATAATCCCACGGGAACGAGAACAGAAACCTTAAAGTTACTTGACCGATTTCAAAAATTCATTCAACTCTAGGATGTTACATTATCCCTCAGTGACAATGACTTATAAATATTTCCTGCCAAGGTTTGATCCCCATATTCCCACAGGAGCGGGATTGGGAACGGAAACTTAGAAACTACTGGACAGATTTCTATAACCCTTCCTGCATTAGGAATGCTACACTTTCCTTCTCCATCAGTAACCTAGAATATATTTCATCCATATAATCCCACGGGAACGAGAACGGGAACCTTAAAGTTACTTGACCGATTTCAAAAATTCTTTCAACTCTAGGATGTTACATTATCCCTCAGTGACATGGACTTATAAATGGTTCCTTTCAAGGTTTGTTCCAAAAATTCCCACAGGGACGGAATTTAAAAAATTGCGCGGATATTCCAACATTAACGGATTTGGGAATGGAAACTTAGAAACTACTGGACAAATTTCAAAAATTCTTTCGTCATTGGGATGCCACATTGGGGTCCCAAAGTAAAAACGATTATTTTTCATCCCCAAGTTCCCACTTAAGCGGAAAAACGAGAACGGGAACCTTAAAACTACAGACCCGAGCAACGCCGCGTCGGGTGGCTCAGCTAGTTTCGAATAAGAATGAGTTAAATAGTTAAACTGAAAATGAAGATTCAAATGATGAAGCTAAAAAATAGTTTGGTAGTTCCTAAAGGCAGTCAGCGCTCGACCATCCGGGATTTATTTATTTTTTGTCTGGTCGACGAACTAGATCGATGAATAGAGTGGTGTGATGACTGGTTGGACGCACAGACTGATAGACGATATCACCTATAATAAGGAAAACTACTTTTTGAACTTCGACGTATTTATTTTGATTAAGTCCTAATTTTTTTCCACGATAGCAAAAAATATTTGGTTTAAGAAACAATTGAAATATTGGGGCATATGCATAAAAGAGAAGTATAATGGTTATAGTATATACTAGTACTTCCAGTAAAAGCTCATATTTGGAGTATTTACTTCATTTGGTATGCATAAAGTTAAGTTTATACTGGTAAGACTATACTAGTAGTATATACTGCGTTCATCCAAGTAAATACTACCAATTCATTGGAAATTGGCAGTAGGTACTAGGTAAGTATATCTTCTTCTTCTTCTTTTTCATTTCCGGCGTTACGAGTAGTGATCTTGAAGCGATCACAACTCTCCCACTTTTCCGCTTCACACTAGTGATCCGCCTGTGGGGTACGCCGCGTTGACCTCAGAAAGCGTCGGCAAGCCTTCCGGTTTTGGATTGTTCCATGTCTTAGGCCAACCAAATGCTGCTGTTTTTGCATTTGCTGTTACAAGGGGTGTTTTGGCCTGCCTTTTCTTTTTCGTCGCGAATTTGTTGAAACGTTGTACGATATTGCCTTTTGGACGGGGTTCTGCGGATCTCTCCTTTGAACATGACAATACCAACTGAGCCGGTCGTGCTGAATTTTGTCCAAGATGGTACTTTTGACATGAAGGCTTCCACGGATCTTAGTACTTCTAATTCGAACAAGCTTTGTTACTCCTGCTGTCATCCGAATCATCTTCATTTCGGCTGCCGTCAATTTGCTCTCATACTTTTTGTACATTGTCCAACATTGTGAACCGTATGTCAGAGCTGGACGGACAACTGCTGTGTAGAGTCTTCCCTTCAACTTAGGGGGCATTTTTCGATCACAGAAGATAGCGGAGTTTTCTCGCCACTTCATCCACCCTACGCTTACTCGATGATTGATGTCGTCATCACAAGATGCTTCACTATTGATAATAGATCCCAGATATTTAAACTTTTCACACTTGGGAAGCACATTTCCATTCAAATAAATGTCTGGAATAGGCTTGTCTGGATCTGAAAAAGGGCAGCACAGGTATTCCGTCTTTTTAGCGCTAATACGGTACCCATTTCCTTCCAGAACATCAATCCAAACGTCAAGTGCTCGTTGCAGGGATGTAGGATCCTCGCTTATGATGGCTCCATCGTCAGCAAAGAATAATTGTTGTACTTTATTGTCCGTTACTTTTCCTTCGAGCAAATAATCCAGAACAGCAATAAAGAGCAGTGGACTCAAGACACTTCCCTGATGTACACCTACTGTTATTTGGAATTCTTCGGTGACTCCAGCTGGGCATCTCACTTTTGTAACTGCTCCCTCGTACATGTCCATAATTATTCGCACATAGGCTTCAGGAACTCCTCGGTGTCTGAGGACCACCCATATCAGATCTCGTGGTTGTCGATCGAATGCTTTTTCGAAGTCAACCAACACAATATGCAAATCCTCTAAGGCATCTCGGTGTTTTTCCATAATGATCCTTATGCTTTGGATTGCGTCTGTAGTTGACTTACCCGCGACAAACCCGCATTGGTCATCAGACAGCCTTATTATTTTCCGCAGTCGGCTATCCAAAACCCGCTCAACGATCTTCATAGTGTGGGACATCAACTTGATCGAACGATAGTTGTCACAGCTTCTGGTATCTCCCTTTCCCTTGTACATTGGAAGAAGAAAACTTTCCCTCCATTGATTAGGCAAACTGTCACCTCTTATAAGTTTGGAGATGAGAATCGTGAGCCATCTTAACCCGATGTCTCCCATATTTTTCCAAAACTCATATGGTACCTCGTCTGGCCCAATCGCTTTTCCTTTTTTGGAGTTCTTAACTGCCTCTCTAACTTCTTCGACTGTGGTGTCGGATACTTCCGTAAAGTTAGGTGCAGCTGTTGGAAAGTGGCGCGGAGGAAACTGTTCATTCAAAAGAACATCACAATACTGTCGCCAGCACCTGTGAAGAATTTTGTCGTCATCCACAAGTAGCACTCCTTGAGCATCATTGATGAACTTCGGCGAACGAATCTCCTGCGCATTTCTCCTTCTCTGAGCGGCTATTTTGAAAATGGTTGCTCCCTTATTCAAGTTGCTGCTTTGTCTTAGCTCTTGGATTGCCTGATTTGCTTCAGCAGCTGGGGCAGAAATCTCTTCCAGCTCTCGATACAGGCCCTCCGTGCTTTTTGCTTGAAGTGGGGCGCACTTTTTCTTCGCTTCTTTTTTGCAGCTCTTGTATTCCATTTTGAAACGCGCTTTTTCATTTGTATTTCTTGAGGGGCACTTCGACCAAGCTTGGAAAGCTGCTTTCTTCTTTCTAATCACTGCTTTAGCTTCATCATCCCACCACCAGGTTTCTTTAGCTTGTTGGTGGTGTCCTTTTGAGACTCCTAACAGTGATTTGGCTCTCTCTAAGCAGGTTCGTTGTAGGCGATCCCACATATTTTGTGCCGTGATTGCATTTGAAACTGCGTCGATGGTATTACACAGCTGACTTTGCATATACGAAATGAATTGCTGTCCTTTGGTTTTCTCCAGATTGTACCACTTGATTCTCCTAGGAGCCTTTGTTTGTTTGACTTCCTTCACCGCATCCGTAAAAAATTCTGTTAAAAGAAGACGGTGTTGTTGAGCGGCAGCTTCTCCTAGTATCACTTTGCAGTCTTTCACCCGAGATTTCATGTAATTGGTTACCAAATGGTAATCAATCTGGGTTTCATTTCCTCCACTGCTGTAAGTGATAAGGTGTCGGTCTTGTTTGATGAACATGGTATTTAGTACGATTAGACCGTATGACTTGCACATACTTAGAATATCTTCACCAGGAGTGTTCCTGGTGCCGAATCCCAAACCTCCATGGCAGTCTTCATAATCCTCGTTTGTCTTCCCGACATGTCCATTCAAATCTCCTCCAACAAACAAATACTCTTCTTTTGAGATGTTCTTAAGTAGGTTATGAAAATCAAGCCAGAATGCATCTTTTTCCTCCTGCTCACACCCTATTTGGGGAGCATATGCACTGATTATATTCCAGACCTTTCCTTCCATCACCAATTTAAGAGACATCAAACGGTCACTGGACTTCAAAATGGTCAACACGCTGTTACATAAACTTTGGTCAAGGATGATACCGACTCCGTTCCTACCTTGTTCCGTTCCATAGTAGAACATCTTGTAAGCCTTGGTCTTTGCATCTAAGAAACGGGCTTTGTTTGCTGTGTTTCGCCATTTCGTTTCCTGAACACACAAGATGTCCACTCGCCTCCTTCTCATCATCTCTTCGAGTTCGAGACTTCTACCAGTCATACTTCCAACGTTCCAACTCGCGACTCTAAATTTTCGTCCAACTCGTCGCATTACTTTGCTAGCCCCTGGAATCCGTATAGCTCTGACCCGAACATTGCTGCTCGGTCCAGGATCAGCTCCATGCATAGCAATGGAATGGAAGAATTTTGTCGTCATCCACAAGTAGCACTCCTTGAGCATCATTGATGAACTTCGGCGAACGAATCTCCTGCGCATTTCTCCTTCTCTGAGCGGCTATTTTGAAAATGGTTGCTCCCTTATTCAAGTTGCTTTGTCTTAGCTCTTGGATTGCCTGATTTGCTTCAGCAGCTGGGGCAGAAATCTCTTCCAGCTCTCGATACAGGCCCTCCGTGCTTTTTGCTTGAAGTGGGGCGCACTTTTTCTTCGCTTCTTTTTTGCAGCTCTTGTATTCCATTTTGAAACGCGCTTTTTCATTTGTATTTCTTGAGGGGCACTTCGACCAAGCTTGGAAAGCTGCTTTCTTCTTTCTAATCACTGCTTTAGCTTCATCATCCCACCACCAGGTTTCTTTAGCTTGTTGGTGGTGTCCTTTTGAGACTCCTAACAGTGATTTGGCTCTCTCTAAGCAGGTTCGTTGTAGGCGATCCCACATATTTTGTGCCGTGATTGCATTTGAAACTGCGTCGATGGTATTACACAGCTGACTTTGCATATACGAAATGAATTGCTGTCCTTTGGTTTTCTCCAGATTGTACCACTTGATTCTCCTAGGAGCCTTTGTTTGTTTGACTTCCTTCACCGCATCCGTAAAAAATTCTGTTAAAAGAAGACGGTGTTGTTGAGCGGCAGCTTCTCCTAGTATCACTTTGCAGTCTTTCACCCGAGATTTCATGTAATTGGTTACCAAATGGTAATCAATCTGGGTTTCATTTCCTCCACTGCTGTAAGTGATAAGGTGTCGGTCTTGTTTGATGAACATGGTATTTAGTACGATTAGACCGTATGACTTGCACATACTTAGAATATCTTCACCAGGAGTGTTCCTGGTGCCGAATCCCAAACCTCCATGGCAGTCTTCATAATCCTCGTTTGTCTTCCCGACATGTCCATTCAAATCTCCTCCAACAAACAAATACTCTTCTTTTGAGATGTTCTTAAGTAGGTTATGAAAATCAAGCCAGAATGCATCTTTTTCCTCCTGCTCACACCCTATTTGGGGAGCATATGCACTGATTATATTCCAGACCTTTCCTTCCATCACCAATTTAAGAGACATCAAACGGTCACTGGACTTCAAAATGGTCAACACGCTGTTACATAAACTTTGGTCAAGGATGATACCGACTCCGTTCCTACCTTGTTCCGTTCCATAGTAGAACATCTTGTAAGCCTTGGTCTTTGCATCTAAGAAACGGGCTTTGTTTGCTGTGTTTCGCCATTTCGTTTCCTGAACACACAAGATGTCCACTCGCCTCCTTCTCATCATCTCTTCGAGTTCGAGACTTCTACCAGTCATACTTCCAACGTTCCAACTCGCGACTCTAAATTTTCGTCCAACTCGTCGCATTACTTTGCTAGCCCCTGGAATCCGTATAGCTCTGACCCGAACATTGCTGCTCGGTCCAGGATCAGCTCCATGCATAGCAATGGAACTGCCTGGCGGGGTAGTGCTTCTTATGTTCGCAAGTACTTCCATAATGCTCAAAATTTTTCAAAAATTTTCCTTTCATCCTTTTCGACACATGCATGCTCCATTTAATGAGTTTGATTTCCCTTTTACTACACCGGTGATCTCCAGTCGTGTAAACCCCGGGATCTGCATGCTTACTTGGGGAGAGTTTTTAGGTGGTATGTGTGTCGCTAGACTCACTTTGATGTTAGTTGTCTAGATATGATTGTTCTTTTAGTCGCCTTTTACGACAAGCGGGGAGGCGCTGCAGTGCTATTCTAACCCGACACTGCACGGGTATACTAGGTAAGTATATAATTTATTAATAATTAAATTTGCTACGTGATGCACAGCTCTGCAAACAGTACTCTGATGGAAGCCTGTGTCTTCTCCAACCCCGGCTTGAAATCCTGGATCTCTAACATATCTCAAAAAGATTCGGATATTTTCATCAGGGGTAGTAGATCCTCTCCTTTTTTAGTTTTTTTCATTTTTAAATTCACTTTTTTTTATTGGGTCTCTAGGTCTTGAAATAACGGTACTTGCCATACAACCGATATGATAATACGTATTTTCTCAAAAACGGCTCTAACGATTTTGATAAAATTTTACTAGAGGTATTATTTTTGAACAGCTGTTTTAATGATGTAAAAATGTTTTTTGGAAGAAGTCTAAAAACGGTAACCCCCATAGTACCGTTTTTTCAAAACCAACTTTCTCACTAATGGCTAACACGATTTTAACGAAATTTCATATTTTAGAAGTCCTAGATTGTTTTAGAAGGATTGCGTATCTACATTTGAAAAATTTAGTTTTTTCGAATTTTCGTTAATTAAAAAAAAAAAATTTGTTTTTTCAAATATTTTCAAAACGATATATTTGACTTATTTCAAATTTTTTGTCAATACAAATTTCAGCAGGATCTTAAGATTTGTAGACTGTAATTTTTAAAATTTCGTCTTTAAAAAACATTTAAAATAAAAAACCAATTTTTTAAAACATGGTTGTAATGATTTTGATTAAATTTACTAATGCCTTTCGGCCTAGATATAACTTATATATTAACAGTCTAGACTAAGTGTTTAAACTTTATTTTTTTCAGTTTGAGTACCTTAATGTTTATATCATTATTATTATTATTACTACTAATATTATTATTTTTTTATTACAATAAATAAATTATTTTTAAGTTTCATTAAATTTTAAATAAATCAACGTTTTCTTTTTCAAAACAGTAAAGTATTTTGAAATTGTTATCTCCAGAATCTCTTCGCTCCTTATAATTTTTTTCTGCGATTACACTTAAAAAAGAGGCCATTTAAAAAAAAAAAAATTCTACCGAATACTTGGATATAAAACTGCCGACTAAAATGGACATTTAACATGAAAAAGTATTTACTAGCAAATGTTCAAGTTGGTTTTCAATAACTTGAAAAAATTCCAGTATATACTTGAACAAAATAGTTTTTATGCATACCGATTAAAGTATTTACTGGTTTAATTCATCCGAAACCAGTAAATACGTTGTTACCTAGTAAATACTTTTTTTCCAGTATTTACTATGGTTTTATGCATACGAGAATTAGAATATACTATAGAAATTTACCAGTTAAAGCATTTACTAGCCTTTATGCATATGGCCCATTGTCTATTGACAAAAGTTATCAATTGAAATCAAAGTTCATGCGTGAAAACTGATATATAATATCTTATGTTTTTATGAATACCTACGCAACATTAGCAGAATTGTGAATTAGATATAAAGAAAGGAGACACATGTTTTTTTGTTTTGTGTTAATTTGTAGGAAGGAAATTATTTATCCTAAAATTTTATATGCAAAGGTCGATCAAAACTCTTGTTCCTGTAAATTTTTTAGTTGCACCCTCATTTTCTCCTTTTTGTTGTGGCTTCAAAATGCTGGTAAAGTAAAAAAAAGTAACACTAGCCCATCAGCTGGTGGTTTAGTTCAAGGCATCTTGGAAAAGGTATTTCTTTATTGAGCGAGTGGACGGCTGGAAGCTCAAAAGGCTAAAAAAAGTTCTGTAAACTTTTCTACTTGTAACAGTAGCATCAGGTTGCTGACAAAGTTATGCCTATACAATAGGAAACAGAGATATGGGTATTCCTTGGTAAACGCCAATAGTCTAGAATAACGGTCAAAAGATAGTTAAAGTCTTGGATTTGAAAATTATTTGTTCGTGGGAAAAAGTGCAAAACTCTGTTTCACTATTCTGGGCTCCATTCTGGTGGTCAGTCCTAAACTGAAAATAATTTGAACCAACAAGTATGGGCCAAGGTTTCTGTCGAGGACAAAAATGTTTACATTGACTGTTGCTATATTCATCCCTGTCAGTCTGCTACTATTTACGAGTCAACAACTACAACTGCATAATCTGTTTTGTCTACTCTCGAAGATAATGATGACTTTTTTTCTTTTTGGCGATTTTAATCTTCCTGGACTGAACTGGATACCTTGCGAAGATAATAACTCAATGTTCGAACCAATCAAAACCACTGAGCAGCAATCTCTTAATTGAATTTTATACCAAAAGTGGATATAATTGAATTTGTAGTTTAAATTTTTAGTTAAAATAATTTTTCAAATGTTCTTGATTTTGTGTTTAACTTTGTTTCAGAAGAGGCTTCATCTATCGTTTTAAACAACACCAAGACATTTAAAACTAGCTTTTTCTATAGCGACAAGACTCGTCCGAATATTGATGAGAAGAAATTATTCTTTGATTTTAAAAACGCTAATTTATCAACAAGTCAACTTTCATTTAAATAGCATTAAATGGTTTAGTGAATCTTCTAGAGTAAATGAAAAGGCTGTTAAGTTGTATATGGTTTTAAATTCTGTTTGTGAAAGTTTTGTTCCTAAAAAGATTATCACTTCTTCTAAAGCCCTTCCCTGGTATGATAAAGTGTTAACTAACTTAAAAAATTGTAAAAATAAAGCTCATCCCAAATGGACAGCCTCGCGCAATCTTACTGATTACGAAACTTTTCAAGGCTATGACCCTGAATTCAAATCATATGAAAAAATATGTTATGACCGATACGTGGTTGATCAAGGATTTCTTTTTAAGGCCTCGTCACTTTTATAAATTCGTCAACAATAAACGTCGCGTAACTAACTTCCCTTCTATGATATACTCTGGTAGTAGTGTTTGCTCGGAAACATATAAGTGTGAACTTTTTGCTTCTTTTTTTGAATCTGTATATTCAAATCCCAATCTTTTTTGACAGCAATGGTTTAAATTATATAACGTACCACAATGTAAGCCGAAGCCCTGTTTCAATCACTATGGAAGACCTTATTCGTAACCTTAGAGTCATCGATGTCAACAAAGGTAGCGGTCCCGATGGCATTCCTCCTTTGTTTTTAAAAAAGACTGCTGAAAATATTTCCAAGCCTTTGCTTCAACTTTTCAACCATTCTTTGTCTAATGGGATATTTCCTAACACGTGGCGTAACTCGTTTCTAACGCCAATATTTAAGAACGGAGACAGATCCAATATCAAAAATTATCGGGTTATTGCAATCCTGTCAGCTAGTCCCAAATTATTTGAGAAATTGGTAACTGACAAACTGAACGTGGAATTTAGCAGATTATACCTCGTTCATTCTTTTAGAAATGGAAAAAGGGTTGATGCTATCTATACTGACTTCAACAAAGCTTTAGACAAAGTTGATCACAATCTGCTTATTTTTAAATTAAAAAAATATGGCATTCATGACACCTTGTTATTGTGGATCCAATCGTATTTGTCGCAAAGGACGCAGTTTATCAAGTTTTGTGACGTCTTGTCACGTTGAATTTATATTTAACTTCTGGTGTACCCCAAGGTAGCCACCTTGGGCCACTTTTATTTCTCCTTTTTATAAATGACTTGCCCTTACTGTTTGAAGGTTGTAGATTTTCGATGTATGCCGACGACCTAAAGTTGTTTCATACAGTTAAAAATATTGCCGATACGCAATTATTGCAGCAATGTTTAATCAGCCTAGTTAAGTGGTGAAAAGCTAACGGAATGATGTTAAATGTGGAGAAGTGCAATATAATTTCTTTTTTAACAAAAACATGTGCAATAAATTTTGACTACTCCATAGACAGACAAAAGTTAGTAAGAATTGACGTAGTAAAAGACTTAGGAGTTTTAATTTACAAAAAACTTACTTTTAAACATCATGTAGGAAAAGACTTTTCTACAAGAAAAAACACTATTGGTTAAATATTTCAAATATTCTTTTATTATAATTTATGCGCAAAGACCGGCCAACTCAAACTACGATTTATCACTGATCTTTGTTTTCTGGATTTTTAAAAGAAAAGGAAAAGAAAAGAGAGACTATAATTTGTTCTTTTGTTCGTTGTTCGTTCTGTTGTCCCGTTAACTCGTTCGTCGTATGTTAGTTATGTACTTTCGTACTCTCCGTCGGTATGTAAGTGTTTGTTCGTGTGCTGTTGCTCTTGTCTAAGGTGTTCTGTGTTGGTCGTACGTTCTGTCTGCTACTTATCCCACAATCATAAGAGTATTGCTATGCTTGGTTTTGTTAAGCGGAGACCCAAGAAATTTAGCAATCCCTACATCACTAGATATATATTGTTCATTGGTCCGGTCACTGTTAGAGTACTGTGGTGTCATATGGTCTCCGTTGTATGCTGTTGATATAAAGAAACTAGAATCTGTCCAAAACCAATTTTTGTTGTTCGTCCTGAGAGGTCTTGGATGGAACCCCGACAGTCCTGCAGTCCTGTAAATCTAATAAATCTTTTAAATGGAAATATTAACTCACCATTTTTGTGCTCCAAAATATTTATAACTCCTAATGTTCGTATTTTAAGACACACCAAATTTTTAAAACATTAAACAAATATTTTGACTTGTTCAATGTATTAAAATGAGTGCAGCCTTATTTGACATTTTGACCTTTTGTATTTCATATTATAAAATATATCTGTAATACTTAAAAATAAAATGGTGACTGTTTGAGATTTACACATTTCTTTCTTCATCTTTAGGATTTCCACCTACAGTCGTTATCAACCCAGTTGCACTGGTTTTTTTTAGGAATCTAGTGTCTTACTGCAGCTATTAGAACCATGTCAAACCCAATTCTTAACTTTGAAGATGTTTTCCAACTGATCATAAACTATTTAAATAATAATATAATAAAATTGATAGTTTAAATTAAATAATTTTTGAAGAGTTGAAATTATTTTAAGATCAATAATCACGTTGATTTGATATTCAGGTCAATACATGCAACAAATTATAGGTTAGGCCGAAAATTGAAAAAGGGACAATCGTGCGAAGGTTCTCAGTCTATTTCTCTTCGCTTGATTAGAATATATTTGGTGTGAAAAAACATTACAAAACCATTGCTGTACTTTGGAAACCGTAGCTTCACCTTTTCCTTGTCTGATATCGGTTTAGAAATCAGTTATAATTGTTTTCGATTAAATTGAAGAGAAAATTCTGTGATATTGACAGTTCGGATAGCTTTCAACAAATTGAATATCAATGCTACTTCTTCTTCTTTCTGCAGGAGAAGTGAGTTTTTCTTGTTTCTTCCAAGAACTCTCGAATATTGAGATAATTCTCATAGCTGGTTGCTATTGCTGTGTTTTCATTTTTAAGAAATACTCTATTTGTATTTGCTTACTTATGTGTTTGCTTTTCTTCATAAAATCAAGATTACACGCTTTATTCTGCTTCGATAAGAACATTTTAGCTTCTCTCTTGATATGGATAAGGTGTACATACTTTAACGCAGTTTTGTATTGTATGCCTAATAGCCTAAGCCTTAAACCATATCTTTTTTAGTAGCTCCAAGCAATCCAACAAAACATTTATTTTCTTTATTTTCAACTTATGCTGATTTGGTTTGTTTGTTTTTAACTACGTGATTGACATCGTGTCTTGGTAGACATTAGCTTTTAAGCTCCATCACTGTCCTTGAGGGAACACTCAATTACCTGACTAATAGATAGTCCGCAGACCTTTCTTGTTTCTCTTGGTGTCAGTCTTGATCTGTTAGAAAAAAAAAAATGAATTACTTGAATATGATTTTTCTCCTAGTTTTGACGTCACCAATGTCATTATCCTTAAGAAAATGCATTCACTTTCACAAGCCATTTTTCTCGATTTATGTTAAGATTTAATTATATTTCGAATATTCACAAAAATGTACGAAAAATGACATTTCTAACTAAACTGTCCTCAATTCTCAAACTAAATCTCTGCAACGAGCACTTGAAGAATGTTTCGATGTTTAAGAAGAGAGTGGCTACCGTATGAGTAAAAAAATTAGTATTTTTGTTGCCCCTTTTCTTTAGCAGTAAGTCGCATTCCGGACATTTATTTACTCTTAAATAAAAGTGCGCTTCTTAGTTGTAAAATTTTTAAATATATGTGTGAAGCAGATAAGTTAGACAGCTCTGCTCCCTTATAGATGACGATGCTCGTCGCGCCCTTAATCATGAAGAAGAAGTGCCATTGATTTTGTAAACTTTGCATTAATTCAAATCAGTTTTTTTTTTTTTGTTACAAAATCTATACCAACATCTCTTAGGTTGATAGTTCAAACTTCAGACTCTGCTGCTCGGATCACTTGCACATCTTTAACTGAACTGCATTCAAACGAGTAAATTAAAATTGTTCCAACATCCAACAATTAATCATTTATTGTTAGAACGCCTCAAAAGCGATAAGTTTTACTCTCTCTCAAACTGGAATCGTCAAGAAATTATTCGTTTCGCTTGCTTCAACAAAATACAAACAAATCCATGAGACTGCTTATCTTACTCGTTTATCAGTCTACATCGAACTGTCGTAGCGCGTTGAGCTGTTTTATTTTTTATTTAGTTTAAGTAATGGCGGAACCGGGCTCTAAATACGATGAAAACGATTCGAAATGTAGTTTTCTCACATGTGAAAATAATTGCAACATAGAGTCTCATCGAAAGATCGAACCTGTGTATAAACAAACCTACGAAAGTTTTGTTCCGGAAACGAAGTGTAAGATCAGTGTGATTCTCTTTTTCATTTGAAACCATAAAACAAGAATCATTTAAACCAATAAAGATAAATGAATAAGGGTCGTCTGATGTTATGTGCGTTTGCTGACAATTAACAAAGTATTCAGATGTGGAATGTAATCATTAAGATCGTCTGGGAATAGTAAATTTGACTTCATGAGGAGCAGATAAAGCAAATGCTTATAACCTCTACACATTTCTCGTACTTTAAACTCGCTATTCTCTAAGTGAAAGTCTTTGAGTTACAGTGAAATGGAAAATAGTTGTGTTTTGGTTGGAGTGTTGGTCGAAGAGATTGAGTGTTTTTTAATGTACATATATGCATTCTACAACCATACACTGTTTGTAGTTTGTACGGGTACAACTTCAGCAACGTTGTTGTAAGTTGTATTTCTGGAAGTTTTCTTAGGTTAAACAGCTTTGTTCCTAGTATGAAACTCCATGTGATATTTGTTAGAAGCTAGTGTTATCGTCGGTAGTACTACTATTAATAGCGTATCTTGAAATTGTCTTTGATAAAATTGACTCGTTGCCTTTAAGAAAGGTTCTAATAGCCTTTGGTGATATTCCCTAATGTGACTACATCTCTGAATATGCAAAGCTCAACTATTGGGTTATACTTTTTGAGAAAGGCACCATGATCAAGTACCTATGGTATAATTTTACAAAGGATCACTTACATCCGATGCCCACCACATTGAAATAAAGGACTTAGTTTCACCAATTTTACAGACCTCAACCGTGCAAGCTACCTTAAGACCCTCGTGTTTGCTCGTCATGAACAAAGTTAGCTTATGAAAATCTCTTCCGGTCTTATGTTAGATTTGTAACAAATTTGAGTCAATTTAAAAATACAGTCTTGCTCTTTTTTTACTCGTAAAGATACCAGAATCTTATCCACTGAACTCCCTCCCAATATCAATCCTTTCTCTCTACCTATCAATCACTTCTTACTGTATAGGTTTTATATAATTTCAGTGTATAACTATCTTTAAGACTATTTATATGTATGTTTACAAACTATTTTCTAAGTACTCCAAAAGATATTTTATCTTAAGGGGCTCGGCTAGTTTCTCGAGCTCAAATGGAGGTGATTTTTTGAAGGCGTGTAAAAAAAAAAACTATAGCTTCAAATGTTCTGTAATTTTATGAGTTTATTATTCATATATTCATGTAAATTGTCGCGAAATTTCGAGTTAAAATATTGAAATCAAAGAGAGAGATATGGACCATTTTTTGAACTTCTTGAAATTAGAAGACGTCAATTTGCCGCATTTTTATGAATTTTTCTGTTACCTGTAACAAGAAAATAAAAACATGGCGTTAAAGTAGACCCTTTTTCCCATACAGCCATCTATAATTATAGTGAAGAATTGAAAACTGACAATATGGCAGCAATTTAAAAAAAAAGTCCAAATTTCGCCAAAAAAATCGTCTTTCGATGGCTGCCAAAATTACAATTTTCATCCGATCGTAAAAGTTGTAGATGGCTGTATGTAAAAACATATGGAAAGTATGCAGTTAAAATTTCAAGACGATTCGTCAATATTTGCGTGAGTTACAGCTGCGGCAAATTTGAAAAATGTAGTTTTGAGAAAAACGCGTTTAAAGTTTTCAGAGCAGGAGTTCGAGCAACCGAGATGCTTCTCTTCTATACTCTGCCATTTCAAAAATATCCAATATATCATTCCAATATTTTAGGACATAATTTTTGAGATATTTACCTATCGAAAAATGAAAAAAAAAATCGATTTTTTGAAAATGAGAAACTAGCTGAGCCCCTTAAATGTACTTCACGAAAATGTTATTGATAAACGAAGTGAAAGTAGTGTATTTCGACGAAGTTTTTACCTATCCATATCCATACCCTGCTTGAATGAAGATAATAGGGACAGCGGAGTGAATGGGGTTCTTATATTAAAATATATGAAATCTCAATAATTGTACAATCGGTCATTTAATTATGTATGTATGTATATTTTGGTTGTGTCTAGCACCTGACATTTTGGTTATCACTCCAAAAATTTGCTTATAGCTCTTAGATTATAATGTTTTTATTTATATAAATCAAAAATTTTTATTTTATAAAAATCATTTATGGCAACATACTAATTCATGTCACTATTTGATCAATTTTTTTTTACCTCATCATAAAAAATTTAAATCAGTTTTTTAAATCTAGTTCTTATGAAGTGTATTTATTTATAATTTTAAGCTTCAAATAAAATTATATTTGCTTATATTCTTAGTATCAAAAAGGTGGAAATAAGAGTATAGTCAACTTACCCTATAGCCTTGGCCAACTTATCCAGGTATTGGGGAATAGCAAAAAAAAAAAAAATTTATTTCTACTAGCCCCGCTCTCCCATACTTAATGCATTTTACTGTATTCAAATATACTTGATCCAAATCAATATACATAGTTTGATTTGAGGAATTATTTTTTAGTGAGTAAATCATCATAATCATTTTCTCTTTAAAATTTAACAAAGTAAAACGACATTAAAGTCAGTTGATATCGACTGTAATTAATAATAATTATTATAAGTATTTCTTTGGAGAAGAAAAGAAAACACAACACTAATCGACTTTTCATTTAGCAAATGAAATCATTTTCGCCCGCACAGACACGATTTTCAAACACACACGACACAAATTAGAGACTGCATATGTACGTACATACATACAAATGTATGTAAAAGTATGGTAGTGATGTTGTGGATATTCAGCTTAGTTATCGAGTTCCACTTTGCTTACAAGTACTTTGTCTTTATTCTAAAACCTAATTTATGTTTGCTTTTGAAGTCAAGATTGTAATAAATGTTTCTCATTACTTATTTTACTTTTCAAATAAACACAACATTTAAATTGTTTAATAAATATTTTACATTTGGGGGCTCAACCTATGTGGACCTAATTTTCTATTAGTTACATGACTCTTGGTACATACAACTTGCGGAAGAAGAAGAAATTAATTCAATACAATCCTAACCGAAGAGAAGTGAAGAAGAAAAATATCTCGAAAGTTGAAGATTCTGTTGCTAAAGCGATAAGGGTTGTAGAGAATAAAATGGCTGAAGAAAACGATGGAAATGTACCAGAAGGTGTGGAAAATAGCAATGTGAGCTTGCAACAACTTATTCAGTTGCTTACATTGAGAGTTCAAGCTGATGAAATAAGGCAAAATGAACCGAAGGTATCTGTTGAGAATTTTTCCAAAATTATTTCAGACTTCGATGGTGAGACAATTCCAGTTAAGAATTGGTTCGAAAATTTTGAGCAGAATGCAGATGCATACGGTCTTACTGATAAACAGAAGTATGTTCAAGCTAGAGGCAAGATGACACATACTGCTCAACTTTTCTTGGAATCCATCGCTGTAAGTGAATATAAAGAATTACGTGCCCAATTAGAAAGCGAATTCCAACGCACTTTTAGTAGTGCAGAAATTCATAGGCAGTTGGGTGAAAGAAGAAAGCGAAAGGATGAAAGTTTCCACGAGTACGTTCTTCAGATGAAAAAAATTGGACTACTCGGAAATGTTGAAAATGATTCAATAATTCGCTACGTGGTTGACGGGTTAGATATTAAACCAGAATTCAAGTTCAATATGTACAATTGCAAATCAACAAAAGATCTAAAAGAAAAATATGATATTTTTGAGCTCATGAACAAGAAGCAAGAAGTAAACCAACATCAAGCGGTCGTCAAAAGAAAGTCGAATGAAAATAGAAGTTTACAGATGAATCCATTCAGAAATTTCGATAAGAAGAATCATTGCTTCAATTGTGGTTCTACTGACCATCTTCGGAAAGACTGCAGTTTGGAAATGAAATGCTTCAAATGCAACCAAAATGGACATATTTCTAAGGATTGTCCTAGAACAAAGCATGTAAATATTTTTTCTGACCAAAATCGTTTGAAGAAGATAGAGGTGAATGGTGTCAAAATTGAATGCTTGGTTGATACAGGATCGGATGTAACTATTGTAAAGGAGCATGTTTTCAAGAAAATGAAGAATGTTGTTTTGCAGAAGAGTTGTTCGGTCCTATGCGGTCTTGGCAACAAAAGAACACATCCTGTGGGCTTTTTTAATTCTGATGTTACTGTTGACAATTTGAAGACACTCCAGAAGATTGTTGTTGTTTCTGATGATACAACTGAATTTGACGGACTTCTTGGATATGATTTTATCAAAAAGTTTTGCTTAACATCATCATGTAATGGGTATCAATTTTCTCCATTATCAGTTGAAGAAACAGAGGATCAGGTCTTTAATGTTGTGGAATTGAACAATGATATTGATGTCCCCTCTCAGTTTAAAGATGTTGTAGAAAAGATGGTAAGAAACTATGGCCCAGCCGAAAAAACCAAAGAATGTCCAATCAAATTGAAGATTATTCCTGATGGAGAAATCAAACCTTTCCGACAATCCCCAAGTCGTCTTCCACCTGATGAAGCAGAAGCAGTGGAGAAACAGATTGAGGAGTGGATGGAAAAGGATATCATACGTAAGTCTACTTCTAATGTCGCTAGCAGAGTCGTTGTTGTAAAGAAGAAAGATGGTTCCTGCCGAACTTGTGTTGATTTCCGGAAGCTTAACACTATGGTTCTGAAAGATTGTTTTCCGGTTCCACTGATCGATGACATACTCGAAAAATTACAGAATGCAAAATATTTCACTGTAATGGATTTGGAAAATGGTTTTTTCCATGTGCCAGTTGAAGAATCTAGCAAGAAGTATACAGCATTTGTAACTAAAAGTGGCTTGTTCGAATTTAACAGGACACCATTTGGTTTTTGCAATTCACCTGCTGTATTTATTCGATTCGTCAACCATATATTTCAAGACTTGGTTAATCAAAACGTCATGGAGCTCTACATGGACGATATAATTATATATGCTGAGTCTGCTGAAAGATGTCTTAAGAAAATGGAACAAGTGTTTGCTGAAGCTTCTAGTTATGGACTGAAAATAAAATGGAAGAAGTGCCATTTTCTTCATAGCACTGTAAATTTCTTGGGACATACCATTGAGAATGGAAGTATTCGACCAGGCAGATAAAAAACAAACGCGGTAAGTAGATTTTCTATTCCAAAGAACGTAAAATCTGTGCAGTCTTTTCTAGGACTTACAGGTTTCTTTAGAAGATACATAAAGGATTACTCAAAAATAGCCCGTCCACTTACAAATTTATTGCGAAAAAATGTTCCTTTCAAGTTTGGTGTAGAAGAACTTAAGTCTTTCAATAATCTCAAAGAAGCGTTGATAAGAGAACCAGTTTTAAAGATCTTTGCGAGAGGTGCACCTACAGAAGTTCATACTGATGCATCAAAAGAAGGGCTTGGTGCTGCTCTGTTGCAAGTGTTTGATGATCAACTGCACCCCGTTCTTTTCTGGAGCAAAAAGACGTCAGCTCAAGAGTCGCAGCGTCACAGTTATATACTCGAAGTAAAAGCAGCTTACCTCGCTCTGAAAAAATTTCGGCACTACTTGCTTGGTACTCATTTCAAGTTGGTCACAGACTGTGCAGCATTCAAAAAAACGACCAGTAAGAAAGATATTCCACGAGAAGTAACACAGTGGATCTTCTATTTGCAAGATTTTGACTACGAAGTGGAACATAGACCTGGTGACAGAATGAAACATGTTGATTGCTTAAGCCGATATCCTCAGAACGTCCTTACGATTTCGTCAGAAATTACAGCCCGCATTCGAAAAGCACAACAAAAAGATGCACACATCAAAGCTGTTACAGAAATACTCGCAAGTAGACCATATGAAAATTTCAGAATCAAAGGCGATCTTATTTACAAAACTGTAAGAGGAAACGATCTGTTGGTGATACCGAAGATAATGGAACGTGAAATTATTGCAGATGCACACAACTTTGGTCACTTTGCAGTGCAAAAAACTATCCATTCTATTGAACAAAACTATTGGATACCGCATTTAGAAGGCAAAGTTGGACAGTTTATCGATGGATGTGTCAAATGTATAATACATAACAAGAAGCTGGGAAAGAAAGAGGGTCATCTTTATTGCATAGATAAAGGCGATACACCGTTGCATACTCTTCATATAGACCATCTTGGGCCCATGGACGCTACATCGAAGAAGTACAAATATATATTTGCAATGGTAGATGCATTTTCAAAATTTATTTGGCTTTACCCAACTAAATTAACTGGACATGAAGAAGTATTAAAAAAGTTTAATGATTGGTCGAATGTATTTGGAACACCCAGAAGAGTAATCAGTGACAAAGGGTCGGCATTTACATCTCAAGCTTTTGAACAATACATGAAAGATAACTGCATTGAACATGTCTTGAGTACAACTGGTGTTGCTAGAGGTAACGGACAAATTGAACGTGTTAACAGGTCCATTTTATCAATAATTGCCAAATTATCTTCGAATGAACCTACGAAATGGTATCAATTTGTGCCGAAAGTTCAAAAAGCAATAAACTCACATTTCAACTGTTCTACAAAAGTTTCACCGTTTGAACTGATGTTTGGGGTTAAAATGAAAAATGAAGCAAACTGCCAAATTGTGGAATTGCTTGAACAAGAGATGGTAGAGAGTTTTAACACTGAACGCCAACAGTTACGTCAAGAAGCCAAGAAACAGATTCAACAAGCCCAAATAACATATAAGAGATGCCACGATAAGAAATGTAAAAGTGAATTCACTTACAAACTAGGTGATTTGGTAGCAATCAAGCGGACTCAGTTTGTTGCGGGTAGAAAGCTGGCGAGTGAATATCTTGGTCCATATGAAATAATTAAAGTCAAACGTAATGGCCGTTACGATGTCCGAAAATGTGCTCAAGTCGAAGGTCCTGTTAACACATCTACCAGTTGCGACAACATGAAACTCTGGAAGTACGTTGTAGAAAACGAAGAGCTTTTGTCATCGGGGTCAGATGACGAAATTCAGGATGGCCGAGTGTAAAAGTATGGTAGTGATGTTGTGGATATTCAGCTTAGTTATCGAGTTCCACTTTGCTTACAAGTACTTTGCCTTTATTCTAAAACCTAATTTATGTTTGCTTTTGAAGTCAAGATTGTAATAAATGTTTCTCATTACTTATTTTACTTTTCAAATAAACACAACATTTAAATTGTTTAATAAATATTTTACATGTATGTACATATGAAATGAAGTTCAAAAATATTAAACACTTCAAAAAGAATATTTTAAATTTTATTTTCTCCCAAAATATTTCCACCGAAAAACACATTTTACTACAATGGAATCGTTGGGATGAATGACGCGGAATTGATGACAGCAACTTATAAGCAGTGCCAAAAAATATGCAATCGATAATATTCCTTGTTAAACGCATAACGCTTTCATGTTTGCAAGTCGCATAAGAAGTTTCACTTAAAAAAAAAACAAAATTTAATTGGAAGGATAAACCTGGTCATTTTAAGCCAATCTAATTAAATCTGGTTCAGCATTGGTGCGCTGCAACTTAAAATATCCGGTTTCAGTTATTTTCAAACTTTTTTTTGCTTAAACACACTAAAGCATTTGAGAATTTTTACGATGATAGAAAGTCGATTGAATGGTAAGATATTGTTCAGCTACGTTTTTCAATGCAGAGGGTATTATGTTTCAAAATTGCACTCCAATTTGAACTTCTGATGATAGTTTTGGTGGAAGTTCTGCTCAAGCTGCTCCACCATCAGCACAGTGATAAACTCTTTTTGCATTATGACATTGGCTTCTTCCATGGCTGTTTGGATTTGTTATCCTTTGTTTTTTTTTATTGTGTCTAGTTGAGTTACTCCAAGGGATCGATATCGATCTTTTTGGTAACTTATGCTCTAAGGTGTACAACATCAATTTTTCTCCCGGAGAAGGCAATAGGATGAACGAAAAACTTATAATTTTCTATCTGATCGTGTATCTTTACCCCAAGGATTTCTGAAAGAGCAAGTTGTCTTCATTTTCTACTTGTACGAACGGTTTTACGCTTCTGAAGTGCTTTTATACTAAATTCCAATTAGATTGGTACTGGATGGGCGCTTTATTAAGATGAATAATGACGAAAAGAAGGAGAAGAAAAGAACTTGCAAAGATTTTGTGGTACAAACAAATGACTGGACAGGTCGACACTGGCCATTGGTAGGCTTGAAGAGAGGGCTGTTGTCGTATCTTTTTAAGTGTACGCGATATACTCTTCAAATGGATCTCTATATGAAACAGACAAGTGACAAGTTTGTACATATTCGTGAGTGCCCCGGGGCCTAGATCAGTTCTCACAACTAGGAATAGAGGAAGCCTACAATTGTTTGCCGATTCCGAACTTCTCATCTAGAAAGTGCTTTTCATGATAATAAAATTAGTGATACCAAAACATTCGACTCCCCCGTGTAAAAGTGTTTTCCGTGTAAAGAATGCGAAACGACCGACTTCATTGAATGTTTTCCAAAGACTCCCCTTGTCGTGTCATTTAGGTGACCGCAAGCCCAAACATTCGCAGTGGATAATCGTCGGCACGTTAAAAGAGTCAGCACAATTCAACTATTGTATGATTGCACTTTGATTGACCCAAAACAACATCCGTAATATGATATCGAATTGGCAATCAAAGAGTACAACACAATTGAAGTGTGCTGAGTTCAACGCACGACGACTTCCTCTGGAAGGTATAGGAGGAGATACAACATCCCTCCCCACCCGGAGGACGAACTCACGATCAACCGGATGACAATCGACGAGATTAAATTATTTTTATTGAACAATTTCTTACAAATACTTTACAAATATAGTTTTAAATTCTAGGAATTACTTTGTTTTTTTATTACATTACAATTGTTTCATTTTCTTTTTTATTTTTATTTAGGAACGTTATTATCTTTTTTATTTAAGAACATTATTGTTAACAGCATTATATTTAAAAATAGGTTTAATTTTGTTTTTGTTTTTAATTCATTCTAATATATTGTATTATAATTTTTCTTTTATATACAAAAATAACCCTTTTTTTTTTATGTAAGCAATACATTTTTCTGAGGTAATGGACAGTTTGTTTTTATTTATATTTTTGAATATATAGAACAAAACGTTATATTTGTATAAACGTGTAATAAACAGTTTTAAGATTTTTATCTTTATTTTGATCTCATTTTTACAATTCTTTATTTAATTATTATTTATTTTGTTTTCTCTTTTTCTTACTACATTATACATTACAAATAAGTTTTTTAAACTCGGGCAAACGTTACTTCTCGTATCGATTTCCTTGTTGCAGCTGTACGATCGGGCAGGGCATCCATCTCGACGGCATCTATCTTGACGGCATGGGATATTTCTGGGACAACGTTTGTTACATTTGTTGTTATGTGACTCGGTATGTTGGCGGTGTTTTCAGACGAACTTCTTGAAAGGTACCATTTAAACAATACGAGTGCTATTATGAGAACACTGATGGACACAAGAGAATATCGATGGACGTCGACTTCCAATCGCTGACTGTTTACACGCTTTCTGTTTTCGACCTGATTTGCTTCCTCTTGTAGATCTTCTAACGACTTCTTCCCCTCCTTCAAACTCGCAATCATATCGCTATGACTACCTAGGGATAGTGGTGGTGGTTTCGAAAAGGTCCTCACTGTAAGATTGGCATATCTTTCCCTTAGTAGTCCAATAAGATCCGAATGGTTCACTCTCGGTTGATGGATCTTAAGCTTTGAACTCCAAACCTGCTCGTATGGTATACGCAATTCCTTCGTATTTATTTCGCAAGGATGTAGAATGTGCAGAATTCCGAATCCTTTGAGCTCTGGAGCGTACAGTTCCCCATCGCAATTAAAATTGAGAGCAATCGATTCTCTTACATTGAAAAACCATTGGTTCTTCGTTGACATCTTCGTGATTACCCCCTTTGTAGTTGGTGCAGCGACGTAGTTGCAGTTCGTTTTTGAGGTAGCAGAATGTTGCAACAGCTCTACTAGGCACTCGGAGCTTCCACTGGTATGTATAGGTTTTTGGTGTTGACATACCTTTATCGTTATTGACGAATTGAACGGGACCTCGGAACATTGCATCAACTCTGTACGCGACATGGTGACAAATAAGGTATGATCGTCTGCTTCTGCGATGTATTGAGTCTTAACGTCCAAAACCAAGTCCCAATGGTTATCGAGTTTTGTTCGCACTGGGTATACCTTGAACAAGGAAAACATGGTGGCTTCAGGTAGCGGAACAGTAATCTTTAAAACGATTGAGTCTCTTTGTGGATAGGTCAACAGCCGAACAACTTGGAACAACGCGGCTGGATTAAGAACCATTCTTTCATACTTTGAATTCTTCAGCACTGATGATATATTGTTTGCGTCCAAAATAAAGGGATGAAGCTTATTTTGGTACAAATCGTTAAAAATTGATAGCTCAGTTGTTTGGCGACTTTGGACTTCAAGTAGTTTAGAAGTAACTAATGAGATTATTTCGTTAATCTCCACTTTCAATTTCGTCGCAGCTAAATCTTTGATTGCAGCCGTCGCGAAATTCTCCATATCCGTGGTGAAGTTTTCGAAACTATTTCCAATTTTTTCCACCTCTTCTGCTAATGTTTTAATAGGTTTACTGAGCCTATCAAAATTGGAATTTGCCACCGTTATCTGCTTCGTAATTAAGTTGAGCGTTTCCTTTTCGTTCGTATCCAAGTTGTCAAGATGGTCATAAATCTTATCAGAATCCTCTTTGTCCATAGTTCCAAAAGCCCAATGGAAGAAATGTCCAATTGTTTCTATAGCTCTCTTATTTCTTCGGTGAGAGACCATATGCTTTAGTCGCATGTTGTTTTGCCGAAGGTTGTAAATGATAGCTTCCAACTCGTTCGTTCTCATGTTGCAATTTATTTGGAATTTTGATTGTAGAGGAACGCCAAGCTGTTTGATCTTAGCGTCACACTTGTTTACAAAATCGAGAACTTCAGAAAAATCCATGGGTTTTATTTTCGTGAATATGGTCCATTTGTTATTAAAAAAGACAGCATTCCCAATGCCTTCAAATAGTGCCGGAGTTAAAGTAATGCTTTCTATTTGATAAGGAGCTGATGTCGTTGTTGTGTGGGATGTTGAGACGTTCGGTATGTTTGCCACGAGAAAGATTAGTTTATACATTAAGGCAACATTTAAAAGTGTTTGTTTAATATTAAGTATTGAATACATTTTTCTTCTATCACTTTTTTTTTTGTATAACAGGAATAGTCTAACTTTTTGTTCTATTTGTTTTTTTTTTCGAATTTAGTGAACAAATTGAAATTTATAAATTTAATGTAAAAAGATAATTTATATTTGAATAAAAAAAATATAAAAATAATTATTTTTACCAGTCAGTCCACAATCTAGAAAGAGAAAGAGAAAAAAAAAATAAAAGAAATCAAATTTAATCATTACAATAAGCCTTAAGTTGGTTGTTGTGTACCCTTTTGATTTTCCTACCTACTTGAATATTGGTATTTACAATATCATTTACAGACACCACCTCGTAGGGACCCAACCAAATAGGGGAGAACTTATTTTTCCTAGTTGGATTTTTAAGCATGACTTTTGCTCCAACTGCAAACGAAACAGGGTTGGTTTGACGGTCGTATTGCTGTTTCGATTTTTGCTTGGCCAGTTCGAGATTCTTTCTTGCAAGTTCATGAGTTTTCTGCAGTTGATGTTGAAGAAGTTTCGGATAGTCTTCATCATTATACAGAGGTTTAGGTTTACTCTTTAAATTTGTCGGCATCTCGAACTCGAAACCATACAAGCTCTTAGTTGGTGTCAGTTTAGTGGCGGTATGCACCGTGTTATTGTGGACATGCATTGCCTGTCTCAGCCACTGGTCCCAACACTGATCATCATTGTCAACAAAACTCCTTAGATATTCCGCTAAGGGTCTGTGACTGCGTTCAAGTGAACCGTTGGCCTGTGGATGATAGGCGGTAGTGTGGATCTTTTTAACTCCCAGAAGCTTACAAGTTTCGGAAAAAAGCCTCGAAGTAAAATTTGTTCCGTTATCTGTGACTAGAACTTTGGGTATACAGAACCTTGTTACAATCTCTTCGTAAAAAGCTCTTGCTACAGTGCTTGCTTCAGCATCAGGGATGGCCACACAGGTCATATACTTCGTCAAGTCGTCCTGGAATGTTAAAATGTATCTATTACCGGAATACGTCAGTGGAAGAACACCGACCATGTCCATGTATACCTAACGTGACCATTTATTTTTTTTGTCAAAGCGGGACATCTTCGGAATTGTGTAGTAAAAAATGTTACCAGTGTTTTACAGGGTTTTTATTATTATTATTAATTTTAAATAATTAAAGCAAATACGAGTAAGTAGTGGCGTGGATTTTAGTTTGTATTTTTATATTTATCGGCTGAACAAATTTGTTTTAAAATATCGAGTCTTGTTTTTAGAAAAGTGTGAAGTTTAGTACATGGTTTATCTATATTTATCTTTGTAATCAAAGTAGTTTCATTACTGAGACACTAAACTGTGTTTTATCACTTCTTGTCCAAACCTTTGTTCATTTGAGAAAAAACTTTTTCCACAGGTGCGTTACTTCCAGGCAGACACATAACGTACTCAATAATTGTAGAAAAATTTGTTAAAGCTAGATTATTGGCACGAATGTGCTGGAATAAACCAACCCAACGATTTTCAGTTGAAAAATTCTCGGTATTTCAGCCAGAAATGTTGTCATCGGTCACAAAGTTTAAAATAAGTGAAAACCCGTCAAAGACTTTCGCATCTTGCCTTCTGCTAATAAATCCTTGTGTGATAAGTAAATCAACCACTAGGCACTTTTGTTAAGTTTGCCCACTCAAACACTTCCAGTTCTGTGCTAAATTGACACCACTGGCACTGGTCCAAGTATTCCTTGCTTGTTTTATAAAACTCAGCCGCCGTAGTTTTTACGTTCTGGCTTACTGCTGGTTTTTCTTCTGCTCTTTCTTGTAATCTTACCATCAGGCAGGCTACGGACCATGTGAGAGGGGAAAATTGTATTCTCTTTAAGTGTTAGGTTATCTCGGTGACGATTAATTTCCTTGGCAGACTCTATAGCTGATACATTTGGCACTTCGATTTTCAAAACAACTTCATGAAAGGTCGCCGCTTGTGCTTTCCAAAAATATAACCACAATTCTGAGCTGGGATTATCGAAAAACGTCTTTAAAATATTTGGGCATTTGTCGATACTCTGAAAATAGTTTTTCAAAGGCTGAAACATTTTGAAACTCTTTCGCAGGCATTAACGTAATCCACTATTTTTTACTATAGCCCAGCAGCTTGTGATACGCTGTCTCGGTAGAAATACAAATACAAAACTCTTTCAAAGTTTCTACTCGAACGCTGTAGATGTAGAAATGAGTAAATTTTTACTATAATGCATTCGAAATCAGGAAGACAATCAGCGGCAGTTTTGATCGCGTTGTGGACTCTGTGGGCTCCACATCCAATCCCAATATTCTGTCTGCAAAGTGATTGGTTCAACTAAACATTATTATTTCCTCCCCTATTTTTTCCCCCGAAGTTGCAGCTCGTGTTATCTCCACAAAACGTAACAATTTTTTTATTTAATAAATAAATAAATAAATAGGGTGGCGCAACAGAGCGAGGAGCCCCAGGGCCTAGCGCATTTCTCACAACCATGCCTTGTAACGGAATGGAGGGGACCTACAATTTTGGGCCGGTTCCGAACGGCTAATCGAGAAAGCGCTTTTCATGGCAATGAATACTAACGGAGGACTTGCCAATTCCTCGCGAAAGTCGATACCCGTGGAAAAAACATTTTTGCCTCTGTTGGGATGCGAACCACGAACCTCTGGATTAACAGGCGGACATGCTATCCATCACAACACGGGTACCGTATTGTCATTTAAATACAATACTTCCTTCAATACAATAATAATTCAATAAGTACAGTAATATCCGATGTTTCGCCTGGCTGCTCCCGAAACTCTAAAACCTTAACTTTCAAACCTTCCGATGGCAAAAAAATTGCGAATTAAAACTTGGAATAATTGGATGGAGCCATGATTTGAAGCATGCGTTAATATAGTTTTGCAATTGGGTTTACGGAAATGCTCTTTTAAATCTTCGGTTGCCATGGTTGAGAGCACATTTACCACAACTGCTTGAAACTTTGTAGGTGCAAATCTAAATTCTTGCTCAAAACATGCTAGAATTAAAAAAGAAGAACAGTCATTTGAGCCAAAAACTTTGATTATGTAGCACGGTGTGATACGCACACGTACCCCCAGTTACAGCTAAATCCAAACCCTCAGAAGTCGGCGACTCAGTTTTCTTACAAAAATTATGCTTTGAAGCAGCGGCTTGATCGGCAAGTCTATGTTTTTCTGATTTTAAATGTTTTTCTATATCACTGGCACCACCATGTCCAGCAGTAGAATCTGTACGACATTTTTCACATGTAACGTCTGCGGTGTCATCTTTTTTTTGTTTTATAAATGGATACTTCTGTTGCAGACTAATATTAAAGGAACACTTGCGTTTAGGCAGTATTGTTTTGTTACAAAACACTCCTAGAACTAAAACAAAACCACTGATAACTAATTAACAAGATGGCAATCTCTGGCCATGACGGAATTTGTCCACAAGCTGCTCACACACAACTTCACGAAAATTACTTACATAACTTTAATTTTGCCGGATTTGTCAGCTTTGACCACAACTTTAAATGCAACCAACACTTCAGATTTCACCTCGCCAAAAAAGGAATTTTTGAAACATATTTTTTTTCCACTTAAATTTTTTTTAAATTTTAACCTCGAGTATTTTCCTAGCACGCATTCCGCGTTGATAACAATATACAAAAGAATGAAGATGTTTTTGCTTATATTTTATCGAATTAAAAGAAACAAAATTTGCAAAAGCGGGACAATTTCAGCCTCGCGGGGGACAGCGGGACAGACTGCCTGAAAGCGGGACTGTCCCGCCCAAAGCGGGACGTATGGTCACCTTATGTATACCTTTTCGAAAGGAAAACATGGGGTATCTGTCAATACCATTGGCATTCTAGTCATTTTCCCTGACTTATTTTTTTGGCATTTTTCACAATTCCTGATGTAATTTGCAATGTCATTTTTCATCCCTTTCATTTTTCAAGATTTATAAATTTTCTATAGTAGTTCGTAAGTCCCAGAAATGATTGCACCTGTTTTATTGTTTTGGGTCTAGGAAAATCTGTAACACATTGTGTTTTAGCTGGGTCGGGTGAAGCACCAGCTTCAGAACATACGTGTCCCAAATATGTTACTTCACGCCGTAGAAAGTTACATTTCTCGGTATTTAATTTGAGATTGTGCTGCCTAAGTTTTCCCAAAACTTTAGAAAGTTTTTGATTATGTTCTTCTAGATTTTTTCCATAGACAACAATATCATCTAAATAAACGAAACAATCAATGCCATGTAAACCTGTCAGAATGTGATTCATGATCCTTTGAAATGTTGCCGTAGCACCGGTTAGACCAAAAGGCATTCTATTGAACTCGTAATGCCCTGTACTGGTGCTAAACGCGGTTTTTGCTCTATCGGCTGGATCGATCAACACCTGATGGTAACCGCTTGCCAAATCCAATGTGGTGAAAAACTGACTATTGCCCAACTGATCGAGAATTTCTTCTATTCTAGGAAGGGGAAATGCATCTTTGATTGTGACTTCATTTAGTTTTCTGAAGTCAACAACCACCCTCCACCGTTTTTGACCTTCAACCATTTTCTTTGGCACAATGAGCAATGGTGAATTCCAAGGTGATTTACTTTCAGAAATTATGTCTTGGTCAAGCATTTCTTGCACTTGCCTTTCAATTTCCTGTTTGTGAATCTGCGGAGTTCTATATTGCTTTGTATTGATTGGTGCTTGGTCAGATTTGGTGGGTATGTTGTGGGCTAACACGGGTGTATAACTTAAACGATCACCTTTTAGTAAAAATACATCATTAAACTTAATGCATAAATTTTGTATAGATTTTTTTTCTTGCTTTGTTAAGTTATGATCTAGTTTAATTAAAGATAGAAGGTTCTTTTCCCGTTCCTTAATGTGGATTTGTTTAAAATTCGCATATATTTTCGATCCCGGATTATTTTTTACTATTGTATAATTTTTAAGATTTGAGTGTGTAGGTATGAAGCTTGTATCCATGAAATAGTCCTCTCTTGTACTGTTCAAAACAGGGACATGGACGTAGTTGTCGTGTGCCTTAACTATTGTGTTTCCTAGATAAATTCCATCATCAATTTCCTGTGAATGTATCAGGAATTCGTTTGACTTGGAATTCGGAATTTTTATTTTAACAATAGTTTGCGTACGAGCTCCAATCCTACACTTGACAACGTTTAGTAAAGAAATAGGAGGAGGATTTGTTGGCAGGCATTTTAGAGGTAGATCAATTAAAAATTCTTTTTTTTATCCAAAAATTTTATTTTTTTGGAAACTACGTCGATGATTGAGTGATTCCAAAGGATATCACGACCCAGTATACCATCAGCAGGTATATCATCTAGTCCATCTACAACATTCCACTTAGTAAAAAATTTTCTTGGAAAAAGTAAATTGGTTTTAATTGTACCCAATGTCATACCTACTCCACCGAAAACACCACCCAGTTGCTTTGTTTCATTTATATTTATATTGGTAGCATTTTTTAATGAGCTTCTTTTTAGTAAGCTCGAGTCTGCTCCTGTGTCGACCAGAAGAAGTACCTTTTCAGACTTGGCCATTGACATAGGCAGCTCGACGAACACGTCATGCTTACGAAGATTCCTAAATGCATATAATATTTTTTTCTTACTTTTCGGCAAAGCATACTGGTTGAAACACTTCAAAACAAAACACTTAAAATAATCATTCAAAAAGTTATAGACGAATTTCACCTTTGAATAGCACTTACTCCAAACGAAACGAAGATTGAAAATCAGAAATAAGAAACCAAACTGACCTAGGTTTATTTTTGTCCCAGAAACTAGTGGCCTTGATTTCTGCTTCGTTTTATGAATCGACTCAAAAGTAAAGAAATTTAACTCCTCCGAGTCAATGTTTTGTGTTCTTTTTTCTTTTTGTCGATCGTTTAATACAGGCGCTAATGGCTTTACTTCGTCTACATTGCTTTTTTTATTTTTCGTTGTTGATTTTGTGGAGAGCGAATTCTCTGGGGCACAATTTAGTGATTCAAATTGGCCCCCAGGGCGTTTCCCGATTGGTCTTTGAGGTAATTTCTCTTAGAGAAACAATCGTCCTCCACATGACCCACCCTAGAACACCACTTGCATTTGACTCTAGGCCTTTGACTTATTGTCTGAGTAGCTCGTATTTGTGAGCGGGGACAACTGTTTTGAGCATGCCCATAGTCCTCGCAAGTGTCGCAGTATGGCGTTCTTTTACGAATATTACAATCAACATAGCTGTGATTTTGCTTACCACAGAATCCACAGGTTTTAATGGGATTTGCAGACCTTGTTGACTGTCTATTGCTGGGGTGGGGAGGGTCTTGAAAATTCTGGATGTATTGAGGTGTTTCATTATGTGTGATGTGTGAAGGATGTTGTGCGGGTTTAGATGTGTAGTCTTGTGTCACTTGAGGTAAATTGTGAGGTAGTGTAGTATAATTGTTAAAAAGGTGAGGCATGGAAGGCATAGATGGATATGCTTGAGTCAGGCTATTGTAATTTTGTTGGAAAGTACCGGGAATTTGGTACATTGAGCTAATACGATCAAAAGGTAAGTTTGGTGTTGTTCCAACTCCCATATAGCCCATCGAGTTTGGCTGTAGTAGCATGGAAGTTTTCAAGGCTTCCTCAGAGATTTCGTTGAGATCTTTGCTTTTGCTCCCCAGCATAAACTGTCGAAGAGCTGGATCGACTAGCCCTTTTTTAAAAGTTGTCAACACCGTGTTTTCAACTTCTTTTTTGAGGCCTACTGACTCAGTTGCGGAATATCTTGAGTCAATAATCTCAACAGATGTAGCTTTCAGTTTCGCTAGACGTCTAGCGAACGCTTTTACATCTTCGCCTAACAATTGATGGCATTGTTTTAATTCGTTCATCACATTGTCCAGAGTTTTTGGCACTAAATAACTGTCTTTAAACAGTTTTGCCAAACCCTCTATTGTGTTCACATTGTTTGAACGAATTAACTCAAACGCATCGCCTTGCAATCGGGTTGAGATTAGAGACACTAAGATCCCCTCTTCTTCTGGCCTTACCATTTTCAAAGCCAGATCGCATGCGTTTAAGAATTCATGAACTCTTCGTGAAAGTTCATGATTTCTCTCCCCGTTGAATATGGGGACTAACCTTGAAACTACCTTGCTTATACTCTCAAGTGGCATTTCGCAATTTTCTTCTATTTCTACCTGAGTGATTTTATTTGATTTAAATACTTCTACAACTGTGGTTTGAACTCCTGTGTTGACCAGGTTTCTTTCCAGAGACGATTTTGGTGTAGAAGTATGTTGAGGAGTGAGCAACGGAATAAGGTGTTTTGAACTGTCAGGATAAGGTGATGATTTACCTTTTTCCCTTAGCTCCCTTTGAGTTGTTAAACTTTTGTTTAACTCAATAGTGAGCTGGTCTATTTCCTGGTCAGCTTCTTCTGTTGTTTTCAGAAGTTGTTTTTCAGCTTCCTTAAGCTTAAACTCGCTCTTTTTAAGCTGTTTTCTAAGGTCTTCTGCCTCTTTAGCGTGGTTTTCTACTAGAGCGTGAACGGCTTTGACGTATTCGTTAACGATTTCGTCAGTCGATTCTACTCTAGTTAATTTACCCCACTGAGACGTTAGCTGAAAACTTACCAGTTTGTAAACCTCAGGATTCAAAACTTCCCTTAATTCTGTGAAAAGAAATTCATTCACCGACTTTAATTGTCGTTGATTTTCTTTCTTTTCTTTTTTAAAATACTCTAACTCCTCTATTAGATCGTTAAGTTGGGCTTCAATTTGGGTGCGGGCCATTAACTAACGCCAACCAACAGATCTAATTTTTTTTTCTTTTTTAAATCAAATAAAATCAAACGACCTCCTCAACTAAAGTTACTACGAAAAACAAATGAAAGAAACGAAACTTGACTAAGAACTTGACTTGAAAAACTAAACCGAAAAAAAAAATAAATAAAATTTATAGGTACACAACTTTGTCACTTACGATCTAAAAAATAAAATATAGGTACATACATTAAAGTATACTCACCTGTATTTCTCCCTTTGTATCTACTTTTAATTGTTGGTTTTTTTTTTTTCAGATATACTTTTTGCTCTTTGTTATTATTTTTTTATTTTTCATTCACTTTAATGTCACAACAACACTACACAACCCAACATTCGACGCGATTATTTTTAAAACATTTAGATTTCACACTTTGATTAATAATTTTTTTTTTTTTTTTTTTTTTTAACTATTCTGAATTTAGATTCGCGAGTTTACATAAAAGAAACGAGATTCGCGGACCGGCTGCACCAATGTTAAAGTGTTTTCCGTGTAAAGAATGCGAAACGACCGACTTCATTGAATGTTTTCCAAAGACTCCGCTTGTCGTGTCATTTAGGTGACCGCAAGCCCAAACATTCGCAGTGGATAATCGTCGGCACGTTAAAAGAGTCAGCACAATTCAACTATTGTATGATTGCACTTTGATTGACCCAAAACAACATCCGTAATATGATATCGAATTGGCAATCAAAGAGTACAACACAATTGAAGTGTGCTGAGTTCAACGCACGACGACTTCCTCTGGAAGGTATAGGAGGAGATACAACACCCGCAACAAGCACACATGCTGACATGCACTACGCCACGGGCACTCCTCAGTTCCGTTTGTCTTCCACTTTTGCAATTTAAAAGCAAAAAATTCTTTTGTAAGTCTTAAAGCCTTATTCATAGAAGAAATCTCAACAAATTGTTTCTAAATATCCTCGTCTGTATACGTATTTTTGATTGTACAAGAGCCCTGCGTCTTTTTATGACACAAAAGCTTTAATAGACATTGATCAAGGTCGTTGATTAAAATCAATTAACTGGTTTGCAATGATGCTTTAATACAGTGTTTTTCAATCTTTTTGATTTTGCGACCCCTTTGCAGGTTGATATATTCTGGCGACCCCCTCTCGTCCAAAGAATAATTTAACTTAATTAAACTCTGGTTCATTTATCTATTATTCACGCGAGCTTAACTGCGTCGGCGACGGCGCGCGACGTTGCCACATCACATTGTCGTTGCGGCGGCAAAAAGCGCCACGCGTGTGCCACCCACTTACTTGAACACGTTCAAATGTTCATGAACAGGCAATGTGTTTACGAAAGCAGTTCATATATTTTTGGAAAGCACTTGCAACTACGATATTGACTGATAATGTATCGCAATTTGTAGCAATTGCGCTTAAGCTATGACTGGCAAAAGTAGTGGGCTCATTACAAAATTAAAAGCGATAATGCCAAACATACCCTGGACACACTGCTTTCTCCATCGACAGGCTCTAGCTGCTTCTTCTGATTTAAATGACGTGCTCATGGAGGTACTAAAAATTGTGAATTATATCAAAGGCAAAGCTTTGCAAACCCGGCTATTCAGAATCGTTAGTGAAGATATGGGTCGCTTAATCAAAATCTCCTTTATCACACGGAGTCAGGTGGCTATCCAAAGGAAAGGTATATTAGCAAGAGTTCTGGAACTGAGAGCCGAATTGTTACTGTTCTTAAAAGATGCAAAATCTGGTTCTTGAAATTATCATTTTTGGCAGATTATTAAAGCCACCTTAACAATTTAAACAAGAACTTCAAGAAAGAGAAGAAAATATTTTAACAGCCAAATATAAAGTATAAGCATTTCACTGCAAAACTTCGTTTGCGGTCAACCTATCTGCAAAACAATATGTTGGAGTCTTTTCCAAGTGTTCAGAAGATTGTTGAAGATAGTGCAACAGACCAACGTTTGCATTATCAGCTCACAGTCTGTATATGATACAGAGCGTTCATAATTTACAACCGAAGCTTTCCGGATTTGCACTCTGAAGCTATGACAAAGGGCGTTAATGGATTTAAAACAATTTTTTGGACAAATTAATAGATCTGGCTTATATATCACCACAGAAATGGAAAAATATCTTCTAGATTTGGTTGCAGATGGAATGCTTTAAATGGAATTTTGTTTGCAACGTGTTGACGTATTTTGGATGAAAAGAAAACACGAATACCCAGAGCTGGCAAGTGAAGCTCTTAAATTATTTTTGCCCCATTCGCCACTTCATACCTGTGTGAACTGACATTTTCTTCAATGGTAGGCATTAAAACTAAGAAGAGGTAGGTGTAGGCTGCAACTAGAAAATTATTTAATTATTAAGGTTTCAAAAATAGCACCACAATTTGATAAACTTTTGAAAAATAAAAAGCGCACCCTTCTAACTAAAACTATGTTTTTGTTGTCTAAGAGCCTCTACTTCCGGCGAGAACCTCTGCTTTAATGCTAGCTGTATAGAAATACGCACAAACAAACTTCAAACAGGACTAACAAATTAAAATCAATGCAAATTGAGCCACAAAAATTATTATGCTGAATTTTTGTTTGACGGAGCCGGTTGTAAATAAAAACAAAAACGATATGATAATTAACATAAATATTGTGGTCACCATGTCATCGTTGTTGATTCACCTCGTGCAAGATAATTGAAATGAATCCGACATCAACGCCAACGGCTGACGCCTAGACGAATTTATACTGCCCAGCTGATTGTGTAGCTCCATCTTAATAATTTTATTTATAATTCAAAGCCAATAGATCTAAGAGACTGCTGATCTGCCTCTTCTATCAGTTTGCATTGAGCCGTTGCGTCGGAGTGTGCTGAACACTTATCATTGAACTGCTTGTTTATTAAGTTTGAATATGGCGGAATCTTTTCGTAAAATCAGTGAAGATGTTTTAGTCATGAGTGAAAATAATAGCACTCTAAAACCTCTCGAAATTAGTGCTCCTGTTCCAGAGTCCAAGCACAATGACAAAAGCCTTCGTTCAGATTTAAAGTGTGAGTGAAAAATCACAATTAAACCACCTGCTGTTTCTCATAACACAAAATATTTACAATAAATTTCATAAAAAAAAAACAAGAATCAATCCTTCTTTGAGAATATCTGCTGAATACGATTACGGTTTTATGTTGGGAACTAGTTTTCCATTGTGATTGCTGTGGAGTTAAGTCGCACTTTGTTCCGACTTTCAATGATAACTTTGTGAGCTGAGGATTGTTTTTTGTATTACTCACCAGTTGAAGTGAAGACTTGGTGTATAGGGAGCTTTCATCACCCTCTTGAAGATTCAGAAAGTTTAAAACATCGTAGATTTGTCCAATGCGTCGCTATAATGTTTTTATGTTGTTTACAATTTTTGCAATTTTGTCTGTGCTTTTTTGTATGAGTTGAGCCGTAATCGGGGCCTACATAATGTTTCTCGAGTCTTAAAGTATAAAAAAGGTGTGTTCGCAATTCAAATACGGAAGAAAAAAAACTTTAGAAAACACACAAGGGGACTATGAAAGCCGGAACAAAGAGGCGAGGAAGATTATGTATATGAAATATTTGTATTCTACCCTATTCTCTACCAAACTGAATGTCGCTTCTTCGTGTCATCGTATTTTTAGTCTCACATCAATAAAAAAAAACACGGAAGTTTTTATATGCATCCGTCGTGTAAGTTCGTTTAGTACCGCATTTTGAGTAATTTGATTGAAAAAAAGGTCGTTTAGGTTCGTATTGAAAAAGTATCTGTGTTTGCAGGGACGGCCAAGCTGTGCTTAAGGCCCATGTCAACCCTCTAAATACTTCGAAAGTGATCCAGAAATGCAAGAAACTCTGAATGCGGTCGGAAGATTGAATTCTTTGAGTCTCGTTTTGGTTCCAGGCCTTCACGGCATAACTGGAAATGAGATCGCCAATGAACTTGCTAGGCAAGGATCTCGACAGCTTTCTCAGGACCTGAACTGTCGGTCGATAGGTCTGCCAGAGTCCTCAATCAGAGCTTCAATCAACGATTGGATCTGCCAAGAGCACAACCTTAGATGGCATGTCCCCATTGGATGCAGACAGACTAAACGTATGCTCACCAACCTAAATAAGAAGACTGCAACATTTTTGCTACCTCGTAGCAGAAAAGACTGTAGATAGCTAATTGGCGTTGCCAGCGCAGCGGTCACTTCTCTTTTGCCAAGCATGTAAACGTGTTAGGCTTAATTGATACCACACTCTGTGAATCTTGTGAAGAAGATGAGGACACCGCAGAGCACTTTCTCTGTGAATGTCCTTCTTTTTCTCACATGAGGTTACAGATACTCGGCGCAGGCATGGTGAGAGCCGGTAACTTAGGCTCCTCATTATGGCATCGTCTTTTGGCTTTTCTCCGAACATCTGGAAAGCTATAATAAATAGAAGGTTGCTAACTGGTGTACAATGAACCGGTATTTGGGTCTGAGGGCTCCAGCTGGTATTTTAAGAACCTCCAACAGAAAAAATAGAAATAACACCTAAAACTCGAGCGAATTCTGTCAATGACATGATTTTTTCTACTTAAAAGACTGCAATAAGGCGATGTTACACGAACCAACACGAACCCACACTACCTTCTTTTCCACTAAAAAAACGGTGTGAAACGAACCAACACCACCCTACACAACATTTTTTTCTACTCAAATTACTCAAAATGCGGTGTAACCAACACTACCTACACCATTTGTGCATATAGACACTTCCATAAAACTCACTTACCTGGTTCCAAATGGGTCTGAAAGTTAAGTGGATTTGAAATGATCATTTAAAGTGGGGCTATGCAAACGAATCTTTATTGTAATTAATAAAAGTACACGGGAAAGTGTTTTATTTTGAAAATTACATCTTCATGATTTTCACAATCGGGCATTGCTCTTGGAATAGTCACCCTTTCGTCTTCGATACTGATGTTTAACTGGGTAGTCCTGGTTTGACTATTGTGCTGGTGTCGAACTGAGTTTTGTACAAACCTCTCGTTTACTATCGAGTGCTATCGAGGCATCAGATATATGGCATTTCAAGCCACTTTGTTGAAATCATGTCGACCGGTTATGTCTTTCGGATTCTTTCAGTTGAAGTAAAGAAAAACAATCTCTTAACATGGATGTGATTCGTTCAGAGTAACTGTCATAGATTGCTTCACCTTCCAGCTAACGCAAATCGTCACAAAAAAGCGTCACGAAAGTGTGAGAGAAACTGTCCTATAACGACGTTCTGCTGTAGATAGAGGTATACCCACTATCACACTATCATACTTATAAACAATGCTCAGACGACAGTGGGGATGCTACGAACCATCGCTCAAAGAAAAAACCGATGATATAAAATAATGTGTAATGTATTTTATTTTCTTTCTCATTCTCTGACCGATTGTTTCTTTATCGTGAGGATTTTTCGTTTCATCGAGTTTCAAACCACAACGAATCTAAAGAAGTTTCACTTAATGAAATAAAATTCCCACAAAAGTGCAATTGAAATATACTAGAAGTGGCCTTAAATGACTTCCTTGAGGGACTTCATATGAAAAAATTCCTAAGGTTAAGTTACTGCAGAGAGAAGTTTTCTATTGAATTCTTGTTTTCTATTTTCAGCCTCAACCATCGGAGCTCGACATGTCCAGGCTTTGCTGCTATTTCTGTGTTTCGTAGTAAACATGATTGACCGACTTAAGTCATCAGTTGCAGTCGTAGCTATGACAAATGCGGCCACAACAAATCCGTCATTTCCTGTAAGTGGAATATTTTATTATATTGCTTTGCCCACCCCAAGAACGACAAATTATTAGTTTTTCCAAAACAGGAATACGACTGGGACAAGAAACAAAAGTCCTACATCCTAAGCAGCTTCTACTGGGGTCTGATTCTCACTCAGTTTCTTGGCAGTTATATGTGCCATAAATTTGGGGCAAAAATCACAATGTTCATTTCTACATTTGGATCAGCTGTGTTAAATCTCATCACTCCAGTATCGATACCTTATGGTGGATGGCAGATGTACGCTGGTATAACAGTTGTCCAAGGCATGTTCCAAGGTTTGTTCACACCGTGTATTCATGAGCACATAGCAAAATGGGCACCAGTAGCAGAGCGAAACCGTCTGGGCGCGTTCGCCCACTCAGGCATCGAGATGGGAACTATCCTGGCAATGGGAGTACCGGGTTTCATAGCACAGTCAAGTTTGGGATGGCCTGGTATTTCGTACGTTTCTGGTGGACTTAGTATAGCCTGGTGTCTTCTGTGGGCTGCGTTTGCCGACAACAGTCCAGCCGTTTCGAGATTTATCACTGCGAAGGAGAAAACTTTTATTCTGGCATCGCAGGAAAATGTCGACACTAGTCAGCAAAAAAGAATCCCTATTCCTTGGAAAGCAATATTTACTTCAGTTCCATTCCATTCGCTCATTCTTGTCCAAATGACAAATGCATTTGGATTTAAGACTCTTCAAAATGAACTGCCATCATATTTACATGGCATTCTTCACATGGACATCAAGAGCAACTCTTTGTTCTCCTCGCTGCCATATTTGGTGATGTTTGTTATGGCTAATGTTTACTTCGTTTCGGCGGATATTCTGTTGTCGAAAAAAATTATGAGTCTGACGGTATTGCGGAGAACATATATGTCAATTTCGGCATGGATCCCCGCGGCGACGCTGATTGCTGTAGGTTTTCTGGATGAAAACCAGAAGACTCTGGCCATCGTACTTATGATAATATCGGTTGGTGTCAGTGGAGGTGACGTGATCGGGAGCGGATTGAATGCCATTGACTTATCACCAAACCATGCGGCTACGCTTATTGGAATCATTACAACGGCAATGAGTGCGGTTTTCATGATAACTCCGCTTGTAGTTGGAGTCATAGTTGGTGATGGGGTAAGTTTTTTTTTATGTTTATCTCATTTCACGTTTTATCCTGTGTGCTTTTTTTAAAAACTTCAGTCTGAAAGATCGGAATGGCAGATTGTTTTTGTAATCACTGCGTTGGTATACTTCTTTGGTAATTTGCAGTACATTTTTCTTGGATCAACCGAATCACAACCGTGGAATGCAGAAGATTTTTTGTCCAAAAAACCTAACAACGCAAGTATTGAACAGAAATATGTTATTGTTTCCAACCAAGCCACGGGCACGAAACCAAGAGAATCCGTGAAGGACATGGAGATAGACACAGCGCCAGTGTAGGCGATGTAAAAGTATTAGTTAAATTTAATTGTGATAGTTGCTCTTTAGTGTTTTTTAAAAATGACATGAAATCAGTTGAAGTCACGAAAAAGCTTTTGAAGATAGACAAATGCTTTTTTCCATACAAATAAAATATCTAACAAGGTTCGATTTGGTTTGTGTCATAATAAGAAAGGCTGTAACGATAGCTGCAGTTCATGGTTAGTGGAGTTTTAGGTAAAATTTGTCAATAGAAAGGTTTGCGGCCCGTACTTATTGCTGTTTCACTCCATCTTGGTGACAAAAAAATAATGGTCAATGACGGCGAATATTGTAAGTGTGAGTTAATACTAAAGTCTTGCCCTAATTTCTGGAATATGTTTTGTGTTTTTTACACGTTTTAAAGGAAGTGACCTCCGCGGCTGGAATGAACTCCAGCCGAGAGACCCAATTTTCGAACACTTTTTGCAGCATTTGGGCCCTATGTGAGCAATAAATAAATAAATAGGGTGACGCAACAGAGCTCAGGGCCTAGCGCATTTCTAACAACTTATGAGGGAATGGAGGAGACTTAAAATTTTCTGCCGGTTCCGAACGGCTAATCGAGAAAACGCCAAACCGTCAACCATCTCGGGTTTATCTGCTTAGAAAAGTGATTTCACATAACCCCTCAAAAAAGAGTCCAGCGGTGTTAAATCTCCTTATCTTCGATTCAAATCACAGGTTTAAAATTCAAAATTATGTAAAATTCGGCGTCATCAACGTCAACAAGTTAAGGGGGGACGCTGGTCTAGAGCGTGAAAAAATGGGCATAACTTATGAATTTTTCGTGACTCAACAAAAAGATCAATCGAAAATTAATATACAAATACAAACTTTTTCGTGTCAGTTTAATTCAAAATGGCGGCTGTCCAGCATTTCTTCGGAGGCACCTCATTTTTAGACGGGTCCATGGCCGAAAATGTAACGTTCTTAATTTTGGTCCTGGAACAAAATCGCGATAATTTTTAGTTTCTATGTAACAACAGCAAGACACGTTTTTTTTTCGATAATTTGTTTTTTATTTCGCGAAATGGTGAACTTTTGAACAAAACATAAAAATTTTGACTATAAAAACCACAAAATTGTTGATTTAAAAGAACTATGTATGTAATACAAAAAAAATTCTTCGTACGTTTCTTGAGAAAGGTATTTCGAATGTACTGTCAAAATTTCAAATAGATCGGTTAAGATATGCTCGAGTTATGTCTTCGGCCAGTTCAAAAAAGCGATTTCGAGAAAAATGCGTTTAAAGTTTTAAATAAAAATCATATGGCACCTGAGGGGCGCTGCCGCAGAATGGAAAGTTTTTGCATTTAGACATTTTTGCCGGCATCCATCCTTCGGTATGTTATTTTTAAGACCCTAAAGTATCTTTTAAGATAAAAATTTTCGGTTTCTTCAAAATTCTAGACCAGCTTCCCCCCTCAAGACGATTGAAAACCAAATATCCAAAAAAACATCCTAGAAGAAAAGGAAGTGGAATTGCCCCACTAAACTTCAAAACTTTAGAAACCTAAGGTCATATAATTTATGGTTTTTCGGATCCTTTTGCCAACTTTTGCACGTGTTCTTTATTCTCAAACAATTCTTGTACATGTCCTCTAGGACTTAAAATGAATCTTCATTCGAACCTTGCATAAAGACTTGGGTACACCGCCAGTGTTGCCAGGTTCTAAGATCCAAGATAGAAAAATTAAGGACTCCATATAAACAAAAGAGAAAATGTTTTGTAACGCCATGCTATGAATCATAATTGAATGATTTTCATACACAAAATTTTTGTGCAGTTTTTTTCGCCCTGAATTTGGAACGGTTGGGTCACGTCACGTTTTCGACACATTGAATCTTAAAATTGAAATAAAAATTTGATGTTTTTGAGCCTATGTTTTAACACGAGAAAAATTTTAACCTAGAAGTATACCATTGCTTTTCCAATAATGATTTTCCAAAAATTCAGCTCTGCGCTGAATCTAAATCTCTAAACATCGTATTACAGATCCATATATGTATTAAACTTTAAAAGTTCTTAAGCACAGTTATGCTTTGTTTTGAAGCTTAGATAAAGTCACTAAAATAAATTCGAATTTGATAACACATTTTTGAAGGTCCTGAATGTGCTGCATTCAATTTCGTAACAAATCATCGGAAAAGCAAAGCTTTGTTATTGGGATAAAATTTTTTACTTTATAACACATGCATACGATAGCAAAGATATATTCATGCTTAATATTTCGAAAACGAAAACTATTGGATAAATTCTAAGCTCAGATTTGGATTCAGCGAGGCAAACATCTCCTTAAAAATATAGTTTGTTTTTAAATGCGTTCAAAAAAGTACAGTTTTTTGACCAGTGTAATTTATTATCAAAAATACCTCCTATCCTTTTTTCTTTTCCGAAATCTTTTGGAAAATTTGGTTTTGTTCTGATTGAACTGAACTGAAAGATAAGGACCAAAAAAGTTTGGAGATGTACCATAAAATCCTTTTTTTTCTCATTTTTTTGGAAGCTCGTCGACTCCCAAATCTTAACCACTCTTAATCCAAAAACTCTGTCTGAGTTAAAATATTTGTCCCAAAAATATCTTATGGCACAATACTATCTACACACAAATGGCCGTAAGGAATTACTTCAATAGTATAACTGTATCCTACTTTGACCTAGGACATAAAGACTCGAGAACTGGTGAAAAAGCGATGCTCATACATTGGACCCGAATTAAAAACTGTAAGCGCTACATTAACTTCAAATAAAAATGAGAAATAGTTAAACTGAAAATGAAGATTCAAATAATACAGACAATGTACAAAGTAGTTTGGTAGGTTCTAGACTCTAGAGGCAGCTAGCGCACGACCATCCGAACCTTATTTATTTTTTGTCTGATCGACGCGCTAGATTGATGAAAAGAGTGGTGTGATGACTGGTTGACAGCCGCACAGACTGATAAACGGTATCGCCTTTAACAAGGAAAACTGCTTTTTGAACTGCTCTATACCCTCGTAGTATTTATTTTGATTAAGACCTCATTTTTTCCACGATAGCAAAAAATATTTGGCTTAAGAAACAATTGAAATATGACTTCATTTATTGTTCACGTCACAGCAATTCGTAATTTGTTCAATAGTTTGTTCAACTTGATAACCTTTTCTGGGTTCTATCTTCGATCACATCTGTGAAAAAGCCATTCTGTAGTTTCCTATTGTCTTCATCAGTCTACATCGATCTGTCGCAGCTCGTGGAGCTGTTTGATACTTGTAATTAGAATGGCGGAAGCTGATCCTAAGTATGATGAAAATGAAGATTCGAAGTGTACTTTCCTCGAAGGTGAAACCGATTGCAGTTTAAAATATCATGGAATTAGTGACCCTGTATTCGAACAACAAACGACGGAGACACCAGCGATGGGGGCAACATGTAAGTTTAGTTTGAAGTTTAATTTATTTTTAAATATTTACATGCAAACATCAACATTTTAATCAGAAACTCATCACTTCAATCAATGTGATGACCGGTTTGTTGCTGATAAATAAAAAATGGGCACGACTGGGTCGCACGAACTTGCGATTGTGAGCTAAGTACAATGCCAAAATATTAAGGCTGAGTAAAAGGTTTTAGTACTCACTTTAAATATATTTGGTGGTTTCAGGGTTGCCAACTACCACATTAATTATGAAAATTGAATTAAATCACGCAAAATATTAAAAAAAAAAATTAAATCAAATAATCCAAAGATTTCAAGCGAAAATATAAAAATGCCAATTTTTTTGCAGTTGCGAATACATAGAGCAGTTAGTTAGAGCATTTTTTTTTTAACTGGTTTTTTATTTTTCATTTTTTTAAAAGAAAAGTTTTTTGAAAGTTTTTTGTCAGAAGATATATTTTTTTTTTTTGAAGTAAATCAGCCATACCGTTTTGAAAATTTTCAAAAAAAATCAATTTTTAAAAATTAATAAAAATTTAAAGATTTAAAATTTTCCAAATGTTAATAAGCAAACTTTCATAAACTACTTACGACTTCTTAAATATTAAATCGTGTCAGCCATTAACGAGGAAGTCGGTTGTGAAAAAAAACGGTACTATGGTACGTTTTTATACTTTTTCCAAAAAACTGTTTTACATCATAAGAAAGACTATTAAAATATAATTTTCCAAATAAAATTTTATCGAAATCCTTTGAGCTGTTTTCGTGAAAAATAAGTGTTATCCAACTGCAATTCCAACTCCAACTATATTTCCAACCAGCCGTAGCGAGCCTCTCTGGCGCCTGAGGCGAATTCAAAAATTTGCAAAACTCGATTGCAAAATAAATTACAATGTCGTTTTCATAAGCATATTATTTTTCATTGCAGAATCTACAGATGTATACTTTACTAGGTGTGCCAGAGACTTCGTCTGCAAGAATTGGAATAACTTTTTTATTTATCAACCGATTGACATGAAATAAGAACTAAATGTTAAGTGAAGCTTACCACAATATATTACTGAAAACCCCATCCAGATAGGATAAGTCATTTCTGAGATCAGCATGCACAAACGAACAAGCTGTTACGTTTTATTATATGTATAGATGAGAACACTTGTATCGAGAAAGCATAATTGCGTAGAAAACAGATTTTTCATAATCATAATTGGATTTTGCGAGATTTTATCGCTGCAAATTCATCGATGACATCATCAAATTTAATTTTACTTGCAACTTCAACTCGATTGATAAAATTGCTAGATTAATCAATCTTTCCTGACTTATTGTCGATCTCAGATAGTTTTTGACGAGCTTAAGTTTGCTAAAGCTGCGTTCACGCGTAGCTACAGTTACAGGCATTGTCAAAAAAATTCGGAATGCAATATCGACGTTCGATTCGCTCAAATTATAATTATAAATATATATTGAAGTAATTCCAACACCGTCACAGATTTGACGTCATGCGTGTAAATTGACAAAACTACATGCTTATGATCGGAAATCTCATCGACGAACTCAACCACTTTAATGTCTTTTTTATACTTCAATGCCAAATCAGTTGCTGATTTTCCCAATTCAGTAGTGGTCATTCTCTACAAGGACACACCAGACAAAATCATCAGCAGCCGCCATCATTTTCTCATACCTCCAGCTGATTTCAGTAATCAGAATATCGACGGCGTTGTTGAGATTGATACGGAGTTTTTGCATTTCTGACAAATTTGGCCAACCGTCTTGTTTTTTATACAGCTTTAATCGTTTCTTCTTTCTTGATCGTTCGCCCAAACTTTTCAATCCAAGAGTATGAGCCAGTGTGGATGCGCGTATGAAATTCTCTTCAAATCCCGTGTCACGAAGTTCTTGCAGTGAATTCTTCAGTTCAGAAATCAAGTGTGCAGCTTTTTCCACGAATAAACTTTTCGCTTGCAAAGCTGCAGTGACGAGAAAAAAAGTTACTTTCATTGAATAATTTTTAACAGACTTTCAACGGACGATTTTGATTCAGGATTGATTGGATTGGCAATAATATCTTTAAGTACTCCATACAATTCTATAATTTGAGAATTCAAAGGCTTTATTGCATTAGCCTTCGAAGACCATCCGACATCGCAGTGCCCTTACAGTGAAATTTTCAATGCCTTCGTGAGGATGTTCCATCGACTTGTAGAACGCGAAAAAAAACTAGAAAATGCTTTCAGCTGTTTTGAAAAATTTTTACATTTACTCCTAGATTTAAGCAATGTTTTGCACACGGTGTGTAAACTGCGAGGTCATTTTTCTCCTGGATGTGTTTTTGTACTCCCTTATATCTTTCTGACATATTGGCTCCGTTATCGTATCCTTAGCCTCTTGCATTTTGGATATCAAATTTATCTTTTTCTAATTTCTTGGTTATGTCGGAAGATAATCCCTCGCCAGTTTTTTGTTCAGTACAAATCAAGTTAATGAAACTTTCTTGAATAGATACTTTTCCATCATCAATCTCAACATAACGAATGATTTCTGCCATCTGTTCATTATGAGAGACATCAGGCGTGCAATCGAAACCAAACTGTAGTACTTGGATTTCCGAATTCTAGATAAAATCTCATTGTGAACTGTATGCCCCAATAAACCAATGAATTCATTCTGAATTTTGGGTGATTATGATTATTATTTATGACCCGCAATGACCTCTTCCAAAGTGTTATCATACTTGCCAAGTAACTTGATAAAGTCTAAAAACACACCAGCTCCTTTGCTGAAAAATATGATGTTTGAAATTTTTTTTTCATGAAAAGTTGACCAAATTTGGGGGCCCCCACCGCGATGGCGACCGAGGCAAGCGCCTCGCTCGTCACACCCTCGCTACGGCTTTGTTTCCAACTTCCATTCTAATTTCAACCAGTTAATTCCTTACTTCGTTACTCTTTTTTAAGCATTTTCTATTTTATGTGTGACTGTCATTCTGGACAGTGGTACCCGTGGTGTGATGGATAGCCGATAGCATGTCTGCCTGTTAATCCAGAGGTTCAAAGTTCGAATCCCAACAGAGGCAAAAATGTTTTTCCACGAGTATCGCCTTTCGCGAGGAATTGGCAAGTCCTCCGTTAGTATTCATTGCCATTAAAAGCACTTTCTCGTTTAGCCGTTCGGAACCGGCAAAAAATTATAGGTCCCCTCCATTCCCTCACAAGGCATGGTTGTGAGAAACGCGCTAGGCCCTGGGGCTCCTCGCTCTGTTGCGCCACCCTATTTATTTATTGATTTATTTTTAGTCATTCCGGAAATTGTCTTTATTATACATACATATTTACATGTACATATATCATTAAGAACATTTCTACTAGTGCTTCTACTATTTTCAAACAATTGTTTACTATTTGCAGCTCCTGTAGTTATTGGATTTCGACACGTCCAGGCATTGTTGTTATTTCTTTGTTTAGTAGTGACCATTATTGACCGGATCAATGACCCAATTGGATGGAATTCAATGGCTGTAAGTTCAATATTTGCTGTTATTATTTTTATCTAGAACGGAAAAATTCATCTTTTTACCAACAGAAATCCGACTTGGATCGAGGAGAAGTGGCTCTTATTCAAAACAGCTTCTACGGGGCCATGTGTCTGTCACCGTTTATTGGAGGATATCTATGTCATAAGCTTGGTGCCAAGATCACAATTCTCATCTCTACATTTGGGTCGTCTGTTTTGTACCTTATTACCCCGGTAGCCATAGAACTCGCAGTTTGGGTACTCGTTGGTATAACGTTTTTCCGTGGAATGTTTCAAGGTTTGCTAATGCCGTGTGTATATGACCACATAGCCAAATGGGCACCGATTGCAGAACGAAATCGTTTGGGGGCCTTTAGTTTCTTAGGCATTGAATTTGGAATAATCCTGGGGATGATATTTCGAGATTTCATTGCAGAGTCAAGCTTTGGATGGGTTAGTATTCTGGCCACGCCTGGGGCACTTAGCCTTGTTTGGTGCCTTCTGTGGGTTGTGCTGGCGGACAGCAGTCCAGCTGTGTCAAGATTTACCAGTATAAAGGAGAGGGCTTTCATTCAAGCATCACAAGAAAATATGAATTTGAATAATATTCAACAAAAACGATATTCCATTCCCTGGAAGGCAATATTTACCTCGGTTCCTTTCTATTCGCTAATGGTTGTCCAAGTGACATATGCTTTTGGAACTAATATCTTCCAAAATTTGTTACCAATATACTATCTGATGTTCATTCGAGGAATGTATATGAGCCGCTCATTTTTCTCTTATCTCCCATTCTTGGCTTCGTTTGTCATGGCCATAGTTTTTTTGGTTTTCGCAGATATTTTGTTGTCAAACAAAGTTATAAGTCTCACAGTACTAAGAAAAACGATTATGTCAATCTCATCGCTGATTCCCGCTGCAATTTTGATTATCAGTGGTTTTCTGGGCAAATACACGAATGCGGTGGTAATCAGCTTAATGATAGTATCGGCTGGTTTTAGTGGTGGTGGAGTGATTGGGAGTGGATTGAACGCCATAGACCTATCATCGAACCATGTGGCTGTTCTGACGGGAATCATCGTAATGGCAAAACAATTGGCTTTTATGATATCATCGATGTTGGCCCCATTACTTTTTGCACTTGGGGTAATTTTTATTTATGTTTGTTTCCTTTCATATTTTAGTTATTTTTTTCAATTTCAGAGCGAAAAATCAAATTGGCTGATATTTTTTTTGATTATCGCTTTTATATTCATCTTTGGTAATTTGCAATTCATTTTCTTTGGATCCACTTCATCACAACCGTGGAATGAGGCAAATGCAAGCCAGAAAAAGAAGAATCGTGTCGTTTATTACAAAGGCCCGACACGTAACCGAATAGAATCCATTGCCGAGGAAACAGAGGCAGCGTAGTTTTTGTAAAAGTTTTAAATTTAATTTAAAATAACATTTATTATAAAATTAAAAGAAAGAATAAATTAAAGCTGCATCTTGATATTTAATTTAAAGTCAAGGACAAGAAACACATCGAGAGTGTAGTGCTTGCAACTAGCCTGTGTCGCTACCCTTGATGTAGACCCTATTCATTGTCGCTACCTCATGATGTAGACCCTATTCAGTTTTTGGAAAATTCGAACCCCAAGGAGTGTTACGAAGAATATGGTTAGGGTTGGAAATCATAAACTAGGCTTATGCAAGCTTATAAAACAGAAAATGTTTCAAAACCTTTAAATCTAATACCCTAGGTATCCCTAAAAAAAGATCCGAAACGTAGTTTATAAAAATTTTTGTACGAAAAAGAAAAAACGGTCTTCCAAAGACTAAGTCCTATCAGCAGGAAGCTATTTTTTCCAACCTTCCTCTGGCAACTAATAATTTCTGAATGGAGGTAATTCGCTAGCTCGACGCATTTGGCCTGGTTCACTAAATATCAGAATGGATATAGAATAACACCAACATACCGCGAAAATCGCATCTAAAAACATAACAGCTAATCGAAATAAAGAAAATTGATTTGGCTTTCCACCAGGCGATCAGAAATGCCGGCAGATCTACTGTCTAAGAATTGTCTACATTGCGCGCAGTGTAGTGTACGCGAGGCGTGTGTGTGTGTTCTTTCTTTTAACAACAAAACAAAAATATAGTGTGCAAAACTCGATTTTCTTCGAATTTCCGAACCAACAATGATACCAGGCGATCATAACAATCAGGAGGTATACCTCCATTTCTTTTGCATCGGCAGTTGAGCGCCATGAACCAGTTTAAGAAGAAGAAGATGAAAAACAAAAAAGAAAATCATTTGATAGAGATATCAGATATGTTACTCTAGCAAACGCATAGACCGCTATTAGTGATGTGCTCCTCGAAGCTAGAAATTATTGTTTTACAATAAAGACTCTTGAAAGGTTCGATGTGTATTTATTTCTGCTTTATTTCTATTACTTAAAATTTGTTTTGTAAATTGGTGGCTCGCGGAGAAATCCACTTCATTTTACCAACACTTCTTTTAAACAAAGGAAAAAATTCAAAAGGGGTAGATCTAGTGCCTACAACTTCAATGGGCGTTTCGCCTAAGTACGACAGTTGACTCGTCAGGTTGAATCTGTCGAACGCTTTTAAGACGTAAGATTTGGTCGGAATGCACTGAAAGAAGTGAGAAAATTACTTTTTATGTTATAATAGTAAAACTCCCAGACAATATTTAAACTGTCATCGTTGTTGCAATTTATGAGAATAATTTTGGGAAGATGATTCAATTTTAGGAAGCTTGCTCGTGCTCAACAAATGCTATGCTAATTAAAACATTATTGTGAGACTCAAACGACTTTTAAAAAAATCTATTCGTTACTTTACTATACAACTGAGCTCGTCGATTTGATTCACACATCTCTAGCAAAATATCGCTTTGTCTTGAGCTGTTCTTTGTTCACGTATTCCTTTGTTTCCTTTTTCCTTTTTAATCGCCAATCGAGGTACCTACTTACTGTGTCGTCTGGTACTTGTATGCTATTTGTTTAGTCGCTATTCGGTGGTGCTTGATGATAGACGGTTGCTGCTAAAATCTTTTATAAATTTCTTTTTTCAGTTTTATTTTTCTAGCTCCTGAAAAGGAAGAAAGAAAATGCAGCGACGTTTTGTGGTTTCCAGCTGCTGTGGTTCTGAAATGTCTTAAATATGAATCATTGGAGTTGACAACTACTGTGCATTTCGTCATTATTATTTTGATCTTATTTTTTGAGTAGTTCTTTTTTGGCAAAAAACAACTATTAAACCTTCCCTTATTCCAACTTACAACTATCATGTTAATTGTCTTTCAAGCAAATGAATCACACTTCTTAAATTACCCTTGGTTTTCATTGAAAACTTCACAAATTTCCTCAAAAATACACGCCTATGATTGCTAGATTTTTGCTTGATTAATCGTCAAGAGTTTTTCAATTGAAAGTTATCAAAATGTTCGTCATGATGGTGAAAACCCGCAAAAATTCTCTTATTCTTCTCGCATTGGAATGACAAGGATCTGTCGCTGAGCTTTGAATGTGATGTGAAGCTACCTTGAAGCTTGAAGTCAGCACAAATTATTTGAGGGAGTCTTTCTTTAGTTCTGTGGCCTATTTTTTCAGATAGGTTACATGCTCTTCAAAAAATGCTTAGTTTTGTGATTTTGATGCTCTATTTTTTTTTTTTTTTTTTGCTAACCGAAACACAGTTTGCTCGAACCTACTGGGTATTTCAAAGAAACAAGTTAAAAAACGACGTGACGTTTAAATCGGGCTCAATTGTTAACAACGAAAGGAGATGTAATTAATTTATTGCTTAGATGCCTACGATAGCAGACATTTTCTTGAGGGAATACAGGGTATTGCCGATTTCTCCATTCATTCAGATCTTTTGATACGTTTTAAGGTTGAAGACATGATTGCATTAATTTAAATATTTACCTAGAGTTTAAAGGAAAGATTAACGAGAATCAACCACAATCTTGCAACACTTACAAAACGTTTAAAAAACCATTTCTACATAAAATTGTAACCCTCTAGAAGAAAGCCTTGTGGTATGCAATACCAAAAACAGGCAAAATAAACTCGTTTCCTATGATGACAACGATCGCTTCTTTAAAACTAAGAAAAATAAATTTGCTTGTACCAGGCAATCAGAAATGCCAGCAGGTATATTGCCTTGCAAATTTTTACACTTTGTGTAATATGTTTGTAGTGATGTGTGTGTGTTTTCTTTCTTTTACCACACCGATCAAGAGAAAAGTGTATTTTCTTGCCAAACACCAGACATGATACCAGGCGATCATGATCAGCAGCAGGTATACCTACATTTATTTTACATCAGCGATTTAGCGCCAAGTTTTCAAGAAAGTAGGAGAATTGAGAAAGGGGAAAAGAAAAACGAAAAGGAGAAGGAATCTTTGTTTACGTATTGCTATGTTTTCTTTCTTCTTTTTTACCACCGATTGAGTTACCTACTGAGTCGTCTGGTACTTCTATTTGACTAGACTACATATTTCTATTCTTAGTGCTTACTAGTCGCTATTCGGTGGTGCTTGATGATGGGCGGTTGCTGTTAAAATTTTATATAAATTTCTTTTTTCAGTTTTATTTTTCTTCTGCTTTCTGCTACAATGCTAGCTCCTTTGGAGTTGATAACAACTGTGAAGTCTTTCATTATTATTTGATAAGGATCTGTCGCTTAGCTTTTAATTCGCTACAAAGCCACCTTGATGTAAATTGTTTAGAGGAAGTCTTTATTAGTTCTGTGGCCTATTTTTTCAAATAGGTTACATGCTCTTCACAAAATGCTTAGTTTTGTGGTTTTGATGCTTTTTTGCTAAGCGAAACACAGTTTATTGGAACCTACTGGGTATTTCAAAGAAACCTGGACGCTGTACCAATCATGGTTAAAGTTCAACAAATGATGCGACGTTTTAATCGGGCTCAATTGGTTACAACGAATGGATATTTTAATGCTTAGATGACTACGATAGTAGACATTTTCTTGAGGGAATACAGGGTATTGCCGCTTTCTCGATATGACCCATCAATTGGGGAAAATGAAGACAAGTTTAAGAGTTGTCAATTTGAAAACCTTACACTCCGACTTATTAATTCATTCAGATCTTATGATTTGTTTCGAGGTTGAAGACATGATTTCATTAAGGTTAATATTTATCTTGAGTTTCAGAAAAAGATTAACGAGAATCAATCACTATCTTGTAACCAAAACCATTTTTACATAAAGGTTTAACCCTCTGGAAGAAAGCCTTGTGGTATGCAATACAAACAACAAGCAAAATAAACTGTTTTCCTACCATGACAACGATCGCTTCTTTAAAACGAGGAAAAATAAATTTGCTTGTACCAGGCAATCAGAAATGCCAGCAGGTATATCGCCTTGCAAATTTTTACACTTTGTGTAGCGCTTTTGTAGTGATGTGTGTGTGTTTTCTTTCTTTCACCCCACACAACAAGAGAAAAGTGTGTGGAGGAGGGAGATACCCAAGTTTCTATTTTGTAAGGTGCTTTCTGAGTAAAACCCCAGACATGATACCAGGCGATCATGACAAACAGCAGGTATGCCTACATTTATTTTACATCAGCGCCAATTTTTTAGGGAAGTAGGAGAAGTGATTGAGAAATAGGAAAAGAAAAAGCATAAGGAGAAGGAATAGAAGAAGATTCAATTGATGGAGATGTGTCGCTCAAACAAACGAATAGTTTTATATTAGTGATGTGCGCCTTAAAGTAATTGAGTAAATCATTTTTCATCATTTAAATTTCATGGAAGGATTCTTTTTCTTTTTTATTATTTTATTGTTTTGGGTTATCTTTTAGTAGTATCTTTTCTTTATTTTCATAGACTAAAGACATTCCATTCAACAATGAAAACGCCATTGGTAGCTCTCAATCTGAATCAATTAGATGTTATTTAAGAAAATGTTTGTTTCGTAAATAGTTCAATGTATGCAAAGCAAATGAAATATTAATTAGGCGTGTAAATGTCAAAGATTTTTGACTAAAGTTTTGGTCCTCTTTGCTATGTACAAGACTCGGGGTTTGGATATCGCTTATTGATTTCTTCTTTTATATCTTCAATATTTTAAACTTCTCCTCACTTTGTTTTGAAAATTTGGAATTAAACGTTTAAAGATGAACCGTTTGGTGGATTTTGATGGAATACAAAGTTTCACAATTTCAATAAATATTCCCTTCTTATTTTGTTTGAAAAGATGAAGAAGGAAGGAAATAGATTTCGAGTGGGATTTATGTGAGAATACCTACCGTTTGCTTCTCAAAACTCTTGTGTATTTTAAAATTTTTGTTTTATTCAATAATATCAACTTTAAAATTATATTAAACAAATTTAGCTGTGGTAAAGTAAACTACAAGTGTACCTACCTAGAAGTGGTCACCAATGGCAAATAATAAGACGCCAGTAATGTATTCTGATGTCCTTTTGAATTATGGTAATCAAACCAATCCCAAAATATAATGCTTTTCCTATGATTAAATCTAAAGAACTAAACTCGCCGATTTAATTTGCACATCTCTGGCAAAATTGTGTCTTGTTTTTTTTTTTTCTGCTTTGTTTTTGCATTCGGTCGCCATACACAACAGCTTCTTTCTGTTTGTTTTTCTGTTTGCCTTTTTTTCTAGTTGAAAAGCGAAATACCTACTTCTTTTTCTGATTCCCTAGTGTACTAAATTTGAGTTGAACACAAACACTGTGGCTGCGAGCTCATTTGTTCTTCTGTTTGCATGGAATTATTTATTACGTAATACTTTTGATGAAAATGGTAATTTTGTATTTTATTGGAGATCTATAAACTTATCTAATCAAATAATTGGAAGAGTTAATGAAAATCAATATGACAAATAGGAAGTCGTGTGGTTTGTTAATCTTATTGCAAATTGAAATCAGATGCTGAAAGTTTTGTATAAAAATTCAGCAGCAATTTTATAACCGTGCAATTTAAATTTTTAAACAATGTTGGAAAACATTTCTTCGCTTTTCGATGTAAGCTGTGCAGAAAAGGCGTTGAAGCCAATAAGATTCTGATAATGATTGAAAAGTCTCATTATTCTGGTTTGTGGTTTGTCAATAATTTCTAGGCTTGTCGCTTGTGCGATGAACTTTGCGCCAAGGATGGATCACTTGTCTTGATAACATCAATGTTTTTTTTGAACTGGGAGTTCAACACCAAAACTAAAGAAGTAAATTGACCTCCTGAAGAAATAAAGATAATTGATTATAAATCGTTGCTCGTCTCAGCAAAATCTTGGTGTACTTCTGGATGAGTAAGTCTAGTGCTGTTGGGACACTTCCTTCGCTGGCCTATCTATGCATATTTTTCAATTTCAGTCCCACTCGTTAAAGGTGTTCAGGAAAACTTGATTTTTAAAGTTCTGAATTGTTTGTTCAGCTTCTTCAACGCTGACTCAATGCGGTCTCAAATTTTTCGGGATCTTTAACAAGAAGAATTCCACTCCTACAAAGTCCATTATAGCTGATTTTACTCTACTTGTTACTTACTTTCGTAAACGAGTGCTTCTATCGTGTCGCAACCAACCTAACTTGTCAATGAGCCCAATTATCACTGGGCTTTTCTAAAGCCTAAAAACTAGAAGTCTGCTCTTTGCGAGGGCACCAGGGCACTAAGACGAGATCTTCTTCTCTTCCAACTTTCTCTAATGTCTGTGACTTGTGACTGGTTATGCCAGTGCGTTGGGTTTGCGTTGGCCACTGCATGCTATACATGTCACAATTGTCTAGTACCAACCTAGAACTTTAAGTATGTATTATGCTTTACAAAACAACGAAGGGTTTCATTTATTCTCTTAAGCTGGAGGTCAAGTTTCTGCAACGATGATGGGTCATATGAACATGAACATATGGTTGTAAGGACATCCTGGTATTTCTCCAATGCTTTCTTACTCCGGGAAAACGGAAATTTGTTTTATTATTACTCCATTCGATCTCCAACTCGATGCTACCTACTTTTCTTTTTTGAAACACCACCAAGGAGTCTTGACGTTATGATTTCCTGTTGTGCCGCTTTGTCCAGTTCATCAAATGTTCTTTGCCTTTATTCGAAGACAGCATATGTTTTCGTTATTTGTCCATTTTTTAAGCTTCTGAGTGTCTAATCTTGAAGAGGTCACTTGTATGCCGTCTTTTTGAAAGTCTTTATCAACATCGAAGCTCTTGATGAGTCCTTTGCCCACGTCGGGGAAGCTTCCACTCGTAAATACTTTGTAGTTATGCTCCTAAAACTTAACTAGAAAAACCAATGCTGCCAAACATAATAATCGTTTCGACATTTATCTTAATGTAAACAATATAATAACGCTACAATTAAAACCAATGAATTGTTTTAAAGAATACTGACTTTTCTTATTTTGATTTTAAGTATAACAGTAAAAAATAATTTGATATAGAAAATAACTGTGAGTAGAGAGGTATTAATACTACATAACGCATTGTTTGACTTTATGTACAGGTTCGTCTAGGACTCTCATCGGAAGACTTACAGGATAGCTTTCAATATGTAAGCAACTGCAAACAAAATGAAAGTATTTCTCCATCCATGTGTAGCTTGTGCTCCGCTGCACGGATATTCATCATGGTCCGATCTATACGAATAATTAATCAATAAGTTTGAAGGCAGGATAATAGCCCATACATGTAGGTACATAATACGAGTGTGTAGATTGAAACGAAAAACATTTATTAGTCCCCAAAAATAAACATGAAAGCCCAAAGTGTTTTTTTGTTTGTTTGTAACAGTAAATCAGTATATCGTTATATTAATGCGTCATCCCTTAATTTAAGCTGTTTTCGATTGATTGGAAAGGGTGAATGTATGCAGTGCTAGAAAAAAGCATTATCGAATGATAAAATAACATTTACACAACCCAGAAGAGAACACAACAAAACAACACAAAGTAGTATAGTTACGAAAAATATAAAAAAAAGAGACTCAAACACAAACACAAAGGATACACAAAAAATTATTCGAAAAGAAAACTATACAAAGTAATGGAAGTACACATAAGGGGGTAGATTTTGTTTTTTACTTGAGTCCGATGACACCGCAACCCGCACGGCCACCTGCGTTGCCGGTCTTCTTTGAGTCTGGGTGGTTGGTTTTGCCCAAGTCATCAACACCGTCGTGAATAACTAGGCCACGTCCAACAATAGCCCGGTTGCCAGTCAAAGTGATAACATGGTCGGTAAGGGTTGTGTCGACTGTGCCATTTTCATCGGCCACAACATTGCCCAGATCTCCAACATGTCGAATTTCGTCTTCGGGGGCACCATGATTCATCTAAAAAAAAAAAATATAGAAAAGGAAACACAATTAATTACTGAAATAATAAATTAGTTTGATTCATTCTAAGGTTTTCTGGTTTTGCTTTTCCTAATGAGTTTTTGGTTAATGGTTTTGTCATCAATTATGCAACTCCATGGGTACCTACAACTATAGCGAGATTGTTAGCAATCGCTGGGGTTCTACTCTAAATAATTGACCTACAGTATGGTTAGGCATTCGAAGGCTTCTTGGGTGCCAGATGGAGTTTGTCTTGACAATTTCAATTAATTTACCTAGCTTTCTGCATTATGAGTCATCTGTTTTTTGATTATAAATAATTTTCAGCTCCTTTCAGGAATGAGGCAAGAAGTGTTACACTTTTTCAATGTAAACAAACACCCGGGTGCCGAGTTACAGTTTGGATCAAGACCAAACTCTATAAAATTACGCTGATCTCTGCCAATGCAACATCATCGAACAAAAGTAAAATGATACAAGCTTATCGAGGAGACGTGGAATAAATATCGAAGTTGAAAAGGAGGTCATCTTTTTTTTCGACTGTCGAAAATCGCTGCCTCTCCTTTAACGCGGGTCGAAAAGTCAGCATGTCAAACTGAATTCACCATACACTCAAAGTGACTTGATACCGATGATCACTATGAGAACATTTGAAAGACTTATCTTGCAAGAAACCGCCAGAGATTTTGCGAACCACGTCTTCTTCAGGCTATCAGCAAGATTGTCGAAAAACCAGCCACATCCTGTTTTTTTTGTTTGTTTTGGATTACGCTAGACCACACGACCACAATGAAGGAAAACACTCCCATTTACCAGACCAATAAGAAGTCAATGGGTTTAAATTTAAAACTAAAGTCCAGAAAAGAAGGCAAATCGTTTTGGTAGTGACTCGTCTTTATTCAAGACACCAGGCTTAAGTCTTTGCTATCAACTCATACGCGAGAATAATAAACACAAAACAAAAACAATTTTCATCTTCTCAGACAGCCAAGCTGCCCTAAAAGGCACTGAAAACTAGTCCGACGACCCAGCTATCCAACTCTATTCTGCTCTTAAATCTTTCGAAAGTAATTTTTCATTCTACTTTTAAATGATGATAGGATTGAAAGGAGAATCAAATTTGAATTCTTCAAACTGCTTACGACAAAACTTCCGATTTTTGCTAAAGTATTCAGTCTTATTATGAGTTTCGTGCACAGCTTTTCGCCAGGAACATTTTTGTTCGCCCGGAATTTTAAAAGTTTCCCCTGAACAAAATTCCAGAATTAAATTTTAAATTTTAAACCGCCTCACAAAAATAAGTGAAATAAATTGCTCTCAATTGACATTTCACGGGGAAAAATAGCTCATAATCGGCCACACAGTCACGTCGTAGAAAACTCCCACACGGAAAGCTAAATTACGAACTACGAAAACTTCTGTTCACAAAATCCGAACGGAATCGAACAAAGCATTGCCAGCTGTCACACTAAATACCGCCATGCTGGCTTTCGAGATCAGCTGTTTTACGCCTAATTGTGCAAGCCCATTCACATTTTTCTGCAAATACAACTTCTTTTGCATAATAAGACGAAGAATTTACATTCCACTCGGATTTTGTGATACCAAAACTACGAATTTCTAGATTCGTTCCACTCCAATGGATTATGTGATAGTTACTTCGGAAAACTTAGACTTTTTTCGATTACGACGATGGATATTGTGATAGGGCTGTTTAAGGGGAATTTTTCGAACATGGAAAATTTTTCCCCCGAAACTCATAATAAGGAAAAAGTGAAATTGTCTTTTTCGAGGGGAATGCTGTTCACGTGAAACTCATAATAAGGCTGATTTACTCCTACGTTCTTAAGAATTACAGAAGAGAAAATTTCAAGAACTACTCTGAAGCTTCCAATGGGTTGGAACAATAGACGTAGACTCGCTTCGATTCAATAAATGACTCAAGAGTTTCAGATCGTTACGCTCTACCTTTTAAGCGATTTCATTATTTGCTATGTAAAGCTTCACTTTGTTTCGTTTCCATTATAAGTTTATTTATGCACAAATCTTTTTCATTATATTCAATTTAGGAGGCAACTCTAACTAGTTAGGTGTCAAGAAAGGCTTAAAATAAGGTGACATAAATATCAAGATTCTAACTCTTTAATAGTTATGGCACTGTTGATAAAGGAAAACCGGAAAATTTTGGCCTTTCTTACGTCGCACATTGGCATTAGAGCAGAGATCAATCGAAGAACTACTCCAGCCAAGCGCTGGACAATCAAGACATCTTCGTTGTAAAAAAAATGCCTTATTTAAGACCACCACTGTCCCGAATCTGTTTCATAGTGCAAAAACGCAACAACTGACCGGCTAGGTTACTTTGACAGAAAGATTGCTCGTTTGATATTGGTTTTAGTCTGTAAGAAATTTTGTGTCTGTTCACTGTACAGCGTCTTAGATGGTTTAGTCACGTTGAGCGTTTGAAAATGAACAACTACAGGCCAATACGTTGAGTCTTCGATTCTACAGCATGAGCAGCAATAGGTACAGCAAAGAAAAAGCACCACCAACTTTATGTGCGTAACTCCAGGAGTCTAGTCATAGAGACGAAATGCCTGATACACTTTTAAAACTGAACTAAACGCACAAAAATTTGAAGCGATGATAAACGAAATTTGCATTAGCCGCGACGCAACTTGATTAGGTATGAGCTACAATAAATTATGAATTAAATTAAATAAAAAAATAAATAGTGTGCCGCAATAGAGCGGAGAAACCTGGAGCCTAGCATGAATGAAAGAATAATAATATTCCGATTTACGACACGTGCATGTGTTGCTTTTTTTGACATATAGTTGTGACGTATGAAGAGACAAAAAAGCGAAGTTCAAAAGAAAGATCCGTGCAACATTTTTAATTCAAAAGTTTTAGTCATCTCATGAGAAGCGATCTTTTGGTTTGAGAATGCTGCTGGACGCCCCTGAACGGTTGACATATAATTGGCAGTTTAGGACGGGTAGTCATTATCCGATCACAACGCAGTGCCTATCGGGTTTAAAACTTTTAAACAGATCCTACTTGTTAGGAAAAAAAACACAATTACCAAAACTTTTACTTATTTTAGTCTTTGTAGTTCCACTTCGGATTTCTTCAGTTTCTTCAAATTTACACACTTCTATTTTGTTATATGAATTTAATATATTAAAAAATACAAATTCTAACGTTTTTGTTCTGTATTCGCAAAGGACGTGCCGAAAGGAAAGACAATATTTTTTTGACTGCCGGACATTGCCAGGGTCTCATAATGAAAAAGGTCTCAATAAGAACAAAAGGCTCTCCGGTGCTGTATTGTTGTATGGGTAACCAAGAAACATTGCAACAATTCAAAAAGTAATCGTTGAGAGGAGTTTCGGAAACCAGTTTATAAGCCATGGGGTGGTTTTCAGACCAAATAGTTGCAGTAAAACTTTCCTTTTTACTCAGTGCTATTGCGTCTTTGACTGTAAGAAAGCTGTAAAAAGAAACAATTGGGAAAGGTTCACCCCCTATTGGGAAATGCTCTTGTGGAAAATCGAACACCACAGTACTTCCATTGTATCTGGTTGAATAGTTTTAGCAGTATGGTCAGACATAATATTTCGTAATTTCTCCAGTAGCTGGATGAAAGATGAGTTTTGCATTGCTTCTTTGATGTACGGTTTAAGTTTGGCTAAGAACTTTTCAGTAAATCTTTCAACACATGATTCTTGGATAAAGACACATTTAATGGCATAGGTATTTAGAGGTTCTTCTAAAGACTTGGTGAGGTAGTATGATGACGCATCCAAATTGGAAGAGTGGACGACAAACATAGCCGAAGGTTCACTTTTCACTTGATGGGGTCATCTTCTATGACCAGAATAGAGATGAGTGAAGCTAAGAAATAAGAACGAATAGGTTTTTCAACATATGTACCTTGAAGTGTTTTTCGGGTACTTGATCGTACAATTGGCCGCAACACCAAAATAAAAGTTTATGGGCTTTATTAATTGACGTAATTTAAGTAATTTCATGAAGAATTTAAATTTTGAAAAACGAAACTACAGCTGTCGTAATCTTGTCTTTTTTATTCATGGGAGCCTAGGGTATTCTCTTAACCATACTTTTCCTAAATAAAGGGAACCTACAATTTTTCTCAGATTCTGATTCAGGAGGACTTGTTTTTTCTTCGTGAAAGGCGATATCTGTTTTTGGGACTCGAACCACGAACCTCTCACGTAACATGCAAACACGCTTACCACTAATGTACGGGCACCGCTTTTGGATAGAAAGGTATACCAAAAAGTGGATACCTTTACCTTTAGACAGTTTTTTGGAGTTTGGGTTTGTGCTTCTGCTAAATGTTTAACACATAAACAATAACAAAAAACTGTCAGGATACGATTAGTTATTGAACTTCCCATTCAAGCTTTATTTTGCTATAACCTATCAAAAGTCAATTCCACGACACATTTCCAAATCCAAAAAATCTAGAACGCACCAAAAACTAAGCACCAATGTCTACTCAGAAGTAAATTATTTGAATAACTTCTAAGTAATGGGCTACATCATGTTAAATTGGCCGAAGATCCACTTTTTAATCGAAAAATTGTGTTCAGCGACGCGACGAAGCTTATTTCTGGTTGAATGGATACTTGAACAATCAAAACTGCTGTATTTAGAGCAACCAGAAGCATTACAAGACACAGAGGATAATTTGATGGCGAAACCTTCGGGTCGGGCCGTATTTCTTCACAGATAATTGCAATGTTACTGAATGGCAAGCGCTACCCTGCGATAATGACAACCTTTTTTTTTGCGCAAAAGGAAGCGTTTAACTAAAATTTCAACAAAACGGTGTCACATGCCCACACGCTCAACAATGGGCCAATTAAGAGGCAAGTTGGCTGAATAGTTTGGGGCCGGTCGATTGTGACTCTAGACTATTTTTTGTGGGACTCTATGTTAAGACTCATGTCCTGAAATATTCGTGAGATACCAATCGCAATGTTAGAAAGAGTATACCCAAATTGGGCTAAGCAGATGGACTAATTGAGGCCGAAGACAATGAAAAAACCATGAAAAAACCAGGAAATCTAAAAATAGTAATTTCTTGAAGCATTCGAACTTCAATCGCCTTTGTTTCGAATGAAGTGGCTGGCGTTTACTAATTTTTTAAAATTCAATTAAACTGTAGAGCACGTCAAAAAACCTTAAAAACATACTCAATTAAAAAAACGCACTCACCTTGTCGGGGTTATAATGTCCTCCAGTGCTGGCGCATCCATTGGTCAAATCTCCCTTCTCATGAACATGGAATCCATGTTTGCCTGGAGACAATCCGGTTATGTACACACGAATGTAAACATTTTCGCCGCAGGCGTTTTGTGTGAACGTAACATTGCCCATAACTTTTCCTTCGCTTCCTTGAATGCTGGCAATGGCAACCATTGGTGTCTGCTTCTGATAAACAAACAAACAAACAAAAAACGATTAATTCATTGACTTGACTCGTTATCATCCATCAAAACTTACTTCAGCTAAGGCTGCGACAGCCCCAAAGGCCACAACTGCCAACACAAATTGTATAGAGACCATGTTATCTGAAAATCGAAATTAAAATCACTCATGTCAGTTATTACGAAATTTGTTGATGCTCAATGAAAACGAGTCTCAAATGAATGAAATCAACTTGATTAACACGGAGATTGTGGCGGAGAGGCACTATACTTGAGCAGCATATAATCACGATTCTCGAGCGTCATCAAAGCTCACCCCCAAGGGGAAGCAGACAGTCGGTCTGTATATTCATCAAAACACATAATAGGCGCTCTGTGTGATAGCAAAGGTGAGATTCGCGATCCACTTGCGGTTTTTTATTGGACAGCCTATTGCTGCAGCTCATATATGCCCTCCTCGCCTGTGTGAACGGTTTCAGTGTTCAGCAATTGAATCGAATCATAACTTAAGTTACATAAATGGGTCATGGTGGAGATGGTGCCCATGATAGGCTGTGAAAGGTCTGAAATCGTGTGTATAGGTAGTTCAAGAAATGCACTGCCAACCGATATCGATTAGAGTTTCTGTTTATTTTGATTTTTATGCTCTGATCGAGTTCAGGTAATGTAAGACTTTGATTTGTTTGATGAGTGTAAAATTTCAGGGGATCACAGTTGACAAAAATTTGCACTTTTTTAAATTTAAACAAAACAAGTCGCGTGTGCATTTTGACGTTGAGTGCGAGTTAAGCTCAATGATAGCCATTGTCGTCACCAGAGATAATTTGAATGTCACTAGACAAATGTGTCAAGTTGCGGACTGTGTCAACAACCGCCAAGCACCGCAGCACTCGTGGGCAAAAATTAAAGTGGATTACGCAAGATAAATTGATTTATGTTAGCAAAGTCGTTTAAGATTGAATTTTCTTCTTTTTTTCATATTTGGCTTGTATTTCCTTTGCTTGTTTGTTGGGAAAGGTAATGGGAGCTGATGATGGTGAAAACTAGTTAGTTCAAATAGACTAGAGAAAAGTTTTGAATGCGGTAATGATCTCATACTAGGGTTTCAATGAAAACCAATACTGAGTTAAGCAAAGATGTGGTTTTTAGGAAAATGTGGAAAGATGAGAGATTTTGAATAGGAGAAAGGGTAATGGTTTACTGACAAACCCAGTACATAGCTTGGTGATGGCTATTCGGCAATTCCTTAGTGTTGAAATGAGCCAGTCTTTTCAATAATGACATCACGATCACAAAGTAGAAGCAAAGAAAGAACTCGCAGAATTGTCTTTACCCGAAATACCAAATTTTTTTTTTTATTTCAGTGACGAAAGACCTGCTGCATTTTCTTGCACTCAAATAGCGTTATTGTAAATCTTATGATGACAAAAAAAAAAACGTCCATTAGCTTTCGGAAGCATCCTCTAAAAAAAAGATGGCTTAGAATAATTCTGAGGGAGAAGTGTTAGTCAATTCTAGATTCAAAGTGAAATAAACTCAAGAAGCACTTATACATGTTACTTAAATGTCAAAATGAGATATAATAGAGTTTTACTCACACAAAGCCAAAACGTAAAATTGAGTAGAAATTATTTTGGCTTTTCCATTGGTCTTTAAAGTGAGTGCTTTCTCGAGTGACACCAATGGTAAGGAATAAGTTTTATTAGCCATTAGAGTTTCACTTACACAAAGCCAACATAAAATTTAGTAGAAACTATTTTGAGTGTTACATTGGTTTTAAAAATGAATGCTTTCCCGAGTGACACCAATGCACTCTCGAACAAAGGCGGCAATAATTACTTACTCACTTGATAACATATATAAAAACTATTATAAGCTTTTGAAAGAATTCCAGGCAGGCTTTAGAGCAGGTTATTCAACAGTTGACCACATCTTCGTGCTTAAAAGTATTGCGAATTTATTCCTTACCAAAGGAAAGAAACTGTACACGTTTTTTTGTTGACTTTAAGGCGGCTTTTGATACAGTTGATAGACAAGCCCTCATGTATAAACTTTATAGCATAAGAATGTCAATGAAGTTTGGAAGAGTTATCCGAAACCTTTATGAAAACACACTGGCCAAAGTATGGAATGGTGAAGAGTTGCAGGGTGGTTTGAAACAGGATCAGGAGTCAGACAAGGTTGTACAATGAATCCAAGCCTGTTTGCTTTATTTATTGAAGACCTAGTAGACTTTCTACACTGTGGGATTGAATACGCAGGCCATAGAGTAGAGGCATTACTTTTCGCGGATGATATCGTACTTTTGGCACCATGACCTGAATCGTTGCAGCTAATGATAAACCACAATCACAATACTGTATGCTTTGGATTGATTTTTGAGAAATTGTCCCCGAAAAAAGACCTAAAAAAAATCCTGGCTACGCCTATGCTGATTACGAAACTGCCATCAGTTTTGATGTATCTCAATGTCTTGAGATAAAAGCGGCAAAAGGGTTCAACATCGGATTACTTCAGTTTAGGTATTGGGACTAGAAAAAATCCTGTAAAAGGTATGTTTTCTACATTTATCGAAATATAATTTTTATTCTAAATATGTATGTTTATACATAACATATTACAGTATACCCGTACTATATAATTGTGTAAAAATTAAACTCTTAGCAAAAGAAACAACTAGTTATGCATTCAAATTTTCAAATTAAGTTTATTTTTTTATTAAATAAGACTTTTTCAAAAAGTGTTTTGTGTACAAAACATAGGTTTATGCATAAATGTACATGGTTAGGTACGTATCAATTTTTCAAAAACTAACTTTGAAACGTAGGGACAATTTCCAAAGATCTATATCAATTGTGTTTTCTATTTCTTAGACCTTACCTTATTTTAGCGTCAAAAGTGTTAAACCATTTTGAGCTAAACTAATTTATCGACACTTATTTTTATAGGAAATCAGATTTACTTCAAAAAAGGTAATTTAGAAAATTTTTGTCAGGCTAATCGTTTCCAAGTAATCGAGCTTAAAAAACTGGTATGTATTTTTGATTTTGCTCTTTTACTTTGAATTTTTTAAATTAACGAACAAATCAATGTACGATAAATCGCAAACATGTTTCTTAGAGAAAATTTGATGCTCTACAAAAAAGGTGTTTTAATATTTTTCAATAAAGTACTTCCTTCAGAAGTTATTCACGATTAATGTTGAAAAAATAATAAGCTCCTTATAGGTCGCTTAAAAATTAATTAAAAATCAATCTGCAAGTTTCTGTAGCTAAAAAAACGTGATAGATAGTACATTTAATAACTTTTCTGGCAATATATAACTTTTTGAGGGCGTTGCGGGGCGTAACAGTTAAAAGTTTACGGCAAATAACATTAAGCTTTTTTATTTTATTTTTTTCTATCAAGGCCCAATTTATAAACGTTTATATTGAGTCTAACACTGAGATTATAAAAAAAGAAATAGTGGAGGTTTTAACTTCCAATAATATATCCAATTCCTAGGTTCTGGAGCGAGTTAAGGGCTGTCAAAAGGCATGTATTTATATTCAATGACTGGGATGTGTGTGAACTTGTGGTTAAGCGTTTTTTGGGGACTTTAAACCCCAGTTTTTTTTGACAACTCTGGGTTGTCAATGAAACTTGGGCCAACCCTGGGTAAAGTTCAACCAACGAACCTAATGCTTCTTGAGTGGATTTTCACTTCAAAACAAAAAGTGGCTGTCACTTCTCAGAATCATGAGAAGCGATCTTTTTACTGCACCATTAAAACAGATTGAGGATGTCTCCGAGCGCTCCTCAACGTTTCTTTTTGTCCAATGAAAAGCGACATTACTTCAAATGACAAGTAGTGGCTGTCACATCAAATAACCATTTGAAAAATTATCTTTTTGCGACAATGGGGAACGGTTTGATAATGTTCCCGAACCCTTTTTTCGTACCATGAAAATCGAAAAAAGATTTGTTATTTCCACATTTTAAGTGAATTGTTGACTCAAATGACAAAAACTGCTAGTTTTTGCTGCTGAAGTGAATATTTTCTTAATTAGACTTAATTGATAACTCAACTGATTTTACACTAACGACATTCGTCATTGAAACCATTCATCATCGTGGCAGCTCCAGCCAAAATAAGCTTTTAGGCAAAATAATTGCACTGAACGAAGTTATAACTCCCTGTGTGTGTGTTCCTTCTCTGTGATCACGATTCTGGAGAAGTCTTAAAAGATATTGCATCTAACCGTGCAATCCAGTCGTTTGCAACGCACTTGCTTGTGTTGACAACTGACAATCTAAATCTTTAAGAGATCCAGTGTGGACTTGTTCCTACAACACGTTAAACTTATCTAAGCCTTAAGTTTCAATTCCAAATGTTATATAAATATAATCAAGTGTGAGAACACGGCGATAGTAGCTGGTTGTGAAATCCCATGCCAATGCTGGTTATCAGATACCACTGACTAAAGATCTTATGTCAACAAATAAAAAAAAAACTTTCCATTTTGTTCGAGTTTGAAATCACTCTTTTTGTTTGATACCTACATGATAAGCTCTACGTGTACGTTTTTGAATAAACACTTAAAATCAGATTGTCTGTCTGTATTCCAAATAAATTCATTGACATTTGAAAGCCAATTATTACCGAAAGGCATCCAACGATAACAAATTCAAATCAATTGTACCTATCAATAAAGTTCGCAGTGCACACTTGTCTATCAGTCAGCTGTTGAAATTTTTATGATTGAGCGAGGTGAAATCCAAATTCAAATGTATTAAAATTTAGCTATGTACATAAGGTCATTTGCATGGTGCATATGAGAAAGTAAAAGCAATCTAAATGCGATAAGATAGGCAAGTTAGAGATAAAAAGGTGGCTATGATATCCTATAAAAGTGTTTACTTTCGTTTTAAAAACTAAGAGAGCATTGCAAAAACTTTTGGAACTTATGATTAGGTATGATAAGCGAAATGATTTGAAATGTTATGGCATTAATCTTGTATTTAGAGAAAGAAAGGATTAAATGTGTAGGACGGTTTTGGATTGAAAAATCGATTTTTGGGGTTGAAAGACTTTTCCATTGGCCAACGTCTTGAGCGATACCCGTTGCGTGATGGTTAGCATGCTTGCCTGCAACGCAATGGTTTCGAATCCCAACAGAAAACAAAAAGATTTTTTTCACGGGTATCGCCTTTCACGAGGAATTGGCCAGTCCCCCGAAAGTAAATTCATTGCTATGAAAAACGCATTCTCGATAAGCCGTTTGGAATCGGCAAAAACTCGTTGGTCCCTCCATTACCTCCCCAGGCATGGTTGTGAGAAATGCTCTAGGCCCTGGGGCACCCCGCTCTGTTGCGCCCTATTTATTTAATAAATTTCTTAAGAAAGAACGTGGCCTTCACAATTTTGAAGAATATCTAAAAGACTGCCAGCTTCAAATGAAATTTCAAATTTTAATAATTCATCATTTTAGATGGATTTATGCTTGTTGGAAAATCACACATCATTATTGAAACTTTTCTCCTACTGTCAATTAAATCAAAATGTAGATTTTCTTCATTTGTAGAAATTTCAATGGTCTACCTGAAATGGCGATTCTTTAAAATTGTATGCAAGACTTTTGTTGCTGTCACAAGGAAAAATTACTTCTAATAAGTGTTGAAAATGCTTTATTAAACATTTTTTTTTACATGTAATGGACTATAATGCTTAGAATCCTAAAAAAATGCTGCAACAGTCAAGACAATCTATGCCGTAGCCCCAAACTGAATTATTGCATCAAGAGCAAATTCAGTATGAACTGACTATGAATCTAAGCACAATCACTGAAGACATGCTCCAAATTCTCCGAAAAACCTGCAACAGAACGTTGAAATTTGCCCAATATCAGTATGACTGCCGGGCGCACATAACAAACGTACAAATTATAGCCCCCTAATACACGTGTACGTATTACATATGTAAATGAATTATGTGTATGATGTTTATTTAGTATTAAACGTGTATTTAGTATTGCTTGTGGGACAATTTTTTTACCATTTCTGATCTAATTGAGATTAAAAAACAAATTCATTTTGACTTTACATGATTCGAAAAATCATTTCAACTACATAATTTAGCACCGAACTTACACACCATCACGGCGCGGCGTGTTATAGTAAAAAGTTATAGCGATTTACCGAAAAATCAACTTATTTAAATTAGATTACCTTTTTATTATAAAAATTATAAAATGTTAGGTAAGCGCATTTTTGGGACACTTATCTGTGCACTGTCGTTATACGTTATGCTATGTTTCCAAATGGAACTTTAACTAGTTTAACTCAAAGTTACCACAAACAACTAGCTACGCGGTTTGCCATATAAAATGAATCCTTCTCACTTAGTAGGTTTGAACAAATAAACATTATGGTTCCACAGTGCCATTAATATGCAAATGTGCCAAAAGTTCTCGAAAGTGCAATACATATCTGCAACGCTGTACGTCGCGACAGTGACATTTTGTTTATATTTTACAATCGCAATCGCTCATATAACAATGGTCTGTCTCTATTTAAAAATGGTTTCTAATACCCGGGCTGAGTTCAAAATTGGACAATTACTGACAAATCATATTGGTACTGTACAAAAACCGGTGGTAGGCATTTTCATAAGAGAGTCATACTGCATTTCAAGTATTTTCCGACCTGCTTTTTTGCAGCCGGCCGGCGGAATATTGTAGATCACTTTCAGTTGTCATAGACATGATTGATTTATGTTGGCGCTAGGATCTGGCCCCACCATTGGCTTGTTGCGCCCAAATGTCTACTAATTTGTGAATGGACATATTTTTGCTTTTAAATCAAAAAAGCGGCTTTTTATGGAAAAGACATCGCAAGGTAGTTCGTATTTTTTAAGTCAATTACCGTCTTTGTTTCAAATGTTTGGTTCTTTTGTGCCGGTTTATTGATAGATTTTTTTAAAGATGGGTTTCTATAATTAGTTTCTCAACTTAGCTTTTCAACTGGATTTGTATTGGGAAAAAAATATATCTAATGAGAGCAGAGTAGAGGAGCTTGTTTTTGGGGTCCTTTTATAGGAGGCGATGATATTGGCTCATGAACTTTCAAATACATACCGAAACCTCTTTTGTCCGAAAAGCAAGTTTTGCCAGAGTTTTTGAAATATTTAAAAAAAAACTAAAAAATTTTGATCTTAGATCAATACACAACCTCATTAGATGTTCAAAAGAATTGCTTTGTTGTAATTGCACGTGTATTTTTATTTAAAAGTGCAGTTCAAAACTAATTGCACGTGTAAATAGTGCAATTCTACAGTCATTTGAAATTTCACATCAAATAACCATTTGAAAAATTATCTTTTTGCGACAATGGGGAACGGTTTGATAATGTTCCCGAACCCTTTTTTCGTACCATGAAAATCGAAAAAAGATTTGTTATTTCCACATTTTAAGTGAATTGTTGACTCAAATGACAAAAACTGCTAGTTTTTGCTGCTGAAGTGAATATTTTCTTAATTAGACTTAATTGATAACTCAACTGATTTTACACTAACGACATTCGTCATTGAAACCATTCATCATCGTGGCAGCTCCAGCCAAAATAAGCTTTTAGGCAAAATAATTGCACTGAACGAAGTTATAACTCCCTGTGTGTGTGTTCCTTCTCTGTGATCACGATTCTGGAGAAGTCTTAAAAGATATTGCATCTAACCGTGCAATCCAGTCGTTTGCAACGCACTTGCTTGTGTTGACAACTGACAATCTAAATCTTTAAGAGATCCAGTGTGGACTTGTTCCTACAACACGTTAAACTTATCTAAGCCTTAAGTTTCAATTCCAAATGTTATATAAATATAATCAAGTGTGAGAACACGGCGATAGTAGCTGGTTGTGAAATCCCATGCCAATGCTGGTTATCAGATACCACTGACTAAAGATCTTATGTCAACAAATAAAAAAAAAACTTTCCATTTTGTTCGAGTTTGAAATCACTCTTTTTGTTTGATACCTACATGATAAGCTCTACGTGTACGTTTTTGAATAAACACTTAAAATCAGATTGTCTGTCTGTATTCCAAATAAATTCATTGACATTTGAAAGCCAATTATTACCGAAAGGCATCCAACGATAACAAATTCAAATCAATTGTACCTATCAATAAAGTTCGCAGTGCACACTTGTCTATCAGTCAGCTGTTGAAATTTTTATGATTGAGCGAGGTGAAATCCAAATTCAAATGTATTAAAATTTAGCTATGTACATAAGGTCATTTGCATGGTGCATATGAGAAAGTAAAAGCAATCTAAATGCGATAAGATAGGCAAGTTAGAGATAAAAAGGTGGCTATGATATCCTATAAAAGTGTTTACTTTCGTTTTAAAAACTAAGAGAGCATTGCAAAAACTTTTGGAACTTATGATTAGGTATGATAAGCGAAATGATTTGAAATGTTATGGCATTAATCTTGTATTTAGAGAAAGAAAGGATTAAATGTGTAGGACGGTTTTGGATTGAAAAATCGATTTTTGGGGTTGAAAGACTTTTCCATTGGCCAACGTCTTGAGCGATACCCGTTGCGTGATGGTTAGCATGCTTGCCTGCAACGCAATGGTTTCGAATCCCAACAGAAAACAAAAAGATTTTTTTCACGGGTATCGCCTTTCACGAGGAATTGGCCAGTCCCCCGAAAGTAAATTCATTGCTATGAAAAACGCATTCTCGATAAGCCGTTTGGAATCGGCAAAAACTCGTTGGTCCCTCCATTACCTCCCCAGGCATGGTTGTGAGAAATGCTCTAGGCCCTGGGGCACCCCGCTCTGTTGCGCCCTATTTATTTAATAAATTTCTTAAGAAAGAACGTGGCCTTCACAATTTTGAAGAATATCTAAAAGACTGCCAGCTTCAAATGAAATTTCAAATTTTAATAATTCATCATTTTAGATGGATTTATGCTTGTTGGAAAATCACACATCATTATTGAAACTTTTCTCCTACTGTCAATTAAATCAAAATGTAGATTTTCTTCATTTGTAGAAATTTCAATGGTCTACCTGAAATGGCGATTCTTTAAAATTGTATGCAAGACTTTTGTTGCTGTCACAAGGAAAAATTACTTCTAATAAGTGTTGAAAATGCTTTATTAAACATTTTTTTTTACATGTAATGGACTATAATGCTTAGAATCCTAAAAAAATGCTGCAACAGTCAAGACAATCTATGCCGTAGCCCCAAACTGAATTATTGCATCAAGAGCAAATTCAGTATGAACTGACTATGAATCTAAGCACAATCACTGAAGACATGCTCCAAATTCTCCGAAAAACCTGCAACAGAACGTTGAAATTTGCCCAATATCAGTATGACTGCCGGGCGCACATAACAAACGTACAAATTATAGCCCCCTAATACACGTGTACGTATTACATATGTAAATGAATTATGTGTATGATGTTTATTTAGTATTAAACGTGTATTTAGTATTGCTTGTGGGACAATTTTTTTACCATTTCTGATCTAATTGAGATTAAAAAACAAATTCATTTTGACTTTACATGATTCGAAAAATCATTTCAACTACATAATTTAGCACCGAACTTACACACCATCACGGCGCGGCGTGTTATAGTAAAAAGTTATAGCGATTTACCGAAAAATCAACTTATTTAAATTAGATTACCTTTTTATTATAAAAATTATAAAATGTTAGGTAAGCGCATTTTTGGGACACTTATCTGTGCACTGTCGTTATACGTTATGCTATGTTTCCAAATGGAACTTTAACTAGTTTAACTCAAAGTTACCACAAACAACTAGCTACGCGGTTTGCCATATAAAATGAATCCTTCTCACTTAGTAGGTTTGAACAAATAAACATTATGGTTCCACAGTGCCATTAATATGCAAATGTGCCAAAAGTTCTCGAAAGTGCAATACATATCTGCAACGCTGTACGTCGCGACAGTGACATTTTGTTTATATTTTACAATCGCAATCGCTCATATAACAATGGTCTGTCTCTATTTAAAAATGGTTTCTAATACCCGGGCTGAGTTCAAAATTGGACAATTACTGACAAATCATATTGGTACTGTACAAAAACCGGTGGTAGGCATTTTCATAAGAGAGTCATACTGCATTTCAAGTATTTTCCGACCTGCTTTTTTGCAGCCGGCCGGCGGAATATTGTAGATCACTTTCAGTTGTCATAGACATGATTGATTTATGTTGGCGCTAGGATCTGGCCCCACCATTGGCTTGTTGCGCCCAAATGTCTACTAATTTGTGAATGGACATATTTTTGCTTTTAAATCAAAAAAGCGGCTTTTTATGGAAAAGACATCGCAAGGTAGTTCGTATTTTTTAAGTCAATTACCGTCTTTGTTTCAAATGTTTGGTTCTTTTGTGCCGGTTTATTGATAGATTTTTTTAAAGATGGGTTTCTATAATTAGTTTCTCAACTTAGCTTTTCAACTGGATTTGTATTGGGAAAAAAATATATCTAATGAGAGCAGAGTAGAGGAGCTTGTTTTTGGGGTCCTTTTATAGGAGGCGATGATATTGGCTCATGAACTTTCAAATACATACCGAAACCTCTTTTGTCCGAAAAGCAAGTTTTGCCAGAGTTTTTGAAATATTTAAAAAAAAACTAAAAAATTTTGATCTTAGATCAATACACAACCTCATTAGATGTTCAAAAGAATTGCTTTGTTGTAATTGCACGTGTATTTTTATTTAAAAGTGCAGTTCAAAACTAATTGCACGTGTAAATAGTGCAATTCTACAGTCATTTGAAATCGCTCTAAAATGAACCATAGTGTCGCCAATAGCTTAAAATGACGCTTACATCAACTCATAGTTGATTTTAACTTCAAACTTTCTTTTACAGCTAGGTTCCACGTTTCACTTTCACGTGAAATGAAATCGAAATCGATCGAAATTAAGATTGGGTGTTCTTGCATTTCACTTTTATCGATATCGATTTCATATTTTTCGAAATCAAAGTGAAACGAAATCGTTGTGTTCCACAGTTCGATTTCGTCGGTTTCCAAGTGATTTGATATGACCCTAATTTATCTGTGTGGAATGGTAGAAGAAAGCAGATGCGTTTTAAAATGTAGGTAAAAAACTCCGTTGCAACCACACAAAATTTGTTTATTTTACTAGAAATTTGTTTTGAACAAGGGAAAGCTTAAAAATACTGCACAGGAGGAAATATTCATGAACATAAAGATTTTGCCCAAAGATTCATGAAAGGAGATCGTGTCGTCGCAGATTCTTTGTGGGAAAGACAGAAAGACACAAGATGGAAAAAAGTCAGTAATAATAAAAAGAATCATTTGAAACAAATTTATCAATGAAAAAACTTCAATTTTACTTGCCGCATATCAATACATACGTTGCATTTGCAATTTCTAATGGATTAGAAATGTCTCTCAATCTACGTCTCTTTATTTTCTCTGTCGCATATCTATCTTTTCTTTTTGATTTCCAAAACCGAAGCAATAAGAACAGCACTCATATTCAATTCTCTGACCAGGAAACTCAAGAAACTATTGAAATCAAATAAATTGAGTTTCACATTAGATGACAGGTATCAGCTGTTTTCAATTTCACTTGAAGTGATTTCGAAAAGTTTTCGAACTGACGAAATCGATCGAAATGCAGAACACTAAAAATAAATTCACTCGATTTACATTTTCGGTTTCGGTTTCATTTCACTTGATTTCTAGAACCTAGCTGTTAGAGTCACTCTAAATTTAAAATGAGGTAAGCCCCATTTTCAATATTTTAAATCATGCTTTAACTCATTTGAAGTTGATGATTTGCTTGAAATTTTGTGATATCATTAAAAGTATCTTAGTTTTAAACGAAAGTATTTCTCGAAAAAAAGTAAACTTTTATTGAAAATTTTTGGTTTCATGGAAAATTTATGTAAACTTTTTTATTCTTTATTTCACTACTATCTTCATGTTTTTACTTTCTTAGCTCTGTTACTTAATTTAATTTATGACTAAGTTTAATTGAATTTTAATAAACGTAAAAAACAATTTGTGTAGTTTGTAATGATTTATACTCACTACTGTCACAGCATTTAAATTTTTGCTACGTTTCGGGATATTTATTTCATCTTTGGGCAACATTAACTTTTGTTTACTTTTTGCCGAACTGTCAAAATAAAGAACTGTTCAATTTTTTATACAAGATCTATTTTAAAGCTGTCCATTTTTGAGTTGTGTGAAGATGCTTGTAAATCGTATTTATTCAATAAACCTTTGATGTTAGAGAGAAATTAAATAGTATCTATCTTCTATAAATAAGGTTTTACTTCAAGGAGAGCGCAAGGGTACTAAAGCAAACACAAAATACATTACTGAGGTTGAAATAATGCTCCGGATTGTACCATATTTTTAGAGTTATAAGTTCTTGGCATTGCTGAGTCCCTCGTAAACGGTTCACTTAGCTTTAATATATTTCTCATAATCGTTGTTGATAAAACTGTAAAAAAAAGGGAATATCGAACATAGAGTGCGAACGTGAATTTTTCCCACACTACTGTCTTTGTTCCTTACTTTCGAGCTCAAAGGTATGACCTCATCACATGTTTAAGTTTAAGACCGAAATAAGTGTGTTACAAGTCTTTGGTACATAGAGTGGAATAATAGGTACATAAGTCCTTCAATAGTTTAATTCAAACTTTAAGACCATCTTTCCTTGAGCAACATGGTGAAATTCAAAAATGTTCAAAAGAAACCACCTCTTAACAAAAACTAATCTGGAATAACTTGTCCAACCTGACCAGCCGATTTTTTATAGATTCATTTGAATTTCAAGTCAAACAACCAAACGAAAATATGCACCAGCATATGTCAAAGCACCTCTCATATTATATTTTATAGTTTAGAATATTAACTTGGTAAGAAGGAAGGCAGATACTTCATGGACGGTACAGCTTATAATTACGCCCCACTTAATTGAGGCCCATATCACAACATATGTATATCTTTTTTTTTCATCGCGACACGTACAACCCTATCTGTAAAGACTGCCGCTAAACTAATAGTCACGCCGCGCCGGCCGATACCTATTTCAACATTAATGAGAGTGGGAGATGTTCTCGCTATCTTCACAAACAACAATTAAAACACGTTAATTCTGTTTTGTGTAACTGTCCAATTATCAGTATGACTTAATATCAGAAAAATGTTATTAAAAAATAATAGAATATTGCGATTGGTTCACATGTTTGCATCGCACGACCTTATAGCATCATTTTCTTTAGCACTTTTCACGACTGCATATTTAAACAGGTGGATTAGATATCGAACCGTCGACATTGTCATTCCAAACCTGTGTTGCATATTTCTCTCTGGCAATAAATTGACAAATCAATTGCGACTTACTCAGTCTATCATTTCACCTTTATCATGATTCATGAAGATTGAAAGACTGAAGCTAAACACATATATGGTTGTAATCTTCATCACAAAACCGGATAAAAAGCCGTTTACCAAAATATAATAACAAAAGGAGACTAGCAGTGAAGGTGTTGTGTTATAAAATGCTAATCGAACCATTTAACCGTTCTTTTCTCATTTTATCAAAACAAAAGTATAATAGCACTAATTATACGTTATACCACCCCTTTACAAAGGAAATCAATTGAAACAGCAAAAATCAAGAAAATTATGTTTTATAACTTTTAAAAGAATTAACTCACTTAAATTAAATTCGTTTTTACTCAATACAATCACTATAATCTCTTTATAAGAACAGGTTTTACTTTTCACGTCGAAAATCAAAGCGAGACTGACTACAAGATCATTTCGATCGACGTATTAAGCTTTACTCTCAATTTGTGGTGCCTGGTGCGGTTGGCTAAACTTTGCATAGGCATTGGATTTTCGAGTCAAAGCTTTTAAAAAAGTTAAATGTTATGGAAGGAGGGAGTTTGTGAAATGATATCAGTGATCGTGGGGAATTCCAAGTTCCAGTCGAAGTGAATGCAAAAATACAAACCGGTGCTTCTGATTTGTTTTTGCAGAGCTTGCTATGAAGATTTAAATGGAAGGAGATGGACGTTTTGTTTTTATTGTTTGGTATAAATGTGTATATGTTTTACCAAATGATCTTAGACTATAATAATATTTTCGATCCGAAAAGTGAAAAATCTAAACTGTATCAGGACACATAAGCCCCATTCGGACCGAAAATGTTAAGTCTGTTCAAAAAGACGAAAAGATCAATCAGTTTGATGGATGGCTTTTTTATAGCTGCATTGAAGTGGCCCTGGTTTTGAATTGGGAAATGGCAAGAAACATATGTAATTATCAACGATTCACACACATTGAATCGTTAAAAGTTCACACTTGAGGTGACAACCATTAAAATAATCAAAAATTCGCACAAATTAGAGGTCAAAAGCGTTTTTTTTTGACGATATAATTTAATTGGCGAAAACAGATGTCTTTTTTGACTCACAAAAAGCGTAGAGTACCCAAATGCTTAGATATCTAATCTACAAATGCATTTAGCGAAAAGATGGTTTATAAAATGGATGGTTTTATGAAAATGGTCAAGGCGACAGCTCAAGAAACGGTTGCGGTCAAAATAATAGTAGTGTGAGTAAAAGCATTGCACAGATTGGTATTTTTCCACTTCGCATTGCGTTGATAGTGAAAACCCGTTACACTTTAATTGTTTGGAGGGGTGGAAAAGGATCTCGTCAATATGTAAGAAGACCTCCAAACACCGAATATAATCCACACTTTACAATCATAATGGTATGGGCATGTTTTTTCTTCTACGGAGTTGGACTCATAATGCGGATTGAAGGCATTGTGGATCAGCATCTCTATGTTAGGATAATGCAGGAAGTAATGCTACCGTATACTGAAGTTGAATGCTACCGTAAATGAAGTTGCTTCTTGCTGAAATGGGTCTTTCAGCAAGATGCAATGGTTCCAAGAAAAGTAAAGTAGATGTGATGGAGTGGCCCGCACAGTCTTCGGACTTTAATCCCATTGAAAACCTATGGAGCGCTGTAAAAAAATATTCTTCTAGATGTAAACCAAGCAACAACACAGTCCTTTGCGAAGCGTTACAGCTCATGGAGTTTGATAAGCACAGGAAGGTGTGGAAACCTGATAAACTCTGTTTAACGTCTTTGTACTGCTGTTATAACTAACAAAGGACATGAAACTAAATACTAATTAAAGGTACGAACAATCAGCCACATATTGTAATAAAAATTTTGACCTAATTTTTCGATTTCGTAACATTTCAAGGTAGATTTTCCTATCACTACTATTTTTTGACCGCTGAATTTCAACATCTGTTCAATAAACTTGCAACTATCGGATAGTAATATTAAACTAATGTTTTTTTTTTTTTGTAAATAAAAGCTTAAAACCCCACTTTGAAATCCACGTTATTGGTTTTTTAAATTAGAATTGACGGATATTGTATTTTTTGATCCCAAATAAATTCCTTCGTAAACGGGCCTGTTCCGGTCTTGTTATTTATATTCCAGTCATGGTGTTCTCAAACTTATGAGCAATAAGCGCTCAACGACCAAAATCTTCTGCATTTTTCAAACCGTTTTTCAAAGACTTGTAATATTTGAAGTTCGTGTGCAGGATAACTCAAAATCTACTACTTCTTTACATAGTTCACCAGGTATTGTCGTGAGCTTTTCCGTTCGTTTTTTTAATAATTACTAATTTTTAACAACAAATTGGCCTATTTTTTATAACGAAAATCGAATTATTGACTTCCAAGTGCTACGAAAAAATCCTTTCGGCTTTACCTGGAGAAACATCTTTATCGTATGTACAATGTACATATTTTGATTTTTTCGTTTCAGATGATTCTGTTGCGAGTTATGATGCACACCGCAAACCAACTTTTTTTCGAAGCGCCTCCGGAGTTTAATTTTTAATCGCTCAACTTCGAATATTTTGCATTGCAAATTTAGGAGAATTTTCTTCAAGTGTTACATTATTATATGTAAGTTTTTCAATAAACGAACACTATCCATTACGCCAAAAAAAAAATCTTTAAAATATGTTTTTTTCCGGCCGAATTAACCTTACCCCCGCTTAAGTAACTATCCATGGCCCATAAACCATTGTGCTCATAACGCTACCCTGTTCATTGCTAAACAAATTAAATGCGGAAGCGATCGAATATGTATCGAAATTAACGATATAGAGCCTTCCTATAAGCGAAGGTTTCAGCTTAACTCATGTCTATTGCATTATTAAAAAAAAAAAATTAAATGAAATTATCAATAACCTTCTTTTATTCTCTTTTGTGGCAAACTCTGAATGTCAAAAAATATCGATGCTCTTTAATTCTAAAACATTGCTAAACACGATTCTTACAAAAGCATTCGATTCCAAGCGAATAATTTGATTTGGAAGAAAGTTCTGCGACTACAATTTAAAAAAGAGAATACAGTAAAAATCGAAAGCGGTTTTTTGTATTTATTTTCGATTTGCTTTAAAAACGATTGTGACCCTAACAGCCTCTGAAGACTGCCGGCTTTTAATACAGCAGTTATCATGTAAGCAGCAACATAAATATATAAAAAAAACTTTTTCTTATTTATAAGTTCACGTTACAATCGGAAAATCATATCAACAGTTTCTGGGGTAAACCACCAGTTTTGTTAGAGTCGCTGTTTTCGAGCTTGTATTGATTCGTCTTTATTGATAAACAAAGCTTTTACCACTCATCTTTTGAGCAAAAGCAAATACGTTATTGAAAATTGTTTAAATGTTTCTGTAACTTTTTTTTTTCTTAAGTCTTCTTTCGAACTTGTTTAAATTTATTGTAGTTTAAAATCCTTGATTGTTTTGGTAGAAAAAATAATAATCAGTGAAAAACTACAAAATCAAAGTTTTTGTTTGTGAAATTCAACTTAAATATGTGTTTATGTTGTTTGTTATGATTCATTATCCTTTTCCTCAGAATATAAGCTAAAAAATAAAATAAAAAGTAGATGTCTTAGCTGTTTTCAGTAAATTACTTCTGGCTGTTTAAATTTGGCTTATTGCCTACAGTTTTTAATTAGGTCTCAAAAACTTGGACAGAATAAGTGGCCGCCCTAATGCAGACAGAATAGATTTATTATCATTTTAATTTTAAAAATGAAAAATAAAATTATTGATAAACACTTTTGATTTCGATAGCAGAACTTAGTATAACAGTAATTTTGTTTAACTTTAAAACATGACACCTGAATTTCCTGCTTTTCAACAACTCTTTGATAATCGTGCTGAGCTTTGCTTTAGAGAATGAACAAAACATTTAAACAAATAAAGTTTAGAATCAGGAGCAGTCTATACTGTTCAACAGAAAAGTAAAATTAAAACAAAATTGATTCATAATGAAATTTTAAAAGTAACTCCAATACATTCAGAATCTTGTAAAATAGAAAAACAACTTCTTAAAAAACTGTAATCATTTGCCAGTACAGAGGACTGAATACCGACCGAAACCACTGAAATAAAGGGAGCAGGTACTACAAGAAGCAAATAAATTTGTTAAAACTCAAAAGACGGCCAAAATGACCTCAAAGCAAATGTCCAAACAAAAGCTCTCCGATTAAAGCCTATGTAAAAGACGAACAACCCAAAAATCACTGCTCAACGAAGCCGGTTAAAGGTAAAGGGGCTAATCCCAAGGTATAGAATTCGGAAGGTCGCTTGGAAAACCGCAGAAGACCCCTGTGAAGATACGGCAAAAATGACTCTCTTAAGCTGAGTTTCCGTTACTGGAAACGCCATGTTGGACTCGTAAGTTCATAAACAAAATGGAAGCCAAAAAATTACGCTTGGCTGAACCCAGTGCTTAAGTCATCAAAACTGGAACAAACAAGAAAATTGCAAAGACAAATCATCGAATTTCATTCAATTACACATGCCAAAATGAAAACAGTAGTAAGTTCATACCATGCCAGCTGCCAAATGGATGTTATTCAAATTATAGGTGAAAACCTATAAGACCAAGTTATCACTGTTAAACTCCTATATTTAATGCCTACCAAAGTGTGAGTGTTGTACTTGGAAACTCACGTCTGCTGTTTTCACTAACAGATGACTGCTAAACATTAGAAACATTTTTGGACTAACAGCATCTCTAATGATGGTCAAGGCATTTAATCAGACAAACAGACCAACAGAATTCTTTCGACTTTTCTATCATCGCAATGTCAAGTTTGACTGTTATCGCAGTTTTTTTTTTGGAATGCTAAGCTTACTCGTATACTGCCATGTGTATAATCACACATAACAACATAACAAGGTCATCGCTTTTTGTAGTTGTTCAAACAAACATTTCAACAACTCACATCTTTCTATTCTGGTTTACTTGAAAACCAAAAGCATTTTTTATTACTTTAAAAGGATAAAGTATCAAAATTTTATTCAACTTATCGCTACCCTCTTGAGATTACAATATGCTAATTTTGAAAATGGGTTCACTTTCGTTTTCATTTATTGTGAAATAATATGGTAAGTATATAAGTGTTATCGAAAAGAAATGAAGAACAAATTCCTGTATCCATTTTTTTTTGTATATGCGGTAAGTGCTATCGTTTTTCATTAAGGAAAAAAAAAAGTTGTGAGATTTCTGCAAGTTTATTTTAATAACATCTTATCAACTTAAGCAACCATTTCTTTCAAGCTGCCATCAAAGAGTTTTTAAGAACTCTTGATATTAGATTTTCATCAATGGAGTCTTAAACAAATTCCCCGTTATTGTGGTGAAATAGAGCCAGTTTGGGACCAGAATATTTAGTGCAGCGTTTAAAGAAACCTAATCACTTAGTGGTGCCCGTGGAGTAATGGTTATAGCATGTCTGCCTATTACGCAGGAGGTTCGTGGTTCGAGTCCCAACAGAAAACTAAAATGTTTTTTCATGGCTATTGCCAATTGGCAAGTGCTACGAAAGTGAATTTATTGCCATGAAAACCACTATCTCAACTAGCCGTTCGGAATCGGCAGAAAATCGTTGGTCCCTCCATTCCCTCACAAGGTATAGTTGTGAGAAATGTGGTAAGCACGATCTGTTTCGACACCCTATTTATTTATTATTTTAATCGCTTTGTAGCGTTTTTAACTACTTGTTAGGACACACCTCGTGAAGGTAAAAATTCAATAATTATGCGCAATCGTTCCAGATCCACATTCGAAGTGCAGTAGTAATACAGCGAGGTGTAAAAGGTGCATTTTCGAAAAAAGAATCAGAAGCCACAGAAATGGGTTACTGAAACGGCTATTAGTAGTAAAACAAAGTATATGAAGAGAACATCGACGAATCGAAGAAAACGTTATGTATAAATTCAAAAGTTTATCAATAGATCAATTTGATACCAACGATTTGACTCAATGATTCTTGGAAAAAACAATATGGACAGAGATGTACATTGTCTGAGGTGGTGAAATCAAATGGAAGAGCAACTCAATCATCGTAACGACAGCAATTCAGACATTGTAATCGTTAGTACATTGAGTTATCAGCTGTCAAGAAAGCCTGTGTTAACCTTAACTACAAGTTAACAGTCTGACTAAACAATCATGAACGAGCTCAGCTTCTCAGAGGAAAATTACTGAAGATATGCACTGAAATGTTCTTCGTCTGACAACGATGCAGACACCACAGTAACCACAGCAACAGCTCTACGAAGAAACCAGGATCACACCATTGGGCCAATATCTTTTTTTTAAGGCAAAAACAATTGTAAAAACCATCGCAAACCACTTCAATCCACTAAAGAAAAGAATAACAACAGAACATCGAAAACCCGAAACAAGGTACTTCACAGTGATTTAAACCTCACGTGAAGTGACAAAATATCAACACACAAATCATCAATGACAAACAGAACCGAACACAACGAAACTAACTGACTTAAATTACTACACTATTTTAAGCATCAAATAAGCATTAAACGCGAACTGATTACTTGGGAACGGCAGAACGTGAACCTGGAACAATTCTAATGGCCACCGCCAGTCAAAACTATTCGTCGACTTATCTCAAAGACGTATGAAAGAAATTCTTGACATGAGCAAACGTGACCCAAAGTTACTTACGAACGTCTTCACTGGACACTGCTCTCTCAGATGCCATCTTAAAAACATGGGAATCAACCAGGATGACGACACCTGCCGTTTCCGTTCAAGACACAGAAACGGCTGAACACACTTTATATGAATGCCCTACTGCCATAGCCAGGTCAAGGCTAAAAATATTCAATACAGGATTCACTAGTCCCTTTGACATTAGAAACACCCCTTCTTCGAATATTCTAAGTTCTTACTTGACCTCAACTTCGAATGAACAACTTTTCATTTTACGTGTTTAAACCTAAGAATACAGCACAAAAGATCTTTCAGGTCGTGCTAATAAAGGTATTTTACCTTCGGCCTATTCAATTTAAAAAAAGCATCATATTAAGTATTATTAAAATTCCTTAAGTTATTTAAAATCAAGATATTACTTAAGGTTAGTTCCTTAAGATGCCAAAATATAGAATTGTACAGTAAAAGTCGTAATACTATTTCCTAAGGTTTGCGTAAAAGTTAACAAAATTGCTACCAGACGATAACAACTGCTTATAATTATTCTGGTTCACTTAAAGCTGGGCGTCCAAGAACGACTCTACATCTTTGTAAATGTTCATGAATGTTTGTATATAGGGAATATTATAAGAGTGCAAAAAATAATGAATTTTTGAATATTTTTCTAGGCTTCGTCAGGAGTGTCGTTCATGTAAAATTTTGTATAAGCTGGGAATATGTATACATGATCACTCATAAGCTTAAACCTGAGCTCGATGAATAGATATTTTAAAGCAGTTCCTGAATTTCTGTGAAAATGTTTCCTATTCAATGGCTCCTATGAACGTGTTAGTCCAGGAGTGATCACTGACGCCCAGCTTTACTGAATACACTCGTCTGGAAACACATAGTAATAAAACTTTTGTATAATTCTTAAAGATAATGCAAACTTACCTGGGAATGCAATGATTCTTCTCTCTTTTTTCAGAAGTTCCTCCTCTGCTGGGAAATGTCTCTCATTTGTATTAATTTTTTTTTCTTTTCTGTTTGTAGGCAATTGTTGTTCACAAAAGCAAATTGATCTTCTGTCCAAGTTTTCAAGCACAAATTTTAATTGACATGAGATTTCGTTTCACAAAATTTGATTAAAAAAAAAAACAATTATTCCGAACGGTTGTGGTGGCCTTACACCATTCTGCATCATTTTGACCTACAAATTTCAAGAAAAACAAAGCATTTGTCGGAGGTTTTGATACTAATTGGAGAGTTCAGACCTAAATACCGATCTTTTGCACCACCAAATAGCAACCTTCTTTTTTTATAGCTTTTATTGCAGTGCAGAAAAGCCCGAAGACAATGTCATGAAAAGGAGCCTTAGTTACAAGCTCTCACCATGTCAGCGAAAAAGTATCAGAAATCTAATTCGATAAAATGTAGAAAAGTTGCGGAAGAGTAGGTAGGTACTCACCTCATCATTCCCTCTAAAAGATTCACAGAGTGTCATAGTGCATTTAATTCCTTGGCAACGGGAGTGATCTTTTGCATTCTGAAGTTATTTTTGTTAAGGAAAAGAAACCGGATACGTTATTCTTTTCGACATTTCTAACAAAAAAATCTATCATGGATTGTCTTCAACATTTGTGAGTAATAACAAAAAAATACCTTCGCTTACATTACAATATATATTTCGATAAAAGCTTAGCACTAACTTTATCTAATTAGAACTAACTTTCGTGTAAGTATTTAATCAATTAAATTGCAATTAAAAGTAACTAGCTCCCTAAGATTTGCACATTTCCTCTTATCTAATCTAAATCCTATTCAAAAAGCCACATAGTATTAAGTTTATTGTTTTGAAAAATAAAAAAATAGTATTTACACACATGTGGTGGTGGATTTACATCCCAGATCAGAATCTGAATATACAAATATTTTTCACTGAATTCTAAGGAACATTTTTTATTCTGCATGTTCTTCTCGTAATGGTTTCAGTTTGGTTTTTCATCGTTTTTGGTTTTGAAAAGAACATTCAGTAATTTTCAAATGTTCTGCTTCTGACGTCCTAGCGACGATGTGTGCAAAGGACTGCAATTCTCGATAAGAATTGCTTCTTGCAATTTTTCTGTGTAATGGGCTCGTTTTAGAGATCGTTTTTTATCGGCATCGCTAGTTGGATTGAGTTCAACAGTTTGCAGGCTTTGAGCTCGTTGTAGGGAAAGTCTCAATGGCTTTTTCGGTGGCGTTGGTCGGACCCGGACATCTGATGAACTGTCACCCTTATGTGTTTTTCTCGTTTCGTTTTCACTATCGAAATCCAAACTCTTTACACTGCGTGACTCAGTTGAGTGCTTTCGTGTGTTTTCTGTCTTTTGTGCTTCTCGACGTCGTTCGTGCCTGGAATTAGAGGAGAATTAGTTTTGTGATTGAATTCAATTTATTTACTTAGTTGAAGTTGGTTAAATATTGGTATATGCTATTGTAAGTACAACGACAGTTCTACACTACATGTCGTTCACTGTGGCGTATGAGTACTTTTTTCGAGTTTTACACAAAGTGTCCTAATCCTAATTAGACTTGAATCGTTTGATATAAAATAAAATCAACTAGTCTAGAAAAAGCCCATCTTACCCATTATAATGATTCAGATGCTCTACACTCCTCGCTTGCAGGTTGTTACGATGTTGATCACTCAGTCGGCTTGGTCGCTGCAGAGATCTGTCTCCTCCATAGCGTTCTCTTCGTTCTCTTTCCTTCTTTTGAACTGCATACGCATGAGAATCACTGTTTATTGATATTTTCGAAGCCGACATCGACTTTGTTGGCATATAACCTCCGCAGCTACGATCTCGCTCATGTTTGGGATCCTTTATAATTGTCTTGGTGACATGTGTCGATCCATTGTGAGGGGTTCCTATCAGTTCTATTGGCTTGCCACCAACCAAGGTGGTGATGTAGTTGCCTCTTTGGAAAACGAGCGGCTTTTCAGGTGGTGTCGATGGTGGTGATGATATACTGATGCTGGTGACATGTCCCGAAGTCATTCCATTTGAGGGATGTTCTTTCGTTTGCTGTAGTTCCTTAACTTGTTCTTCCAAATACGAGATTCTGTGTTGCAAACGAAGATTATCTTCTTTCTGTTGGTCAATTTGTTTCTGTGGAATTGTTGTAGCTTTCCTACGCAGCACCACCAACTGGCACTCGCCGGAAATGCCAATAATCTTTTGCAACTCATCTTTAGTCCTGCATGTGACTAGTTTTCCGTTGACTTCAAGCAAACGATCACCTTTGTAGAGCCCTTCGCCTTCTAACGCCCAATCGACGTAGAGTCCGGGGGCTTCTGGTTTCACTTGTGCATCCCAACGGCCAACCGTTGCTTGAACAGCATGCAGACAAAGATTTATTCCAGATGTCACAAGGCTGAAAAAAAAGAAGTTTTTTTTAGTCTTTTGATCGATAGTGCGAAGTGGGAATTGAATTATACCTAAACAAGGAATTGCACTCGGGTTTTGATTTTTCCAATCGGGTTTGCAATGCTCTCGCTTCTTCAACTATTGATAATAGTTGAAGCTCTTCTCGACCTAATGCGTACTCAAGTTCGGCTTGTCTGATCCGGATGTCTATGTTACTGAAAGGAAAATTGTAAAATATAAGATTCAAAACATACTTCAGTTTAATAAAAACTCACTCTGTTATGTCTAGTTTATCAAGAGCAGTCTTAAGATTTCTAATTGCAATTCTTTTGTTTTCAGCATCGGCTTTAAGTCGTGACAACTTCTGTTCAGCTGCTGGTTTTTCTGAATCTTCTAGAGGTGGACCGGACGGACGAGGAAGTTTACCCAAACACAATTGAATTCGAAGATTTTGTATGACGGCTTCTCGATCTTGCAAAGCAGAGCGCAGCTCTTTTGCTTCAGTACGAGCAGTTCGAGATGAAAGTGTGCCACCCAGTGAAGTGCCTTTCCTCCTGCGTCCATTTGACTGGTTTGAAGAACTTAGTGAAATTTCAACGTTGGACATCTGACATAAGAACGGAATGTTATTTTTGAATAAACTTCAACAAAGATATCAAAGAATTTATTTAAATCGGGTTGATTTTTGTTCAGACATAGGCCCTTATTGCGAGTGTCGTCTAACATTCGATGCGACAAGGGTCGAAAGCTTCGATAAATTTTCCTTTTGGTATTGCGTATCTCTATCGACAAGGATATCTGTTACTGTGAATAATGAAAGTAGTCATTGCATTTAAATCATACAATTTGACTTTTGAGTTAGTTCCAGTGATAGTCGAACGCAAAAATATAGACGATAACGATCGAATTCAAAATTGAAAGTATCGAACAATAAGAATACGCAATACCAAATTTCATTTTCGACGTTCGACTATCGACAAGCGTCGTTTATCGACAGCCAAACGACACTCGCAATAAGGGCCATATATTCTGTTCTAATAAGTTTTACCTTTGACTCCAGACTTTCTTTGTCTTGTGATCCATACTTGGAATAGCCGTAGTTCTTTGGTGAGAGTATAGTCTGAAATTAAGAAAACAAAAAACTACATTAAAAAATTACACTACTATAGGTGTTGTTCAGATTTTAGGAACTTTTAAACTCGGTAATGAAATGATTTGCGACAAAAACTAGGTGTGCCACAAAGTGTTGTTGTGGCTTCGAACAAGCAAATTTAAATGTTTGTATGAATGGGAAGTCGCTTCAGCAGGAGTATATGAACTTCCCACTTCGTACCACTTATTTGAATAACATCGGAACTAGTTCACCGATGAAATCGATCAGTTTAAAGAATTTAAAACTCATTTGGAATGAAACATAATCCAAAAGCGTTGGTTGTACGATAAAGTTTTACGATTGTTTTTGAAATATTTTTGAAACCATTCAACCGATCACCTCCAAAATTTAATCAGATCAAAAGTACGACTTAGACGCTTCTAGCGGTCTGGTTTTCATGGGCGACGAAGATTATCAAAAACACTTGTGCTCTACCTCACTCCCTCGGAGATTCAATCTCATACCCTCGCCAACTTGGTCTTTTACATATTGTGTGCCAATTTCTTTATCGTGACGCATTTTCGTTTCATAGATTTTGAAATTACATCGGTTCCAAAAAAAAGTTTTACTTCAAAAACAACACCACACAAAATATGGAAAAGGGCAGTATAGCTGTCCAACTTCTTCAAACCCTTTACACAAGCGTTCGTTTAAGGATTCACATTGACTGATTGTACAGTGTGAACTGCTTTAAATTTTTTTTAAATTCTTATTTTGAAATTTTATTTCTCAAAAACTATCTAAATTATTCAATTTCTTAATACAAATGCCTTTCGACCTAAGATAAGGCCGAAAGGCATTAGTATTAAGTTATTGAATGATTTATAGTACCCGCTAAGGGTCAGTAAGGCAATTAAGTTTTATGTATAAGTTAGTTTTACAGTTTACACATTTTTGCCAGCATGTAAGTAGTTATAAGATAAGTTGAATAAAAATTAATTTAAAATGAATAAAACTATCAACTAAAGGACTATTCATATGAGCACTACCAACGAACGACGAATAAATCGAAAAGTTAACCGTTAATTCCTAAAAAAAAAGGAATAAAGTGAGGAACCAGTTCAAATTTCTTTATCATTACCAATAACACATTAAATACATAGTGATATTTCAAGAATGTTTTGTAAAATTTTCACAAAGAACTATTGAAAAATACGGCAATGGCAGCTATTACTCGGACGTGCCTTGAAAAAAGTTGAGTTGCGGTGCCCCTCATAACTTGGAGCTGGATCATCGGAAATCAAAAAATCAAAGTTCATTCGTTAGATAGTAAATGTCACCAAATTTTAATTTTTCACTTTTTTGGAACACTTTGAAAGGAAAAACGCAATTTTTCGTGAAAGGTCAGCTAATTTGTTATTGTAAAATAACAATTTTCAACAAATTTGAAAAAAAAACTCTTCGTGATTACCTCGTAAACTATGATAGTGTTCAAAATCTCAAGAGGATCGGTACAGTTGTTTTAAATTTATAAGGGGCACCGACTTTAAAAAAGTGACTTGTGTAAAAACGATTTAAAGCTACCAGGTAACAGTAGCCGAGCAGGTATGAAAATATTTATAATATTCATATCCTCAATTTTGCTCCAATCCACTTTTTTTTTTGTTAACATAGCCAATGAGTCAAAAATGCGACTAGTCAGAAAAGATGATTTTTCGACCAAAATTGCTAAAAGGTTCAAGCTGCGAAGCAATAACAAAACGGATGACAATGCACCTTAAACTGCTAAGTTAATTGGAGCTTGTAAGCGAATAATCCTCAGGTTAATATGTGAAATGTTGGGCTGTTGAGGCCGATAAAGAGTTGATATTCGTGGATTGAGTCTCACACTCTCGGATACAGCAGCTGCATTCTCGTCTGTGCAAAACCTTTTGCTCGGTGGTTGCACCATTTCGTCTTAATCAGCCTTATTATGAGTTTTACGTGTACAGCTTGTTATATTATATTACTTATTTTTGTGAGGCGAACAAGTGAACAACAAAAGCGGGAAAATACAAGTCTGTTTTGATTTATATTAGATGAAAAAATAAAACTGAGGTTGTGCTATGTTTCAGGAGCAAATCAATAAACACTAACCAGAGCGAAATGCTACTTAATAAGTGCAGCAAAACCCAGAAATTGCTAGGGGTTTTATCAAGCAAAACCGAGAAAAAGTAATTGAGGTCTGGAAGCAGTTTACTTCGAAGTTAAACGGGACAGGACCCCCGATCAAAAGTGAATGGGAGTGGGAAAAATTTTTATTTCGTTCCTGATAACGCTTCGGTAAGAACATCATCAAACATTTGAATGCTGGTTGTTGAGTCTGTACTGCTGCTGAAATCTCAAACAAAAAAACAGAAATGAAAGCGAGCAAATACCTAATCAGTTCATACAATAGCTCACGCAAATCCAAAGGATTTGATTGGTCTCTTATATGCCTCCGTATTGTCCGTTTTTGATTCCTTTCTTCGCTTTGCATTAACATCCGCAGTGCTATGCTATACATATGTTTAACGTCTATTGCAAATACATACAATTTGGGAAATAATCAAAACGTTTCTCATTATTATGGGTTTTATTGTATTTTAACTTAATTGCGACACATACGCAGCTCAGACTTTGGAAACAAGTTTATTAAGAATTTTTCTCAACATTAAAACGCAAAGCACTTCAAAATAACGCTTTAAAAAGAAACACTAGGTGGCCTAACATTTATACCTTGTTGTACTCAACTAAAGTAACCAACAACAGGGGATACACTTAACAAAGTCCCAAACTTCGTCTAAAACTTCGAAACAAAAATAAAATCTGATGAGTTTGATTTGTCAACATTAAAGCATAACAAAGAAAAACTTCTTAACATCAATTACATTGTTATATTTTTTGTTTTCTTTACATTTCCACACATGTCAATATAAGTTACAATAAAACAGCAATTGAAAATTTAAATTAGCCTTTCTTTAAACTATACCACCAATTTCAATATCTTCTTGTTGCATACGCATTTAAAAGCAACTAAAAAAATATACATCTCTTTTATACAAACAACAATTATTTTTTTAAAGCTGCTTTAGAAATACTATTCCTTCGTTTTCTTTACTTTGGAATGTCATAAAGGCCGCATTCTCTATTGGCTGGTACTGCTTTATCTAAAAACAAAATTTTAAATTTCAGTTTTTGAGAAAGTACGGGAACTCAAAACATACCAATCTGCTTGGGTGGGGGTAGGTTCAAGTTGTTCATTATCGAAATGAATTCTTCGACACTCTTGGTCAATCGAGGATTGTAGTTCTTTTCTTCATACACCGTAGATTCTAGTTGGCCTCTGAAAAACACCCCGATTATCAATTAAGACATGTTAAGGTTTTTAAAATCCCTCAACTCACTTGTAATCATGTGCCGGGTAAATACGAAAATTATCAGGCAGGGATAGAATCTTTCCATGAACATTTTCGTATAACTTTCTGGGATCACCTTCTTGGAAGTCGGTACGACCACATCCACGAATAAGAACAGCATCTCCTGTGAATACAGCTCCTTGTTCGTGAATGATGAACGACATGCAACCATTTGTGTGTCCGGGAGTCCCGACTGCTTCGATTTGGTGTCTTCCAAATTGAACCTTTTCACCGTCACTTAGAAGCCTATCGGCCTTTGCCCCGCTATTGGCCGAAATGACACTCTCAACATGTGGAAGAAGTTGCTTCAACCAACCACTTCCTGTGATATGGTCAGCGTGCATGTGAGTGTTCACTGAAATGTAAACATTCATTTAAAGCTAACCGGTTTAGTTTGGAAAACTTGATTTCTGGAGACAAGAGACATCGGAAATAAGAAATCTTAGCTTCTTTACGCGTCATAGATTACACATTAGATTACAAACGGTGTTTAATACTTTCACAACTTATCACATCCTTGCATCACAAGCAAATTTAAAAACTCAAATGACGCACACAAAACTGAAGCAAATAACACACAGTACCATTTAATTATTCAACTTACTTGCATACTTCAGAGTGAAACCCAACTCGTTTATAAGCTGTGCATCCCTCTTAGCGTGCTCCAACACTGGATCAATGATCACAGCTTCGTGTGTGTTCAAGTCGGCCAACAGGTATGTGTACGTACTACTGACTGAATCGAACAGCTAAATTGGATTAACAAAAAATCTATTTTGAGACAGTGCCTGGTTGGCGGGAATTATTTAATGCTTGCCTGGCGGAAGAAGAAATCCGAAGTGAATGGGATTCGCAGGGGTATCGCCATGGCTCCCTCTTTGCAATGATGCAATCGACAAAAGTTGACTTTATTAGCTACTGCAACAGCCGTGATATTCCGCGATTTATTGTTTGTCTGAGAGATACTTCCAAATGCTCTCAGGGCTGAATGTAAACTAAAAACTCGTCGCGTAAGTTTCATTGTTCAGCTGATGTATCTCTCTGGCAAGTGGCAATCCAAACGATTTTTTTTTTTTATTTATTTGTAAATCTGAACGGAGTGTTGCTTGTCGTCTTCTCTAGCTGTGAGCCTACGTGCGGCGGCAATAAATTAATGACGATTACTGAGTGAGAGACAAACAGGAAACACCGAAATGAATTCCACGATATTGTTTGCTTATCACAGTCCATAATTATCGAAACTTACTTACCGATATCTGTGTACAGGTACAGTAAAATAATCTGGGAATTGCGAACTTCGTTCGATTTTCTAGATAAAAGTATGAAAATGTACAAACAACAACCGCAGTTTGATTAAATTCCGAGACAACACTTTGTGCACATAAAACATATAATTTTCAACTAATTTCACGAAATTTTCATGTTCACAAAAATTAGTATAGCGATTTATCCACAATTTTTTCCCGAATAATTGCCGGAATTTATAGAAAAATAAAAACAAATGCCCCACTGAAGGTAGATTCGGAACAGCTGGTTATGACATTCAGAGAGAGCTTTTGGGGAAAGCTCTAGCCAAACAAAAATCCAACAAAAAGCACCAGCAACATGTTTTTTAATGTCTTTAGGGGAGATCTGGGTGAAATGACGAAAGTTATTTAAAGAAAATTTTTTGGAGATAAATTAGCAAAAGTAATGCGAAAAACAATGTTGATAGGATGCAACAGCCATAAGTGACAGGAAACCCTAGAAACAATAGATGGAAAATCCATATAAGAAAAAAAGAAGAAGTGGTAGTGAAAAAGAAAAGTCCGGTCAATTTGGACATAAAAATAGTGGTCAAGTAACAAAATTTCCACGGAGCCAAAATTTTGTGGAGAGCTTGAGTTTACCATCAGGAACAAAGTATTAAAAGTCCCTATCAATCCTCTATGTGCTACAAAAGTTATTCGGGGTCAAAATTTGAATTTTTCACAAAAAACGGTAAATTTTATAAAAAAAAAGAACCTCAAAGTTGCAGAACTTGAAAGTCTCTCTTAAAATAGTAGCTTTGAATTTTTTAATAATCACATTATCCATGTTCGGAGAGGAAAATTCTCCGATTTTGTACGATTCGGAGATTTTTGCTTTGAAGTATTCTGCCGAACAGTTTTTTCGAATTTTACTCCAATATTACTTCAACACACAAGGCGAACTGCTTTGAAGTGCGATCAATGGCTTTATTTGTGAAATTTCTGACAGCTTATTGCAATAGTTTTTCCGATTTCGTCCGACCGACGCGATACCTCGCTTCTCACTAGTGTGGATTATGCACAATGGCACATAATCAGGAACTTGAGAGGGAGGCCACTTTAGGAGCGTAAAAAACATGTATTTTTGGGATTTTTCAGAGGGAATAAAATAACACAATCATCTTCAAAATTGGCAGAAATGTTAGTTAGAGCTGCTCAGTATTCAAAAAAAAATTTATCTTTCGATAATATTACTGAAAGTAATCTCCCAAAATTGCATCTAAATCGGTCGCTAACTTTTTTAGCTTCAACACGAGCAGTTTTTGAAAAAGTAGTTTCGAGATAATTACGTTTAAGGTTTCACCACGAGAAAATTATGAATTCTTAATTCTTGTTACGGATTAATCGGCGATTCCAGGCGAGTACAATAAACCATCGACTTCCATACAGAGGTCAACAGTAGAGGATATTTTGAAGCGAAGGTTGCTCCTCCTCTAACGGCCGCCCGGAGCTATCTGACTCGTCACCCGACCGCATGTTGTTCGCGCGTTCTAAATGCAATAACTTTGCATCTATTCGATATTTTAAGTTTACCTTTGGTCATAACATTCTTTGGATATCATACTTTCAAAATATATAATTAAAAAAAATTGATTTTTTGAAAATTTAAAGGTCTCTCTTATTAAGAACTCCTATTTGTGTCTCTTTCAAATATGTTGTACTATTCTGAAAACATTTACTCAAAAGATAGTCAGTACTTAAGTGAATAGCTTACAACATACGTTTCTTTTAGTACCAAATGTTCAATTCAAAGGAATATACGTACTTGTTAAAAGCACCTACGATTTAAGTTAGCTAGGCCAATTGCTCTAAAAATCTGTCAACTTGGCTTTTTTGTAATAAACTTCAAATTGAAAATGAAACAGTTGTGGTTGGTCGTTAAACCAACTCTAATCGGGGCTAGCATGGCGAGGGTAATGAACCTGCTGAGTACTTAAGAACTCGAAACAATCAACCTAATCCAGAAGTCTGGGATTCGAATTTGATACTCTGGAACTGATTCAAACTTTACTCCCATAAACTCCAGAAAAAGTCCTCAACACTATTTTTTTGCAATTGCAAAAGAGGTTTTACTGCCAAAAGTGGCTGTAAAAAAGTCTGGTTGCTGTGTTCTCCAGCTTTTACCGATTTTCAAATGTCAAATGTCCAGTTGAGTACAACAGAGGAAGATTTTCCCGTGCCGTGCAGGTGGCGTGGAAATGTGTAAATATCATGTATTTATAATGTGACTCTTAAAGTTGCGAAATTTCAGGAACTCTTGGAAAAGAACCATTAGGACCATATATAGAACTTCAAGATCTACAACTTTGTCTGAGGTTCTTTTTTTAAAGACTTTTTCTATAAAACTTAACTCAAATTTTGACCTCTGACCCCGAATAACTTTTGTATAGCACTTGGGTTGATGGGGACTTTTGAATTTTGATACTTGTCAAAATTAAGTTATACAGCTACAAATGAAAATACCCACACAGGTGCAACAAAAAACTAAGGGTTTTAATACATTTGTATATTATCGTGACAGAAACAAGGATGACAGCTGCGTTTCTGAAGCTGATGCAACTGCAAAAACTATTTGGTTTGAGAGAACCTAAAACATTTCACATACATACGAGGCTCTGCGATTTTACAAAACATGCTTAAAATACTTACATGAGGTCTTGAACTTTAACTGAAGATAGATGGAAGAGGGGCGCACGCGGCAACTCTTCCTTTGAATTTCAAGGATCATTGTGCTCCCCCGGACACCGGAGGATCAGGAGGAGCAGGATGTAAGAAGTAGTAGAATTTGTTGGCATTTAGCAAGTTATTCGGGTTGGGAAACCTAAGTGAAGCGTTTTCAGTCATGAATGAACTTTAGGATGGTGTCCATTGAATGGTTGTAGATGTCGCCCAGTTCGTCGCGTAGGCCAAGTTTGATCACACACAGAGAAAGCAAAATGATCCTTCCTTTTTCTCTTCGTTGAATCCTCTAAGTAAGTCGCTGCGGCGCCGGCGGCGCTGCGGTGTGTTATTGCCCGTTCTCATCATATGTGAACCCAAATAGAAATGAGTTGTGACCCGTGAGAATGCCAATCAACAGAGAGAGCCAAAACCTGCTAAACTGGAGTAGAAATTTTTTTTGGAAGTATCTTAGCATAGGCTATGTGAAACACAGCCGGTTTCTAAAGATGACCACCTGGCTGTTTTAAGATAGCTTCGTTTGATTCTGCTATTTTTTTGATTAACTTGAGTACAGAGGTGTTGGCCATTGTGTTACAAATTAGTAGCTGTAAGTACTATATTTTATATATTTAAAACTTGTTTTCTTTTACATATTACCAATCATTTAAAAAAACATTTATGTATGGGTTCACAGTATTTGGAATACATTTTTTACTGACGTGCTAATGCAAGCTTTTCGCGAGACTGAGGCAGACCGTTCATTAATGTTTTTTAATCAATACTGCTCCTTACAAGTACCGTAAGTTTGTTTTGGATGAACAAGAACAATACCCAGTGGGCACTACATGGAGGTAAAATACACGCGTAGTTAAATGTACCCTACCAGTCAATTTAAAGAACATTCAGCCGTGATGAAGTGTTGTCTTCACGAAAAGTAGGAGGTCTTCAGATTTTTTTAAACAGAATTTATCACATCAATAGACGTATACAATCATTTCTTTCATACAAGCACTAGAACGAGCAAGTAAAAATTGTTTGAACCTTAGTAGAAGACCTTGAAGACAAAAGACTTTGAAGACAAATACCCCAAGAAATTTACGTATGACTCAGACAATCTGATATACATACAATTGCAAGAAACAAAGACAACGTCTATTCAAAATTAATTAACATACCTGAGGCATACTTATAACCTACCAACAACCTGTTCATTTCATAATTGCTTAATAAAGCCACTTATCAACTTCAGTTTAATGTTCTTGGTCTAAAAAAAAAACAATCAACTCAAAGGTATGTTAGGTACAAATTCATGCAATTAACATCCAGTCCAGTGACACATAATGAGAAAGTAGAACACATAAAATTAAAATTGAACCAAAGGTCAAAACTAAACATCATAATTGAGCCAATGAGTCAGATAAGCGCGATTTTTGCAATAGAAAAATGAAAGAAGAATCAGGAGTCTATCCGATAGACGATGGTGACAGTGAGGATTTATATCAAATTTATCTTATATTTTCTCATAAAAAGGGAAGCCGTAAGAATAAGCATTCTTCTTCGAAACTGTTGTTCATAATTTGTAAATTGAATATTCAAAATAATCATTTTTTTTATATAAGAATCGATAAGATATCGTTCAACTTCAAGGGAACACATGGACATCATTAGTAGCTACCTTTCATCAAACGCGAAATCTATTTGCTACCCTCTGGTAAATCAAATTTTGTTACACAGGACTCCGTCGTAGGGCTCATATTAACGCCATCAAGGCCAAAGAGCCTCGTTTTGTGTGGAAAATTTAAGGCAAATGATTTTTAACGAAAATTTTCCAACAAAACACCAACGAAACATTCACTTGAGGATAGAAAGGGAAACTTCTATCATCAACTAAATAGGTGCCGCTCGCCGACAATCTAACATCTAACGAAGTGATGCTAACAGTGATCAAAGACTTCAACGCCACGACCAGAAGTGACGTTCAAAAACCTGGTGTCGAATTACGGCATCAGTGATAGAGTGAGTGAGTACTATTTTTCTCTCCAAAGTCGCTCTCTATTACACAACATCAGTTCATTTATTGACTGCAGTTTGTTCAAATACTGATGAAAGAGTTACGAATTGTGGTACTAAAGTGCGTGATAACGCGAGAAGTAATGCCAAAAAACTGTTATATTGTGGTCAACCTCAACATAGTGACGCTAGTTCGAGTCTCTCAGACCAAATCTAATCTCACCTAAACTACTGAAGCTCTAAACTCCTTAGCCTCACAGAGCAGGAGAAAACTGACTGACTGACAGCGAATTAAGACGTAACAACAATTCCTTGCAGTGAAATCAGTGCTTAGTCTATGGCAAAAAAGAGCAGACTACCCTAAATAGATGTAGTGTAAATCAGTTCAAGAAGATTCAATAGCACTCGGAATAAATCGAAGAGACCTTAAGCAAATTTCAAAAAACCGAAAAAGATGGCACCAAGATGCTTAAAACGGCCGTCCCTATGCCCTTTACGGGTAATCACTAAAGTAAAGAAAGAGTCAAAAAGAGGCAACAAAGGTTAACTGGTATACACACATAAGCACACGTAAGTGCATTTTCGTTACTATTTCTTTCTTTCCATGCCAGTCGCATACTAAGTATTACAAAAGGTAACTTACTAGGACTCCGAAAATGTTAAATAGATTTACCACTTTCATCACTAAATCACCTACTCTAATCAAGCTAAGTTTGTAAAAATTTAGAGTGTTTAAGGGGGTCTCCTCATCAGTGGCTTCTGAAAAAGGTGGTTTTTTAGGTTTTTTTTGAACATCAAAACAACAAGAGAAACAAATCATCTTTTGTGTATTTTTTCTATATATATATATATTTATTCAACAAAACAAAGTTTTCCAAATGTCAGAATAAATAAAAATGGCGGAATTATAAGCAATCTTGCGCGAGCTGCTCGCCACGGACAAATCAAACTCCGTGAAAGATTCAGCCCGTAATTTTTTTCTGAAACCAAAAATTGAAGTACTACGTTATTCAGGAGGCTTTTCTGCACAGTATGAACTATTATGGTGATTGAAAGTTGAAATTTAAATATTTTAGGCGTTTTTCAATAAAGTACTCGATTTTTCGACTCTTTTTTAGCAGTAAGTGCGTTAATAACGTTGTAAAAAGTGAATTTATTATGCATTTTTTTAGTTTAGTCTGTGCACAATTACATTATCTAAAAAACAGTGTCTTACTTTTATACATAGCTTTCATAGTTTATTTTTAATCGTGCACGGAATTTTAAAAAACATGCAGCCGTATTTATTAGATTTTCTTAAGACGTCTCTTAGACGTCGATTAGTTAAGTTTCAATTAAAATTTAATTGGAACTTAAGAGAGGTTGATTAAATTCTTATCGATAATCGATTCTGCGCTGATGCTAAACTAATTGATAGTTGTGTCAAAATAAAGTTGTAAAAACAGAAATCTAGTCCAATTTAAACTGCGTTTTGACAACCATTCGTTTGTAAATAAAATGTGGTGCCCTTTTGGTTATCAAAAAAAAAAAAAAACTATACGAGTATCATCAACCTAAAATGTGATGAATTTCTTTCGAATATTAATTCAAAAATAACGCAACGCATTGTTGGTTTTATGCCCTTATTATGAGTAGCAAATCGACCGCTCGACCATGGAACAATCTTTCTTTGCCAAACAAAACTGCAATTCCCTGACAATCTCTTAGCTCTGGTTGTAGGCACACGACATCCATGGCGAAATGGATAAAGCATAACTACTGCATGGGCGTTCGACTACCATGGACATCCAAAGTGATTTTTCTCTGGTAGGTATCACCTCAAAGCAGGAAAATATGCCTTGAAGAATGCTATTCCAATTTAACCTTTCAGAACCGCACTCACGAGAATGGTTGTTGCGAGAACAACGCGTTTGGCCTTGTAGCTCTGTGGAGCTTTTGTGCCAGCTTTTTAGGTTTCTATTTATTAATCATGACATCTGAAAAATTCTTAGCACATTGAAAACATTTAAATAGCGAATAAAATCTTCCATATTTTTGTTTTAAGAAAAGTTTATTTTTAGAAATTATATTACCGAAACAACAGAGCAAAATTGACACAGATTTTCCCGAAACGTCAGAATGAATTTTTAATTTGGATTTAAGAGACCTTTAAACGTCATTATTGGCATTTAAGATTAGAGGCCTCTTAGCAAGGTTACTTAAATGTGAAATTTGATTATCGATACGGATTCGTTACTTAAGTGTTACTTAAAGGGCAATTAAATCTAATCGATGATTAAAAGTTCTTTATAAATACGGCTGATGGTGTTCAGAAAATGGGATTTCAAGTATTTAGAAGGAAAAAAAATCGAATAAAAGGCAACTTACAGGAATGAGATGTTAGTCAGCTATACCCAGTTCGTACAGCAATCCTTCTGATTCCTTAAAAAAGCCGTTCTTTGTCTGGTGCAAGGTTTCCACGAACACAAAAGCCTGGCTCACGCTTGCCCCATGCGAGCCTCTTTTCGGAACTGTAACTTCTAAACAAGTTTGAGATGGGCTCTGAAACTTTGCGAGAATATTCTCAAATAATAATTCTAACGATAAAAAAAAAAATCGGTTTTTTGAATCTGACTGATGAGGAGACCCCCTTAAAGGAGTAAGTCTTATATTTTAGATGCTGGCACACTTTTTGCAATGCACAATGGAGTATAGAGTAAATTCCATGGTGGATACAATGAGTCATTTCAAGTAAATGGAAGTTTCCTTACCAATTTTAATACGCTATGATTTAGAGTTAAGTGGCCTAAAAGCAAGAGTTGAAGAGCGGAGAGAAAGTGATATTAGTTCTACTTTGTTAAAAAGACTCTTCGATGTCAAACTCTGCATTGGCATTCGTTCATCTTTGTTAAAAAAGGCTTTTTGATGTCAAAGCCTAAGACTGTAGGCCTAATGCCGAGATTCAGAACGCAGGGAGTTGGCGAGAATAAACCGTCGTCATATTGTTCTTGTGATTGACTTCCTTTGCAATACGCAATAAGAACGAAAATTTGCTTAAGTGAAAAGGAAATAAGAAACCGAAAAGCTTGTCTCTTCTGGGCCCAGATTCCGTAACTTTTAAGATGATTACCGTTCAATCGTCTATAGCGGAGTTCATACTGTACAATTAGTTGAGCAGACTTCGTTTCATGGATGTTGTGGATGGTCGGATATAGTTGCATACAAACTTATCGGATTTGTCGAACAACATAATGTGATTATGTGAACCCTCAGACGTCCGCTCCTCCCAACTTTAAAATTTTCAAAAGTACATATTTGAATACCATCCAACAAGTGGGAAAAGCGGTCGTCTGAGGGTTCACGTTATCCAACATTTAGACCTTCAAACCAAAGCCCATCCAACTAATTGTACAGTGTGAACTCCGCTTATCGCCGATTGTATCATCAAAATATTGTTTCATGTAACATTGTTTTCACAGATTAGTGTAAAGCTGTTTTACTATCGTCTTGCATTTTAAGTATGTGCCTAGATTTTAGACGAGAGCCGTCTTAATCGATACGGACTCCAAGGCCTATAATACCGGCCCGGAGTTACCAGATGACTATAAGGTTGTCGTAATGTCTGATAAGACAGTTCGTTAAATGACACATTATTGTATTTTTATTTATGGCTTTGCTTGTACTAGTTCAGAAATTAGAGATCATTCGCATATTGTAAACTATCACTAAATCACTTAAAATCAGTCATATATCCTGCTCCAGCACAGCGATTTTTTGGAGTTGTGCAGAGAGATAGAGAGAGCGCACAAAAGAGTAAGAAACTCTCCACCCTGCGAATTTTTGCTACTGAAAATTGTGTGCACAGAAATTAGGTTCGTTTTTTGAACTTTACCCAGGAATGAACCAGGTTGGCAATCCTATGAGTTGTCAAAAAACCTGGGTTTTCATGTTCTCAAAAAACGCTAAACTACAAAATCACCAAACATCACTGTCATTTGAACAAAAATACATGCCATTTGACAGCCCTGTTCGTTACCCAAGCTCGCCGGAGCAAAAACCGAGGGCACTTTGAGGGAAAAACCAGGTCAAACCCAGGGTTAAGAAAACACTCGATTCGACATTCAAGGCGAGTTTAGGTTTTTCAAAAACGCTTTGTGGCGACCCCGGGGCTTCAACCAACGAACAAAATCAACAACTGCTAAAAAAAATTTCAAGCGTTGCAGTCTGGCAAAAGTCGTTTCTTTTCTTTGCGTACAGTTTGTCATTTTATGAGAAACTTTCATGCCTGAGTGGCAATGCTTCGGTTTCCCCGGGCGTTGTTAATTCAGCCATAGGAAATCATTACATCCTTCCATAATGACTTCGATGTTACGTTGGTTCGTTTAAAAAACAACGTAACGTGATTCAAACTCAAAACAAAAAGTTCAGTTTGGTTAAACATTTGTTCAATTTGACAGTAACAAACAACAAAATCATAATGCCATTTAAAAGAGAACACGACAGGCAACCTCATAAGCAACGGGTTCGAAGCCGAAGCCGAAGCGTGATTGTGATTCAGTCATCAGGCATTACCCTACCTCCTGAAAAGATAAATGACAGATTGTGAAAAATTCATCACAAAATAAAGAAATGGACCGAATTATTTGAGGCCTGGCGCTATACTGGTCAGAATCACTCACCCACCCCGCATTGACGCTGTACCTGGAATCCGGCACAAGACTAGTCAGAAACGCAATATATCTACAAACATTTTCGTCCTTATTGGTTTCAATACCATGCTCTATTGATCACCATATGGTAACGTCACCCATTGAATAATGTCTTCTGTCTTTCCACGCACGGTTACCATTTTCCTTTAGAACGTGCCATTATATCCACACTCTCATTCCAAAGAAAGACCCATTCATCCCAGAATGTCAATTAGATTTTCACCTTTGACTCAATTAAGAACGTTCATTCTGAGAATAATCCAATGACGATAACAAAGACATGTTGGGATGACATGTGTTTAGGTATTTGATTTGAAATAAGTTTCCCAATTAAATGGTTTAAATGCTTTCCTTATGTCAGGGACCCTAAGGGTTCGAAACAAAACATCAGGTAGGAATTAAGACCAAGATCAGCAAGAACAACAATGCTATTGTCTTGTTATTTTAACAAAGTAAGAGTAACCCCTGCAATGATGTTAGCGCCGTTGGCGCTGTCAGACCTAAACGACTATTATCCTCCTTTTTTTGACCAACCAACCAACCACTTCATTCTTATAACAAAGAAATGCTAGGCTATCCGAGGAAAAAAGAGGAAAAGAGAAGGTAATTAAAAATTAAAGAAAATTATTCTTCGAATGTTCAGACAGGTATATCGAAATGCATTCATACATTGCAAAGACGAGGAAGTTTTTTTTTTGCTTTAATTACCATCCATCGAGGAAAGCCAGGAGCGAAAGTAAACCAACTTCGGCGCGGTTCACATTGTTTTGTTTTTTTAATGCGAAATCTAGTAATTTTTTTGAATAAAGAAGTAGCGGGCGAATGGGCTTATGAATAAACTGAAATGATGAAAGTGTTAAGTTTTCGTTGGTGAAAAGTAAACATATTTCATTTTCAAATTTGCTGAAGGTAACAGCTTCGTGGTTCAGTGATGCGATGCGTATTTTTCTCTTAACAAGTTATCGCAAAACGAGGAGGAGGAAAAGTCTTGGGAGCGTACACAATTAATAATAATTTTTTGCGTGCTGTTGCGGTAGATTTATAGACGCATTTAAATTAGCACTTGGCAGAGGCACTTCATGAATAAACGAAATGTTTCTTTGTTTTTTCTTCTTCTTCAAAATTTATGTATGAGCAGATTCAATGAGGGTTAAGTTGGTTCGTCGATTTGAAAAGTTTTTCTAAAGATGAGTTAGACTTGAAATGGTGTAAATTTGATGTTTTGACTTACCATTGAGGCAGACTTTTGTTTTCCATATGATCGATGATGTGTAGTGATGGGTTCACTTACTACACTACCTGAGTCCATTTTAAAATATTCGCATTACTGAAAATAAAAATGAGAAAAAATCTTGAGACAATTTTACATAAGAAAATATAAAGTAAGTAAAGTAAAGTTATTGGAAACAAAATGGTGCAACAGAGGGGAAGTCCCGGGGCCTTAGCACATTGTGTGGGAGAAGAAAGAATCCACAATTTTCTGCAGATAACAAACGGCTGATCAAAAATTCCTTTTTCATGGAAATGAAATTACCAGCTCCTCACGAAAGGCGTACCTCAAACATTTTAGTTTCTTGACCGTAACAGGCATACATACATTTTAACCACTACGTCACGGATTCTCTCTCCAAAAGTTTTTTTTTCACGCCATCAGAACAATGCATTTTTCTCCTAGAGCTTTCTTAACCCTTAACTACAATGAAATAGTCTAATTGTCCCCATTTCGCAAGGTGTTAGTTGCTCGTAATAAAAAAAAAAAAAATACATGAGTCGAACACAAAAATACTTCAAAATTAATTAAACTAATACAAAATAATTAAACAGCATCATACAAAAAATTAAATATTTAATATAACAGTTATAAACAAAGAACAAACAATAAAATAGAAACATAGTCAAGAGAGTGAAGCTTAAGTTCGAATCAAGGTCTCTAAGCTAGCTTGACTAACATGAAAATTTAATGAATTTAAAAGGCTAATTGAAGCCATAATTAGTTCTATGATAAGGACAGTGAAGTTACTCCCTCCAAGTTGCGCAATTGGTATGAGCATTCTCAGTAGTTGAAACCTATGCATGAGAGGGAGAGCAAGCCAGGAGCATCAATCTGTCTTGTCATAAGCTGACGAGGAAAATCTAAATCATTATTTAATCGCCAATGCGAAAGGAATTGCATCTGAAAAAATTGAATACGGTGCTCATACGGTAGAAGGTCATAAGAATCAATCCAAGGAAGTCTCTTGAGAGCAAATCTAATAAATCTTCGGTGTAAACTTTCTATCCTTCAATTGTGAAATGCATAACAAGGAGACCTTACTTGAGAAGCATATTCAATATTAAGTCGAGACAGCTACACAGCAAAAGAGTGACCGAGGGAACCACAAACTCCTTATCCCAGCCTTTAATAAAACCTAACATTGATATTGCTTTACTTACAATGAGGTTGATAGGTGGTGTAAAGCTTAAATTAGAGTTAAAATAAACACCGAGGTCTTCAACACTGAAGACCTTGCATAGTATGAGCTGACGAGCAATTGTACCAAGCCGGTTTCTTTAAAAAGTTACACTTTGAAATTTGCTTGAATTGAGAATCAATCAAAAAAAATTTAATGCGATCGGTTGTGCAGTCTACTTTCTTGAAAAATTTCGTATCATCAGCGAATATCAAAGCTTAAAGTTACATCATTAATGGTTAGAATAAAAAAAAAAATAGGGCCACAGTGACTGCCCTGTGGTATACCTCAGCTGGCCTTCAAAGAATCTGAATGAATGTTTCGAAATTTTACCACACTTGATAAATATCGTTGAGATACGATCTGATCCAATCGGTAAAGGTCAATGTGAGTGTGAGATCATATGCTTTCAGTTTAAACCAAAGTTTATGGTTACCACTTTCATGGGTCTCTGAATAACTCTTATTGGTTGTGATTTATTCAAAAGGTCTCTCAATAACCGGTAATGATGAATTTTTTGTTGTTTCTCTCTGAGATTTATTTTTGTTATTTTGTTTTTTGGTCAACCAATGAGATTTATTTTTGTTAGAAAAAAATAAATCACAACCCTTTTTTTCAATTTTTGGTGTTCGTTATTTTTATCATGCAAGCAACGTCTAAAAGTAAGGCGAATCCAAACGCACGGCTGAAAACAAGCCACAACGATCAAATCTCCTTTACGATGAAGCGAGAAAAAAGTATTAACCAGGTCAATTCTATTTGTCCGGCTGAGAACAAGCCACAACATTCAGAAACCTCTAATTCTTTTTCTTTAACGGAGAGCGAGAAAAATTAAAAAGCAGGAAAATTCTAATTGTCCAGCTGAGAAGAAGCTACAACACTCAGAACTCTAGAATTCTTTTTCTGAATTTTGGTGATTAATTCACCTCTATTCAACTTTGTCACTGAAACCGAATGTGAGCTGTAACCGTTCAGTGACAATTTTGCTTGAAAAAATTGGATGGGTATTGCCAACGTATTTCCCAATAAGGAAATGCGCAGAAGTGATAAGGCACGGAGAAGTAAACAATGTTTGGTCTTGGAGTAGGCCAAATTATTTAATTACGTGTGGGGGGAGGAAGGCAAAAGAAATTGTGACGCTTCGCCACAACAGTGAAGCCCACTAATCAACTTTGACATAACTTTTCGGCGATTTAAAAAACGACTAACTATGGTGTACATTGATCTATGTTAAAATCGATTGTTGTTCTAATTAAGTTAAGGTAGCTATTTCAGATGAGTAAATAATTTCTTTTATTATTCATCCCAATACAAAAAAATTCAGTACTGTGAGATCAGGAGATCGTGCAGGCCAGTGATTTGGTTTATTTCTGCCTATCCATCGACAACCGTATTTTCATCAAAAAAATCCCTGACTTCACTATCATGTTGGGTGGAACACCATATGGTTGGAAATATAATCAAACTAGCTGAAGCTCCAATGGGTCTAGTAGATTATTTTGTGAAAACTACAGATAGTAGAATTAATTCGGTGTGTTAACTTGAAAGGCCCGATTAGTTTTCTTACAATAACACTTGTCCACATATTGCCAAAAATCTGTGCCGGAAAGATCTTTGCCACCTTGAATGTGGAGTGCTTGGAAATTCATAATATAATCTTTTGGTGAGGTCGAGTTAGAAGTGGGAAAAGAATACACAACACTTACCTGGGAATGACGATAACTTATAAATTAAATATATGCAAAAACATTTGGAAACTAAGGCTAACGTAGCCAGGACCGCCATTTGTGCAAATTAAAATTTATGCAACCGCTAAATCTGTCCTTTGTTATGAAGGTCAAACCTGGGGTATTAAAAAATTTGAAACTGTGGAGACATTGCTGCGCTTTTTCTTGAGAAAAATCTTTCTTTTACCGATGAATACGCCAGAATAAATGTATCACTTGGAAACAGGACTACCAAAGCTTTTCGTTTCAAATCTTAAGTTGAATTCAGATTATTTGATCCGAATTAAAGAGATGGAAGACAGTCGATTGCCGAAACTTGTGCTTATGCATGCAGATGGTAGAAAATTGTTGTTCTATAAAGATTGGATTGACCATGCAGCTTACTGTGGATGGAGTCTAGACTTAGCCGATGCAAATGCACAACAATGGAAAGTAGCTCTTTATGAAATAATACAATGTAAGGTCATCAAGAGCGAGAATAGCATATGTTAACCTAACTACAATTCAAATGAAAGAAACTACTTCAATGATAATAACCCAAGAAAAATTTCGAGTAGCATTTTCAAAGTAAGGGGGGAACTCTTAAAACTCAACTATAGACCGCACAAGAACGATTTAGAAGGTATATGTTCTCTTTGCAACATGCGCGTTGTGAAGAACGTTTACCATTTCATTACAATATGTCCAATGCTGATAGAATTTAGGAGAGTTTTTTATGAGAAGAATTACCTAGAAGAAGAAGATTTAATACTTATTCTAAATGGAGAAGACTGCGATCGGCTATACAAATTCACCACTGAAGCTATGTTTCAAAGAAGCAGAATTGTATGAAAACTTTCAAACTTAAATTAAAGCGCTTTGTTCTTAGAATCTAAAATAAAATTACCAAAATAATAAGCAAAAAAACAATTATATGTTTTGTTTTAGCTAAACTAAAAGCTGTTATCATAAAACTTTTGTAATTGCTTCTTTTCTGTATCCAAAATACACTTAATTGTTTCTGTTTTAACTAGACTAACAGTAAAAAAAAATTATTTTTTATAATCAAATAAATTACATTTAAACTAAAAATCAATATTTAAAGTTACTGGATTTAAATTTAAACATTGCCACATATTTGAATATGTACGAGTATAAAACAATAATTATTATGAAAAATCATGAAAGAAAACACTATAATAAACCAAAAAATTAGAGAACAGTCACTCGGGCAGACGGCAGTAATTCCATGCTCTAATTTATTTAGTTTTATGAAGCGCAAATGTAAATGTAGCTTTTTTTGGAATGAATGAAACAATCTATCTATCTATCTAATAATCTAATACAATCTCTTGTGAACTGAGACTCCTCTGTCCAAAGAATTCTGTTTACACTGTGGTTGTCATCCGAGCTTCTCTCTAGCAACCAGTTACAATGTTACAAATCGTGATTCAACTTGATAAACTGATGAACAAATATGTTTTTCTTATTGTGTTATACCACTAATTTATCCATTGAACATTTGGAGTATGACCAAATTAAAATCTCCCTGAGAAAGAGGCACAGTCATAAAATTACTTTACAGTTCTTGAAAACTATCCCAACTGCCAGGTCGATTAGAATTTTTACCTGATGTATTGTCATAATAAAAGGAAAAGTGATATTAGCGGATAAAAACCTATTACGAAAAGCTATGCGAACACCACCACCTATGGCCGCGCCTACGTGTGCATGGCGGTCCTTTCAAAATACTTGAATTTTGAGTTAAAAAGCTCCGTATCCAGAATACCATTAACATATCAACATTGAACAGCGCTTCCAACATCTAAATACACTCTTATATGTTTCCTCTTTTTGATAGTTTTCTTGAACTCCTTATACCGACACACATTAACATACCCCACAAATAAAATACCTTCGAATTTAGGGCAAACTGAAATAATTAACCATTTCCTACTTCTTGAACAACCATCCATCCATCCACCTACACCACCGAAAGCTTAACTGCAAAAAAAGTAAACCAACTGCCGTGTACACGATGAAACCCGATGCATCTATGACAGAAAAATGTGCACTAAAGCAAATTAATTGCTGTAATTGCCTGGAAAAAGGTACCTATATGCAAATAACATCAAAGTAGCGCGCTACAGCGTTTTAGTGTCTGCTCAGTTGGTTCACAAAAGCCCTCGCTGAGCACGACAACAAGAGTAGACACAATCGCAACACGAGCATTAAAAACTAAATAATTGTTCTAAGCCATCAGACCATAAACTTGATACATGAGCCTAAGTTCTTTTTGGCTTGGGTTTCGGAGAGGTCCCTGGAAAAAAACAATAAACCAAATGCATCAGTTACATGCGGCAGCTTGACACAATAGGGGAACAACGTGGAAACGTTGTCGTGGGCACAACACACGTATCCGATTATACCCCACCACTTGATGTGTTTAAATAATTATTTGTGAAAAGGTAATGGTTTTGGCCGAAGAAGTTGCAACAATGAGGTTAAAAACCTTTGGGAAGTGCGAGATAGTGATTACAACCACAACAATGGGTAGCTGAACTGCACATCTCAATTTAAAAGTCTTCCTACGCCTTGGGTATGTATGAGCTGCTTTTTTGTGCTGAAAGTTCCATTTGCAATGATTTTAGATTGTAGATTACCTAAACTTCATTCAGAAGTGAGTATGTTACGGAAATTGCAACGATTCAGGCTTAAATTGATAAATCATGCAAATGAACTATTAAAATGGTTTTGGGAGCCGAGGTGTATGGTGAGCGAATATGCGCGGCGCACGGCAAGCACCGTGAATCACTACTAAGCGTCGGCGTCGAGGTGTTTACATCAGAAAATTATTTCAAAAAACCAGTCTAACTCTGGTAGCGATAATTTTTATGATGTGATGTTTTCAAGGAAATGAGGACTTCAAAGTTTTCTTTTGAATTACCAGAAAGAAAGTTTATTTTCCAACCGCTTGAGAGTATGAACTCAAAAATCAAATGAACTTGCAGCCACTGTAAGCAAGTGTTGCTATACTCGTTTATGATTTCGTTTTGATTTGATAAAGATTCTGCTTAAATTAGGTATGTCATATTTCATTTATAAATTGTTGTATTCATAAGGTGGCATTCAGGTTTTTTGACTTGATGTTGGTTCAACTTTACCTTCTGTTAAACTAGTCTTTTACATTAGACTTTAGATTCAACTTCTTTGGTTACCTACCTTGACCCGACGTGGGTAGGATCGTCAAAAGAGAAACATCTGCAAACGAGTATAAATATTCACTTGCATTCCGCTATCAAAAAACCTTAAACTCGTAGATCGATGAAATCACCCAACCAATAATAAATTCATTCGGAACTAGGATCAGTGCGGCAAGCAACTGAGGGAAACCCCAAAGCTATTTGTTATATCATTCAAAAAAATTTAAGGTGAAGAAATAATCTACAAAGTTCTCCCGTCAACTAAGTTCAAGAAATCAAGCTTGAAAAGTACGTAATGAACTCAAGATGGATGTCAAGTTCAAAGGCAACTTAGCTAGTATTTATTTGCCAACGGGTGTTTTTTACACGTGTAGTTTTTAAAAAGAAATAAAACGCACATAATTGTATGTTATGACCAAGAATTTAGCTTTATTACAAAGACAAGGGATTGCCATTATGTTTCAAAAATGGTTTCGGGCAAGTGGACGCTGCAGCTGGCTCGAATAAATTCCAGCCGAGGGGCTTAGGTTCCGACCACTTTTTTCAGCACTTGGGGCCGTATATCAGCAACAACGAACTCAATATTCTCTTCCAAGGAATCATCATATGTGACTTCTCATAACCATACAAAAAATAGTCCAGCGTTTTAACACTAGAATCAACACTAACACTAATATTAGAGTCAACTAACATTAGAGTCGACAGTGAGTTCTTTTGGAGACAATTTACAGAACGTACTCAGAGCCCACTTTTAGTTCGGCTCCAATTCTTCCTCGGTGAAATGGCAAACCAATTTTGGCATACATCAAGTGACAGCTGTCAAAAAGATAGATTCCGAGAAAAGTATTGCCAAATCGAAAATCACACGTTAAAACACCATTAATAAACCCTGTTAAAGTTTTCGTTATATGCCAATTAACTCCGTAGCAGCATTTAGAATAGCCAAAATTTATTTATAAACGTTTACTTACATATATTCATTATGCAAAATGAATACATACTTAGAGAGATAGTAATCGAAGAAAGAGTATATAAAGCCAACGTGGCACTCTTCTCCTGTAAAAAAACATTGGTGGGAAATTGGGTTTCTTACCCCAAATCACCCATTGGCTGTTTACCTCGGTAATTAGACCGATACTCACATACAGGGTGATTGTCGACCGCACTAGACAAGATGATCAACTACAGCTATAGCAAGCTGGCCAAAGTTCAAAGAACGGCTAGTCTCTGTATTAGTGGCGCACTGAGGACAACCCCATCGGGCGCCATCCGATCTCACACCCTTATATATCTTCAGCAAACAAGTCGCAGCTAGCTCAGCTACTCGACTCAGAGCTACATCACAGTGGACCAATAATCAAATCGGTCACACTACCATTCTCGAATACTTTAGATGCCTACCGAATCGATCCGACTTCACCACCCCCAAGTTGGTGTTTGATAATAATTTCCAAGTAACCATACCTTCAAGAGAAGCTTGGGAAAATGGCACTCTCTTGGAAAATGAAGCAATACACTTTTACACCGATAGTTCAAAAACCAGCGAAGGTGTATTAAGTGCGGAATCTACTCAGAAAAACAGAATCTCAGTCTTTTCTTCCGCCTACCCGATCATTGTATTGTGTTCCAAGCGAAAATTCTGGCGATTAAGGAGGTGCTGTTTTGGGTGAAAGAAAACGTCATATCCTCCACGGATGTTCGGATCTTCTCGGACAGCCAAGCTGCCCTTAAATCTCTTGCCTCTGTCTCTACCAGATCTACCACGGTTCAAAATTGTAAAATGTCTCTGAGAGAGATGCCAAATGAGTTCAACATTCATCTTTCATGGGTGTCGGGGCACAGGGACAAATTAGGCAACTGTAGGTACTGTATGGCAGACGAACTAGCCAAAAAGGGCACGACCACTTTCCTACGCTCAGAATGTAACAACATACACAGACAACATAGACAAGACGCTTCATTGATAACAAACACTAGATGGACTGGACTATACTACTATACCACATCTGCACTCAGTTTTAGGAAACGCATACTTGAAGAAGACTTTTAAATCAAGTGAATTGTGAATATATTGAAGTTAATTTTATTGTCAATCTGGTAGACGGCCACTGGCCAAACCATATTAAACTTAAGGTAAACAAATTGTAAATTGTAAAAAAAAGGCTGCCCTTTTAATAAAGTTTTGTAACTAACTAACTAACACTAGATAGACTGAGAGTAACAACTGCCTTGCAACCAAAAAAATTTCACCGTGTGTAGACTCAAAACGCTCGAAGAGTTTGTTAGCCCTGAACCGCTTGTATCTAGGTTCTACCATAGGTGTTCTTACGGGACACTATCCAATAGGAAGACACGCCAAAAGACTTGGTGTGTTTTCCAGTGATTTCTGCAGAAGCTGCATGGACGAGGAGGAGGAAGAAACCGTTCAACACCTTCTTCGCTCATTCCCTGCACTACTTCATAGGAGGAAAACTTATCTCGGTGATTTTTTCTTCGATGATACTAGCGACTTAGCTTACACAGACCCTAAAAGTCTTTCGAAATACATTAAAAGTTCCGCGTGGTTCGACTAGCGGGTGGTTAACTGGCTAGTCCCGTAATGGTAGATTTATAAGTGATCAACATCGGGTTTCTGAGATTAGTAGGTGATTATCTTGCTGATCGTTGTTGTATCACAATGAACCCTTGCGGTCTTAGTGTGTCAGGCATAGATATTACTCATTGGCTGACAGCCACTTCCACCTAACCTAACCTAGAGAGATAGTAAGGTGGATGTTTTCGTATAGAGAACATTAGGTGTCACGAAAATGAAATACTAACTGTAACGCTTCTCAATGTAGAGGGTGTCAAAAATGGGTTAAGTTGCTTCCTGTAGTAAGAGAATAGTGTCTAGAGTACTTGGCAGGCCACTGTGGTACCTTAAAATATTATACAAGTTCGAACTGTGAGCACCGAAGAAACAATTGCCGCTGTAGAACAAAGTGTTGAAGTGGACCCGAATAAATCAATTCGCTACCGTGCGCAGCAGTTGGAGCTTTGTCTTTCAACTTCATGGAAGACTTTGCGCAAAGATCTTGGATGACGACCTTACAAGATCCAGCTTGTGCAAGAATCAAAGCCGCGAAAACAAGCAATGGGTCGTGATTTTGGTGTATGGGCCGAAAATGAGATTGATCTCGATTTTCAACGCAAAATGTTGTTCAAAGTCGCCGCATTTGGATTAAAGAGAATCTACATGAGCCCGCGAGTCACCATTACATCTGAAAAAAACTGATTGTTTGGTGTGCTCTATGGGTTGGTGGAGTCACTGGGCCATACTTCTTCCGAAATGATGCTGGCGAGCCGCAGATACCGTTAATGGAGACCAGTATAGACCCATGATGACTAACTACTTTGTTCTCGAACTGGATGGCATGAATGGGGATGAGATGTGGTTCCAACAAGACGGCGCTACATGCCACACAGCGCACGTCACAATCGATTCATTGAAGGAAACATTCGATAAGCGCATAATTTAGCGGAATGGACCTGCCAATTGGCTACCAAGATCGTGCAATTTGACACCATTGAATTATTTTCTTTGGGGATATGTGAAATCGTTCTTCTACGTCAAGAAACTAGAAACGTTAGGGGGCTTGGAAACCAAAATTCGTGGTGTTATTGCCGACATAGGGCCTCAAATGCTCGAAAAAGTTGTTGAAAATTGGACCTCTAGACTTGGCTTCATTCGAGCCAGCCGCGGCGGCCACATGCCCGAAATTATTAATTTAATCATCAATGGCATAAAATTACCCTTCCAAGAAAGCTAAAATGATGGGCATTAAAACGATTTTCTTGTGTTTTATTTAAGTTTGAAGTTCTATACCCTTATCTAATAAACACCCTGTATAACAAAAAGGAAAGTAAAAAAACCCATAAATGCGTCAAAACAATTCTTTTCGTGAAACTACTTGAACTTTAAAGGCATAATTTCAATTCTAGAATTAAAATAAAAAAAAAATTTGAGGTTTGAGTTCCTCAAATAGCCAATTATTTTATTTTCGGATACAATCTCTTTCGAGAGGAATTGGCAAGCTCCTTGAGAGTAAATAAACTGACATGAAAAGTGCTTAAACACTGTTGTGTGAACCTACATATTCATTAAATATACAAGGTGTTTTGCATTTGCATACGGAGTGGTGAAAGCTCAGGACGGATAGTTTGGGTAAAGACAAGAAAAAATAAAAAAAAAAATCGTATGGGAGAGGGATGGTTTATCTAACTCCGTCCAGGGGAGAACTAAAATGCTAATGTTTTAGAAAATGTACTTAATTTTTTAACAAAAGTGCCCTTCCCGTCCCATCTTGTCTTGACCTAACCTAATAGTCCTGAGCTTTTATCGCACCGTATGCAAAACACCCTGTATAAAAATATACAAATCTTAGAATTTCTTCTTTTAAATGATTCCGCACGCGTTGTTTAACTTTTATTTTACATACATGAAAGATGAAACTCATGTAAAAATATTAAATACCAGCTGATCTGCCCATCGTTGCTCAGGTCGACCTTATTTAAAGCGTCGTTTAACCACAACTGCCAAAAAATCAAAAACTGTTAAAAAAAGCACCAGCTGGGTTAACTGAAGTTTTTCTGATAGTTTTTAGTTTCCCATTTCTGTAAGAATATTGGATCCAAATATAGGCAACTTTACAGAGGAGAGAGCATTCTAATGTTGAAAAGAATTTTGGAATTGGTTCAGTAGTTTCTAAGTGGCTGATCTTGGTACCGTTCCCATGGGACTACAGGAATAAAGCCTTGAACAGGAACCTCCCCTGGACTAAACTAAGTTCACACTAAAAATTTAATAAATTTTTCGGCAGTTTAGGAGACTATACCGGACATCCATCCATCCATCCACTTTAATGTTTCAAAATGGGAAGTAACTTGCTACCCAATAAGGCTCTAAAATATTCATTCATTTGAACAGCTCATATATCATTTGTAATAAATTCTATTCCACTGCACCACACAATAAAGTACTCAATAAGTACAATAAAGTACTTTTTTTACCACACGGTGTGCTTCAATAGCATTTAGGTCACGGACTTGATACAAAAGAGTGAAAGCCTAGCTTTTAAAATAAATTTAAAAAAGAATAAAACTTTTCACTTTTAATTGTGTTCCCAAATTAATCAAAAAGTTTATCTTTTATTTGTTTGTTTTCAAAACATTTAAATTATTATCTTCAAGTTCATCAATCCAATTGTCAGTTGGACATGAATGGGAACTCTTTCGGTGATCGCATTCTTAGAAATAGCAAAAAAAAAGCCTCAACGGATACTATGTTAACAAGATGAAAGGTCAATAGCATAGAACCTAATTAATGGCCTGAGCCGAGCAACTTGTAACGTAGCTTTTAAGGAAAAGACAGATAAGTAGCCATTGGACCTATAAAAATAGAGTTATAAGCTAATTTGAATGACTAAAACAACCCGAAGAACATAAACCTCTGCCGCTGCCGCCGCCGCGCCGTGGGCAAAAGCATAATAGAGTCCATTAACATATTTTATTGATATTGTCATTTAATGCGACGCAAGGAATAGTCCCTAACACGATCGAATATCTCAATTTGTTGGTGCCCATAATTTATAATAACCACAGTTAGGGCCTCATTTAGTTTGAATAACCGTTCTCAATCGAACTGGACAGCTCAAGATCGTTTATCCAAATCAAGAACCAATGTAAGTCTGTGGAAAAGATGTTAATTAAGATAACCGATCGTTTTTTAACGGAATAAGCCCTCGGAGCACTAACCACTAACTAATATAATTTTTCTATTTCTCAAATCATTAAAAAATTCTGATTGAGATACCTGAAACCAGAGACAAGATGGAATAGGGTAACTTTTTCAGTAATTTGAGTAACAGAGGCGTGATTGATATGACTATAGTTTTTTTGACAATTACATCAAATGTGGTAGGGAGACGAATATGAACAATGCACTTTCTGTTCATCTGCCGCACGTGTCAATCAAAGTTCAATCCCAATATATGCAAATGCCTGCATAATTTTGCAAAAACGTTTCCGCCTTTCTGATGACAGTCACCCAACTCCCCCCGTTTTAAGTAAAATCCAACAAAACGTGTTCAACGATAATGTAATTTCATGTTTGTAATGCAAATTCCAATGGAAATATCAATCCTTTTGGCTTCCTCACACGAAAGAACCCCCTGCAGAGGGTCGAATGCAACGAGTATACATACATATATCATTACAGGACACGGGGTGCCTTACTAAAAATTTACATAAAAATGAACTCCTCAAAAGGTGGTGTTTTCTTCTCTAAATGCAACTCTCACTGGTGTTGTAAGTGCATTCAACCCCTGTCCTGTGAATCATTTGTATTTAAGTTTCAGATGGAATAAAAAATAATCCTGTTGTTGGATCAAAAATGAAAATCCTTATTGTCGTTGGACCTCAATTTGTCAGACTGTTCCGCCCATCGAAGGCAAGGTATTAAATTACAAAAAAAAAAAAATAATTACGGGGTTTTTCACACAAAAATGGACTTTTCCCTGGAAAATCGTGTAGAATTTTGGCTTCTGAAAAGGAAAACCGGTAGTTCTTCTGAATTTTATGTTAAGAGTTTCAAAGGCATTTAAAATGAGTGAGGAACGAGTACCCTCATGTGCAAGAAAGGATCACTTTCGCTTGAATTCCCTTCTAAGTCCGGATTTGTTAATTGATTCGGTTTGCAATGCGGGTCAGTTTTAACATAATTTATAAGCCTTTTGTTATTTCGAAACCGAGTTTTCAAAAAATACCAAATTAGACTTGGTATGTTCTTCCAAAATTCACAGTTTCCAAATTCTCGGTTTCGTGATACTGTTCTCAGATAAGGTGAAAAGGATTACTAAAATATAAATCAAAATAAATACAAAAAAGAACGCCAATGACAAAAACATGGGGATCAAGACGCATAGATCGGGCATCACAGGCTTGATTTCGCCACTTTCCACCATTTCAGACTCTGGGAGAAAACAAATAAAATCCTCTCCTTAACCACAATTTTGTGTAGTAAAAGACATAGCAAGCGTATGGACGGCTGACGTTATTAAAGAAGGTGCTCTCGATACTCGATATAGCCGATAGTTGCTTCATCCTCAAGCCTTAGTCGAACCAAATTATTATCATCCGTCAAACAAACCAAATACATAATTGCAAGACGCCATCGCCAGTCTGAGACTTGTAATAAAAAGATGGAAGGGTATGGTCAAGCACGAATGGAAATGGGTATCTGTCGGACCAGCATTCAACAATGGACGTGTCTATATGCGCCCAAAACTAGCTTACACAAGTCCTTTGCGGGAAAAAAATTAGTATTCGTTTTATACGACCTTTCTGAGTAATTTAGGGATCAAAAAACAAATCGTGTGAATCGTGCTAGTTCGTGTGAAAAGAAACCACTTTGCCATTTCTGATAAAAAAGATTATGGCGTTTTCTACATGGAGATCAAGGTGCATCTCAGGTTTGACTTCGTCACTCTCCACCATTTCAGAACTCTGGGAGAACAGCAAATACATCATCTCCTTAACCACAACCTTGTGTAAAGGACACAGCAACCGTAGATAAAGTACTCTCGATGTCAACGATAGTTGACTATTATCATCTTTCAGACAAAGCAAAAACATAACTGCAGGACAAAAATCTAGAAACGTGTGACGATATGGGCGAGCACGAACAAAAACGGTTACACTAGACACGTGGTTATCTGGCGGGCCGGCTTTCGACGATGGACGTGTCTATATGTGCCCAACACGAGGTTTCACAAGTCATTTGAGAGATAACAAAGTTTTGAGTAATTTGGGGCTCAAAAAACAAATCGTGTGAATCGTGCTAGTTCGTTCAAAACGAAACCGCCCAGTCATTTCTCATAAAAAAGATTATTACGTTTCCTATTGGTCAATCTTAACGAGCTAATTGCAGTCGTATGAGTTGAAAACCTCATAATTTGGCTCGTGTTGTTTTCTAACTACAAGCTGTGTGATTAGGGAACCTATTTTTTTGTACTTCAATAAATATGGTGGCGCAATACTGTGGGGCCTATCGCATTTCTCGCAACCATGCGTTGTTAGGGAATGGAGGGGACCTACGGTTTTCTACCGATTCCGAGCAGCTAATCAGGAATCCGCTTTTCATGGCAGGTGAATTTATTAAGGGGAGAAATTGCCAATTTCTCGCAAAAAGCGATACGCGCGAAAAAAAAACATTTTTGCTCTGTTGCGATTCGAACCATGAACCTCTCGGTTAACAGGCATGCTAACCATCATGACACGGTTAACACGTGTACTTCAATAACTAAACTATAGCAGCTTTCTATTCGTGCAAATTCTGGTAACACTATGGGATTTTCAACACAAACGACTGCAATGAACTTATTTTAAACTAAACAATAAGAAACCTTTTTCATCAGAAATGACTGAGTGGTTTCGTTTTAAACGAATCAGTACGATTCACACGTAGTGTTTACAACCTAACACGACCCACACCGTGGATGCAGCATATAAGCACTTCCGGTAGTTATGGAAAACGAGCCAGCAGCTACTACATTAGCAGAAGTTGCTTCATGGTGATAGCATAGTCTTTCAAGCTGGGGAAAAACGCATTTTATATCTAAATGTATCTTGGGTAAGTTCAACCGTGTGGTGACTATACGACAAACGGACTCGATGAACTACCAAACTGATTGGCCATACAAGACATATGCCTCTTGCTGTAACGAGCCAGGAAGACGGAAATGCGAAAGTATGCATGAGGGGGACCAACTTTGAGGAATAATTCTCATCAATAAAGTGAAAGTGAAACCAACTCAAGACTCGACTATTGACAGCGAGACCTCGATCTTGGAATCCTTATCCAATTTTACCCAGAAACGAAAAGCAAATAGGAGGGCCCACGCAAAAGAAATTGTCAGAGGAAAGATGAATCTTGTATAAAGCACAACGGAATCAAGAAAGAAAAAGCTGATAAATTACAAAAGAGCGAGATTTCTACTAGATCATTCATAACCCGCCAAATTCAACAGCGAAAATTCCACCTTTTTATTTCAAAACAGATCTCGGAATAAAAATGCTCAGAGAAACAAACGAAAATGAACTAGTTAACCTTTTGTGCCATAACCAAAAAACTATGGTCATGATTCACTTAACTGGGAACAATATCCTGGGTAAACACAAAAAGAAGAGGTTCAAATGAATTTTTCATACAGAAAGGTAAAACTTTCCCAAGGTGGGCCTATTTCGATTAAAGTTGTTTCAACAAATGCGTTTTTTCTTACTTTTTTCCCTATCCTTCTCAAGTTCTTCTGTTCGTGTGCATTTCAAATGAATCATTCACGTTACACGCACACTCGTTAGCTTGCAAAACTATTTCAAACTCACTTTTCAATTAATAAAGAAAAAATGTTTTGACTGATTAATTATGCTCATTGGAGCCCAAGGCATATTCTTAAATCCACCATTCCAAAAGTTTCAAAATATCCTACGCAGTTTTTAAAGCATACATCGTTGTAAGCTCAACCACATGCAGTTTAATCGAACCAAAGAACCATGACTGTACTCACAATAATTCAAACAATTAACCATTTTACACCTTATCCACCGGCAGCTAACTGATTGCGTTAAGACACAAAATAAATCCCCCAACTTAGCACCGACCATCGTGCATTGGCCTGGAAATGATTAGCATTTAATTACATTCAGTTTAAGTCTGTCGAAGAAATGAAAAATTATGCTTCATCGACCTCTGTTTCAATTGCCTTGAGCTGCTATCTTTTCAATATGTTCAAGCTATTCCAGTTAAGACCAACACCAAACACACGGAAATAAGACAAATGGCCATAGGTTTCTGGTTACCGAAACAATTGTATTATCTGTTCAGGAAATCAGTTGCAAAACAATATAAGAAGATTTCAGCTGGAATTTTGGAGATGTTTTGGTAGCAAAACAAGAGACAAATAGTGAAGCATTATTATCACACTTTTGTTGTGAAGATGACTTCTCATAACTGCTTTGAAAACCTAAAAGCGTAAGCGGCAACGTCAAAAAGTGATGTATACTCTCACATTACCAGGGCAGTTATTTGGGTCAAGCGATTTGTTGTCTCAGTTTAATGGAGTTATAATTGAAAAAGCAATAAAAAGTTGAGGAAAAGCACATTAACTTAAACGAATTTGACAACAAGCTTGAAAGTAGCGGGAGGTAGGCATATTTTGACAAATTTAACGACGTGTTATTCCAAATTGTTAACAAAAAGTGAAAGATTTGATCGAAATGAAGAATATTACTATGCCAGCTTCTAAAGGTTGGCATTCACATTGCGACAGCCGTACGAACGGACGCAAAGACCTTCGTCGGATACGAAAAGTTCTGTTGTTAATAGCTGCTGGTCGTGCATCGGACCGTACGAAAAGAGACCATAACATGGTTAGTTTAAATTTACATTTATGAGATTTGTGTGACACGACCAAAACTGGATCTGTCATATCTGTATGAAGTCTACTGTGATAACATAAAAATATTCTGAAATAACTCAGTAACTAAACCATTCAGAGCTTTAAATACATTTCATTTATTCATCGCCTAGATCACTTAATCACTTAAGAAGAGTTCTCGTAAATTTTGTTTACACTTTTGAGAGAGGGCAGGACATAAGCATTAGTGTCCAACTTTAGCAGAAGCCGTGTTATAAGAAGCCAAGTTTTGTGACATATCAACTTGTAAAGCGGTGTCCGGGTATGACATGAGACCGATTATGGAGCTAGGATTTAATCTACTTAGAGACAAGACAAAAAGTCATCTAGGGTGTTTCAAATCCAATTTTGGCTATTTACCTGTTTGGTGATGATGTAAATTTCTACCTGATGCTTGTTTTGTAAATAGCATTTTGCCTTAAGCCCCTAGTACATACTAGAGAATCATGATGCAAACGAATTCAAATTTGACAGTTTTGTTCACTCCCAACAGAAGCAAAAATGTTTTTCCACGGTTACCGTCTTTCGCGAAGAATTGGCAAGTCCTCTGATAGTAAATTCATTGCCATGAAAAGCGCTTTCTCGATAAGCATGAAATAAATAACCATTATATGTATAAAATGAAAAAAAGAAGGTTCATTTGATAAGATATGCATAATAAAATCAATCATCTGTTTTTCTATTTAAATTAATCCACTACTTCATCTACGTCAAAATCTATCCCACAGTGAATATGAATATTCATGAGAGCCAAGCCGTTAAGTCTATTTTCACTCGTTGTGTTCCGCAAGTAGTTTTTAAGTCTCCGTAGGCTTGAAAAAGTCCTTTCTGGTGTAGCAGTGGAAACATGTATGGTAGCAAATATCTGTAGCAACGTGTAAATATTTGGATATAATTTTTTATCGCACTTATCCAAGCATTCCAAAGCAGATTGTAGGGGTACCCGGGGCTAGTTGGCTCAAGGGGCAAGTAGACCAATCGCCAATAACTTTAAAAGAAAACTATTTCTTTCAAATTTATTTCACTTTTTACATCGAGTACACCAGTTTGCTGAGTTTCATAATATTGTCTTTCGCCGGTGTCGGACGTCGTTCGGGTATTATCCCCAAAAACTAGTTTTTGCGTTCGTCAGTAATTTTTTTGTTTCCCTTTTTTTTAAGGCTGTTTGTGTTCAATGTCAATTTTTTTTTTGTTTTAGAAAAAGAGTACAGTTCGTGTTACTATTCTTAACAGCAGGTAGTTGTATTTTATCTTGATTCTGGAGTACCAACAAAATCCGTTTAGTGCTGAAGGGCCGAACGGGGTTAGTTGACTAATTTTTTTCCTTGGTATTTTCAAGAAAAATGAGGCCACATGTGCGAAAAACCGCGAGAGCGTCGAAACCAAAGGTTTTTTTTAAAGTTTTTAGTTTGATATATCACACGAAATTTCTTTAATTTGTATTTAAATTTTTTACTTATTTTGTGATACCACAAGGAGTGGATTTTGTTTGTTAACTTAATTTAATTTTTTTTTTAAATTCATTTTTTTAATCTAGTTTTTTTTGTGTACTACACGAAGTTTATTTATTTATAGTTTGTAGTTTCAAATAAAATTAACTTTTAATTCTATTTGCTTAAAGTTTTGGTCGAAATAAGTCGCCGCGCCGCCTCGAAAAGATTCGCAGCGAACTATTCTTTTGAATTCATTTTCAACGACTTTCTAACACATTGACGTTGGAAGCAACTCGGCCATATCTTCAGAAATGTGGGGTTTTAATGCGTTTAGAGTTCGAGGACTATTTGCGCAGGAACGGAAAAACACAGAAAAAAGTGTAAAATTGACGTTGTCAAAAAGTGACAATTTACGACCAGGAAACTTCTCATGCAATAAAACCGTAATTGATTGTGTTTTGGGACTTATTGCCCCGTCATGTTATAACCACATATCATCCATGTTCAAAAAACGATGATGCGAACGACCCCGCAACGGGAGATAAGTACATTTAGATCATCAGCAACACTTGCATTTTCAGAATCGTTATTTTCGACTGAGTGTGCATTACGATGATGCGAATGGCTTAAGACTTAAGTTACGCTTCCACTCTCTTTAGCTTTCTGCACAATCTTACCTATTGATTGTGTAGTCGGTCGGTTATAACGACCATAATAGTCTCGTAATGCGCGAAAAGTTGCTTCCTTTGGATCACCACTTTTGTAGAAGGTTTCAAAAAATTGAAAGCTTAGTTCGGTTGCTAAGTGATCCACTTTCGTAAATTGCAAACATTCAACTTATATTATTATTTATGGCACTAAGTTTGAAAGGTGTCAAATGCCAGCGCTACCAACTTGAAACCACCTAATGAATGACCCTGTGTATGGATCGATTACAGATCTTCACTCTTTTTAAACCTTGGGTTCTGTTATAGTTGTTTAAACAAACACAAAGAAGCACCACTTCCGATCTGGCTATTTAGCGGTGCAGTCATTTCTCTCTCTTCTTATGTGCATATCGAAATGTAAAACACTGAAATTCTAGACTGACAACTTCTTTAAATTTCATTTCCCTTAAGCTGGGTATTCAAGTTCACTGAGGAACGATACTCCTGTTTTCAAAACTCCTCCAAAGGCCGGTGGATAGGGCACTATATCAGAATGCACTATTAAAAATCTGTGAGTTCTAAAAATTTAGAACTTTTTCTTCGCGCTAGGAGTGTCGGGACAAATGTGATTTGTCTTCCTTATTCATAATAAAAAATTTCAAACAAAACCGATAAATATTATTTCGAAAATGTAAAATCTCAAAACTATCGGAGGTCTATTTTATTTAGTCTTTGCTAAGGATTTTGCTTGCGATGGTACTTATATCCCCCACCAGTAGTAGTAAAGTGGTAGCTTATGCAACATTTTCAACAGTCAGCTTCTGTCGACATCAATATCACTTCTTTCAACGAACGATACTGTTGGTTATTTTTAAATATCTGTGTTGTTTAATGAGACTTTCTTTCACATCAACTATCGTTTAACAAAAACTGAGCATTTGTGAACGCCAAGAGGTGATCAACGCAAATCTATACCTGTCATCTGTCGATCAAAACTCAACCCTTCACATATCCCTGAGAAAAGTCTCGTAGAACCGAGTAAAAGAAATGTAAGGCTATTGGCGGAGCCTTTCACGGGCCATTGCAGACTGATTTTCATGACTTTTTACTATTTAGAACACTACGACACAACGGATCACATATTTATAATTATAATGCGAGTTTGACTTGATAGCAGTTTTTCAGAAAAGGGTGACACCAATCGCTTTGACGTAAGACACTTTCTATCTTCGAATATCCACAACCGTAGCCACTATTTTCTCAAGTCATGAATTGTCTTCCAAAAGCGATAGTTCCTAAAGCAATTTCATGCAACACTGATTCGATACAAAGTAAAAGAATAAAGTTCTTGAATTTTCTCCTTAACCTTTTGACCGAGGTCAATCCAAGAAGTGCGCAAAATATATTTACGCTCTACAAAACAGAATTGAGAAAAAAAAGTGCATAACAATTCACCCTTCGTTTGGCTTGAGTGAACTTCCAACAACATGTTGCTTTTGAATTCATTATTTTCTTCTTCTTTAATTTCCATACACAGATGGGATAGAGGAACACTTCCCTTGGGAACTGCATTAACTTTGAATGTTTTCTGCTGTACACCTTTTTTGGTTTTCGCTCCCACAGGTTCTATGTGTGTATTATCATTGAGGAAACCGTTCGTTCCACAGGTGCACACTGCACATTAAATTATTAAAAGACAGGCGGCCATCTACTTTATAACTGAATTTCCCTGAGAAATTCCCATTTGCCAATTAATTCAAGGCAAGGTGTTGTCATGACAGTGCACACAGACTCATATCTCGGTGACAGTTAAAGAAATTCCATTAAAATAGAACATCTATATCCAGAATCAGAATCCCGAAGAAGATGGAGCTGGAAGTAGAACACTTGCTGTCACATTGGGTGGGCAGAATGGTGCGCAGCAGCAGCAGCAGAATTAATCAAGCCTAACACGTTTATGTTCAGTTGAATAGCAAACTCACACAAACGCGCCATGATATTCAAATCCAAATGCCAAATGAAGGTCATGGGATTCATTTGAATCCACTGATCACTGGATCATCTGGTGGAACGACTCAATTCCTTCTAAGGCTTCCGCCGCCGCCATCGCCACCGTCATTACTTTGATAGTGTCCCTGATGAGGCATCAACCAGTTGAACCAGCTATCAATGTTTCTCTTAATGTGCATCTTGCTTGTGCGTCGGCATTTCTGCATTCTCCACACCGCGCCCGGTTGATCATTTGCTGCGAATTGCCGTTTGCCACTGTGTCGTAGTAAAGTAATGTTCTGTGCGAGTACGCAGTATGAATTTAATATTATTTATTTTTTTTTCCTTTTTCCAACTTTGCTGTGAATGGTCGCTTCCTTGTTCGATCATGAATCCATGTATGTAGATTCTCCTGCGATCATCGTTATTGGATTGGTTGAATCACCACAGGTTGGTGGTAAGTGGCACAGGAGCAACGGTTCGCTATTCCCAATATGAAATGTCATAACTTTTTATTTCCAAGATTCTAGAGAGACATACTCGTAAAACGCAACACAGGAATGTAAGTATAACACTGTGTTTTATCCCAAGATGGCATTTTACAGGTTGTTGACAACTCTACAAACGGAATTGATGCGGTAAATATGTCAGCTGGGTAATTGTGTCAGCTTTGAGTGAATTACTTGTATGAATTGAATTTCTTATTAGCTTTTTTTATTTTTTACAGCTACAAATAGAAGGTACCATTGAGGAAGTACTTGCGTACGAATCTTAATGAACCTTTACATCACGAAGGCGGTTTAGGTGTATTAAGTTGTTTGTTTCTTTTGGGCTGCTATCAAAGGACACAATGCCTTTGCATTTGGAGGTTCTCCTCTTGGCTTAGTAGTATCTATTTCCAATAAGGATCAAGGCTCCAATAAATCCACAAGTATTGGGAAATGTGTATCAGTGTTCGCCTGTTGATTTCTCAAGTGTTGATTTTAATACCGTAGTGTAGTTGAATGTTTTTTGTGTATCAAGTCCAATGCTGTTGGTTTTCGTTAAGGCTATTTTACCTACTATTTTACCATACATAAATTTTCTAGTTCATTTGGATTTCTCTAAAGCTTTTGACACCATCGACCATTCTTTCGAGGCTTTATAAATTTCTTTCCTCTGCTGTTAATCTTTTATCGTCTTATCTTAGTGAAAGAAAACAAGCAGTTGTTAACGGTTGTTTTACTTCCAGTCTCTTACCCACTGTAAGAGGAGTTCCACAAGGATCAATATTAGGACCCCAACTTTTCTCTTTACATAAACGAGCTCATTTCCCTTATCTCATCATCATCAATTCAAATGTATGCATCAGATGACGTCCAATTGCTTAAAAGTTGTCCATTAGGATTAAGACTCATCGTCTGTGCTGATACTATCAACATGAATCTGGAACTGATCTCACTTTGGTCTAATAGAAATGGACTGGTTTAAAATCCAATGAAGTTTAAATGTCTTGTAGTCAGCAGAACCCCCTTGAGTCTTTCTTATTTTCCAGTCATTAAACTCAACGACTCTGCAATTGAATACGTTGATTCTGCTAAGAATTTGGGAATGCTATTCAATAGAACCTTAACTTGGGGAAATCCTAGGGTGTGCTTCGTATGTTATAGGCCTCACAATTTTCCACACCAATAAAAATTCGACTAATGCTGGCTAAAACACTGGTTCTACGTTCTACCAATCTTAACATTTGGGTGCGATATATTTTGTGACTGCGATGCGGTTAGTAGGAGGAAGCTAAATGTTACATATAATAACACTGCCAGATACTATGGACTGAGAAGATACGATCTAGTTTCTCATTTTTCAGGGAAAATTTGTTAGTAAAAATTTCTCTCGACCACCTATAACGCTATAGAACTCTTATAGTGCTCTTCATCGTAGTCCAGACGCATCAACCATGGTATATATTTTATACGGCAGTTTTTGTTAGTGCCAATCGGCTAAAGAATGCTCTACATCGGCATCTCAAGACACTGAGGAGCGAAGTAAAGTTTCGGAAAGAATTAATTTATCACTTCCAGTCTAACTTAATCATCCTAATCCTAACTAATATTATAAATGCGAAAGTAACTCTGTCTGTTCGACTTTCTATGTTCTATGTTACCGTCTCCCGCCCAAACTACTAAACTGATTGATATGAAATTTTGTACAGAAATAGTCTTGAACCTGAGGAAGGACATAAGCTATTTATTTTATCCCTATATTACCACCGGAACAGGATGGTATACGAGAACTTAGAAGCTACAGCACCGATTTCGAAAATTCTTCCACCGTTAGAATGCTACACTATCCCCAATTACTAAAAAAATTAATTCATTCCCATATTCCTACGGGAACGGGCGTCCTACTTATATGAATTTTGGTACAGAGATATAGTCTTCAGCCTGAAGATGCATATGGGCTATATACAGTGGTGGCCAAAATAGTAAAAGTGAATTATTTTGTTTTCTTGTCACAATAAAATCTATGCCTTAAACCTTTTTCATTGAAGCAAACTATATATTATATACAAATTGTCTTTGACCTGACTGTTAAACATTTCCAGTGCTACCAAACATTAATGATGGTCACTTGCAATGTACCGTTAGTTTTACTTAGAAATGTCAGATTTGCAATGGTCAAAAATATAAGAGTGCTGTGTAGAATTGCATTATTTCTGGTCTTTATTCAAGATGCTCTTCGCCGATCTCAATGTGTTGTTGCTATAGTGCTAAAGCAGGGAAGTCTACCAACAAATTTCACCGAAAAAAGAGTACGCCCAAAAAAACAACAACTTTGCTGAACAAAAGGATTGTAAGAGAGGTGCTTAAAAATCCTTTTGCAGCGGTAGAAAAGCAAATCTATCATTGGATATCAGCTCATGCACGATCCGCAGACGTTTGCAGGATAAAAATTTACTTGGTCGAATTGCGATGAAGGTTCCGTTACTTAGTTCGAAGAATCTAAAGCAGCGTATACGATTGGCAAAAGTAAATCTTTCACAATGGGCTTACAGGAATTGGCAAAATGTATTTTTTAGTGATGAACTGAACATAAATTTAAATATATTTGGTTCTGATGGCTTAACTTATGTTAGAACTAGGGCCAATGAAGAGCTGAAGGAAGAGGTAATGGAAAAAATTGGTTTCACTCTTATTATTATGGCCACCACTGTATGTTATCCCTGTACTCCCACAAGAACGCAAATGTAAACGGGAACCTAGAAACTACTGAACTGATTTCAAGAAATATTTCCCCGTTAAAATGCTACACTATCTCAAAGTAACATTAACTGTTTTTCTTTGTTACCATCTCCGCCCAAACTATTGAACCTATTTGTATGAAGTGCAGAGATAGTCTTGAGCCTGAAGAAGGACATGGCTGTATTTGTTATCCCAATATTCCTGCGGGAACGACAACGTAAACGGGAACCTTGCAGTTACTGGGCCGATTTCAAAAGTTCTTTCACCGTGAGGTGATTTCTGTCAAATTGTCGATTACACAGTTGATCTGAGAAAAAATGTCTGTCTTAATCTTCAAATAAATGCATAAAAAACATAAACTTTACTTACTTAAGGTGGCGCTACAGTCCGGGTCGGACTAGGGCCTCAACCAACATGCTTCTCCAGCCAACTCGGTCCCTAGCTAGCTGTCTCCAGTTTTGCACGCCAAGTTGGTTGAGGTCCTCTCCTACTTGCGTGCGCCACCTGAGTCGCGGTCTTCCTCTACTGCGCCGTCCCTCGGGATTGGAATCGAAGACTTTCCGGGCCGGAGCGTTGGTGTCCATTCGCTCTACATGACCCAGCCATCTAAGCCGCTGGACCTTGACTCGTTTGACAAGGTCAGTGTCGCTGTACAGCCCGTACAATTCGTCGTTGAATCTTCTTCTCCATTCTCCATCTATGCAGACGGGACCAAATATCACCCGAAGAATTTTTCTCTCGAAGCATCCTAAAGCGTTCTCGTCTGCCTTTGACAAGGTCCATGCCTCTGCGCCATATATAAGAACCGGGATGATAAGTGTCTTATACAGGGACACTTTAGTTGCTCGAGATAGGACTTTACTACTCAATTGCCTTCTTAGTCCGAAGAAACAGCGATTGGCAAGAGTTATTCTTCGTTTGATTTCAGCGCTGGTGTCGTTGTCTGAATTAATAGCGGCGCCTAGGTAGACAAAGTCCTTAACTACCTCAAAGTTATAGCTGTCAATCGTGACGTTCTGTCCAAGACGTCGGTGTTGGGTGTCCTTTCTTGATGACAGCATATACTTGGTCTTGCCCTCATTTACCACTAAACCCATCTTCTTCGCTTCCGTCTCAATGCTCATAAACGCACCATTGACATCACGCTGCGTTCTTCCGATTATGTCAATATCGTCGGCATATCCGAGCAATTGAACGGACCTTTGAAAGATTGTGCCTCTTGTGTTGACGTAGGAGTTTTGCACTATTCTTTCAAGAACGATGTTGAAGAAGTCGCATGACAGTGCATCGCCTTGCCTAAAACCTTTTTTGACATCGAAAAAACATAAACGCTTCAAATAAATATTGGGAATCGGTAATGATTGTGTAACAAGTCGACTTCGGCGTAGCGCCGACTAATGAGATAGTTAACCATATAAACTAATAAATTATGTTTGACGTATAGGGGGATGTTGTCGAATCTCTGTCTACTGATAGACATTCGACAACATCCCTCAATATTATAGACACTGAGCAAGTCACATCATACCCTATAGAGTTTCTCAATTCCTTAGAATTATCAGGAATGGCTGCAAGTTGGTGTTCCAGTGCCAATAATAAGTTATCTAGAATTGTAGACAGCTACAAATTCAACATCTGAGATGCGGCATTATATAAGTTTCAATAATGACTAGAACAGCGAAAGGAGAAAACTATTGATTCTATAGTGTGCTTTAAAAGAGTATACCTATCAAACTCGCAAAACCTTTTTATTTGACAAAATGTGGAAAAAGTAAGAACGTCGTGTGCGAAAATGTACTAAAATAAAATAGTATAACAATAGATTACTAAAACGCGTGAATGTGTCTTATTTGCAAAATAAGTAAAAAAAAGGAGTAATAAATAAATGAAGAAAAATTCGTTCTTCTTTATAGGTACTATGAATTCATTCAATTCAATAATTACAAAAATGTATTTTTGATGTAGCTTTCTTGTATCTTTTTTTTACAAACTTTTGAAGCTGTAAACTAACTAATAAGACATTGTATTTTACTGTTTTAGCATAACAATTGAATAAAATAAATAAAAAACAAAATTTTTTTAGCTATTGTGCTGGTATGCAACGTATATGTCAGCAAAGGTTTCATTGTTTCCTCCTTCAAAGTTTATGTCTGAAGAATACCTTTTTTCATATGTTGACATGAACGCTAAAAAAACCAACCAAAATGTGTAACACTTCATCAACCGAGTACAATTGATTCCTTCTGATTGTCGATTTCAAATAACTTATACCTAATCTCACAATCTCTTTACCTTCATAGATCACACAGGTGTTATGATATCGTCACCTCGATCGTATTCCATAATCAACAACATCCAAACCACAGGTGTGGTCTATGCGAATATGGATTGCAAATCAAAAATAATATGCCAGTTTTGTCTTAACCCACGTTCGGTAACATCTGTAATAACATTTAAAAATACCGGCACTCCTACTCCTGTACTATGAATGTGTTTCATTGAAAAATCAATCAAAATACCACATCTAATCGAATCATAGAAGCATTCATATGAATCATAAAGAAATACTTTGCAATTATTATGATAATCTTTTCATCACAACAGAGCACATTCCAGAGGTAATTAAGGCTGTTAAGAACTTTTTATGGATAGAGTGGAGCGCCTGTTTGGTTGGAGTGAGAGGAGACTTCTACAACGGTGACTGCTATAGACAAGACAAACAATGAGAAAGACTCAACAGACTATCAATAGTAGAATCTAGAATGTGAAATCAAAAATATTACTGTTGCCTCCTGTGAGGATTGAACTCACGACCCCTGGTTTACAAGACCAGTGCTCTACCACTGAGCTAAAGAGGCACACGAAACGTGAGACGCATAGACAAAATCTGAGACCTAATGTAGGGTTTTGTGGCTTTAGGGTTGAAATTATGGTTCGACTGATTGCTTGCAACTTCTAGAGTGGCTGAATAAGATGCGAAGCAATGGGTTTGAAGCTGCAAAGTGGTGTTAACGGCAATTAACAAAATGGAAAACACCTGTTATTGGATCTCTGATTCCAGTCGAATAGATTGACCACTTCATTGACTATAGCAAGAATAAAATTAATTTCAGAGCTTCGAGTATAAGTCTCATTCGAATTTAGAAAACAAATATAACCTTGAGGTAAGAGAGCAGATTATATCGATACAATACCTCAAGCTTCTAATTAACATCCCGAACAAAAGACTCCAATCGTAGGCACGGCTTATTAAAATTTGGTTTCTTTGTTCCAAACGAAAATTTATTTGAATTGATCCGAAAAAGTCTCATGAACTTGTGTAAAAGAACAAAAGACAACAAAATTGAAGCCTAAAATAAATCCTCAACTCTGAAATAAAATACAAAATGTTAATACCACTTAGTCAAGATGAAATATATTTATTCATGGATTTGAATAAGTTACAACGATTAACATTTAATTGATTTGCTTAAGCCTTATGCTGAACGGTATGTTTGTATTTTGAAACCAGGTGAGCTCGTGATATAAATCAAATAACTTAAACAAAACCTTTTTGAGTTATGATGCTGTTACAATTCTTTTGTTTAATGTTTTACATTACATTAGCTTTAGTGGTTGAATGGATTAACTGGGAAAAACGATTCGCAGAGTATATCTGTTTAATGCATTATAGTTAGTTATTTACACAGTAGAAAGAAAAAGAAAAATAGTATCTCACTTCAATGCCCCACTAAACGGTTAGAACATTAAACAATAACATTTAGAAGTTAAAATCTTCACATTTTGACCTACTTTAACTTTTAAACAGTTGAAGTTTTGAAAAATTCTCAAAAACAAATTTTGGGAAGCGCTTAGTTTTCTTTAGGAAATGTTAGTAAAAAAACCTTTCGATCAAGTAATAGTGATATAAACATTTAGCAACGAGGAACTTAAGAAAAAATTCCTATTGAAATTAAGATGTAGTCTTTAGAGAGCTGTTATTAAAGGGGACTTGCTTTTATGCACCCAACACGAACTTACACGAGTTATTTGAGGGTTAAAATGGGTTCGTTAAGTGCTTCTTCGATCATTTAACACGTTATTTTTGAGCAATTTGAAGGAAAAAACGAACGAATAATGTGACTTGTGTCGATTCGTGTTGGTTCGTTTAAACCGCATCAACTCAGTGATTTTTTTTTACTAAAAAGGTTAGTTGCATTTCCTATTGATTAATCTGAAACGAGCTTATTGCAGTCGTTAGAGTTAAAAATCTCACGGTGTTGCAAAATTCTTGCTAGTTTTAAGAAGCGTCTATATGCACCCACGGTGTGGCTTATGTTAGGTTGTGTAGCACTTCCTCATTAGCGGTAATCTTTGATGAAAAAGTTTTCCTCTTGGTAAATCTAATATGAACCCAACACGAATCATTTGAGGGTTAAAAAAGGTTCGTGTAGTTCTTGCTCATTCATTTCACAAGTAATTTTTGAGTAATTCGAAGGAAAAACAAATTGTGCGACTCGTGTTGGTTCGTCTAAAACGAATCAACTAAGTTACTTTTGATTAAGGATGTAGTTGTGTTTCATATTGATCAATCTGAAACGAGCTTATTGCAGTCGTTTGAGTTGAAAATTTCATGGTGTTGCTCTAATTCTTGCGAATTTTAAGAAGTGTTTATATGCACCCACGGTTCGTGTGGATATTATTTGAGTCATCTCTGATGAAAAAGGTTTCCTGTTGGTCAATCTAAAGTAAGCTTATTGCAGTCGCTTGACTGTGTATATGAGCTTACATGAGGCATTTGAGGGGTAAAATAGGTTCGAGTAGTTCTTGTTTGTTGGTTCGTTCACTTAACAAATCGTGCGATTCGTGTCAGTTCGTTTAAAACGTATCCACTCAGTTATTTTCTATTAAAAAAGTAATAGCGTGCAGTAGTTTGAGTTTAAAATCTCATGGCATTGAGGGTATACGTCTAGAATTCTAAATAGAGGTTTATCCAATAGAAATGATATGATTTTGAAGTGATGTTTCGCCCAAATGGTAGATTATGACAATTTACAAATGAGCGTTACCGTTGGATATTTTGGAAAAGTTGCAAAAAAAGTGGCACTCGAGAAAAAAGGTGGCATTTGAAATTAAAAACGAAGCCACACCATATACATATGTATGAAAATTCACTTAATGGAAAAAATTTCACACATCTGAACGAATTCGTAGGATTTGAAGAAAGCACTTAATCTGAACAATCATAATTGGAACTTTCAGTTTTTAGTCGGCTGGTAAGTTTAGTTTTTATCAAAGTTAGCTTGGCACTGCTATGAGGCAAAGTTAATATTTTTGCAACACATTCATATAAAACAGAAAAAAGGTGTTCATTTAAACTATTTTTGATGTTAGCCACTTTAAACTAAAACAAATCGATATTGTCAATTTCAAAAAATTGGTTTAAAACCTGAGTGGACGGATTTTATTTCTTAAAAATTTATATTGTTCGACTACCTTTTCGGGACTTTTAGTAAAATAACTAAGACCAGAAACAAGTTAAAATTAAATGAACTCTTGTGTCAACTTGATTACCTACTTTGGGGTCTTAATGCCTCAAAATAGAAAGTTTCTCATTTTTGATGTCAAATCTATTGAATATTTTATCACAAAGTATTTGATAATGACTAAGAATATTTTTTTTTAACTTCTGAATTGCTAACTTTAGTTTTACTTGTGGAGAATGCTAAAAACGTGGCACAGACTGAAAGGTGGTGGCTCGGTGGCACAGCCTGAAAAAAAATGGCATTTTGATTCTAAAGTGGCGCAGCGGTAACGCTGATGTAAATGAAATGATCTACCATTTATTTTATTGTATTAAATAGTGTTTACAATTTCATCATGAAGAGATATACGCAAGAACAACGTTTACAAATTATTCTGTATTTATCAAAAAAATCGTTCTCCAATTGCAACTTTTCGTGCGCTTTCGTCATTTTATTGCGACTGTATCAAACGTCAAGTCGTGAAATTACTTTTTTCCTTTGGAACAATTTGGAAACAATAACGATTTTTTTAAGAAAATCATTTTCTTTCAAAATGAAGCTGGTAAAACCGTCAATGTCAATGGAGAGCGGTATATATCGATTTTTATGGACGAAATTGGAAGAAGTTAATCTTGACAACATTTGACAGAAGCCGTGACCACTTTAATGACGTTTTATTGTCTGACTGACTTCAAAGACGTTGTTTAGACTGGCGCAAGTCAACCGTGCAATTTTGACATTCCGTCACCCCGTCGTGTTCAGACTGAAAGTAATGTGAACACGATGGATTTTTTTTTGACGATTATTTTGCCTTCAGATTTGGGAAGAAAAAACTCAGAAATTAAACTGAACTGAAAAAATAATTTATTTATTTTCGTATTTTTGCTTCAGGAACATGAAAAAGAGCATTTATTTTTCAAACAACAGTCTCTTTACTCGAGAAAAAAAAACACAAGTGTCAAAACAAGGAAATGTCAAAACTCCACCAAGAAAATTTTAAAATTTTTAAAAACTTCGGCGCAAAAAAATGTCTCTTTCTTACAACTATGTGGGAAAGAGAAAAAACATATAGACGTCAATTTTGCACGGTTCACTTGCGCCTGTCTGAACAGCCTCAAAGAGGTAATCAATCGATAATCAGAAGATTTGATATCAGTAGTTCTGAGACAACGAAGTTTCAGAGGCTTTTGTGCTGATGATTGAGAATATTTATGAAGGAGCAATGGCAGAAGTTTTTTGTACTTTGGTGTAGTTTGCTGACGATGGAATGGAGCCAACACAAGAGAAGGCCTACATTATAGCACTAAGCACTAGACGTAAGGGGTAGATGTTTTAGAAGAAAGTATGATATGGTGCATCCATTCCTAAACATTTAAACGGAAACGTGTATTCCAAACGTGTGTTTCGTTGTTTCGGATAAATGATCAAGAGAAACAATTTGGAACCAATCATCGGATAAGCATAGGGTTGTTGGAAGTAAAGGTAGGTCTGTTTCTTTACTGAAAATTATCCTGAAAAGCACCAAGATTTGCCGGAAGTCAGTAGGTATAATCCTATTTCAGCACAGTGATTATTCGTTACTGTGCACAAAAGAGAGTGCTCGTGAGAGATTGATAAATTTCCCCACCCTGCGAATTTCTACCACCAATTTCTGTGGACAAAATCGTGCCCAACCAGAACAAATGCAACAAATGTCAAACAGAAGGTTTTTCAGGCGTTGCTGTGAATGTTTTGTTCAAGGCGTTCTTTTACTTTTTAGACAATTACGCTCTTTCAGAGAGTTCCTCAGAAAATTTCATCCTTCTCCTTTTAATGTCAAAGATTTTGAATTTCTGTGCACAAAGTAAAGAAACAGACCTGGTAACGCTTCGCTATTCTCTGTGACCGAAGATTCCAGCCTAAATTGTGCGTCTGGCTCACTAAAATATAATCCATAATATTCTGGATATAATGAAACAAAACGTTAGCTCAGATTGAGATGAAGATGCTGAGATAAGAGGCTACAAAATTCATAGAAATTAAATACGATAGGCTTAACTGGTATTTTCTTGTTCAAATTTGAGATCTAGAGACTGCCGTCAAACACGATAGCGATCAGGGAAAAGAAAGGAAGGCAAACATGAATTGAAGCTTGTCAGCGCTTTCTAAAGGCGGATCGCCAAAGTGTGAACCAGACAAATTAAGGAGTTGTGATCTTTTCGAGATCAAAATTCAATATTTCAAGCGCCAGATAGGAGAAGAAACTTCATGTAGATAGATTATATTGGTACTTCTTGGATTTCGTTTGCAAATGAAATAAAAACGAATCGATTCAACACAGACAGGCATTTTACCCTGTCTGGATTTATGTTGTACAGCTCTGAAGATGTACCCCCAACTTACTTGTTTCTAAAGTAAAGCATAAGAACTTTAAATTTTTGAAGCGGAAGAGCCTAAGAAATCTAAAAAAATCGGCGTCATGGATCAAGTTTCAGTTAACATCTACTGCGTTGTAACTTACAGCGTAATTACTTCATGACTCATTCTCTTTTACAATATAAGTCTATCCAAATCATAAACAGAATTACTAGACCAAACAAAAGAGTTCAAGACTTGCATAACCTGCTTTCTTACCCGTACTGTAGGTACAACTTACTGATAAACAAAACTAAAACAAAGTGCATTACTTGTTGTTCCACTGTACAAGGTGTTCAACTCTACTTTTAATTGCGGTTATGTTTTGGTTTAAATAATTATTTCGTAATTTTTTTACAGACTCAACTTATAATTAACTAACCTCGACCGTTACGCTAAACTAAGTACCAGGTGACTAATTCAGGTAAGGATTACAACAAAAAAAGTTACCTAATTTTATGGTTGTACGCACTGGGTTACGCTTGCGTTGTTCTCTACCGGTTCCAATAATTTTTGTTTCTGTTTTTTTCCTAACTGTTGCTCTACTTTTGCTTACCAAACCCGCTAATGACTATTCTAATTGACCTTTGATGACCAGTTTTTTGAGTCAAGTTTGAATAAGTTTCGTCGTACGGAAAAGTGTGCAGAAATATCTGTTCGGATTCAAACATCGAATTATATTCGACAAAATATTCGATTCCCTTTCTATACGCCCAAGGTGTCATATCTGAGACAATAAGTTAGATTGCAGAAAAGTGACTGTGACTGTGATACACCGACAAATACCTGCTGCTGATAGAAACATGGCAAATTAGACGTCGAACTATGTTGCTGTCAAAACCTCATTAGCAGATTTTGACTAGCGTGCTTTTGTCCACCCCTTAAGGGTCAAAGCTTTTTCAATGTCTTGTGCGCAGTCGCGAATGTGTAAAGTGCTGCACTTTAAGTGCAATGTGTAAGCTACTCTAATGTGAATCGATAGCCCCATTCGTTGTGATCGATAGAATGGACTGAGTGAAACCATAACAATGCACACTTCTAGTTTACATAACTACGTTTCGTTTTGACAGCATTAACCGTCAACAATGAATACAAAAATTGTACACAGTAGCCTAGCAATCATTTTGCATAGTTATTCATTCGTAAGGAAAGCGAAAACAATGGTAAACTTGACCTTAATGTTAGAACGAACCCTCATTATGTACGATGACAGTGTTTTGAGTATTTTTCCAAAGTTAAGCTTTGTGTCTTCGTCAGCTAATTTGATTGTTTTTTTGTTTTTTGCCATAGAGCGTGATGCGTGACAGGTAAAATTACTTTAAGGCAATTTTCGGCAAACGATAGGTAATCTTTCTGTCTATTTGGAATGTGCGCATAATTTGGTAATGCTTTTAAATTTTAAGAAAAGCAGATGAGTGTGTCAATGTGTTGCGTCTGACTATCTAAATAGTTAATGACTTGTGAGAGAAAAGCCACGATCTTCAAGGATGATAATGTTCTATAGTGTTGGGAAACACCTTCAGTCTAGATAAATGAAGTGACATCACGATCTTCATACATAGATGTGCAGCAAAACCATAAATGAAATGATAAAAAATGGAGCCTATAAAGAAGAAAGAATAAATACCAAATTAAAGGGCGGCCAAACGAACGAAATGAAATAGAAGCGAAAAAATTTTAATCAAATGCCTGAATTATTTCACAATAAAGGTGTTCTTTCTTCTTTCTAAAAAGAAATTTGGCCGAATTGTAGCACCCAGCGCAATTGGACGTTTTGGAGCAGTGTTTTTACCTATTTTGTGGGATTGCATTTTTAAAAAGAAGCTTGAATTTGGCCCACTCTTTAGTTCCCAGCCTTGGTAAGAAAAAGAAACGAGATAAAAAACATACTTTTCGTTTGATATTTCAAGAACTGCAGGGAAGGGTATAAGACCATTGAACTCTCAGTCATTTGATATTAAATCTGAACAACAAAAAAATAATAAAGCAGGTCGGGCCCTGATCTCCTAAGATTTTAAACAATTGGGATTGTTTGTTTACTATTATTTCATAAATTTTGGCTTTGAAACAAATGATAAAATTGCTGAACGGCCCGGCCGGGCGGCGTAACTCGGGTCCTACGGTGATTGAATGGAGTAAATTGATTAAAGTAGTTTCCAAGTTTCAGTTCCAGTAGGAAAATGGGGATGAAATATAAGTCTTTGTCATTGTATTTATAAATCAAAATAGCACCACGAACGGAGGGGAAAACGCATTTATCGCCACCTGTCGTCTCCATTAACCGTAATACTTTCTAAATCGGAAAAAGCGAATCGTAGAACCTTGCAAACACATAGTTTTATAGTTTTTTGAGAATATAAAAACTCAGGAAAAAAATAAATAAACCCTATGTGCTTTTTGATTATAAAGTAATGTATAATAAAAAAGTTTGAAAAGTATTGAAGCGCATTCAAACGTCCATGAAAAAATTTATCCACGCTAAAGCCTTTCATGGAGACTGCATTTGGCGATAAAAGCGTTTTTCTTTCTGTGGTGCTACTATAGTTTGTAAAGACAATGGTCTGTGTTAGTGAAAGATTTTTTGAAATCGGTCCAGTATTTTCTAAGTTCCCGGTTATGTTTCCGTTCTCGTGGGAATATGGGGATGACTTCAGTCTGTATTACTCGAGGTTAACACCGCATTGTTTGTTCCTGTTCGTGTGGGATCATGGGGGTAAAATATGGTCTATGTTACTCGGGGTAAGTGAAGAACTTTTGCGGTGAAAGAATTCAGGAAATAGTTTCAATATTTCTAGGTTCCTGGTTATGTTTGCCTTACCGTTTCCGTTCCCGAGGTCATATGGGGGGGGGGGGGGGGGGGGGGATAAAGCTTGTGTCATTTCTCAGGTTCTAAACTATTTTTGTTCCAAATTTCATTCAAATCGACTGAGCAGTTTTGAAAATCGGTCAAGAAGTTTCTAAGTCCTCTCAATTTTTTGCCTGAAATCGATTTGTAGAATTCACAATTTTGAAAATTTTAAAGTGGTTGTCTTTACTTGACGACATAAAACTCATTTAACAACTGTGACAAATAAAAAAAAACAATTTAAGAAGATGCGTACAACTCGAGCTCTATTTTTTTTCAGAGTTCGAGACAGAACACAAATTCCCTGCAGATACCCGCTGTCAACATTTGAGAATTTCTCTTCCTTCCATCCAAATTGGCAAAGCTGGTGGAAGGTTTTAAACGCCCCTACTGAAATGTTCGTTGGATGGACATACTTTTAATACATTGGGCATAGGTACAGCATCATCGTCTCAGGTCTGGTTGACTTCAATGTTGATTATTACTTAGATGAGATGTCAGATGTACTACATGACTACATCATATACGGATACTTCGGTCGCGCTTAAATTATAATCCCCAAGTTGAACTACAAGTTGTGTGATTGAAATGCATGTTTAGAATAATTCCATTCTTTAGTCACACAACTGGCATTTCAAAAAAAGACTTTAAATTAGTGAGCGCGACTCGATTTTCGGGTACCGACAAGTCATGTATGGATATACTTTGCATCATATGTCTTCTTATAGGATTTAAGAATCCAGATTAAAATTATGGCACCAGAAAAACCGTTAAAGCCCCGGGATATTGCAAAATTCAATGTAGTTTTTTTACATTGCCTCATGTCGTGTGACCTGTAAGTGCGAAAGCTAGACGGACAACGTCGATGTCTTCTTTCAAAGTCGAGTCGTTCCCACTCACAGAAGATAGAACAGTTTTCCCACGACCCCATCAGCTTTATCAGCTAATCTGATTAAATTACTGATGTCATTATCAAAAACTGTTTAAGTATCAATCATAGATCCCGGATATTTCCACTTGGGAAGCACATTTCCATTCAAATAAATATCTGGATGCGAAAACGTGCAAACCAAATAGATACCTATCCTTTTTTTGGAGTAATAATATAACTGCTTCAGTTGAAAACGTCAACCTACGTCAAATGCTCGTTACAGCGGTGTAGGTTATTTACTTACGATGACTCCTGCTTTAGCTAAAAAATATATGATGTGCCTATATTGCTCAGTTACTTATCTGTGAGCAAGTGGTCGAGAGCAGTAATAAAGAGGAAAAAACTAAAGAAGCTGCCTTGATATGGAAGCTATCTGTGATATCGATCTAATGCAGTCTTCTGAAACTCCTCGGAATATGAGAGCCACCCACATCAGATCTCGGGGTTGTCTATGGAATGCCTTTTGAAAGTCAACTAGCACAGTATGCATATTTATTTATTTATTTATTTTAACATCAATCAGAGATACTAACATCTTCTTATATACTATCGAAATAAGTATGCGAGATATGCTCTAAGTCTAAGCAATCACGATATAAGGATCGCTTTATTTTCTCATTTATTAGCAGTCAGACAGCCTTATTAGTTTTCGCAAACGACTACTCAATACCCGTTGAGAAATCATCAAAGCGATGGAATATCAGCTTGGTCGAACGGAAACTAACACAACATCGTGTATATCCGTTTCCGTTAATGAACCTCGTCAAACCAGTCTCCTTACCCCTGGTCTCCACATACTTTAAATCTATCGCAGCTATTGCAGTAGCCTTTGAATATCGCAAGTGGAGACCATTATAGCAGTTTTATCTTCCTAGATAGCATACTTTTATCGCAGGGTATCAATCGCAGCTATTAAAGCAGAGGGAACTGACATCTGCATATGTTTCTGCACCATTTCATTACTTTGTTGTTGTGTTTGGTATTAAAAAGGGTGCCACAAAATGCCCACAGCACGAAATTTAGCAGTTGCTCTGCTTTCTTGTGTCTGTCATATTTCTGCTTTCTGTTATGAATTTAAAGCAAGTGGAGACACAGCGTTAGGATTTCTCCCTTTTTAACCGCTGTTTTGATATGTGGAATTGCTTAATTTGCCGTGAATAACAGATATTTCCACTCAGGTAAACAAATTGATTTGATCAAAAAATCCGAAAAGTCCGGAAACTGTATAGAGCTTCTGAAGACTGAAAGCATCCCAAGCTCAATATCTTAGCCTTGATATACGCGCCACGCCACAAATAGGGTGCCGTGACATTGTGCCAAGCGACATTATGCCAAATGCAGAAATTTGGCACAATGACGCTTTGGTAAAGTGACATTGGGCCGAACGAACATTAGCGTTTGGTACAGTGTCGCTTTTGTAAAGCGTCATTAGGCCAATTTGGTACCCTGAAGTTTTTTACGATTTTTCAATATAACGAAACAAATGAAGATACACTTGCTCTGATTTGTGAGTCATAAGAACTATGCAAATAGATAAGTCTATGAAAATTCAGATCTCTTGTTAATAAAAAAAAGTAAATAACTGACTAATCATTAACTAAATATTTGATTAAGAAACTAAAAAATCATTTGGAACAATCGAATGTATAGGTTTTGAGCATAAGATAAAGTAATAGTAAGAAATTCGCCTGTGTGTGTAAAAGATGTGTTCTTACTTAGTTCAATTTAGCTAAAAGCGAAGCGGAAAAAAATTTGGCAAGGGGAGTATGGGTTTGTGTTCTCATAATTGAAAATTTGCGCGAATTTTTAATTTTTAGAACATAAACCCATACTCCCCTTGCCAAATTTTTTTTTTAGCTTCCTTTTCTGTACTTAAGGTGGCGGCTGCAGATTTTTTTAAAGTTCATCACTAATATCTTAAAATTGAACTAAGTAAGAACACATCTTTTACACACACAGGAGAATTTCTTACTATTACTTTATCTTATGCTCAAAAACAAAACATTTGAATACATTAGACCTTCAAACTATGAATGATAAGCGTGGAAGTTTCTTAAATGTCATTAAGCCAATAATCTCTTTAGTCATGCCACAAAGGACTGTAAACACAGATGAGCAAGATGGTGCAAATTTCTACATTTGGCCCAATGTCACTAGCTAATTTGGCCCTATGACACTTCTACAAAGCGTCGTTATACCAAACCCTAATGTTTGGCCCAATTGCACTTTGCAAAAGCGTCATTGTGCCAAATTTCTACATTTGGCATAATGTCGCTTGGCACAATGTCACGGCACCCACAAATAGATTGTATCATTCCGAAAAAAATCATACAAAGATATAACACCCGATCTTCGATTACAATACAACGATATTATAAAAAAAAAACATTGGCAATGGTTGCAGAATAAGGTTGTTCTACTTCCAAATGAATGACCAGAGTTCTTCAAAGCACAATACCCAGCAGTTACCATTTAAGATATTACACACTGCACCGAAAAGCCCCAACTTGTTTGTTCAAAGAACAACCACCTATATTAAGAAGGCTTTAAAAAGAACAGTTCAATTCTATTCTTATCAACAACTATTTATATTATTTATCAAAGCTTCTAAAGCTCTTGTGTCGAATTGATTTATTCTCATGCGAAACATAACTGGCCCATTAGCTCAGTTGGTTAGAGCGTCGTGCTAATAACGCGAAGGTCGTGGGTTCGATCCCCCCATGGGCCAACATCTATTTTTTATAAATTTTTCTATTTATTTTCCAATTGTTAAAAATGAATAAGCTCCCCCTAGGCTCTGAGAATATAATTGGATAAAGAAAGAAACCATTAAAAGTGGAATGACTCATTGTCAGAGCAACAGGATGCTTATTAATTTTTTCAAATTTGCTAAACCCACATAAAAGCAGAAAAATGCCCAATTATGTAGACAACAACTGTCATGGGAATGAGGTAGTTCAAGTGTTTAATCGGCCATTGAGAGTAGAAAAAATGAAGGGTTTTTCGATTTTAATCACAACGATTAGCTGCTCTTTAGTGCTGGTTGTTGTTTTCAGGTTCTGCCTTTGAAATTTGCAACTTCTATCAACGACCCCAGGTGAAAGGTGTTCCAAATACATATTTTTGTATTTGCAATTCGCAATTCACGAAGAAATATACATTCCAAGAAAGTAACATCAGTTTTTCATCACCCCACCCAAGGTCACATCCAAAAATCGCATAAAAATCGCCAACCAATAATAATTTTAACATGACATTCACATTTGGCTCTACGAGGAATGCAAATGACCACTGTCCACCTTTTCAAAAATATGTAACGCCCGCTTGACTAAAATGTCCCACTTTTTGACACTTTCAATTAATTTAATGGCCAAAACAAAATAAAAAAAACCCCGTCTAATGAATCGAAACGTTTTCACGGTGTCTTAAGCGACCAATTAGCATGAATGTGTGTGTTGTTCATTATCAGTAGTTCACTCATAATATTTTACTGCTAATGCGATCGATATGTAAATGTGAAATGCTTTCACTTAAAATTGATAAGCAGTTCAATAATCAAAGTCACCCGAATGTGTTTTGATGTTTTTCAAATTGAGTCATTAAATCACTTGCATTTATCGGCACCATTTAGAGGTGGGCATTTGACGGCGGCGATCAGTAGGTACCATCAGAAATATAAATTTGACAAAAAGACCATGTGTAGGAGAACAGTTCCACCAACTCGACAAAACATCCCAATGAAGATGAATTTATCGACAAACGATAACGTGTGGGATTTTTTCCATTAAAAATTAGGAAATTTACTTAAAACAAGTCATGCGATGACTTAAGGTGCAACGATGCCATCATACACACGAACTATGATTTATCCGTAACAAGCCGAGAACAAGACAATTAAATCACCGTTTTAATTAACAATACATCTGATGTGAACAACATTTATACACAATCCTAAGCCAAGTCAACCTGTCTGACTTTCATTTAAATAATTCATTCGGTTTGGATTAAAAGTTTTCACTTTTTGTTTTTTTTTTTTTTTTGCTTTTTTGAATGATCATGATCAGTGCATTGCAACAAGTTCTCATTGGTTTTTTACGGTGCGGTTTTCTTTTGTTTCGAGGTAATTGCACATTTTTCCAATAATTGCTGTCATCCTTTGCTGTGACGGGTTCAGGTTACCGACACAAACAAATGCAACATTATAATTGGAGCTGCGCTGTTGGCAATAGAATTTATGATTTGTTTATTGACTTTGATCACTGAATATCAGTTGCAATTGCAATTTATTGTGAGCTGAAATGAGAGCGTAAGGTTTCCGTCTAATTTGCCTGCCTCTTGCGAAATACTTTCAAGACTTCTGAGTGTTTCTAAGAAACTGTCGTGCTTTTTGAGTTGAACTCAGTTGGCAGCCAACAACCTAGAAGAAGGGTTAACTTGCGTGCTCAAGTTTTCCAATTGCCATTTTTGCTCTTGAAACAAACATGTTCTGATGCAAGTGAGGTACAAATGCAAAACAAAATACCAATTTCCATTGCCAACTTTGCAATCGATCGTGGAACGACAATGTGCGTGGTATTGGATGTCAGGGCCAACATTTCCGTTAAAATAAAATTGATATGCGCTCTAATACGCCTCTTTTCCTTCAATCAATGTGAATAAAACGATTTCTTTATGGCATGCAGCCCGAAATTCCAAGACAAGATTTCAAAGAAAAAAAAAAAAGAAAAAAAATCATGGGAGTGTAGGTTCGAACTTGTAGGCAAGTTAAAAGAGCCTATAACAAGACACCTAACTTTTTTTGTTTAAGTTTTGGCATAGGAGGGTAATACCTAAATTTACGTGTTTTTCAAACTAAAATATTTTTTCCATTAGCATACAGGGTGGATGAGGAAATCTGCTTCCACTTCCAACAATAACGTCTAACTAATCGGTCCCATTAAGTTTTTTAGTTTTGAGATTTGAAATATGATGGACATCTCATTCATAGCGTGCCCTTTATTGTCCAAATACAAGTTTTACTTTTGTATCAAGCGGACATTTGCCATGAAGATGAAATATACATAAATGCACCAGCTGATTTGCATGAAATGGTCGGAAGAAAGCATGCCCGAAGAATGGAACCTCAGTATCGAATGCCCGATCATAAAAAAGGGAGAGCCTCGCCATTGCTCCAATTATAGAGGGAAAAGCTTCCTTAACGTCGCTTTTAAGATCTTGTCTGCTGTAATAGGCTAAGACCTGAAACCCCACGTCTGCAATTTTATAGGTCCTTATCGATGTAGTTTTAGACCAGAAAAGTTCATAATAGACCCCATTTTCAAATAATCAATGTACACCATCTTAGATTTATATTTATTTAGCTTCTAACATAAGTGTTAAATAATGATTTAGTGACGTAGGGGTCGGAAAATTCTCTAGACCAGCGTTTGATAAACCCAAAAGAGGAGTTTGCTTTCGCAATAATATAGTTTATGTGAGAGTGGAAATTTAGCTCTTTATCACAAATAACCCCAAGATCACGAATAGACAAAACTCTGGGAATAGGCACGTTACGTTCGAAGGTAAGCGTTTACGCGAGAAAGTCATTGATTGACATTTATTAACGTTAAGCTTATTACATTAAGCAAAAAAGCATTTAGGTCTTTTTGAAGAAGAGAGGAATCATGAAAAGAGGATATGACTTTTATAATTTTAATGTCATATGCATAAATAGACAGATCAGAGAAAGAAATAATACTACCGACGTCATTTATTGCAAGCGCAAACAGGAGCGGACCTAGATGGCTACCTTGTGAAACGCTAGAAGAGGCAAATTTTAGGTTAGAAACTGCTTTTCTAAAAACTACTCTATACACACGGTTCTCTAGATATGATTTGACCCATTCGATAATTGAGGGTAGGAAGCCAAAGGCTTTGAGTTTGAGATAGATAATTTGATGGTTAATTTTGTCGAATGCTTTGCTAAAGTCAGTAGTAATAACATCGATCTCGTTGCCCTCTTCCATGGCCAAGAGAGTCTTTGATACGAATTGGGTAAGGTTAGTCGCAGTAGACCTTCCTTTTAGGAAACCATGTTGTAGTGAAGAGACAATGGATTTACAATGAAAATACAGAGATTCGTACACAATACTTTCGAGTTTAGGGATGGCAGAAAGTTTAGCTATCGGTCGATAGTTCGAGATTTGGTTTTTACAGCCCTTTTTGAAAATTGGGAAGATAAAAGATTCTTTCCAGAGAGAGAGGAAAACTGCCTGGGAAAAAAAAGTTTAAAAATATTAGCAAGGGGTTGGTAGAGCACTAATGCGCACTTTTTAAGGAAAATTACCGGAACACCGTCTAGACCAGGTGAAAAATCGTCATCTAGTATGATTGTCTGAAAAAGGTAGCAAAGAGATTAACAATTACTTTGGGGTCATCGAAAGATTTTTCAAGGAAATTAAGCGTTGAAAGAAGACCGTCAGATTTTCTCTTGACGTTAATAAATTTAAGAAAACGCTTTGCATCAGTGATTAGAGAGAATTGCATTTTATCAAGACAGGTTAACAGGTTAGGAGGTTGGCACAAAGTTGAGAAGTTAAAAGAGGCCTGTTGGCAGTAATAGTAGTTGGAAAGGGTCTGGGATTTTAAATATGTTTTCCATAGCCTGCTTCTAATGTTACGGATATTTTTTAACTCAGTTGTGTACCAGGGAAGAGATGATACACAGGTTTTTTGAAATGTATAGGGAACACATTGTATGAAGCATGCAAAAATTGAAGAATAAAAAAAGGAGAGAGCTATATCAATATGGGTGTAGAGAGGTTAATAAAGAGATTAAAGTCGATTTTGCTTAGAAGATGACTCTTACACACAAACAGGCTGTTCGTTGGATCTTGCTTAGACTATCGCTGTAGGTTCTTTTATCAAGAGCGGTCCACAATACTACTACTCCGTAGGTGAGCATTAGGGTCGCTCCCCCTAAATCACCCACTAGCTCTTCACCGCGGCTAGTGGGTGATTTAGGGGGAGCGACCCCATTTATTACTTACAGCTTTTTCTTAAGGAAAAGAGGGCTACGAAAGATTTCCGGATTATTCCTGATTCACTCCTGCTGTGTATTGGATTTCCAGTTAAGCTTTTTGTCTAGGATGATACCAAAATATTTAGCTTCGTCAGATGATTTATGTGGGATTGCATCGATTTTGGAGTTATTAGTCGAGGAATTTTGTATTTCCTAGTGACGAGAATGAGTTAGGGGTTAAACCCTAGGTCACATTTACACACCTATTTCACTAGTTTGTTAAAAGTGGTTTGCATCAGATCCGTAAGGACGTGAGCATGTTTGCCCGATACCGCAATGGAGATATAATCTGCATATGCAATATCACTTTGAATACCTGAGATTCTAAGCAAACTAAAAGGTCGTTGACGACTAGGTTCCATGGAAGAGGGCATAGGACTCCGCTTTGCCGTGTTCCTTTACTGACAGATCTTTTTGTAGAAAAGTCCTTTAGATTTTAGTTGATTCTTTTACTATTTAGCATAAGATTTATCAATTTCACTATTGAACTATGTACTTTAAGATTTGCCAGCACTATTGTAATTGCAAGGTGACTAACGTTATTAAGGGCACCCTCTATGTCGAGGAATACGGCCAGAGTCATCGTCATTACTATCATTTAGGCAAAATCTGCGCATTTGAGTCACAAAAATTGCCTTTGTTTTTCGGTTTTCATGCTCAGATGAAGTCTTGTTTCACGTGAACACCTACCAACTACGGCTTAATTTTATGGCGAGCCTACTCACATAACGGATTTAAATTAAGTGTTAATCACCACCCTGGTTGCCCAGTAGCAATAGTGAACTTGTTGAGGCAAGTCCACCCTGTTGCTAAAGATCGAGGACGATCTACACCTCTTGCATTCGAAGAATGCCAATTGTTTCCGCATTTAGATAACCACAGCCACCACGATACTCCCACAGGGGGCCTACCTCATAGATAGTCCCAGAAAACGCCCCGCACCTCAAGCACAGAACGTCGTGTAGGAGGACCTATCTCCCGTGGTACCAGAGCTCAGCTTCTGGTGAAGCCTCGCAACCCGAAGGTTACTTCCAGATGAGTACCCCAATACTCGAGGCCTGGCAACCTCAATGTACGCAGGTCAAGGTAGAAACCAGCACCCAACCACGCACACCTTGAGGTTTTTTTGTTTGGTTGACTCAGAAAGAGCCAAACGTAAGCCCCCCCCCCCACCACGAAATGGTGTAACCCTCGGGTGGGGGGGGGGGATTCCATGCTTAATATTTACTCCCTTAATTAGAATAAAATCGAATTGTTACCAACTCCAAAGAACAAAAATGCAGATCTGAAAGAGTTAAGCGGTTAGCCATTTCCACTATTGATGTCAAATATTGACAAAGACTGCTTATTACTCAAAAAGAATCTTAAAAGAAAAAAATTCTTAAAAGACGTGTTTAAGATCTTGAAGATCACCACAACTCCTAAATTTGCTTTTCGCTCAGGTACGACAGTGGGCTCATCAGTTAGATGTTGCCGTACCCTTCTACTGCTATCCATACTGTTGATCCTTCAACACAAAAAGTGACCAAAAAGTTAATTTGTTTGCTTTTGCTGGTTAAGCTTAAAGAACGTCCCTTCCCACCTTCTGTCCAATTCGATTTCTTGAAATTTAAGCCATCTTATTTCCTCATTTTCTGTATTACTAAGATCTTTTCTCCAATTTTCGGTGATAAAAATAGATCTTGTGCCTTATCATTGACTGGCTAAAATGAACTATTTTTTTTTTTTACCACACAATTACTAAACAAAATGGTAACGACAATTCTCTGATATAAATCAAAGAAAGCTGAATATACATTTTGATTTATTTGAACCCAAAAAATCTGTTTTATTTGGTTTGTTAGAAATTCCTATTTTTAGGGGTTCACTCGATGATTTATTATTATTTTCGTTTTGTTTTCTTTGAAAGATGACCTGAAATTACTTATTGGATTTTATCTGAACGAGGCCTTTTTCCTGCACACTCACTGATCTTCCCAAGAAAGGGTTGCAATTAATGAACGGAAGTGGTTCTTGTCTCGTGTTATTCCCAAATAAAAAAATCTCCAAAATCCAACGTGGATTTTTTTGTTGTGTATTTTACCTTCAGGATTGTGTGAATGTAAACGTCACATTTTTCCCAGAATGAGGTATCAACCGGGCACTTTTAAAATATTTACTGACTCACTCATCCATTAGGTTTCATCGATGACACCCTCATTGAATGTGAATAAACTTCTAACGTTTGCCGCACTCATTCATATTCCTTCTATGGGTTTGCCTTCTCAACAACCGAATATAGAGTTCATTCGATTAGATTCTTAGGTAGATATGAAGATAAGGAATTAATTTATCACCACTATTCCATGTTTTCCTCTATAGATTAGCTTAAATATAGTGATCCTTTCATTCCTAGGAATACCAATACAACTGTCACAAATCGATGTTAAACCAAGTTTTGTGTTCAAAAACGTGATCAGAAATCATGCCCAACACAGGAGGATGCCTCAAAGTGTACCTTAAGGTGTATTACTACGACATTATTCCACATGAGTAGAATTCTTAATTCAAAATTATCGAATTACGTCAAAGCGCAACCGCGCGAATGGTCTGCTCACGCAAAGTGATTCGTTATCTACTACGAAAAAGTTATTCCAAAACAGAAAAAAAACTTACCACGTTTTTCAAAAAAAGAAGAAGAAAAATGAGTGTGTAACACACTTTGTTGTGGGTGCCTATTGTTTGTTTAGTTTGTATCCTTCCTTGGAAATATCCACTTGAGTTTCTTATTATAATTACACCACACAGAGATGTGTAACCTGATATTTTAAACAGCACTCCCGCATAGACACACACAATCCTTTAAAAGGGTCTTTCACTTTATTATTTACTTTTTAGTTTTTGAAAATTTTAATGTGAAAAGTGACACTGACAAAATATCTTTCTCACTCCACTGTTCCAGCAGGATGTACCTCATTCACTTATCAAAATCGTAAAAAGGATGTTTTTCTAATACAGGATGCGAGCACTCAACAAAACATAAATACCGATGACAATCGAAAGACAAACAAAAACTATAAATTAACGATCAACACTATTGCGGTGTGAATTCACAAGAAATATAAACGAAGTCATTCACTATTAAGAATTCTATGTTCGAAAATTCGTTCGCACTCGGATCACTAATCCGCTTCAACTCGTCGGCACAGAAGTTCGAATGGAACTGAATACTGAAACTGAATACAACATTTCAAATATAATTGGTCTCCGTCTCCTTCTCTATTTGTCGCGGTTAGATTTTCTCACACGACACAAAGTGTAAAATGAAAGAAAGTCGAAAATGAGGAATAAAGCGAATGCAAAACACAAACACAACACAAAATGCATTAACCGAACCGAACCATGGATTGAACACAAAACACGACAAACGAGTGTCTATTTTACCGGCTTTGCTTATTTGTTGTGCCTTTTGCTGCGTGACGTTTTTACTTTTGTGAAGAGTGAAGACTGAAGATGTGAAGTGAATAAAAATCAACCCCCGAACCCCGAACCCCGACTTGAATCTTCACAAAAACACCAAATTCCACTCCAATCGAAACGCCGAATGAAAATGGTTTGATGAGTAGGAATGATGAGAATGAAACGAGGTTACTTCTGGTTGTGCTCGAACATAATAAAACTTGTTCGTCGCGTCGGCACTGCAGACGGGAGAAGGGACAGGCCAGCGCCAGGCTATCCCCAGAATTGTTTTTGTTTATGGGTAGGTGTGTGTGCGTGTGGGCTTTTTTAACAATGCCGCTGTATTTTGAAAAACCATTCCACGGTAAAGGACACAGGAATAAAAAATCTAATTCCACCTGCGGATTCCTCTGCTTATTTTGGCGTTCTTGCAATTGAATATGAATAAATCGTTAATTACTTTGCCGATTTTATTAAACTTCACGTGAATAGAAAAACACTCTTGAGGCAACTACGGAAGGCAACTTTTCTGGCCCTGGTAGCTTTTAAGACCGCGAACGTCTAAATTTTAGGTGCATACAAAAAAAAAACGTGTTTGAGAACCTGAAAAAGCTACCAAACTTTCTAAGATGAATGTAAAACAGATGTCGCTGAAGGCTAAGTAAAACAAAACAATGTGCAGTGAGATTGGAATATAGTGCCACACACTTGTGAGGGAATGGAGGGTACCTACAAATTTTTACAGGTTCCGAACGGATAATCGAAACAATGCTTTTCATGGCAACGAAATTACTATAGCAGAAAATGCCAATTGCTCTCGAAAGGTGATACCTATGGTAAGTTTTTTTGTGGTCCAACACTGAGTGTAACAGGCAGACATCATTACCAAAGAAGACCATAAATCAAAAATATGGCTGATCCGCCCAGCCCGAGTTTTTCGGGTCTAACTTATTCAAAACTGTTTACCATGAGAAAATTGTGAATAAATGTTTCCCCAGATTCAAATACAACCAAGTTTTGAGAAGGACTGTGTCATTTTTAAAAATCTAGTGTTTCAGTATTTTAACAGGGAAAGAATTTTTGAATTTCGTACAGTAGTTTCTAAGTTACAAGTACGTTCCCGTTTCCTTGATTACTTTATCTAAAGGCGTTTTCAACAGTGGCGCTACAAAAATAGAGCGACAGGGACAGCAAACGACGCCATATTTCTTGCCGCTCTTTTGACATTTCTATTCAGTAAGGTTTGCCATTTCATGATGAAACGATGTACGAGCCAACAACGAGTCGAAATTATTAAAATTTACCACCGAAATTTGGAGTCAGTGGCCTCAACGTTAAAAGCGCTATGTCCAATTTATGGATCAGGCTCATTTCTGGCTGAATGGCTTCGTCAATAAACAAAATATGCGGTATTGGTCAGGCAGCAAGCCCTACGTACTCCATGAGTCATCATTGGATCCCGTAAAAATAACGGTTTGGGGTGGTTTATGGGTCGGCCGGCGGCGTCATTGGGCCGTACTTCTTCCGTGATGATCAAGACGGGCACGTTACTGTGAATGGGGATCGCTACCGTTCAATGATATATTTTTGGCCCCAATTAGATGATATGGACTTGGAGGACATGTGGTTCCAACAGGATGACGGAGCCACAAGCTACACAGCACATGTCACAATTAGTTTATTGGAAACCAAGTTTGGAGAATGTGTTACCTCACGAAATGGTCCAGTCGCTTGGCCACCTCGGTCGTGCGATTTGACGCTGTTAGAATATTTCCTGTGGGGCTACGTCAAGTCTATGGTCTATGCCAACAAGCCAGCCAGCGACGCGACGATTGATGAACTTCGTATGAATATCGAACGTGAAATTGCAGCAGTATCGGCCGATTTATGCTTGAAAACCGTCGAAAATTGGGTTCAGCGTCTGGACTTCTGCAAGCGTGCCAGTGGTGGCCATGCAAAACAAAACGAGTTCCATAATGGCACAAACGTACTCTCCCAGGAATAAAGAATTTCATTGATATTGTTTTATTAAAAAAAAAACTTTTGTAGCGCTCTTATTGAAAAACCCGATATAAAAAAAAACTACCACAAAATCCGTTGCGTAGTTTTAAAGATCTAAGCATAAATAGGGACAGACATCGGAAAGCAACTTTGTGTTATTCAATGCTATGTAAGGATAAGGAAGGATCAATAGAATTACTCTGATACGCACAACCACGGTCCTGAATGATCATGAACCAAACAGAAATAAAGGATTCACGACAAACAATAAGTAATGCGACTAATTGGACACAATTTGGAAGTTGTATAAGTTGGTATGTTGAAAGCAAGACTGGTTGAAGTTTTTAACTGGAAGAGAAGGAGGCGTGTAATGTGTAGACGCATCTTGTGACCTTTTATGTTCTAAGAAACGAAATGTCGAAGTACAGGAAGCTGACAACTTTTTTGGGGATAAAGTCAAAGCCTAGGATTTAGCAAATCACGTTACAGATAGTCGGTAGAGGCATGAGATGAGGCTAGGCTCCATATCATGGGAGGCCTTCTTTTGGCTTTTTCACGAATATTTGTAGAGCTATAAAAAAAAGAAGCATTTTAAAAACTTCCGACAAAAAAAACGGATTAGAGAAAGAACGGAATCAGTATCATTTTTGTTGAGAAGTGCTTGACATCAACAAGCTAGATTCCATCAACCCACAGAAAAACATCATGAAAGTGTACTTGTTTGTTGGCGAATATTTGTACGCAAATATCGGCGTACCCCAGCGGATTACTTGTGTGAAGCAGATCAGTGGGAGGGCTATGATCCCTTCGAGATCACGATGCTCGTAACGTCGAAAATGGAAGAAGTAGTTCTCGGGACGACAAAAGGTGGCCAGTGAGGACTGCGATGTAACTATAGGAGAATGTGTCAGGAACTCTGCTGGTCAAGATAAGCATCAAATCTAAAGGTCTTGTAATGTTCATCGAACAAGACCTACACGTTGTCACTTAGAGCACAATGGTGGAATAGAAACCCGTGATTGAATACCTTTTGACATTGTTAAAGACTTCAAAGTGATACTGGGAGACGTTGCCACTTAGCAAAAGCGTCTTTTACTGCGACAGAAATATTAATGGAGGCTGTGAAGGTAGGTAGGTAGAATAGGCTGACGATTGATCTTGTTCCCGCCATACTTAGATCAATGTAGATTCATTGTGATACCCTGGAGTGATGTAACGTCCCATTTAGTGGCCTAAATGAAGTTCAACAGGCTATTGCCTATTGGAGGGTTTGATAATTCTTCTAGATCATTGAAGAAGTAACTGCCCAGGAGTTTTTTCCTGGTGTGGCAGATTGCTGGGCAGTGACAAAGGAAGTAAGTGATATCCTTATGTCTTCGTCACTCCATCATCTACACAAGTCATCGCTGCACGGATCCATTTTCTTTTTGTTGTAGCCTGTGTCGTGTTATAATACTGATAAGCGATCGTAATGAAGGCCTTTTCTATGATAGGAGCTCTTAAGATCTGGAGGATCAAAAAAGGGCTGCAAAGAGAATCAAATGGACAAAGGATAACACAGCCAATTCGTATTGAATACAAAATGCTGGGAGCACAGCAGAAAGCGAGTCATATTGCCTAAAATAAACTTGCTTAAGGACAAAAACTTGCCTTAGAATCGAATCAGTGCAAGGGTTTTGAAACAGACACTACCAATAATCCAAGGGATCATTAGACTAGAATGTATGGTGGGTTTAGCTTATGCAACTCTGGCGAGCACTACGGTGTCTAGATGAAAACTGTTGCCCTAAAGAAGCATGATGGTGATATGATGAAGTTAAAGAAGTACCTATATAAAAGCTTAAAAAGAAAAAGGTCAATGTGCCCTCTAAATAATATAGATGAAAAGGCTAGTCTCAAATACAGAAGCTGTAAGGAAAAAGCGAAGAAGAACTGCGCCACGCTCTAAACAAGGACTACGGATAGCATGTATCGGAAGTTTGAAGGGAGTTCTGCGCCCCGCTGCTGATGCAGGCCAAGCTATTAATGAAATACTACAAAATAACTTGAATGATTGGACAACCATCTTAAAAAAAAAACTGTTCAAAGGAGGAATTTTTCCATTCCATTAGTCGTGCTCAAGGACAGCTTCTTGCAGATGACGACAAAATCGTTCACAGGTGGTCTCATAATTGTTTGCAACGAAAACGCTCTCCTGAAGTGGAACCTAGGTTAAGGGCAATGGCAGACAGCACAGTCGAAGAACTAAGTGACTTAGATGAGAAAAAATTTGCTTAAGCTGTTCAATCAAATCACGGTTAAGTATTCGTTCAAAATTCACATTTTTGACCTTTTGTATTTCCAAGCATCTGTCAAGGAAGAGTGAAAGCGAAAACAAACTGTGAAGCAACCAGACACACAATTTTCAGAAAATATGCAGCTGTCTCACCTTTTCCTGTTTTATGCAATTACATTTCCACGCGCTTTGGCAAAATACCGTTTAACCAGGACTTGGCGTGAATAAGGTTAATTTGTGCAGCTTTCGCTTTGCTTTTTCAGCTCAGCAGCTTCGTCAAGAAAGTGAGGGAAGTCGCCTGATGCCTGACTCTCATGATTTGCTCTTTTCTGGTCGATAGAATTTCTGCATCCACTTTTTTGCTCCTAACGACAGTCCCATAGGAAAAAAGGTTAGATTTAGATGCTTCTAAGAAAAGCATTCAAGTTTCTAGTGGAAAATAGACACAATCAGTAATTATTCAAGTTTGGTTGTTTTCTTGACATAAAAACAAAAACAAACGCCGCCGACACAGAGTGATTTTCTGCATTTTATTCGAAATAAGGACACCACACCTTCAACTTAAGCTGAAAACAAGTTTCCTTTGCATCATTAAATCGCCAAAACTAAATCTCATTTTGAAAATGTAACCGAAGACCATACTTTCTAACGATGAACAACACCACTTTGACATCATTGGTGGCCTGACAGTAAAAAAAGAGTAAAATTAACCATAAATCACATCAATGCCAAAAAAACAAACAAACACAATCCATCTTTTGATTACTCATTGTCATTGCATTATGCACTCGACGAACGCTCGGCTGAACAAAAACTCACAAACCTCTACAAACATATGCCTAATTAAACTCCACGACTGAAGTCATGACAAAAAGGAGGGTTGAGTCGACTTTTAACTGAAAACATACTCAACAAATTTAACATCGACTTAACAAGATTAATGCTGTCAATGTCAAGTCCACAGACACAAATTTATTGAAATTAGGGCATGGTGACGCGGTACAGCAACACATCTGCGGGCGGATTGTTATTTAGAACAAAATAAAAGTTCGCAATCTTAAACCCTTCGCACTAGGATAGGAATGGCAGTGTTGATGTTGAGCAAATAAATAAAGCACGGGTCACACACGGCTGGTTGCCAGCGGCGAATTGAGTATCAGCTTTGTGTGACCACAAAATTCGCAACCAGCCCTGGCAGCCGGCGAGCGTTTAGCAGCGGCTGGCGAAGTTGAACATGTTCAACTTTTGGTAGCAAGCAGCGGCGGCTGGCAGCTAGTAGCGCAATCTGACCACATCGGCTGGTAAGTAGCAGCGAATTGATTTGACATTTTTGCTCATTTCAAATTATAAACAAATAGTAAACAGTACATTAAAAATTTTTATTTTAAGGTTTTTATATGTATGGTTGTAATTTGACCAAGTTATTTTTTGTTTTTGTTTTCAGTTTTTATGAATATGTTATTGTTGGAAATGAAGCTTTTAAACGGATTGTCTGAATATGGAGAGACTACGCTAATGCTCTGCGGAGGTAATTAAAACACATTTTCTTTTGAGTGTACAATGTTTAATGAAAAACAAATTATAGATTCCGAGAAACATGCTTTTGATGTACACTAAAAAAATTAAGGAGCACGGTCTTAAAATAATTGTTGGTGATTTAGTTTATCGGAATGAAGACGAACTAGACGAGGTACTGATGATGTGCTTGTCGTTGATGGAGACGCAGTGAATGAGAATTTAGAAGAAGTTTCCAAACCAAAAGAGGCAGAGTCGGCTTTTAAACAGAAAGTGAAGTCTTTATCGGAAGAAGATATTTCGAATGCGGGCTATACCATATTTGATGTTGTTCTCCGTCTTCCGGGACACGACATTACTTACCCAGCAAATGAAGTAGCGAAATGGTACGAAGATATTCTCGCCGAAGAGGATCTCAACTCTGAGAAGTTGAAAATGGGTGTTAAAATTTTCTATTTGGCAGGTGCTTACGGAAAACTTTTGATAAAACCACAAAATATGTCGTGGTACTTTAAAACGTTAAATTGTCCTCAAGAAGATGTAATTTTATCACATTTTGAGAAGCATAACGAAAAGAAAAGTGTACCTGATGTTGAAGGTAAATTTTTGGCATTGGTACTGGACTTTTGCTTACCTGCTTCGGTTATTGCAAAGATGTTTCTTAGAGAAATTTTAAAGTCTGATACATCGCCAACAAACCAAGCTCAGATGGAGAGGTCTGAAATGAAGAAATTTGAAGATGAGAGTTCGCCTAAGGAAAACAAGAAAAAGAAGATAATGTGGCAGTTGTAGAGAGCCATGAAAAAGAACTCCACCTTTCCCCATCGAATAAAAAGGCTGCTGAAAAACGTTCAATCGAAGCTGGGGATGAAAGCGATGAAAAGAGAACAAAAGAAGAAACTGTTTCAACTTGACTTTTGTTATTAAGAGAAAGTTTATTGGAATTCTAATGTTTTTTGTTTTTAATTTGTTTTACACAAATAAAATTTTATATATTTTTAAAATTAGCATAAAGGTTTTTTAAATAACATTTCTTCTTTAGCTTTGATGTAATTTTTGCAGTCTTTAGAGTTGGAAGGAATTTCTTCGAGACAGTTGGCGCAAAAAATGCTTGAACAATTTTTGGGTGTATGGGGAGGAAGATTGCAAAATTTTTGGGTGTATGGGGAGGAAGATTGCAATTTTCGTAACTGTCCAAATCCTTGCATACATCTGACTTGCCCTCATTGTCATTATCACTTTTATCTTCCTTTTCATTTCTTTTCTCATCCAAGGTTTCCTTGACAGCTGTGATAGTCGGCTTGTAAATTTCCATAGAAAGCAATTGTTCAAAGTTTATGTCTGGTTCGGGTTCATCAATCTCATTGATAATCGGTGTTTGCTTGAATGCTTTTGCAGATATTTATCATCCGCTGATTTAGCTTTCTTTTTATCAGCAAGTGGTGTTGGTGCAGGTGGTGTCTCTAATACTTTTGGTATTGTTTCATCTTCATCCTAACCATCAACGGCCATAGACACAGGTTCTTCGTTCGTGGGTTCTGTCTCTAGTGGTAAATTGTCATAGATCTGTTCCACTTCGGTCATTTGCTCTTTCAGATTTTAAATTTTGATCATGTAGAGGTTGTAGACATATTCAGACATAGAACCTATGCTCTTTGGGTCACCGCTAATAGAATCATCAATGTCACGTGTGGCTGGGAAGGTCTCTTCTGTGAGGATTTGGAAAGTTTGGGGACGTTTTGTGAGCTAAAAGAAAAGTTTTCAAACTAATTGTAGTTGTTTTTTTTTTTTTTTTGCAAAAGACCTACCAACTCAAAAGTAGGGCGCAATTCAAAACAATTTTTGAACAACGACACTCAACCAAAATCATATAAGCCGACAATTCTTGAACAACGACACTCAACCAAAATCATATAAGCCGAGGCGCGAGCTCGACTCATCGCTACTACCAAACGGCAAACGTTTCGCAAATGACCCACTGATTTGTTCTCACCAACGAGATCAAGATGTAGTCGTTCTGTTGACCTTTGTATTTGTCCACCGTTGTTATTTCATATGGCCAACCTATTAGTGGGTTCTTGCCACAACGAAGTCTTATGACATCCCGGATGAGATGCTTCTGCCCATTGTAGGTTGTGAGAATAGATATCTTTTCAGCGGGATATCCAAGAAGCCGCCTGTACATAAAGACAGCCAGTATGTATTCTGCTTCTACAAGGTTCTATAAAGGCATTTTTAAATGAATGACGAAGCAAAAAATTTACACAAACAAGCAAGTCTTACCTGATAGGAAAATGCGTTAGGCTCTGATTCACCAACCCCATTGAAGTCCTCAACATTTACCAACTGATAGTCATATACAAAGCCCGCATTTGCTTTTTTGTATTCTTGCCTTTTGAAAATACGCTCGAGATCGTCTAATTTCTTATATCGCCACTTATACAACGAGCATATACCCGATCTAGCACGACCCTGGCCATCAAGATCGACTGTTGGTACACCCAGTCGAACAAGTCATGTAAACAAACTCTGTTCCATGTTTTGGAAAGCCATATTTTTAATAACTGGAGGCAACTGGTGGTGAACTCCCATCATAATCCAACGCTTCAAGCGATTAAAACCATCCATTGGATTTTGCAACAGCAAACAGCAGTGGAATGAATACTTCAATTTCTAGAACTTGTGCTGATTCTTCCATCAAGATGTTGTCACACTTAAATCCAAGATTTACCAGTTCTTTACGTTTGAGAGCAACATGAGTACAAGTCATGGCTATAATCTTGGCTTCCTTCACTACCAAGTATTTGTATTTCTTCTTTATCGTTGGATAAAAGAGATTCACTAACTGCTAGTGGACAGTTTTTCTATTCCTTTTCTGCTTCAATTATTTTTCGATGGCTTTTAGAAGAAATTCACAAGAAAAGTAAAAAAAAGTCTTCTAAACAGCAAATTGAAATAGAAGTATGGCAGCTGCTGTCAATCGGTTAGCTGTCAGCCTGTGTTTTGACGTGTGGCTAGCAGCTAAGTGTGACCGCACTGCCAGCCGCTGCTTGCTGCTGCTACTGCCAGCCGCTGGTAAGAAGCGGCTGGCAGCAGCCGTGTGTGACCCGTGCTTAATTCAGAGGCGTGCCTCTGTTTCTGTTTCGATTTTTTTTTTGTCTGGAGCTAGACGACACGCAGCATTCCAATGATTGTCACAGAGAACAGTCCTGGCACAGTGTAATGTGTGACAATTTGTCAGATCGCGCTGTGCGTTGGCGTCTATCTTCCTCCTCCAGCGGCAGCGGCAGTACCTATAGTTTGTGCCAGCACTATGGAGTTGTGAAAATCCATTAGATATCGGGTTTTGTGTCACTCTTTACGGGAACGATATCGCGAATCCCATCACATCAGAGCTCAGAGCTGTGTTATTAAAATTTGATTGACTTTCCATGAAGCATTACGACATCTGACAGTTGTTGTTGTGTCTTTCTTGAGAGAATATTTCCTCAACTTCACAACTCATTTGCATGGGTACGGTGTAGGCGATTAAATAATTGAATTGGGTTTTGTTTTGATTCATGTTGTACCCGGCCCACATAAAACAGAATCACATAATTAACACGTTGGCAAGGAGATACTTTATTATTACTGACGAATGAATGAATGAAATGTGCACATGTGATTGAAAAGCATTGAAAAAAGAATTCCGGACCAATGTAAACGACACGCTTGCATTCTTTTACTCAGTGCCATACCGGAATTGTTACGGTGCATTGCAATCGAATTAACCATCAGATAAAGGACTCATCATTTATTGAAAACAGGGATGAAGTGGTTTTGTTATATGTGCAGTACATGCACCAGAAGCCATTGTCTATCTGTTATCGGTTCATTGATTTTCGGAAGCATTTTCCTTTTTGAAAAAAAAACCCTTGTAATCATATTCGAACAATAAATTGAATGGCTTCCTATTGTGTTCGATTTCCCCTAGCACTCGGTTGGAATTTTTTGGAACTGCTGGCGGCGAGGCGAGTTTTCATTGTCATGCGTTTACTGAAATTTTGCACTTCAAAGAGATGCAAATTATGTTTGGTCATCAGAAGTGGTAGAAAAGTGGCCGAAAAATTAATGGGAACTATTTTTGAGTAAGTGCCTCAATGTGTATTCCTCCCATTAATTTACCGAAGTAATTTATCAGAATTTTTTGCACCGCGGATTTTTGGACAAAGGTAGGACAAACCGTTACAGCTGCTGGATGTGGCTTCATTTCTTTGCACTACCAGCGGTTGAGATTGGCCTCCCGCTCATAAACTGGCAGCAAAACATCCAAACTAAAGAAAATACTAAACAATATACCAATACTGATTTTTACTTGCGATTATAGGTACTATAAGGCAAGTCTTGCAATCGTGCAGAAAAAAAATTTTGAGATAACAATTGATTATGACATTACGATGATAGAGAATACGAAAAAAGTGGGTCCTGCAATTCTGTCTGTCTGTCTGGGTGTCTGTGTGTCTGTCTGTCTGTCTGTATATGGATCTACAGCCTGAACTAATAGACCGATTTTCTTCAAAATTTGCAGTTAGGGTCTGTGGAGCAGCCTACAGAGGGGTTTTTGGAATTGAGTCTCTAGGTCTTGAAAAAACGGTACCTGCCATACAACCGATATGATAATACTTATTTTTCTCGAAAACGGCTTCAACGATTTCGATAAAATTTTGTGTGAGAGATTAATTTTTAATTGTCTTTCTTATGATGTAAAAAAAAAATTTGGAAAATGGCTAAAAACGGTACCTCCAATAGTACCGTTTTTTTCAAAACCGACTTTCTTGTTAATGGCTTACACGATCTTGACTAAATTTTGGATTTAAGAAGTCGTAAACTGTTAAAGAAAGACTGCGTATCAATATTTAAAAAATTTAGTTTTGGAAATTTTTATAAATTTTTTTAAAAAATTTTGATTTTTAGAAATAACTTCAAAAGTGTAACTTTGATTTTTTTAAATTTTTTGTCAAAATAACTTCTATCAAGATCTAAATCTTTGCATACTCCATTTTTAAAAAACAGTTTTAAAAAAAAGTGAAAATTAAAAAAGCGTTTTTGGAAAAACTGGTCCAACGACTTTGATTAAATTTTCATCATTTATTTGTATTAGCGATTGAAAAAGAATGGCGTCTTTAGATTTTGGCTTGAAACCTTTGGAATATTTAATTAAATTTTTTTATTATTTTGCGTGATTTAATTCAATTTTCATAATTAATGTGTAATTGGCAACCCTGGACCACAAAAAACATTATGAAGATCTAGATAATACCAAAACTTTTGACTCGGCCTTTACATTTTGATATCGTATTTAGAACACAATCGCAAGTTCGTGCGACCCAGTCGTGCCCATTTTTTTGTTTTGTAATTTTGACTTTGATGATTTCCTTTTTTTCAACTTCTCACTAGAGCAATTTTATTAATCAAGCAACATTATTAGCTTTACAATGAGCTATAATATCAATGTACGGGATCCCATGCATTTTAACCATTTTACATCCATTTGAAGTCATATTTCAGAAAATTACAGCCTGATTTTTATCAAAATTAACGTTAAGGGTTTGTCGGGCAGTTTACAGATTTTGTTTTGGGTTTTGGAATTGGGTTTCTGAACACATTATATTAGTCAAAATAAAAATTTAAAAAATCAAAATTTAAAGCTTTCATAGTTGACTCTTAAGAGATTGAGTGAGTTTTAAATGCGTAAAAACCCGGCTATTTTCAAAATGTCTTTGCGAAATAACTTACGACAACACATCGGAAAAAAGGAACGATCGTCCGGACAGCAGAACTTTTTACTTTATCATCTGAAGTGTATGAAAGAAAAACTGTTGTAGTTAAGACCATAAACTAGAAATAATAATGTAAATTGGATTCTTGAGAGACATTTTCACAAGAAGTTGAAATTTCGGTCAAAAAACGAGAAGAAATGAAAATTCCTTCTTTTAAGTACTTGTATTTCAAACACACATATGTTTTATATTTCATCAAGATGGGTGGGAGCAGTTCGTGAGAAATCTTTTCCATTGATTTTAAGAACACAATTTCGAGAATAACGTGTTCAAAGTTTTGAGCGCTAAGACCAATGCCCTCGAATGCGTCACATCTGAAGGCTGTATCTCCAAAACTATTGCTCAGATCAACTCGAAAATGAAAAGATGAATGTAGCTTTTAATAAGACAAATTTTTTGAGGTCCTGAAACCCACCTTAAAAAGTTAAAAAATTGTTTTTATCAAAAAAGTGAAAAATAAAAAACTTTTTTTTAAAGAACTGAGTCAAATAATTTTGAATAAGTTTTCATCGCTTGTAAAGGTCACTTTTTAGACGTGTGATGGTTTTTAAGAAGAAATAAATAATTTGATGACATGGTTTATAGTACAGTCATTTGGTAGTTTTGCCTGGAAAATTTTCCGGGAGTTTTAAAAACTGGCAATTTTATAGATTTTGATGTGCTCTTTCCGAATTTCAACTTTGCCACCTCGTACTTTTGCCGCTCGCGCCGCCATATTGGAAAAATGGCGCCCAAAATTGGATTTTAGGGAATATCTCCCGACTCATTTTACAATAAAAGCATTTATATACAAAATAAAATTAGAGAAAATTTCCTACAGTTTATGTTTCAATATTTTTTTTCATAAAGTCAATAGTTTTGGCGTACGAGCGCCACAAAATGTACTCCAACACGCGTTTTGGCCAAAAAACTCATTTCCACACCACCCTGAGGTAGAGTAGGCGGCGCGTTTTTTTTATCGTGGTAACCCCAATAGTCCTTATCCACATACAATGGAATATCCTTAAATCTAGCGCATTCTCCCTCGCTTCGCTGTACTTGGTGGACAAGGTGTTGCGAATTCATTCAATCGAAACGTCACAGTCCGGAATTTCATCCATATCATCCGCGATGGGATTATAAGTTTCTTGTTTCACCATGAAGTTGTCAGCTTCAAATTTTGTCGTCAACATAACAAAAAGACGGTTCTTGTTTGTGTCATTGCCTAGGAATTTATTTTTGACACATTTGGGATCATTGTCTCGTCAAAAAGTATGTCTACTGACGCAGTTTTTCGTGATCGTAGGGATCTCTCCGCATATTTAGTACCACGATTCGTTAAATCTCCCGGATATCTGGATATCCTACAAATACGATAATGGCATTGGATGTATAGTGCAATCGAACGTAAGTAACGTATTGGTTGCAAATGGATGAAAATGATGCGCAGCGATTCCAAACTACTCGGTGTAATAAGTATCCTCCGTCGATGATATACATCGTATTTTCAAAATTCATATCATCAGAACGTTGCTGAAATGCCTTATACATAGACGATTTGATACACTTGCGCATGTCTTCCTCATTGAAAAGGGATAATGGAAATGGAGCAACTTCGTACGTAAGGAAATTTTCAAGTCCCTTTTCAGATTCTTTTGCAATGCACTGCACATCCTTTGCAGAATTAATAAAGGATTAATCAGGACAATGTTATCTTCGATCTGGATGCCTGCATTCATAACACCAAGTGATTTTATGCGGTCATTTCGTTTGAATTTAACGGTATAGAAATCGCTGCTTATGGTTTTAGCACTACCAATTTCTTGAGACATGTGACAATTTATCTTTTCATCTCCGATTACTCCTGTGCTTATTGACATAATTTCCGTTAATTCTGGAAAAGATGGATGGATGGTTGCACAACCAATCCATCAATTTTTTTACGTTACTATTATCACGATTAACTCGCGAGCTTCTTATCTCGACATGCTGCTCGGAACTAGAACATACAACATTGCAAAATTTTTCAACTTCATCGCAAACATTGTGCAGGAATACCATTCCTAAAGTCCACTTAGTAAGCACGCTTTCCTGAACTCCTCAACCATGAGTATGACCGTCTAGACATTTCATCGTCCTCATTAACGATTGCTCAATTGTCATATCTGACCACATACCACACCAAAATTTGTCGGAACGTCTAATTGTGAAATATCCATTTTGTATTCTTCAGGTGTCATTTTTTCCTGCAAATTAAGCATATCTTGCAAATATAAATGGCAAGATTTTGCATAAAAGAAGTGGCCACTGGCATGTAAATAAGGCCAGTGGCCACTTCAAGATATAGTGTCAAGATGTAATATATAATATATGTATAGTGTCAAGATGTAAATTCCATTTACCCATTCTTTCTGCCTCAATGAATTGTTTTAGGAGTGTAACCATACGGAAATATTGCACCCATAGCTTCGCTGTAGCACTGATGACTCAGTGTAGTGTACTGATGACTCAGACTAAATATTTCTATTGAGCTCTACCGGCAGCTGCTTCTTAGTTTTTAGAATTAAATTAATTTTTAAATTTACAAATAGAAACAGTTAAAATAAATGCCACGGGTTGGATATATAATGAGTAATGATCAAAACACGTGTTGGAGTATACTTTGCGGCGCTCGTACGCCAAAACTATTGACTTTATGCAAAAAAAAACATAAATTGTAGGAAATTTTCTTTAATTTTATTTTGTATATAAATGTTTTTCGTAAAATGAGTCGGGAGGGAGATATTCCCTAAAATCCAATTTTGGGCGCCATTTTTCCAATATGGCGGCGCGAGCGGCAAAAGTACGAGGTGGCAAAGTTGAAATTCGGAAAGAGCACATCAAAATCTATAAAATTGCCAAATTTCAAAACTCCCGGAAAACTTTCCAGGTAAACGCTATTTTTCCTACCAAATGACTGTACTATTATATTTATTTTGAAATTGATTTCGGGAAAGTGGCCAAAGTTTCGATCACTTTTTGAAGGTTTTGGGGACGTATGTCAGAAATAACGCACCGAAAATTCTCTTCCAAGACGTCAATCGTCTCAGGCTTATCTGCGACACATTACCTTAAATACGCACTGCCAGATGGTTTGGATTTGCCCATAACAGCTTTAGAGCTGGAAATAACGCTTAAAAAGATGAGGGACCAGGTATAGACGGTACTCATAATTCTTAAACAAAACATAAAGTGATGCATGTATTCCCAGTTGTTTCAACAAAGCGGTAGTTTTTGCTATTTTCAAGAAAGACGACGCAAATGTCGCAGACAATTATAGAGGAATTTCAATCCTAAATACTTTAAGAAAGATTTTTTCTTCATTTTTGTACGAACGATTAATAGAATGGATCGAGGCAGGCTTTCGTTCTGGATTTTATACGATATACCATGTGTTTGCGATAATAGCCAGGACATTTATCGAACAAAAGAAAAAGTTGTACGTTTGTTTCTTGGATTTCAAAGCTGCATTTGACAAAGAAAGCAGACAGGATCTTATTTACAAACTATCTCTACCTCAGTTTTCTTTCATCGTCTACGACAACGGTCTGGGATGAATGCGAGTTCTCAGAATGGTTCGCAACAACAAGTGGTGTGTCTCAAGGTTGTATCCTGATTCTCTTTGAATTATTAATCGATAAAATCCAAAATACTCTTCCTGGTGGAGTACTATTTGTAAGTATTATAGTAGACTATATGCAGATGACCTGGTACTGATGGTGGATAACCCTTTCACGTTGCAATTACAGATTAATAAACTTAAATCAACCACCAAAAAAAAACTTGTTTTTTTACCACGTCTGATAAGCAGACAACCTGAAGAGGGCTGGTTTTTAAACAACATCCGCCTTGAAGTTGTTCGAGATTTCAAATATCGAGGTGTTTTGCAAATGAAGAGCAACGAAGCCAAACGCTTTAAATATGATGTGGCCAAAATTCTTTGCCAAACGGAATGTTGATCTGGCCTCCAAGTAGGTACCGTATTTTCAATGCAACAGTTAATACATGTTTGTGCTATGCAGCGCAGGTCTTCGGATATACACCTCTCGATGCTTTTGGGGCGATTCACAGGCTTTTCTTCAAACGTTTATTTCGATTGCCGAACTCAACTCCGAGCTAAACGATTGTCGAGCCAGGAATAATATGTATTTTCCGAGAGAGAGTCAAAATTTCAAATCAGAACTGCATGCCACACAGAGAAGACACAAATCTGTAACTTATGTAATAGAAGGGAACCGGAAAATGTCTATCACTTCATTACAATATGCCCTACTTTGCAAGTGATTCGGCGACTTTATTTTCAAAAAAATGTTCTCACTTTACAACTTACAAAACCTATATGAGATACTCAATGAGGCAGCATGTTGGCTTATTCTCTATCAGTATTGCCAGCACGCGTTCTCTTATTGGAATCGCAACAGCTTTCCTTAAACAAACGAGTCAATTATTACAATTTTAAAAGCTAGTACTTTGTTCTTTCATCAGCATTTTTTTCTTGTCTTGACCCAAATTATTGGTCATGAACTTTTGTCGCATCATATGCAAGATACCCTGTATAAAGGTGTGCCCAAACTACGCCGAACCGAATCAAACGCTGCGTCCGCCGCGCTGATCCACAATTAACGTGAATCGGTCTTTTCATCTACAGAAAGCCGACTGAACCCGGATGAAATAGATTTGATTGCCGACGTTCAAGCATCACACACTTTTCCGTGCATCTTTGTGATATCACATTTTTACACAATAATACTTCAACCCTTTGAATTGCCCAGCCCAAACTTTTGACGCACTTGTATACAATGATAGACACCAATGGAATATTTGGCGTAGGCGTTTATTAAATTAGAAATAGCGCTCTGCTTGTTTTAGTTGATATTAGAAAGTTTTTTGAACGTAAAAATAGGTAGGTGAGTAGGGTAAGTGTACCAGTATCCGGCCACCTAACGCATTTTCTCACTTTGGGGCCCTATAACAAATTCGTCCTATGATATGAGATTTTCGAGTCCGATTTTTTCTAATCTTATTTAAAATTTCAATCAAACAAAAATAATGGTAAAGTTGTAAACTAAGTAGTATTATAACTGGAACAACTATTGTAAAAAAAGTGCTTTTACACCAGTACCCGGCCATCAATTTTCAGTAACCGGCCACTTTTGATCCAGTATCCGGCCAGGTCTTTTCTTTTGAAGCAAATCTTAATTAAACCATTTAAATTAAACACTTTTATCAATAAATAAATAGGTTTTTTTCAAAAAATATTTTATATTCATTAAATTTAAGTTTTATCGCATAAGCTTACCCTCGCTTGTGTAAAACAATAAATATATAGTTAAGACAAACAAAGCAAAAAAAGTTGTTTTTTACATGAATGATAAATAGGTAAAAGATTTCAATCTTCTACTATTTGGCTGACATTTTTGTAAGTTAAATTTATCTCATAAATAAAGTTATTATTAAATTTAATAAAACAAAACAGCTGCTTCATTAAAAAAAAAACAAAAAACATAATTCAAATACTGAAAACAAACAAATAATTCTTATAAAACGATATTCAGGAATCTTTGCTAATCAAACATAAACAAAAAACTAAAAATAACATTGAACTCGTAAAACAAAACAATATTCCTTTTAGAAAAAAAAACTTTAAGTCTAGCTTACCTACTGAGGCACTTTCAAAGATACAGTTTAAGCTTAAAGATATGTCTTATAGTATAAAAAAAATCAGGTATATTTTCATGTATTAGAGTCCATGCAAATATCACAAACAAAATTCATGTTTAAAGCGTCTTCAAAGGGCAAAAAACTTATTAAACTACATTTAACTGCAGCTTTCGTGGGTGTCGGGCCACAGGAACATACCAGGCAACTGTATGGCTACTGTACTAGCCAAAAAGGGCACGACCACTTCTCTACGCTCAAAATAGAACAATATAGGTAGACCTATCGCTGCATGTAAACTCCTACTTAGACAAGACGTTTCAAGGATAACAAACACTAGATGGACTGAGAGTAACAGCTGCCTTGCAACCAGGCCGAGTGTATACTCAAAACGTTCAAGGCTAACAAACTCTTCGTTAGCCTTGAACCGCCTGTATCTAGGGTCTACGAAATATGTTCTTATACGGGGCACTGTCTAATAGTAAGACTCTAATAGGAAGACACGCCAAAAGACTTGGTGTGTTTTCCAGTAATATCTGCAGAAGCTGCATGGACGAAGAAGAGGAAGAAACCGTTCAACACCTTTGCTCATGCCCTGCACTACTTCATAGACCCTTAAAGTCTTTCAAAATACAAAAGTTGCGCGTGGTTCGACTAGCGGGTGATTAACCGGCTAGTCCCGTAATGAAAGATTAATGGGTGATCAACTCGCTAATCTTACATCGGGTTTCTGAGATTAGTAAGTAATTAACTTGCTGATCTCTGTGGTATCACAATGGCCTTGCAATCTAATTGTTTCAGGCAATGTACGTAGATATCACTCATTGGCTGACAGTCGCTTCCACCTAACCTAACCCTAGCATTTAAGATGATACCGCAATTGACAAATATCGCAACCTATATTCTTAAACCGTCTTCTTCAGTATCGCTTATAAGAATTTCCTCGCATTTGTTGCATTTAATAACTTGTTTCTTGGTTTTTCTCTTGCGTCCAGATGATTTTTGAACTTTCTTTTCTTCTTTTTTTCATAGTGGCTTTTCTATGGCTTAATTTTTTTTCCCGGATTTCCATTAGATCAAGTTCGGTTCTTTCAGTACGTGAAAGTTCTTGTGGTTCTTCTTCAACACTCATTTTCTATAACAAATGGTATGAATTTGTTCACAATTCGTAAGGTGGCCGGTTTGTTCTAAAACCCGGCCACAGTAAACCTTTGGCAAAAAGAGGTGGCCGGATACTAAAACTTGACATATTTAATACATTTAATTGAATTGTGGAGGTAGCTAAAAGTATTATCATACGTTTAAACGCGAAAAAAATAAATTATTCGATTTCAGGTAAAGTTCTAGTACCCGGCCACCCTGGCCGGATACTAAAACATCATAAGAAATTTATGTTTCAGTAACCGGCCACCACATTTTTAGTAATTTAAAACAAAAAATTTCTATTTCATTTATAGTTTACGATCAATAAACATAATATTTATTTAAAAAAACTCAAAACTGATTTGTAAACTTACAAATAACGCTGAAACTCACTTATTTTGCAAATCGGTTCTACTAGCACTCGCGAACTCAAACTAGCACTTTCTGGTCTCACAACGAACTTCACAAACTAAATATTTTTTTGCCAAGGATCTTTCAAGCGCAGATCAGACAAACTTTACCAAAGCATTACATGGGCCTGGAATAATAGTCACAATGTTTTTGCTCATGCAAATAATGTGTTATTTTCTTATTATTTCGTATTTAATGGAAAGTGGCCGGGTACTAGTGACTGGCCGGGTACTGGTACACCTACCCTACCTACCTAAGCTTCCCCTTGAATTGCGATTCATGTGAATTTTGTTTCTGCTTAAAAACTACCTACTAATCTTGTAATAAATGCCTTTGGCAAAATATCACTGTCGTTGTCAAGGGCAATTACCTTCACATCTTTAATAAAGCCATAACTTGCGTCGCCAAACCAAAAGAACCAAACAATTAAACCGATTAAATGGCATTTAAACCTAAATCCTCCTCCTTAGTGAGAAAATCATAAAAAAATCACCCAAGGCCCTACTCAATGCAAAAAAGTCGAAAAAAATCATAGATTACCCGCTAATTCAGTGGAAAATTCCAATCAATCAGACACCATGTTAGAATAGGCAGAAAATATAAAAAAAAAATCACTTCTCTGCCTTCAATAAACATAAAAATACCCTTTTCTTAAAATAATCATAATCACCCTTCCACAAAGAGCAAAGCGAATGCAGCGATCGTTCATCAATCAAATTTAAGAACACTAGGTACTCCCATTGACATCCCTATGACATCGCAACAAGCATTTTCACTGAACAACACAACACAAGCATTTATACAAAAAAATGCAACAAAAACATCTGCCTTCACATAGTGAGTTTTGCTCGTTCAAAAATACCGTCATAGAAAAACTCGGCTTTTTTAAGTACTGTTTCCAACCCCTACTTACAACTACTTTACATTCCGATTCCACTGAAGGTACATGTAGGTAAGTGCATTGTACCTACTATGTATGTCAGAAAATGAGAAATCAAAATGCATGTTTTTCCCCCTGGTCGCCTCTTGCGTACTGCAAGCATTCAATTTATTATTCCCGTGTATATTATTCATTCATGTTCATTATAAAATTCAAAACAAAATTGTCAACCCTTTTGTATTGTGTCAGTGGACAGGACAGCACAATGTTCAGCTATTGACGATTGCATTGTCTGGAAAAGGGGTTGATGGTGTTCTTTTTGAATGCATCGATCCCTCTAAAATGCGTTTAATAGGCGTTAATATGCACTCGAGTATTTTGGGTGTGGATTACAATTCGCGATGAGTTTAAGATAAATCAAAATATTCGGTGACATTAAACCACGCAGCCAAGTCAAAAATTGAAGTGGAAAAATGATGAATGGTCAGTTCAATGAAAACATAGGGTCGCTCGTAACTCGCAACAGATAAAAGGAGGAGATAATGGCGCACATAATGCACTGGGCATGAACAGTTCTTTTGTTAAAAGGAAACATACCAGACCGGACTGAAAACACTATTCATAAACAAATGGAAAAAAAATCGTTTAGGGTTGAGTCTGTCTACGCTACGTTCTGCGTGAAATGATTTTGCTCATTTGTTTGTTTAACTCACCGCTCTTAACCAAACAAACCTCAATTGAACTACTTAGCAAACTGTATCAATTAGCGGAACTCAAAAACCGAACTGGAAAGATTTAAATGCACCATGTGCATCAAAATCGTTTGGACAGGAATGGGATGCCTCTACACCTGACACTTATCGAATGACCTGGTAAAAGGCTGACTCCACAATCGTGTTTATGTTGAAGAACGCTATGCAGCGTCTTTATAATAAAAAGGGGTTGTAAACATTGTCAAAAAAGGAATGCCCCGGGTGAGGCTTGAACTCACGACCTTAAGATTATGAGACTTACGCGCTGCCAACTGCGCCACCGAGGCTTGAAGAAAGCGTGTCCAAAGTGCTAATTTGGCACACAAAAGCTATTGAAATAAGGAAAGGCATAGTTCCTTTAACACACAGAGTAAAATTGAAACTTAAATTCTTTAGCAAAACATCAAATCAGCTTGACTTTGTTGTATAGTCTTTCAATACATAAATTTAAAAAAACCGCCAATGTCTGTCAAAGCTCAAGTGGTTGATGTCCAGGATAGGTGCTAGCAGTTTGAGAGCATCGACACTGGCTGAAAAGGTTCTGCGATTTGCTAAAAGGGGTGGGGTGTTGTTGGACTCAAACTGTTTTTAAATAATTTGAAAATGGAATGCTTTTGTGAGATGAAAACACAGGAAGAGCGTAGTGCAAGAGACACGTTTCCTTTTCAATAATTTTTAGCTTTGTTATTTGAAAGATAAAAACACTTTACTATAGAACTTTTTAGCTAAGATGTCACTCTCACTCAATAAATAGCCAGAGCTGCCATCAATGGAGAGCGTCGTTTACTCTGATTCCAAATTGCTTATAGACTGTGCAGTTTGAGTCTACTTTTCTAAAAATCACATCTTTTTTTAAGTAATGAACTGGTTTAAAGTATTCTACTAGAGCTTTCACATTCAACGATGTTTTGTTTTTACATATAAGCATTACGCACATCGCACATATCTCCTACACCACGTCTAGCCTTAAGCTGTGGTAAGTAAAGGCATTTAACAGACATAACGTCCACACTATTCCGTTAAAAGTCTATCACAACTACACTCTTTAACACATCTGTCTTTTTAGAGGTTCGGATATACTAACCCCAAACAGTTCAAATGAGTTGCCTCGGTATCTGACAGAGTTAATCAAAGTAAGAAATTGTTACAGATCTAAGTGGATCAGAATTAGGTATAAATGTTATTTTAATGAGATGGTAATACTGAACGCAATCATCAAAGATAGAGTTTCGATGCATAGAAACAAAACTTGGAATCAGAAATTACAGGGCCTTGAGAAAGCATCCAAACCATTCTGGAATATGGTTAAGGTAATTAAAAAAAGGAATGTGCGTATTCCAGCTTTGAAAGTTGGAAATAACTTTTTCTTATCTTGCGCCGATAAGGCAAATGCACTAGCACGGTCATTTACTGATGACCAGTGTAATAACAATAGTTTTAACACAAATGCTAGGTTAGAATCTTTGATAAAATCAATTGAAGTAGTATAAATGCAGAGGAAGGATATATCACAACTGAAGATATAAAATCAGTATTTCAAGAATTAGGAACTAGATAGTCTGTAGGATTTGATAGTCTTCGCAACTTATTTTTAAAAAACCTTCCAGAATCGGCAATAAAATTGTTACAAAGTTGAGAAAGTAATTCCTTTATTGAAACCAGGAAAAAAGTTCCGGCTCGCCTTCTAGCTATAGACCCATAAGCCTACAGAGTTCGTTAAGCAAGTGCTTTGAAAAACTAATAAAAACAAACGCCAGAAGTATTTTTCCTCCTGAACAATTTGGTTTCATACCATTCCATAATCCTGTCCACCAGATACACCGCATAACTAAACATATAAAAAGTAATTTGTCGACGGGCAAGAGTACGGGTATGGTATTACTTGATATTGAAAAAGAATTTGACTGTGTTTGGCACAACCGGCTTTTGCATAAACTTTTGTTATAGGGGAGAGTGGGGCACATTTGAACACTTTTTGCTTTCACAGCTGCTGGAACCATACATGTTCGATTTATTGATGTGTAAAGCTTACTTACATGGAACAATGCTATTGAACTGCGATTTCAAATAATATTTGGTTCATTTATGAACATATTTTTATTAAATTTTAATTTTTAACCAATATACATGCTTATGTTCAAAAGTGCCCCAATGTATGGGGCAGTTTTGAAATTCGAAGGGGCACTTTTGAACAGCAGTATTATTTCGTTTTAGTGATTGAATAACACTTTAAATTTGTACTGTTTTTATCAGTTTTATTAGTAAAGGATAAAAAAACTTAAAAAATAAAAATGAAAATGACATCACATTCAAGGAATCAAAAAGTAACAAAAAATCATAAAAAATAAAATTTATACTTCAATTATCACATTCATTAGTTGAATTGTCTTTCAAAAAAAAAAAACTTATTTAAACATAACATAGAAAACATAGAATATAGTAAGTATATTATTTAGAGTAGAATAATTTATCTTCAACCCAACCGGTATTTTGAAAAATCAAATGCAAACGATAAAAATGCGGATGTTCTTGATGTACCTGGGGCATTAATTGGTTCAGGCAGCTTGGCTTTAATTTCTATCCCGCTTATAATGGAGATGTCTTCGAGATCAGGAAAAAAGAATTTGAAGGATTCAGGCTTTTTTTTCATATAATCAATGCTGTACATATTTCCATTTTTTTCTTTGATTTTGCCTACAAAAGCTAGTTTTTTATTGTTCTTTTCATTGGAGCATTCTGCCAAAATGAAATCGCCTTGATTTAAATTCTCAAAACTCAAATCAAATGATTCCTCGTGTCTACTTGTTCTGTTACAAGTAGTTCTTCAAACGAAGAATCGTTTGCAAAATCGAAATCAAGATCGGTGTCATTAACTGAGAAGCTCTCATCTGAACCTGAGTTAGATTCTATCAAGTTATTAGCTTTGGTTTGCGGTTTGGAGGTTTTAAGGCGTTTAATTAAGGGCAGAATTGGTGTTTTTTCAGACTCTTTTGGCGTTTTAAATAGGCATCTTCAATTTCATTTTTTTCAGGGGTTTCGGTAAGTATCCGCGACTTTCCTTTCTTTCGGCCTCGAGTTGTGGTATTCCTTGGGGCAACTTTCGGATAAGGCCTTGCAATTTCAGGTGAAATTATGTCAGTGAGCTGGAAAATTGGCTTCATTCGACAATGGTTCAATATTTTCATTCGTGACCTCAGCAGACTCAGGCAATTTTCGATTTGTGACCTCTGAACATTGAAAGTCTTCTTCAGTGAATGCACTCCTTGAAAATGGAAAAATGCCTGGCTTAGCAAAGTCAGAGGTTATATTCTTTTGAGTAAAGGAAGCCATGTACGCAGTGTTTGCAGTAGCTGGAAGATCGTGTATTCTTATTGTTTTGCCGGGATTGTTAAGTAGCCAGTCGTTTTGTGCTACCGATAGTTTTTGCTTGAAGGGTCCCAAAACAGCAACATCAAGAGGATGAAGGCGATGAGTGCAATGGGGAGGAAAAGTAACTAGGACTATACCATGATCACGGGATAAGTTAATGGCATCAATTGTGCAATGGCTTTCATGATTGTCCAGTTAAAGTAATATCATGTCTGATGTAGTGCATCTTGTGGATTTCTGAATGTGCTCAAGAACTTTAACAAAAAGTCCTCCAGTCATCCAACCACTCGTTGGGCTGTTTGCGTAACCAATGCTACAAGTTGGTGCTCCATTTAGCATTGCGTCATGAAATCTAGCCCGCGGAAATATGAACACAGGAGGTAAAGTATTACCAATTGCACTTACAATAGCACACATAGTAATTAATTTGCCCCTCTCAACAGAAACAGATTGTCCAACCTGTTTTTGCCCTTTTTGTGCAATGACGTTTGGAGCTTTTTGTACACACCCATACAACTAAAAAACCAAATATAACGCACAAGCACTAAAAAACCACCTTCCATCTATAAATCTGAAAGCCGACTGAACAAACCACGGAACGTCAATGACGTTTAAGGATACATTGTTGCCAGCTTAAAATATTGAATTACTTTTGAAAAACAGTAATAAACTAAAATTTTATAAGAAGTGTTCAAATGTGCCACGTGTTCAAATGTGCCCCACTCTCCCCTATATAACTTTCCTATGTACATCATCAAAATTATCAAGTCTTTTCTGTCGTCGAGAAAACTTATTGTTTCAGTGAATAATGTCCTGTCTGAAACGTTTGTTTGTTTTTCTGGTGTTCCTCAAGGTTCCGTCCTGAGTCCTATTTTGTACAATGTTTTTACGTCTGATTTTCCTTGTCTTCTTAACTGTGAAACAGCTATTTTTGATTTTTCATATTTGATGATACAAGTATCTTTTGCTCAGATTTGTAACCTATTAGTTGGTAAAGTAAAAATTATAATTTCATTAATTACAATATATATAATTTTTACTTTACCAACTCCGGCACGTCTGCTTAGTTCGTGTGTCAAAAAAGTAATGGACGAATCTAGAATGTAAATGCCGGAAAAGGCATGGCAAGAACGAAAATGCCCATGTATTTGTTTCGTCAACTACCTTGACGAAACATTTTTCGTGAGAGTGGAATGGACGCATTCACGTAAGATGCTGCTGCGTTTTACTTTTCATTGTTTGCAGCGGCTTCTTTTGGCTCGCCATAATTTTATGGATGTTTTTAGGAAATATTTTATTTGTATGTAGATCCGCTACATCACCCTCCTCCAATCGAGTTCCCCTTTTGAAAGTTCAGTTCCTCAATTCAACTGAGTTTTCGGTGCAGTGAGCTGGCTTGAGTCGGTCAATGGAGATCGATACGCTTTTGTTCTTCACTTTAACTAAAAAAAATTTTCGAAGCCGGCGAATTACTTCGTATGGACCTTCGTATGACGGCATAAGGCCGGTTTTTACCTTGTCGATTCTGACGAAAACTTGTTTGCAGTCATTCAAGCTTTTTGGAATGAAGATTTCTTGTTTCGCTTGTCTTGGTTCGGTTGGAATGAGGTTTCTCATTGTGTTTCGAAGCTTTTCTATCAAGGTGTCGGGAGAAATCGGTTGATTTTGACTGCCAATGAAAATCTCACCGGGAAGTCTCAGATTTTGTCTGTATACCATTTCTGCTGCCGAAGCATTTAGGTCTTCTTTCACGGCGCAGCGAATTCCGAGCAGGATAATCGGGAGTTCTGAGCTCCAATTGATGGTATTACACCTAGCTTTCAATGAACACTTGAGTTGCCTGTGAAACCTCTCAACCATTCCGTTGGCTTGTGGATGGTATGGTGTCGTGTGGATCTTGTGCACACCCAGCAATTTGGACAGTTCGCTAAAGAGTTTCGATTCGAATTGACTTCCTTGATCCGTAGTGATTTTTAAAGGAGTACCAAAACGGGCAATGAAGTTTTCGACAAACGCTTTAGCGATTGAACTGGCAGATGTATCTATCAGAGGATAGGCTTCTGGCCATCTTGTGAATCTGTCGACTGCTGTGAGTATATATGAAAAACCATTGGACGAAGGGAGAGGTCCAACCAAATCGATGTGAATGTGATCGAATCGACCAGCTGGTATATCGAATTTACCATGTTCTGATTTGGTGTGTCTCTGCACCTTAGATTTTTGACATCCTATACAACAGCGAGTCCAATTGTTAATGTCTTTGTTCATATTTGGCCAGAAGTATCGCTCTGAGATAAGTTTTCTGGTTGATCGTATGCTTGGATGCGAGATACCATGAAGAGTCGTGAAGACATTTGAACGTAACGCGTTTGGAACGAAAGGTCTGTTCTTGCCGGTTGAAGTTTCGCAGTAAATTCTGACATTCGGAAACTTGAATGGTTTGAGCACGAATTTCGAAGTCTTTTCTGTGTTCTTGTCTGGCGATATAAGTTCTAGCAATTCTTTGTCGGTGGACTGAAGTTTGGCGATAGTTTCTAAATCAAGCTTGAGATTGTTGCTGTTTTCGATTTCGTCGAGGCGAGAAAGTGTGTCAGCGACCACATTGTCTTTGCCTTTCACGTGCTGTATGTCTGAAGTGAATTGTGAGACGAAGTCGAGGTGACGTGTTTGACGTGGACTTCTTTCTGTTTTACTTGTCAGAGCATACGTGAGTGGCTTATGGTCGGTGAAGACTGTGAATTCTCGCCCTTCGACGAAGAATCGAAAGTGCTTGATAGCTAAGTATATCGCTAGCAATTCGCGATCGAAAGCTGAGTATTTTACTTCAGCGTCCTTGAGTTTCTTCGAGAAGAATGCTAGAGGTTGCCAAGAATTTGAAATGTGCTGCTGTAACACTGCACCCACGGCTGAATCAGATGCATCAGTTGTGATGCTGAAAGTGCCGTTTTGCATTGGGTGTGCTAGTAGCGTTATTTTAGCGAGAGCTTCTTTAGCGCGTTCGAAAACCGGGTCGAGATCTTCTGGCCAGGAGAAAAGTTTTTTTGATTTGGTTTGCTTTGTGAGAGTTGCGAGATGAGCATGAAGTGGAGCGAGGAGTTGAGCAAGTTTGGGGATAAACCGGTGATAATAATTTATCATCCCTATGAAACGTTGTATTTGCTTGATTGAAGTGGGCTTCGGAAAGTTTGTGATCGCTGTGATGCGATCTTTCGAAGGAAAAATGCCCTCTGCATTGATAGTGTGGCTTAAAAATTCCAAAGAGGAAACACCAAAAACGCACTTTGATGAGTTTATGTTAACCCCATATTCCTCAAGTCTTTTGAAAAGAAGCTTGAGATGCTCTTTGTGCTCGTTCTCGTTTTTACTGGCAACCAGAAGATCGTCGATGTACGCGAATACGAAATCCAGTCCCAAACACACCTCGTTCATGAAACGCTGAAACGTTTGCGCTGCGTTGCGCAGGCCGAAAGGCATTCGGAGCCATTCGAACAGACCGAAAGGAGTTGTTAAAGCGGTTTTGTGAATGTCTTCTGGTGCAACTGGGATCAAGTGATATGCTCTCACGATGTCGAGCTTTGAAAAAATTTTGCAGCCGTGAACATTCATGGAGAAGTCTTGGATGTGGTGGATCGGATGTCGATCCGGTACCGTGGCAGCGTTTAATCTGCGGTAATCACCACATGGTCTCCAATCCAGATTGTTCTTTTTCTTCACCATATGTAGTGGTGAGCAAACACTTGAAGCCGATGGCTGACAGATTCCCAGTTGCATCATGTGCTGAAACTCTGTCTTTGCGGCTGCGTGCCTAGCGGCGTCTAAGCGTCTGGGCCTTGAAACTGGTAGTTGCCCTTTTGTTTCAATGTGATGAACGACGGTGTGTTTGACTGGCGCGAAGTAGTCTGGCTCTGCTGTTAAACTTGGGAACTCTTGTAAAATTTTGTTATACTCGTGATTACTGACTTGAAAATGTTTTGGTGTCGGATCATCAGTTCTCATTGTAGACGCATGTGTGTGCAATTTGGTTAGAGGGTCTATCAGTTGCTTGTTCTTGGTATCTACTAAGAGGTTGAACTTTGCTAAAAAATCGGCTCCTAATATTGGTCTACTAACCGCGGCAATAATAAACGTATGGACGAAGTTTCGCCTTAGACCAATATCAAGATTTAACAATTTTGAACCGAATGTTGGAATCGAAGTTCCATTAGCAGCTGATAGTAAAACCGAAGAACCTGTAGATTTTGTGCACTTAATGTTACAAGGGAGAACTGACAAATCCGCTCCCGTATCGATAAGAAAAGTTAAATTAGAGTTTTTGTCTTTAATGAATAAGCGGCGACTTAAGAGACACTGCATGTTTGCCGCTGCAACAGCAGGTTGAGCTAGTTTGGGTGGTTTGCGTTGTTGTTTGAGCTGCTTTTGTTGAAGCTGCACGGTTGCTCGCACTTCCTTGCCTCTCTTTTGTATCGTCTGTGATACCAACATATGCCTGTGCCTGAACTTGAATTTGCGCGATGATTGGAAGTCTTGGACCTACTATGAGAACGACTGCTTCGGTTTCGAAAACTCTGAGGACTGTTGCTGCTGTGTGGACGCGAGTTGAAAGAAAACGCTTCGATCATTGACTCAATTCTGGCGAGTCTCTGTTCGAGATCGTTGCTAGCGTTGCGAGAACTCTCGCTTCGTTGTGCAGTGGAAACGCTGCAAATGGTCGCGGTTTGAGAAGCTTCGTATATTCTGTCCGCGAGCGTAGCCAGTTCCTCAAGAGTTTTCGAACCTACTGAAAGCAATGCGATATTGATTGGTTGCGGAAGCTTACGCATCCAAAACTTTTTTAAAATATCTTCATTGAAGGTACTTCCCGCAAGCGTTCTCATAGAAAGTAAGACTTCGATCACCAATGTCTGCTTTGTCTATGAGACTTTCTAAACGCTTGAGTTCGGACACGGAATGTCGTTCTATTAGCGCGGATTTCAAGGCGGCATATTTGTCGGTGGCTGGTGGATTCGACAAAATGTCGATCACCGAATCGCAGGTATCTGGCTGAAGGGAGCTAACCGTGAGACAGTATTTTGTCTCAGAACTGGTGATTCTATGCACCGTAAACTGAGCCTCTGCCTGAATAAACCACGTAACCGGATTAGAGCTCCAAAATGCCGGAAGCTTTACTTTAATTGACTCTAAATGCACCTGAGCCGAGTCTGATCGGGGTGGCTGACTAACGAAAGAAGAAGTCGACTGGTTGTTGGTGGTGCTTGAACCACTTAAGCCCGCTTGGGACTTGTTTTCTTCCGTCATGTTGCGAACAAAACGAATAAAAAATTTTTAAAATCTGTTTGAAAACGCGTTGATCTATTCCGAAAAATAACGATTCACGTGAATCTCTAAAAACCGAAAAAGCAGTGTGAAAAGTAACGCAGCAGCACCTGACGCGAGCTAATTAAAAACGCACTTGATTAAAAACTGCTTACGTAGAAGGCAGTTGACGAAACAAATTTTCGATATATGTGAAAATATATGTATAAAGTCTGTATCTTGTAAAATTTTATAATGAAATTTATTTAAATTTGATTGAAAAATGAAAAACGTGCCAGAATTGTTACAAAAGGAAAGAAAACTCTTACTCACGCAAAATATTCAATATCTGGATATCCGCTCGCTGGTCTTCAGGTTGTGCGCTGATGTATGCCGGGTGTTTGCGCTGATGGCGTTGGTGTAGCTTGCAGAGTGTGTTGAGATGTCTTGATGTTTAGTGGCAATTATTTTTCCAAATAACCTATTAGTTTGTTGTTGCTGTTGCGATGCTGCTGCTGCTGTGATGCCGCTGTTGTTGTGCTGCCGTTGCTGCTGGTGACTAGCTGCCCTAGTTTATGCAACACTTTTTGTTTTTTTCGTGCTGTTGGATATGTGGTGCTAGTCCACGATAAAGATTTTCGTGTGGTGAGTTTGACCAGCGTGGAGATGGAGCTGGTGTTGTATCGATGGCAATCGAGAAAAAAAATCCTGGAGATGGCGTTGGTATTGCCTCTCGAAATTTTCTGCGCTGCTCGTGTGATTTTTTTTTTGACACTGATGATAAAAATTGTTAGCTCGTGGCAACGTGATGGTGGTGGCAACTCAATGGTGTGGCAACGTGATGGCGGCGGGAGATTGTTGGCTGTGGCAGTTTGGTGTCGTTTGCAAGTTGATGGCGGTATCAACCTGGGGTTTTTACAACGATGGCGGTGGCTTTATGATGGTGGTGGCGTCCTTCGAAAAATGATGGTGGTAGCCAGGCAATGGTTGTGCCAAAAAAAAAATATGGCTGAAGCACAATGATGGTGGCGGTGGCTCTACGATGACGGTGCAAACTGGATGGTGGATGCGGTTGAATATTGGCGGCGACTCTGTGATGGCGGCGGCCAGACGATGGCGGCGTCACACTGACGGTGGTGGCTTGGTAGCGATGATTTTGGTGATGATGGCGGCGATGACGTGCCGGCGGCGGTAAAATTGTGTCAGCACGCAGTGCTTCCTTGTTAAGGCGGTGCGTGTTTGTTTCGGGGTCACCAATGTAACCTATTATAGGGGCACAGATGTAGGTGCCGTGTCGTAGATTACCTTTTTGTTGTTTTTGTTCCAGCTTCCAAAATTGCTCATACAGCAAAGTTCTCCTTTCAATTTAATTTTCTCTTTATTTACTTCTTTTTAATTTTTTACTATTTTGCTTCTTATAATTTCATTAATTACAATATATATAATTTTTACTTTACCAACTCCGGCACGTCTGCTTAGTTCGTGTGTCAAAAAAGTAATGGACGAATCTAGAATGTAAATGCCGGAAAAGGCATGGCAAGAACGAAAATGCCCATGTATTTGTTTCGTCAACTACCTTGACGAAACATTTTTCGTGAGAGTGGAATGGACGCATTCACGTAAGATGCTGCTGCGTTTTACTTTTCATTGTTTGCAGCGGCTTCTTTTGGCTCGCCATAATTTTATGGATGTTTTTAGGAAATATTTTATTTGTATGTAGATCCGCTACAGATTTAACTGGTTTTGCAATAGAAATCAATTTTCAATCTGCTTTAAATGAAGTACAAGTATATTTTAATAATTGGAAGATCAAAATAACTGCTTGCAAGTTGAAAGCGATTTTTTTCACTCGGAAAAGAAAAGCATGTTTCCTCTCAAGCAGGAGGCTTTATAGCTAACGGTAGTACAACGGAATGGGCAAATAATGTCAAATATCTTGGAGTACATTTAGATAGCAATTTAAAGTTTAGTTTCCACATTCAGGAAAAAACACGTGGAATATCTCTACTACAAAACTCATTCAGGAAATTATCAAAAAAATTAATTTGACAATAAAGATACTTTACCCCTTTATCAATCGTAAATGAAAGTTGAGTAATGATAATAAATCTTATCATTTTCAAAACGATTTTTCAAGCAATAATTTTGTAAGGTTCTCCCGTTTGGGGCATCAGCGCAAAAAGCCATATTTGTACACTACAAAGAGCCCAAAATAAGCTTCTGAAAATGATGCTGAATTTACCCTGGTGTTTTTCAACGGCTGAGTTACATTTAATCACTAACTTGGAGCTTGTTTCTGAAAGATTACTTAAACTAAAGCAGAAATACAATACATCCTGTAATACTTCTGACAACATCTTAATTTCAAGATTATCTTCTTAATCTATTCACACTAAACTTGATACCGACAATTTATTTTTATACACACAGTACAAATTTTGTTAACATATGTTAAATGTTACTTGTTGTCTTTCAATTCGTTACAAACATTTATATATATTAGAGTGGTCCTTATTTCACTTTTTTGCGAAAATTGAGTGCGACGCCCCCTAAATCGATTCTAAAAAATTTAAAAAAAAATTCCTTAATTTTTTCATATTTTTATCTCAAACCCTTCCTGGCCCTATTTTCCTGGCATTTTTGAACTAATTAACGGAAAGACTTCGAATTAGGCTCAAATGAAGCGTCTCTGAACACTCTACAGCCACGTGTATGTTTGATAAAATTAAGATCATTTTCTTATACTCTATTGTTAATAAACAAAAAGGCTGATTTCTTAATTCGCTCAGTCTGCCAAAAGTAAGCAACATTTTGACATGGATTATTTTTTCAAAGATATCTACGGCAATTTAAATGATACAACATTAAATTAGATTTTTTTTTATTTATTATTTCATTTGTTATTAACATGTTTTTAACAAAAACTCGATAAATAATTTTTTTAATAACAGCAGCCGTCTTTGAACGGATGATCGAAAAAACAAAAACTTTTTAATGAAATAGGGCCAAGAAGTGCTAGGAATAAAAATATGAAAAAATTAGGGATTTTTTTTCCTGATTTAGAGCCAACCTGGGGGGCGTCCCAAATTTTTTTTTCCTAAGGACCACTCTAATAATATATACATTATTTGTTATTTTTTTTTTTCTTACTACTCTTTTATTATTTATTTATTTATTAACTTATCAATTTATTGACTCATTTATTTATTTATTTACATACTTATTATATATTTATTTATTTACTTATATATTTTTAAATTGTTATAGATTTCGCTTCTAATTTATTTTTCTAAAGACTGATCTATGTTTATTTGTTGATTTTAAACTGTTTATTTTAATTTTTAAGTTATTTATCATAAATAAGTAATAAACTCACAAAGTGTAAAAGATTATCTTGAAAAAGACTTTGCCAGGCTACAACTCCCCACTCCCCCCTTTCTCAATTTAGAAAATTATATATTTGTATATATATTGTAATGTGCACCCAACATTTCATGCTAATTTCCTAATTGAAAACGTTAAACCGAAAACACAAGTGCTGGCAACGCTATAATGGAGTGCTATAATGGAAGACTTTGTTTGTGAGTGAGTTTGTGTGTGTGCAGAAAAATACCGGGAGGGGAACTTGTCTAGACATCATGGTTCATAGAAAAACTACCAGAAATCTCTCGATGTTTCACACTTCTATATAAAGAGGGAGCTGACGCAACCAGAAGTCAGTTTTGATTATAGAGTGATAAAGTGAAGAGTAAATTGTCTACAAGTGATAGTCCAAAAGTCGAGTTGAGATCGAATAAAGTTTAGATACTGAATAAAAGTGGTTGAAATAAATTGAAGTGAAGTTTTAATTTTCGAACTAAGCGCACGTTACAATATGATACCATGTACATATGCATATATGCCAGTTTTTTTTGCAGTTTAATGTAGGTTTTCAGTCGTAGCTTTCCCTTCAAGCTTTTCTCGTACCACATTTCTATTTATTGTTTAAGAACTTAGCAGTAGTAAGGTAGTTAATAACCAATCTCTGTAAATTGTGTAATTGAATTTAGAAAAAATGTAATTTTGCTACAATAAACAAAAGTTCACTATAAAGGATATACTAATAGTCCGGGATCCCTGGTCCAATTTTTTTTTGGTGATTACTATCAAGCTAATTTCCCCTGAGTGGCTTCATTTTGTTGAGACGCCCAACAATTTTCTAACGAAAACTTTCGACTGTGGTAGCTTACAGAGGTAGCAAGGGTTAAATATGTCGATTTCATGATACTAAAAAATTTATTAGTAACGCAGTTTCTTTCTTAGTTAAACTTCAAGATAATTATCTGAATTATGTAAAAAAATATTTGTATAATAATTGTATAGTGATTGAAGACCTCAACCGACTTAGAGTGCAAAACTGGAGAGAGCTCGCCCGAAATCGAAGTCGTTACAGAAAGATGTTGGTTGAGGCTCAGGTTCACTCCGAACTATAATTTTACTTAGGCGGGCATTACAGTTTGGGGTGAACCGTAAATAAGAGACCCAATCACAGATCTTAACTTCAAAATTGGAAGAAAATCATTAAAGCGGTTCGACTGCAGAACAACAGTTAGAGCGTTGGATTAGTTCTCAGTAACGTAGCCTCTATCTCATCATCATATTCTTGGCTAACGAAAACGTGTTCTACTACTACTGAGCCGATTTGATAAAATCTTTTACGATTGAAATGCTACACTTTTTTAATCTTTTACAGACAAAGAGTTGAGGCGTTTCAATGAAATCTTGAGCTTCTTTTGTTCTAAGTTATGCCAGGGAAATTTAAAAACCAACGAAAGTCCATAAGTATGCCCAAAACTGGTTCGAACTCTCTTAGATTCAAGAATTTCGTTTGATAATAGGATGCTGAAGCCAGTCAAACTAACCTGACACTGACGTCAGGAGATAGATGCAATGTGGGCTGAGGTAAGGTACACCTACCTATAGTTGACAAAAATGGCTCACACAAGCGGAATGTAAATGCTTCATAATTTGAATTGAGTTTACAAAATGACAATCAAATGTTAAATGCAAAGTTCAACATCACGATACTATCACTTTTGAAATGAAATCAAAGGAAAATTCTTTAGCAATAACTTTATAAGGATTTCTATAACAGCTCACCCCGATCCCTCTGTGAACCATTTTTATGTAAGGATGGAGATAAAGGATTTTTCTAAGCATACATTTAAATTTGCCGCGTTTAAGTGGATACTTATGAATTTTCACATGAAAAAGACTCTAAGGACTTCCTCTAGGAACAAATGGAAATGAGTTTCTCTCTACTGAATTCATCTCATTTTACACGCTCGTTGTCATTTACTCTGAAAAAATCTGTTTTCTAATTTCAACTGGAGGATGCTTTACCACTTCTTCGCTTATGCATGTGTGAAGACGAAGAGTCATTAAAAAAAAAACTCACAACGTCAAGGGTAGAACTTGCCGCATTTTAGCTTTCATGCCATTTTTTGGTGAAAAACACTCAAATGCTTGGAATTTTTTGCTGTAAATCTTAGAGACTCGTCTTCTTTAACATCACTTTCGTCATAACTATTCAATGACAAATGAAAATTCAGAGCTGTATTTATTAAAAAAAATATTGGGACTTCAAATAAATTATTCCAGGTTCGCAAATATTGTCGTGGCTCACTGTTTGTAATTTCATCGAGTGTTCTACATAAGAAAAAATTCAATTTTCACTTTTTATTTAAAGATGAAATGAAACAAAACGTCCCTGGCCATTGTTCTTGTTTACAGTTTTCAATATCAAAAGGTTTTGCTACAGTTAAAGCACTCGCATAGCAAAATTTTGCTATAGGAAAGGTTGGTTTTAATCAAATTTGATTTTTAGAGTGAAGCACGTGCTTGCCAAGCCTATACATGAACAAACATGGAACACATATTGACAATCACCCAAATTGACAGTCTCCAGCTGTGCTGATTTAAATTTAATTTCGAGTTAAATCAATGTAGTCAAGTGAATGAGGCGATGTAGGCAAAGTGCGTATGTATATAGAGCACGTGCCGAAATGGCCAACTTTCCACATCGCCTCAGACCAGTCCATCTCGTTTTCCTGTCACATGTACACTAAGAATCATTTACGAAGAATTAATTTGGAGTCCTCATTAAAATTGTTTCGGAAGAATGGTTGGACTGTTTTTTCCGGTGGTAGATTGAAAATTGAAAGAATTTTTGATACAAGCGGCTACATACCTTAAATTAATTTTTCTTCTTGCGCATTCCGTGAATTTTACGAGAAGAATGGAGTAATGTGATAAAGTAACAAAAACCACAGCAATTTCCTCATTTAATTTTTTTTCTGGCAGCAAATTGTTTTTGTTAATAAGGATGTCTACAGAAATATGGTTTTTAAACACTTAAAGATTGAAATAAAATACAAATTTGGAGAAAACAGCTTAGTTGATTTCGAATTAGCAGGTTTTTCAAAGCTATGCTTCTTTAAACAAATTATGAGAGTAAAATTTTTGCAATGCTACACCCCACAATAGTGCTGCACTTCACGACAGCCAAAAAGCGACATGATTAAGTTATTTTGGGTTTCAAAAACTACTGGACTGATTAGAAAAATTCTTTGCCCATTAGAATGTTTCATTATCAGCCTAAAAAAAACACTCATGTTTGCTGATGACATCAAATATCAATTTTTAGTATGTACATTAGAGTGGTCCTTAGGAAAAAAAAATTTGGGACGCCCCCCAGGTTGGTTCTAAATCAGGAAAAAAAAATTCCCTAATTTTTTAAAATTTTTATTCCTAGCCCTTCCTGACCCTATTTCATTAAAAAGTTTTTGTTTTTTTCGATCATCCGTTCAAAGACGGCTGCTGTTATAAAAAAAATTGTTTATCGAGTTTTTGTTAATAACATGTTAATAACAAATGAAATAATAAATAAAAAAAAATTAATTTAATGTTATATCATTTAAATTGCCGTAGATATCTTTGAAAAAATAATCCATGTCAAAATGTTGTTTACTTTTGGCAGATTGAGCGAAATAAGAAATCAGCCTTTTTGTTTATTAAAAATAGAGTATAAGCAAATGATCTTAATTTTATCAAAAAAACACGTGGCTGTAGAGTGTTCAGAGACGCTTCATTTGAGCCTAATTCGAAATTTTTCCGTTTATTAGTTCAAAAATGACAGGAAAATAGGGCCAGGAAGGGTTTGAGATAAAAATATGAAAAAATTAAGGAATTTTTTTTTAATTTTTTAGAATCGATTTAGGGGGCGTCGCACTCAATTTTCGCAAAAAAGTGAAATAAGGACCACTCTAATGTACATAGATACTTAAATCCATTTGCGTTTGAACTTTACTAGGTTAAGGGTTCACAACATCACAACGATTCAACAATCAGCCACTTGATGGCTCACCTTTTATGATTGGTGAAAGTTTCGAGCTCGATGATTAGAAGGATGTGCACATCTTGAGTACAAAATACAAGAAACAAGACCCGTTTTTAGGGCTGCGAACATGCCTGTCACATAGGTTTCTTTCTTTGAAAACAAATATCCTTCAACTAGTTTGGGTGGCCCAATCCGATTTCAGTGTCAATAAAGTACACTAACGTTTGCTGATAAATAAATAAATAAGGTGGCAAAACAGAGCGAGGAGCCCCAGGGCCTAACGCATTTCTCACAACTATATCTTGTGAGGGAATGGAGGGGACCTACCATTTTCTGCCGGTTCCAAACGTTTGCTGATGTCAACGTCAAATCAGTGGTCTTACAAAACAGTGTATTGAAATTAAAAAAAAAAAAGCTTCGACTCAAAAGGTATAACGTTGATTTTTTCGCGAATTGAGGCTGGTATTTTGAATATTGAGAGATTTTAACGCAGTAGTTCTTGGCTTTTAAAGAGAATTGTTTCGCAATGTTCTTAAGAAAAGTAGGCACTTGAATCGAAACCTCAAGACGATGACCAAACCCAATGCACGAAAGTGTACGTTTCATGGAACAACACCAACCACTACTCTGGAAACTTTCTTATCGCTAGCTGTTCTAGGCCTTTGCACTAAAGAGATGGCGGTGAAAAGCGTACTGAGGCTCAAACATTGCATTATGTGCCCGTCTTCACACACGGCGTCAAAACGATTCTTTTCAGATTATTCTCTTTGAAAAGATCAAAAAAGCCTACTTTTGTAGGGATGTCACGATGAAGGGGCAGAGGAAGGATCATTCGACATTTTCAGTAGGTGCCCTAGCTCGGCCCACTCCAGGAAAAAAACCTTCAGAGAATACTCCTTCGACAAACTGGGCGACCTCTCTAACCTTGCACTGAACAGCACCAAAATTTCCTTCAGGGCTCCAAATGGCTCAGTGAGGTTCCTCAACCTCAATAACTCAGTCACCACCTTACCTCGGATCCTTATTGAGAGCCAAGAGCCCAGTTTGAGTTCGAGCTAGTCTTACCAATTTGAATCGATTGATTTCGATTCTCTATTCATAGAATCTGTAACTAAACCACTGGTCTTTACTTCACCTTCCCTTACTACCATTACAAACACCGACTACAGGTTCCAGTGGCTGATCCTGGCAGCAGGAAGCAAAAGGTGTCCCGGCCGCGGTAGCTTGGCATGCTTGCATAAAGTTGAACCTAACTCGTCAACGGGGGGATTCTTGCTACCGCAACTCAGGACGTGGTTACGACTTCGTGCCAATAATAATTGATTTGCCTTACAAAAGAGGTACGTAACGGTGTTGCTCGTGGGGTAATAATTAGCTTGTCTGCTTGTTACGTGGGTCCTAGGTTCAATTCTCTGAAACGTAAATAAAAATAAATAAATAGGGTAACGCAACCAAACTATGAAAACCATGAGGCCTAACGCATTTCTATGGCGAACAATTGTATGCCAATTCCCGACGGCTAAGTGACAAAGCGCTTTTCATGTCATGATACTTGCCTATTTTATCCCATAAGCCACAACTCTTCTTATGTAAAAGAAATAATGAATTAATAAAATAACGTAGTATTCTGATGGTGAGAGAGTTTTTCATATTGGTCCACTAGTTTTTAAAAACCCATCTTATTTTATCAGGTCACATTTTAGGATGTTGTAAGTTTATCAATTTCCGTTTCCTTTCTGGAGGGAATGTTGGAACAAAATATAGCCTACGTTACTCAGGGATACTACATGCTTTTACCTCTCGATATTTACAGTAAACAGTAGGAGGCGAACACGTCAAATCTTCTCTAAGCTACCTCCCATTGGACCAACAACTCAATTGGCCACTCAATGATTCTGAACTTATTCGGATCAATACAAACTTCAAAGTCACCATCCCACGAACAAAAATATGGACACGGACTTCTTACAAGATGATTCAACTCATTTTTATACAGACGGCTCGAAAACCGTAGACGCAGTTGGTGGCGGTATGAACTCGAACGAACTAAATATTTATCTATCATTCAAACTCCCAAACCACTGTAGCGTGTTCCAATCGAAGGTACTGGTGATCAAAGAGGTCTTTTCCAGCCAAGCAGCACTCAAATTACTTGGTAATGTTTCAACAAACCCGCGACTGTTGATCATCTCTTATGGAGATGATAAAACAGTTTAACATTCACCATGTTTGGGTGCCAGAGCATAAAGACATTCCGGGAAACTGCAAAGCCGATGAACTCGCCACGAAAGGAACTCCCATGCCGATTTCACCAAACAAAACAAAAATTGGCATGCTTTTCGCTAAAGCAAGATGCTATAGTGACAAAGAGTAGCAGATAGACGAAATTTTGTTGTCCTTAAACAGATTGCACTTTAGCTCCGTATTTGGTGTTATAACCGGACACTGCCACATGGGTTGACATACCAAAAGGCTTAATATTCCAAAAGATTTCTGTGGAAGCTGCAAGGACGAGGAAGAAGAAGAAACTGTTCCACGTCTTCTTTTTTGTACATGCCCTGCTCTCTTTCTCAAAGACGTAAGACACATTTGGGAGAGTACTTTTTCGACGATCCAAGTGATCTTAGAAACATAGATATTTATAGTCGTCATCGCTTTATAGAAAGCTCAAAATCTTGTGGTATCACAATGGACCTGTTATTGGTCTAGGTATGTCTGTCGTTTTCCCAACAACCACCTTAACTTAACCTAACCTTCTCGGTGACAGAATGATTGACATACACATAAGACAGGTAATTAAACCTTGTCTGATCTCAGCGGCACAACATGCCTATACAAAAGGTAAATCAGTGGAAACTGCACTCCACTCTCTGGTTTGCACCATTGAAAAATCCCTGCACTACAAAGAATACTCTCTCGTCGCATTCCTAGACATAGAGGGTACATTAACAATACAACATTTATTAATACTCTTGATGGGCTGCACATAGAAGAACACATCAAGAACATGATAACAACAATGCTCAGCAGCAGAATCATTAGTTCCGAATAGGGTAACTACAAAACAAGCAGAATGGCCGCAGGGAGGAGTTCTATCTCCTCTACTGTGGAACCTGGTCGTTAACATATTGTTAATCGACCTAGAGGACGAAAGTTTCAAAACCATAGCCTATGCCGATTATGTAGCAATTGCCGTTTCAGGCAAGCACCCACAAACCCTAGCTGAGCTGCTACAAACAGCACTTAACAAGCTTAACAATTGGGCTGTAGATTGTGGTCTGAACATCAATCCACACAAAACGGAATTAGTTCTCTTTACGAGGAAATACAAAATTACGGACTTCAGACCCCCAACTATTAAAGGGTAAACTCTCACACTGTCAAATCAGGCTAAATATCTAGGTCTCATTTTTGACAAGAAACTGACCTGGAAAACCAATATTGAGGAAAGAGTAAATAAAGCCAACGCGGTACTCTTCTCCTGTAAAAAAGCCATTGCCGGGAAATGGGGTTTCTCCCCCCAAATCACCCATTGGCTGTTTACCTCGGTAATTAGACCGATACTCACTGATTGTCTGGTGGACCGCACTAGACAAGATGATCAACTACAACAAGCTGGCCAAAGTTCAAAGAACGGCTAGTCTGTGTATTAGTGGCGCACTGAGGACAACCCCATCGGACGCCCTCAATGTACTACTAGATCTCACACCCCTAGATATCTTCAGCAAACAAGTCGCAGGTAGCTACGCTGAGCTACATCACAGTGGGCCAATAATCAAATCGGTCACACTACCATTCTAGATGACTTAATATTCTCACCGAATCTATCGGACTACATAACACCCTAGTTGGTGTTTGACAACAATTTCCAAGTAACCATACCTTTAAGAGAAGCTTGGGAAAATGGCACTCTTTTGGAAAATGAAGCAATACACTTTTACACTGATGCGATGGTTCAAAAACCAGCGAAGGTGTGGGAAGTGTAATCTTCTCAGAAAAACTTTGAAAAAATTCTGGCGATTAAGGGGGTGCTGTCTTGGCTCAAAGAAAACGTCATATCCTCCACGGATATTCGAATCTTCTCGGACAGTCAAGCTGCCCCTAAATCTCTTGCCTCTATCTCTACAAATTCCATCACGGTCCAAAATTGTCAGATGTCTCTGAGGGAGATGTCAAATCAGTTCAACGTTCACCTTTCATGGGTGCCAGGGCACAGGGACATACCAGGCAACTGTATGGCAGACGAACTAGCCAAAAAGGGCACCACCACTTCCCTACGCTTAGAATGGAACAACATAGGTGTACCTATCGCTGCATGTAAACTCCTACTTAGACAAGACGCTTCGAGGATAACAAACACTAGATGGACTGAGAGTAACAACTGCCTTGCAACCAAAAAAGTTTGGATGTGTGTAGACTCAAAACGCTCGAAGAGTTTGTTAGCCCCGAACCGCCTGTATCTAGGTTCTACCATAGGTGTTCTGAAGGGATACTGTCTAATAGGGAGACACGTGAAAAGACTTGGTGTGCTTTCCAATCATTTCTGCAGAAGCTGCGTGGACGAAGAAGGATGGAGGAAGAAACCGTTCAACATCTTCTTTGCTCATGCCCTGCACTACTTCATAGGAGGAAAACTCATCTCGGTGAGTTTTTCTTCGATGATACTAGCAACTAAGCTTACATAGACCCTAAAAGTCTTTCGAAATACATTAAAAGTTCCTCGTGATTCGACTAGCGGGTGATCCCGTAATGGAAGTCTAATGGGTGATCAACTCGTTAATCTTACTTTGAGTTCCTGAGATCAGTAGGTGATTAACTTGCTGATCGCTGTGGTATCACAATGGGCCCTTGCGACCTAAGTGTGTCAGGCAATGTACGTAGGCATTACTCATTGGCTGACAGCCACTTCCACCTAACCTAACCTTATCTAAAATTATACTCTCATTATTTTCCCAAAACATATCAAAAGAAGTAAAACTTCAAAAGCCACTTTCGGAAAAACTTCAAGAAAGACTTGGTTTTTTTTTTTCTGCCGAGTATTTGCTGGTGTAGTGCTAACTTGACAGAGGTATTTATACCAGCGCCATAAAAGCCGCTACTACATTCAGTAGTTTGGAAAAATCACAAGGATATGTTTGAATGAATTGAGCTTGGCCCCTACTCTAGTTGAGCTTGTTGGGAGCGCTTATTTATTTTATTACCTATTTATTTTGAACGAATGTTTCGCAATGGCACCCAAATCGGATTACATTTTATGCCACCCGCCAGTGTACTCGGCTTAACAAAATCAAAATATTAATGCGATGCTTTTCTTCGATACAAAATGAAAGAAAGTCGATTAGCATCAATAGCAATTCATTTGAAAAATGAATTGGGATCAGGTTTTTATCAACTTTGTTCAATCTCCCATAATTGCCATGTTATATGATTAAATGTACCGCAAGACTATTACAACCCTCTGTCTTCATCGCATTAGAAAAGACATTTCAAGTCATGAATTGCTAATGCTCTCCTTTGAGATCAACTGAACCCAATAGCAACCAGTATCTACATTCAAGCCCTATCACCAACGAATAAAAAGTTGTCAAAAGGATAAGAGTTCATAACTGAAACGCAAATGAAGTGCTTCCCACAGGACTATTTGAAAATTCCCATTTCATTAAAAATATACTTTTTAAGAAAAGGTACTTACGTACGTAGCCATGATTTCCGGTTTGATTGTGAGGATACGATCCTCCACAAAGTCCCTAGAATTTCCTGTGATGACTTTCTGACGATGAAAAGCTAATGTCTATCAAATGAACAAGTGAGAGGAGCATTTCCCTATGGGAAAACACAACAACTGAAAATATTTTCCGACACAAAATAAGAAAAAAAAAGAATACTCTAGGATTGCTTTATTAATGGACGTCAAGGGCGAACACAATCTCTCGAGCTTAGCATAAAACCATTCAATTTAATCAAATCAGTAAAGGCATTGAGAAACTAATCTACTTATGCAGCCGGAAGAGGAGAACAAAAAAAGGAAAAAACGAAACCGAATATCTATGAGCTTAGAAATGTTCTGAGAATAGCTATCTTCGGATACTGTTTCCCTTTTCGTGAAATTATGGTTCTCCTTTCAGATGGGAAAATAATGCCGACAACAAAAGGGATAATTGCAAATTGTTTTGTGGACGAGGACCTAGTTTATTTCTTTCTGTGTGGTATTTATTGATTAGACTATTTACACCGGCTAAGTCGTTGGTAGGTATGTGTGATAAATTTGATACAAATTGATTAAGTTTTCCTTTTCACACAGCAACTTGCCGATAAACACTCACTTTGATGCTTCTACCTTTTTTTTCCTTTGGGTGTAACTGAAGGACTGAAGGAAAGGTTCATTCCAGGTTTTTGTTTCTCGAAAGACGATAGGCGTCGAAATTTAATACCGGGTGTAAAATCATTTACATTTGGTCATCAAACCCTCATCTGTAAATGTCATCGGTTTTTGGGGTTTGACCTTTTCGTGTCAATCTTATTATCGGGCTCATGGAAAACTATATTTTTAAAAGATTTTTAGTGCTGGCGATGGGACAGCAGAATAGAAAAAAACGACACTGTTAACCTCCTTCTGGTTTTGTCATATTTGATGTTCCAAAGTGTTAAAGGACAATTTTGAGTTAGCAAAAACCGAGAGTAAATAGGACATCGGGCCATTGTCCATTGGCAATAAAGAATGAATTTGGTGTAATTTTATTCGGGTGCTCATTATAATCTCGGTGACAAAATAAAGGACAGTGTCTCCTTTTTGGTAAGAAGAGGAATAAAGGACTCACACATTTGAAGGGGATACTATAATGTATAGAGGACAATACTATTACTCAAACAAAGAGAACTGATTGTTTTATGGACATTATACGAGTATTTGTGTGTACTCCCTGTACATTGGACATACAACTGAGCTTTTGGTTGAAATTGGTACTAAATGTTTTAACACTCTTTATAGACTCTCATCGTAAACTTTAATTTTACTATCCTATCTTTTGTTTCGCACGAACAGGAGAAGCACTTGTCGCACAAAATTCGTCGAAAACATTTATGAGCGATATCAATTGGGTAGAACGAGATGTCATTACTTAGGGCAAAATGGTGCCACTTTTCAACTCAACATGAAAGAGGTTTAATTAAAACCATTGGGAGAACATTGCCCACATGCCACATTGAACCTACACTACACCCTTTCAAAGTCAAAGATGGAAGAATACCGTTGATTTGTTTTGCCGCTGTAAAAATGGCGTAAGAAACTAGTGCTCTTATCTGAAAACTTTTCTTCGCTTATATTTGTATAAGTAAATCAATTTGAATAGGGTGGCTCAACAAAGCAAATGCAAACTTTCGCCCTTAACGCATTCGAGAGCCTATAATTTTATGATGTTTCTAAAAGACTAAATGAGAGAGTGCTTTTCATTGCAGTGTTATAATTATAAGATCGACTACGTGCTGCCGGAGAATCAGCACCCTAGACTAATGCAAAGCAGACATAACCGCTATCCAAGAAGAAGACAGCGACATCAGCTGTGGCGACTGCTACAGACAACAGAAACAACTCTCATTTGGGTGCGGATTTTTCGTTAGTCCTCAAGGAAACATTATAATAGCAGTGCCCTAGACATGACGTGAAAATCGTTCTTGGCGATTTCAATGCAAGACTAGGGAAGGAGGACATCTTTGGCAATACAATCGGTAAGCATAGCCTCCATGACAAAACCTCCGAAAACGGACAAAGGCTAATCGATTTTGCTGCGGGGCTAAATCTTGTTGTAAGTAGTACACACTTCCCGCATCTCAAAATTCATAAAGGTACATGGCGATCCCCAGAACCAGATATCAATGTGTTAGATGTCCGAACTTTCCGAGGGGCCAACTTTGACTCGGACCACTACCTTTTTGCAGCCAGCAATGTACGACTCACGAATGAGGATATCTTGTTCACGACCAACACGAAGTAACGCTGTGAAAAGATATGACGTCGGAAAGCTACAATCGCAAGAGATTGCCAATGCCTTTTCCAATCGAGTGTCCTTTGCCTTTCAAATATCCTTGAATCTCATACCGCCAGAGATAGACGAAAAATAACGATTTTTTTGGGGTTGTACGGTGGGGGAACTCCATTTAAGACGCTTCATACGATCCCATCAAAACATTCCTGAAATCTCACTTTCCTGGGTGACCAAAATGTAAAAAGCTCCATATCTCGAGAACGAAGCGAGATAGACGAAAAATAACGATTTTTTTGGGGTTGTACGAAGGGGGAATACCAATTAGGACGCTTAAGACGATCCCATCAACACATTCCTGAAATCTCCTTTTCCTGGGTGACTCAAATGTAAAATGCTCCATATCTCGAGAACGGAGCGAGATAGACGAAAAATAACGATTTTTTTGGGGTTGTACGAAGGGGTGACACCAATTAGGACGCTTAAGACGATCCCATCAACACATTCCTGAAATCTCCTTTTCCTGGGTGACTCAAATGTAAAATGCTCCATATCTCGGGAACGGAGTGAGATAGACGAAAAATAACGTGTTTTTGGGGTTGTACGAAGGGGGAATACCAATTAGGACGCTTAAGACGATCCCATCAACACATTCCTGAAATCTCCTTTTCCTGGGTGACTCAAATGTAAAATGCTCCATATCTCGGTAACGGAGTGAGATAGACGAAAAATAACGATTTTTTTGGGGTTGTACGAAGGGGGAATACCAATTAGGACGCTTAAGACGATCCCATCAACACATTCCTGAAATCTCCTTTTCCTGGGTGACTCAAATGTAAAATGCTCCATATCTCGGGAACGGAGCGAGATAGACGAAAAATAACGATTTTTTTGGGTACGAAGGGGGAACACCAATTAGGACGCTTAAGACGATCCCATAAAAACATTCCTGAAATCTCCTTTTCCTGGGTGACTCAAATGTAAAATGCTCCATATCTCGAGAACGGAGCGAGATAGACGAAAAATAACGATTTTTTTGGGGTTGTACGAAGGGGGAACACCAATTAGGACGCTTAAGACGATCCCATCAACACATTCCTGAAATCTCCTTTTCCTGGGTGACTCAAATGTAAAATGCTCCATATCTCGGGAACGGAGCGAGATAGACGAAAAATAACGATTTTTTTGGGTACGAAGGGGGAATACCAATTAGGACGCTTAAGACGATCCCATAAAAACATTCCTGAAATCTCTTTTTCCTGGGTGACTCAAATGTAAAATGCTCCATATCTCGAGAACGGAGCGAGATAGACGAAAAATAACGATTTTTTTGGGGTTGTACGAAGGGGGAACACCAATTAGGACGCTTAAGACGATCCCATCAACACATTCCTGAAATCTCCTTTTCCTGGGTGACTCAAATGTAAAATGCTCCATATCTCGGGAACGGAGCGAGATAGACGAAAAATAACGATTTTATTGGGGTTGTACGAAGGGGGAACACCAATTAGGACGCTTAAGACGATCCCATCAACACATTCCTGAAATCTCCTTTTCCTGGGTGACTCAAATGTAAAATGCTCCATATCTCGGGAACGGAGCGAGATAGACGAAAAATAACGATTTTTTTAGGTACGAAGGGGGAATACCAATTAGGACGCTTAAGACGATCCCATCAAAACATTCCTGAAATCTCTTTTTCCTGGGTGACTCAAATGTAAAATGCTCCATATCTCGGGAACGGAGCGAGATAGACGAAAAATAACGATTTTATTGGGGTTGTACGAAGGGGGAATACCAATTAGGACGCTTAAGACGATCCCATCAACACATTCCTGAAATCTCCTTTTCCTGGGTGACTCAAATGTAAAATGCTCCATATCTCGAGAACGCAGCGAGATAGACGAAAAATAACGATTTTTTTGGAGTTGTACGAAGGGGGAACACCAATTAGGACGCTTAAAACGATCCCATCAACACATTCCAGAAATCTCCTTTTCCTGGGTGACTCAAATGTAAAATGCTCCATATCTCGAGAACGGAGCGAGATAGACGAAAAATAACGATTTTTTGGGGTTATACGAAGGGGGCACACCAATTAGGACGCTTAAGACGATCCCATCAAAACATTCCTGAAATCTCCTTTTCCTGGGTGACTCAAATGTAAAATGCTCCATATCTCGAGAACGGAGCGAGATAGACGAAAAATAACGATTTTTTGGGGTTATACGAAGGGGGCACACCAATTAGGACGCTTAAGATGATCCCATCAACACATTCCTGAAATCTCCTTTTCCTGGGTGACTCAAATGTAAAATGCTCCATATCTCGAGAACGGAGCGAGATATACGAAAAATAACTATTTTTTTGGGGTTGTACGAAGGGGGAACACCAAATAGGACGCTTAAGACGATCCCATCAACACATTCCTGAAATCTCCTTTTCCTGGGTGACCCAAATGTAAAATGCTCCATATCTCGAGAACGGAGCGAGATTTTTGGGGTTGTACGAAGGGGGCACACCAATTAGGACGCTTTAGACGATCCCAACAAAACATTCCTGAAATCTCCATTTCCTGGGTGACTCAAATGTAAAATGCTCCATATCTCGAAAACGGAGCGAGATAGACGAAAAATAACGATTTTTTTGGGGTTGTACGAAGGGGGAATACCAATTAGGACGCTTAAGACGATCCCATCAAAACATTCCTGAAATCTCCTTTTCCTGGGTGACTCAAATGTAAAATGCTCCATATCTCGAGAACGGAGCGAGATATACGAAAAATAACGATTTTTTTGGGGTTGTACGAAGGAGGAACACCAAATAGGACGCTTAAGACGATCCCATCAACACATTCCTGAAATCTCCTTTTCCTGGGTGACCCAAATGTAAAATGCTCCATATCTCGAGAACGGAGCGAGATTTTTGGGGTTGTACGAAGGGGGCACACCAATTAGGACGCTTTAGACGATCCCAACAAAACATTCCTGAAATCTCCTTTTCCTGGGTGACTCAAATGTAAAATGCTCCATATCTCGAGAACGGAGCGAGATAGACGAAAAATAACTATTTTTTTGGGGTTGTACGAAGGGGGAACACCAATTAGGACGCTTAAGACGATCCCATCAAAACATTCCTGAAATCTCCATTTCCTGGGTGACTCAAATGTAAAATGCTCCATATCTCGGGAACGGAGCGAGATAGACGAAAAATAACGATTTTTTTGGGGTTGTACGAAGGGGGAACACCAATTAGGACGCTTAAGACGATCCCATCAAAACATTCCTGAAATCTCCATTTCCTGGGTGACTCAAATCCCATCAACACATTCCTGAAATCTCCATTTCCTGGGTGACTCAAATGTAAAATGCTCCATATCTCGAGAACGGAGCGAGATAGACGAAAAATAACTATTTATTTGGGGTTGTACGAAGGGGGAACACCAATTAGGACGCTTAAGACGATCCCATCAAAACATTCCTAAAATCTCCATTTCCTGGGTGACTCAAATGTAAAATGCTCCATATCTCGGGAACGGAGTGAGATAGACGAAAAATAACGATTTTTTTGGGGTTGTACGAAGGGGGAACACCAATTAGGACGCTTAAGACGATCCCATCAAAACATTCCTGAAATCTCCATTTCCTGGGTGACTCAAATGTAAAATGCTCCATATCTCGAGAACGGAGCGAGATAGACGAAAAATAACTATTTTTTTGAGGTTGTACGAAGGGGGAACACCAATTAGGACGCTCAAGACGATCCCATCAAAACATTCCTGAAATCTCCTTTTCCTGGGTGACTCAAATGTAAAATGCTCCATATCTCGAGAACGGAGCGAGATAGACGAAAAATAACTATTTTTTTGTGGTTGTACGAAGGGGGGACACCAATTAGGACGCTTAAGACGATCCCATCAACACATTCCTGAAATCTCCTTTTCCTGGGTGACTCAAATGTAAAATGCTCCATATCTCGAGAACGGAGCGAGATAGACGAAAAATAACGATTTTTTTGGTGTTGTACGAAGGGGGAACACCAAATAGGACGCTTAAGACGATCCCATTAAAACATTCCTGAAATCTCCTTTTCCTGGGTGACTCAAATGTAAAATGCTCCATATCTCGAAAACGGAGCGAGATAGACGAAAAATAACGATTTTTTTTGGTTGTACGAAGGGGGAACACCAATTAGGACGCTTAAGACGATCCCATCAACACATTCCTGAAATCTCTTTTTCCTGGGTGACTCAAATGTAAAATGCTCCATATCTCGAGAACGGAGCGAGATAGACGAAAAATAACTATTTTTTTGGATTTGTACGAAGGGGGGACACTAATAAGGACGCTTAAGACGATCCCATCAAAACATTCCTGAAATCTCCATTTCCTGGGTGACTCAAATGTAAAATGCTCCATATCTCGAGAACGGAGCGAGATAGACGAAAAATAACGATTTTTTGGGGTTATACGAAGGGGGCACACCAATTAGGACGCTTAAGACGATCCCATCAAAACATTCCTGAAATCTCCTTTTCCTGGGTGACTCAAATGTAAAATGCTCCATATCTCGAGAACGGAGCGAGATATACGAAAAATAACGATTTTTTGGGGTTATACGAAGGGGGCACACCAATTAGGACGCTTAAGACGATCCCATCAAAACATTCCAGAAATCTCCTTTTCCTGGGTGATTCAAATGTAAAATGCTCCATATCTCGAGAACGGAGCGAGATAGACGAAAAATAACGATTTTTTGGGGTTATACGAAGGGGGCACACCAATTAGGACGCTTAAGACGATCCCATCAACACATTCCAGAAATCTCCTTTTCCTGGGTGACTCAAATGTAAAATGCTCCATATCTCGAGAACGGAGCGAGATATACGAAAAATAACGATTTTTTGGGGTTATACGAAGGGGGCACACCAATTAGGACGCTTAAGACGATCCCATCAAAACATTCCTGAAATCTCCTTTTCCTGGGTGACTCAAATGTAAAATGCTCCATATCTCGAGAACGGAGCGAGATATACGAAAAATAACGATTTTTTGGGGTTATACGAAGGGGGCACACCAATTAGGACGCTTAAGACGATCCCATCAAAACATTCCTGAAATCTCCTTTTCCTGGGTGACTCAAATGTAAAATGCTCCATATCTCGAGAACGGAGCGAGATAGACGAAAAATAACGATTTTTTGGGGTTGTACGAAGGGGGCACACCAATTAGGACGCTTAAGACGATCCCATCAAAACATTCCTGAAATCTCCTTTTCCTGGGTGACTCAAATGTAAAATGCTCCATATCTCGAGAACGCAGCGAGATAGACGAAAAATAACGATTTTTTTGGAGTTGTACGAAGGGGAAACACCAATTAGGACGCTTAAGACGATCCCATCAACACATTCCAGAAATCTCATTTTCCTGGGTGACTCAAATGTAAAATGCTCCATATCTCGAGAACGGAGCGAGATAGACGAAAAATAACGATTTTTTGGGGTTATACGAAGGGGGCACACCAATTAGGACGCTTAAGACGATCCCATCAACACATTCCAGAAATCTCCTTTTCCTGGGTGACTCAAATGTAAAATGCTCCATATCTCGAGAACGGAGCGAGATAGACGAAAAATAACGATTTTTTGGGGTTATACGAAGGGGGCACACCAATTAGGACGCTTAAGACGATCCCATCAACACATTCCTGAAATCTCCTTTTCCTGGGTGACTCAAATGTAAAATGCTCCATATCTCGAGAACGGAGCGAGATAGACGAAAAATAACGATTTTTTTGGAGTTGTACGAAGGGGGAACACCAATTAGGACGCTTAAGACGATCCCATCAACACATTCCAGAAATCTCCTTTTCCTGGGTGACTCAAATGTAAAATGCTCCATATCTCGAGAACGGAGCGAGATAGACGAAAAATAACGATTTTTTGGGGTTATACGAAGGGGGCACACCAATTAGGACGCTTAAGACGATCCCATCAACACATTCCTGAAATCTCCTTTTCCTGGGTGACTCAAATGCTCCATATCTCGAGAACGGAGCGAGATATACGAAAAATAACTATTTTTTTGGGGTTGTACGAAGGGGGAACACCAATTAGGACGCTTAAGACGATCCCATCAACACATTCCTGAAATCTCCTTTTCCTGGGTGACCCAAATGTAAAATGCTCCATATCTCGAGAACGGAGCGAGATTTTTGGGGTTGTACGAAGGGGGCACACCAATTAGGACGCTTTAGACGATCCCAACAAAACATTCCTGAAATCTCCTTTTCCTGGGTGACTCAAATGTAAAATGCTCCATATCTCGAGAACGGAGCGAGATAGACGAAAAATAACTATTTTTTTGGGGTTGTACGAAGGGGGAACACCAATTAGGACGCTCAAGACGATCCCATCAAAACATTCCTGAAATCTCCTTTTCCTGGGTGACTCAAATGTAAAATGCTCCATATCTCGAGAACGGAGCGAGATAGACGAAAAATAACTATTTTTTTGTGGTTATACGAAGGGGGGACACCAATTAGGACGCTTAAGACGATCCCATCAACACATTCCTGAAATCTCCATTTCCTGGGTGACTCAAATGTAAAATGCTCCATATCTCGAGAACGGAGCGAGATAGACGAAAAATAACTATTTATTTGGGGTTGTACGAAGGGGGAACACCAATTAGGACGCTTAAGACGATCCCATCAAAACATTCCTAAAATCTCCATTTCCTGGGTGACTCAAATGTAAAATGCTCCATATCTCGAGAACGGAGCGAGATAGACGAAAAATAACTATTTTTTTGAGGTTGTACGAAGGGGGAACACCAATTAGGACGCTCAAGACGATCCCATCAAAACATTCCTGAAATCTCCTTTTCCTGGGTGACTCAAATGTAAAATGCTCCATATCTCGAGAACGGAGCGAGATAGACGAAAAATAACTATTTTTTTGTGGTTGTACGAAGGGGGAACACCAATTAGGACGCTTAAGACGATCCCATCAACACATTCCTGAAATCTCTTTTTCCTGGGTGACTCAAATGTAAAATGCTCCATATCTCGAGAACGGAGCGAGATTTTTGGGGTTGTACGAAGGGGGCACACCAATTAGGACGCTTTAGACGATCCCAACAAAACATTCCTGAAATCTCCTTTTCCTGGGTGACTCAAATGTAAAATGCTCCATATCTCGAGAACGGAGCGAGATAGACGAAAAATAACTATTTTTTTGGGGTTGTACGGACGCTTAAGACGATCCCATCAAAACATTCCTGAAATCTCCATTTCCTGGGTGACTCAAATGTAAAATGCTCCATATCTCGAGAACGGAGCGAGATAGACGAAAAATAACTATTTATTTGGGGTTGTACGAAGGGGGAACACCAATTAGGACGCTTAAGACGATCCCATCAAAACATTCCTAAAATCTCCATTTCCTGGGTGACTCAAATGTAAAATGCTCCATATCTCGGTAACGGAGTGAGATAGACGAAAAATAACGATTTTTTTGGGGTTGTACGAAGGGGGAATACCAATTAGGACGCTTAAGACGATCCCATCAACACATTCCTGAAATCTCCTTTTCCTGGGTGACTCAAATGTAAAATGCTCCATATCTCGGGAACGGAGCGAGATAGACGAAAAATAACGATTTTTTTGGGTACGAAGGGGGAATACCAATTAGGACGCTTAAGACGATCCCATAAAAACATTCCTGAAATCTCTTTTTCCTGGGTGACTCAAATGTAAAATGCTCCATATCTCGAGAACGGAGCGAGATAGACGAAAAATAACGATTTTTTTGGGGTTGTACGAAGGGGGAACACCAATTAGGACGCTTAAGACGATCCCATCAACACATTCCTGAAATCTCCTTTTCCTGGGTGACTCAAATGTAAAATGCTCCATATCTCGGGAACGGAGCGAGATAGACGAAAAATAACGATTTTTTTGGGTACGAAGGGGGAATACCAATTAGGACGCTTAAGACGATCCCATAAAAACATTCCTGAAATCTCTTTTTCCTGGGTGACTCAAATGTAAAATGCTCCATATCTCGAGAACGGAGCGAGATAGACGAAAAATAACGATTTTTTTGGGGTTGTACGAAGGGGGAACACCAATTAGGACGCTTAAGACGATCCCATCAACACATTCCTGAAATCTCCTTTTCCTGGGTGACTCAAATGTAAAATGCTCCATATCTCGGGAACGGAGCGAGATAGACGAAAAATAACGATTTTATTGGGGTTGTACGAAGGGGGAACACCAATTAGGACGCTTAAGACGATCCCATCAACACATTCCTGAAATCTCCTTTTCCTGGGTGACTCAAATGTAAAATGCTCCATATCTCGGGAACGGAGCGAGATAGACGAAAAATAACGATTTTTTTGGGTACGAAGGGGGAATACCAATTAGGACGCTTAAGACGATCCCATCAAAACATTCCTGAAATCTCTTTTTCCTGGGTGACTCAAATGTAAAATGCTCCATATCTCGGGAACGGAGCGAGATAGACGAAAAATAACGATTTTATTGGGGTTGTACGAAGGGGGAATACCAATTAGGACGCTTAAGACGATCCCATCAACACATTCCTGAAATCTCCTTTTCCTGGGTGACTCAAATGTAAAATGCTCCATATCTCGGGAACGGAGCGAGATAGACGAAAAATAACGATTTTTTTGGAGTTGTAAGAAGTGGGAACACCAATTAGGACGCTTAAAACGATCCCATCAACACATTCCAGAAATCTCCTTTTCCTGGGTGACTCAAATGTAAAATGCTCCATATCTCGAGAACGGAGCGAGATAGACGAAAAATAACGATTTTTTGGGGTTATACGAAGGGGGCACACCAATTAGGACGCTTAAGACGATCCCATCAACACATTCCTGAAATCTCCTTTTCCTGGGTGACTCAAATGTAAAATGCTCCATATCTCGAGAACGCAGCGAGATAGACGAAAAATAACGATTTTTTTGGAGTTGTACGAAGGGGGAACACCAATTAGGACGCTTAAAACGATCCCATCAACACATTCCAGAAATCTCCTTTTCCTGGGTGACTCAAATGTAAAATGCTCCATATCTCGAGAACGGAGCGAGATAGACGAAAAATAACGATTTTTTGGGGTTATACGAAGGGGGCACACCAATTAGGACGCTTAAGACGATCCCATCAACACATTCCTGAAATCTCCTTTTCCTGGGTGACTCAAATGTAAAATGCTCCATATCTCGAGAACGGAGCGAGATAGACGAAAAATAACGATTTTTTGGGGTTATACGAAGGGGGCACACCAATTAGGACGCTTAAGATGATCCCATCAACACATTCCTGAAATCTCCTTTTCCTGGGTGACTCAAATGTAAAATGCTCCATATCTCGAGAACGGAGCGAGATATACGAAAAATAACGATTTTTTTGGGGTTGTACGAAGGGGGAACACCAAATAGGACGCTTAAGACGATCCCATCAACACATTCCTGAAATCTCCTTTTCCTGGGTGACCCAAATGTAAAATGCTCCATATCTCGAGAACGGAGCGAGATTTTTGGGGTTGTACGAAGGGGGCACACCAATTAGGACGCTTTAGACGATCCCAACAAAACATTCCTGAAATCTCCATTTCCTGGGTGACTCAAATGTAAAATGCTCCATATCTCGAAAACGGAGCGAGATAGACGAAAAATAACGATTTTTTTGGGGTTATACGAAGGGGGAATACCAATTAGGACGCTTAAGACGATCCCATCAAAACATTCCTGAAATCTCCTTTTCCTGGGTGACTCAAATGTAAAATGCTCCATATCTCGAGAACGGAGCGAGATATACGAAAAATAACTATTTTTTTGGGGTTGTACGAAGGAGGAACACCAAATAGGACGCTTAAGACGATCCCATCAACACATTCCTGAAATCTCCTTTTCCTGGGTGACCCAAATGTAAAATGCTCCATATCTCGAGAACGGAGCGAGATTTTTGGGGTTGTACGAAGGGGGCACACCAATTAGGACGCTTTAGACGATCCCAACAAAACATTCCTGAAATCTCCTTTTCCTGGGTGACTCAAATGTAAAATGCTCCATATCTCGAGAACGGAGCGAGATAGACGAAAAATAACTATTTTTTTGGGGTTGTACGAAGGGGGAACACCAATTAGGACGCTTAAGACGATCCCATCAAAACATTCCTGAAATCTCCATTTCCTGGGTGACTCAAATGTAAAATGCTCCATATCTCGGGAACGGAGCGAGATAGACGAAAAATAACGATTTTTTTGGGGTTGTACGAAGGGGGAACACCAATTAGGACGCTTAAGACGATCCCATCAAAACATTCCTGAAATCTCCATTTCCTGGGTGACTCAAATCCCATCAACACATTCCTGAAATCTCCATTTCCTGGGTAACTCAAATGTAAAATGCTCCATATCTCGAGAACGGAGCGAGATAGACGAAAAATAACTATTTATTTGGGGTTGTACGAAGGGGGAACACCAATTAGGACGCTTAAGACGATCCCATCAAAACATTCCTAAAATCTCCATTTCCTGGGTGACTCAAATGTAAAATGCTCCATATCTCGGGAACGGAGTGAGATAGACGAAAAATAACGATTTTTTTGGGGTTGTACGAAGGGGGAACACCAATTAGGACGCTTAAGACGATCCCATCAAAACATTCCTGAAATCTCCATTTCCTGGGTGACTCAAATGTAAAATGCTCCATATCTCGAGAACGGAGCGAGATAGACGAAAAATAACTATTTTTTTGAGGTTGTACGAAGGGGGAACACCAATTAGGACGCTCAAGACGATCCCATCAAAACATTCCTGAAATCTCCTTTTCCTGGGTGACTCAAATGTAAAATGCTCCATATCTCGAGAACGGAGCGAGATAGACGAAAAATAACTATTTTTTTGTGGTTGTACGAAGGGGGGACACCAATTAGGACGCTTAAGACGATCCCATCAACACATTCCTGAAATCTCCTTTTCCTGGGTGACTCAAATGTAAAATGCTCCATATCTCGAGAACGGAGCGAGATAGACGAAAAATAACGATTTTTTTGGTGTTGTACGAAGGGGGAACACCAAATAGGACGCTTAAGACGATCCCATTAAAACATTCCTGAAATCTCCTTTTCCTGGGTGACTCAAATGTAAAATGCTCCATATCTCGAAAACGGAGCGAGATAGACGAAAAATAACGATTTTTTTTGGTTGTACGAAGGGGGAACACCAATTAGGACGCTTAAGACGATCCCATCAACACATTCCTGAAATCTCTTTTTCCTGGGTGACTCAAATGTAAAATGCTCCATATCTCGAGAACGGAGCGAGATAGACGAAAAATAACTATTTTTTTGGATTTGTACGAAGGGGGGACACTAATTAGGACGCTTAAGACGATCCCATCAAAACATTCCTGAAATCTCCATTTCCTGGGTGACTCAAATGTAAAATGCTCCATATCTCGAGAACGGAGCGAGATATACGAAAAATAACTATTTTTTTGGGGTTGTACGAAGGGGGAACACCAAATAGGACGCTTAAGACGATCCCATCAACACATTCCTGAAATCTCCTTTTCCTGGGTGACCCAAATGTAAAATGCTCCATATCTCGAGAACGGAGCGAGATTTTTGGGGTTGTACGAAGGGGGCACACCAATTAGGACACACCAATTAGGAGCGAGATATACGAAAAATAACGATTTTTTGGGGTTGTACGAAGGGGGCACACCAATTAGGACGCTTAAGACGATCCCATCAAAACATTCCTGAAATCTCCTTTTCCTGGGTGACTCAAATGTAAAATGCTCCATATCTCGAGAACGCAGCGAGATAGACGAAAAATAACGATTTTTTTGGAGTTGTACGAAGGGGAAACACCAATTAGGACGCTTAAGACGATCCCATCAACACATTCCAGAAATCTCATTTTCCTGGGTGACTCAAATGTAAAATGCTCCATATCTCGAGAACGGAGCGAGATAGACGAAAAATAACGATTTTTTGGGGTTATACGAAGGGGGCACACCAATTAGGACGCTTAAGACGATCCCATCAACACATTCCAGAAATCTCCTTTTCCTGGGTGACTCAAATGTAAAATGCTCCATATCTCGAGAACGGAGCGAGATAGACGAAAAATAACGATTTTTTGGGGTTATACGAAGGGGGCACACCAATTAGGACGCTTAAGACGATCCCATCAACACATTCCTGAAATCTCCTTTTCCTGGGTGACTCAAATGTAAAATGCTCCATATCTCGAGAACGCAGCGAGATAGACGAAAAATAACGATTTTTTTGGAGTTGTACGAAGGGGGAACACCAATTAGGACGCTTAAGACGATCCCATCAACACATTCCAGAAATCTCCTTTTCCTGGGTGACTCAAATGTAAAATGCTCCATATCTCGAGAACGGAGCGAGATAGACGAAAAATAACGATTTTTTGGGGTTGTACGAAGGGGGCACACCAATTAGGACGCTTAAGACGATCCCATCAACACATTCCTGAAATCTCCTTTTCCTGGGTGACTCAAATGCTCCATATCTCGAGAACGGAGCGAGATATACGAAAAATAACTATTTTTTTGGGGTTGTACGAAGGGGGAACACCAAATAGGACGCTTAAGACGATCCCATCAACACATTCCTGAAATCTCCTTTTCCTGGGTGACCCAAATGTAAAATGCTCCATATCTCGAGAACGGAGCGAGATTTTTGGGGTTGTACGAAGGGGGCACACCAATTAGGACGCTTTAGACGATCCCAACAAAACATTCCTGAAATCTCCTTTTCCTGGGTGACTCAAATGTAAAATGCTCCATATCTCGAGAACGGAGCGAGATAGACGAAAAATAACTATTTTTTTGGGGTTGTACGGACGCTTAAGACGATCCCATCAAAACATTCCTGAAATCTCCATTTCCTGGGTGACTCAAATGTAAAATGCTCCATATCTCGAGAACGGAGCGAGATAGACGAAAAATAACTATTTTTTTTGGGGTTGTACGAAGGGGGAACACCAATTAGGACGCTCAAGACGATCCCATCAAAACATTCCTGAAATCTCCTTTTCCTGGGTGACTCAAATGTAAAATGCTCCATATCTCGAGAACGGAGCGAGATAGACGAAAAATAACTATTTTTTTGTGGTTGTACGAAGGGGGGACACCAATTAGGACGCTTAAGACGATCCCATCAACACATTCCTGAAATCTCCATTTCCTGGGTGACTCAAATGTAAAATGCTCCATATCTCGAGAACGGAGCGAGATAGACGAAAAATAACTATTTTTTTGGGGTTGTACGAAGGGGGAACACCAATTAGGACGCTTA